>JAUMJK010000305.1:2452000-3678000 GCA_033558105.1 Coccyzus lansbergi | reverse complement strand
GCTTAACTTTCTCAACATTTGGTTCTGCATGAAGATGGTGTTTCCAGAGCAACAATGAAGCTTCCACCCTAAATGACAGTTATCTTCCGAACCCTAAAAGGCAAAGACAATAAATTAAGCTTTTATCCTCTCCTAGCATACTCCTAGTTCTCCTCAACAAAATATATTCCTTTAAGTAAAATATTGTTTTTGTCTAAAAAGGCATTTAATTATCATGCATTATACTGGATGAATGAAAATGTATTATAAAAAAGGTTACCAAGGTTCAGCAATGCATTTCTGTATAGTTATATCACTTATGACAAATACAATTAAGACTTTCCATTTTCAATTTTAAGTTTGCAAAAGAAAAACTTAAATGAAGGTATTTGTTTTATATTGTATGACACTTTTCTGAATTAGTTAGTGAGAATATATGTTCCTCAGACTGATAATTATTCAGGAGTTTCCCTTTCCATACTTTCACATAAGATTCGGTGTTTGTGTTGTGATTTATCCCCAGCCAACAATGAAGCCCCACGTAGCCATTTGCTTGTCCAGCCACTGGTGAGGTAAAGGTAAGAATCAGAAGAGCAAAACCGAGAACACTCATGAGCTGAGATAAAGAAAGTTAAACTAGGAAAGCAAAGGCCACACACACAAGCAAAGCAAAACAAGGAATTTGTTCTCTACGTCCCATCAGCAGGCAGGTGTTCAACCATCTCCGGGAAAGCCAGGCCCCATCACATGTAATAGTTGCACATTAGTTCTGTATGCTGAACATGATGTGATATCATTTGGAATATCCCTTTTGTCACTTGGGGTCAGTTGTCCTGGCAGTGTCCTCTCCCAACTTCTTGCGTACCTCCAGCCTTCTCACTGATAAGGTGGTGTGAGAAGAGCTCTGTGTAAGCACTGCTCAGCAGCAGGGAAAACATCTTTGCACTACCAAAATTGTTTCCAGCAGAAATCCAAAATATAGCCCCATACTTTCTACTGTGAAGAAAATTAACACTATCCCAGCCAAAAGTAGTGGAGTATGCATTGAAATTGATTTGTGCATGTACATCAAAGGTCTAGAAAGGTACATTTTAAAATTTGCAATAGAAAATATATCATTATCAAAACACATTAGATATTCTTGAACTTTGAGCTGTTTTCTTAATTTGAATAAAAATATATTTCTTTAAAGGCCACATTCTGAAAACAGGCATGCTTAATGCTTACTTTAAAGAGTATTTTAGCTAGATAAAATATTTCAAGTTTCAAGGACTAAATGGTGTATTAAGGGCAAGTGGCACAGTTAAGTGTAATACAAGAGGTAGAAAGCAAGGAGAATTATTTTTATGGAAATTTAACCTTCTAAATTGCCTCAAAGTGTTAGTGTAACTTTAAAAACTTTTTAATATGAAAACTGCATTTCTTACTTTTCCTTTAAAGTGTCTGAGTGAAGAAGCAGAATTTCTGTGAACATGAAAAATTAAAATCAAACGAGATGCCCTTCACCTGCACTGCCTTAGCTAATAAAGTCTCTTGATACTCAAGCATCTTGATGAAGACTGAGATTTCTGAGCATCAAGAGGCTTTATTCTACTTGGAACCCTATTGCTTGGCAAAATGATGAAGGCTACTCCAAACATTTCCTTGTTCTTCTTTAATAAACACATTACTATCTCCACTTGGATTGTAGCATTTCTGGAGATATTAGATTTCTCTGGATCACCACTGTACAAATAATTTCTTGGGAGGTTCAGACATGAATATAAAAAAAAAATGCTATTGCCTATAAGAAATTACTGAAAAATTTAATATTACTAGAAAAACCCCACAGTTTCTTGGATACAGAATCCTCATGTCCTGTAGCTGCATAAAACAAACAGATAACTAGCACCAGGCATATATTTTTAAGAAGGAAAATTTAACTGCTTTTTGTAAGACAGCCTTTACCTCTAGAGTCATTCTGAATCTCTCCCAATTGTTAGCGCAGATAGACCTAGTAGAAGATTTATGCTTACTGTTGAAGTTATGAGGTATCACCACCACAGGTACTTTCTGCTACCTCAAGAGTGATTACATAGATTCTAAGTTTTATTTTCAATAAACTGAAGACAGCTACTGATTTGCTTGCACACCTTAGAAGCCCACAAAAGAAAGTAAGTTCTAAGAAGAATTTATTTTACACCTGATGTATGCACACTTGAGATGTAGCTGGAAAAAGGTCAATACAGGAACCAGAACAAACAATGGTTACATTACTCCAGCTTGTGCTCACATTGTTAAGCTATGGTTAAAATCACAGTATCTGGGCTTTCTACAAAGTGATCATAACTAGTAGCTGTTTAGAATTAAAAAAATAAGCAATACAATGCCAGATGGATGGAAACTGCAGGTCAAGATGTAGTAACAAGATATAGAATACATGAGTGCCTCTTAGCTTCCCAGGGTAGTTACATTAGAAATTAACCTATCACCAGCAATTGTCTTATGGCTCTATGCTGTCAATAGCATTATATCTGATTATCTTGGTATTGTTCCGCTGGAAGCACAGTCTGCTTCAGTAAAGCTTTTATAAACTCTTTTCTAAATTGCAAAAATGTAAACCTGCCAGAGAAGAGAGACCTTTCTTTCCATTCTAATGTATTACTTAAAATATAATTACTCTCAGGCTTGGAAATCGGCTAGAGGGCATTCCAGATTATTACATAGGAAATCAAGGCCTAAGCTCCACAATAAAAATAAGACTAGACTAATGATCACCCTAAACCTAGTTTGTTTTATTTTTTTTATTATTTCGTTTAGTGACTAGTCCAATTTTGCATAGCATGAAGTTCAAATTTATTTCTTTGACCTACAAGATTGTTTTCTAATCAGAGAAGCTGAATATGGAACAGCTTATTAGCAAATCCAGTCAATATGTTTGTAGACACAGGACAGTTCCCCATAGATTTTCTGACTATTACACAGCACTTAGGATCCAAATCAAAGGATTCTCATTATATTCAAGACATACGTTAGCTCTTACCATTGCAAAAATTTCCTTGGTACTCATCATTACTCATTATTTTTCTCTCTCCTTCTTGTAACAAACTCTGTACCTAACTTCATTTTCTTTGATTAAGGGTTTGAAAGCTACTTAGCATAACATGGCTGTTCTTAGCCAAATGTTGCTAATACTCTTTGTAACCAAATTTCTTTGCTATCAAGAGCCTTATATATTCTGGACTGAAATTCATCATAGTAGCAGATTTGAAAGCAATTTAAGCCCTTAACTCCGTTGGAAAACCAGGGCAGTTATAGGCCTAATTAACTTTGATGATTTGTACCTTAGATCTTAGGGATGCAGATCTTTAGAAAGGGCAAACATAGGATTTGAAATTTTTTCATTGAAGCCTGTCACATTACAGAAGCACAGAATTAACTTTTTTGAACAACCACAAATATCCAACTGTCAGGTAATATTTTCTTAAAGAAACCTTACATGTAAAAGTAAGTAAGAAGAAACTCAATGCCATATATCAATTTGAGGATGTGGATGACACAGTATGCTTTTATAACAGGTGGATTTACATGACTTAGGAAAAGAATTCAATTCAAGTTCTGGATGAGTTTGCCAAACAGCTCCTAACCACAAACACAGCTACTGTTTAAACACCCTCAGCCACATAAAAACCATCAAGCCAAACTGTCTTTGTCAGCACATTAGTGTGCAAGACTCAAGACAATGCAGGATGTTTGACAACATTTGGAAAAGAATTAGAAAATGAGTCTCCCTTAAGAGATGTAGAGGTGCAGGACCTCTCTCTTAGTGATTTGCTCAGAATCTAAAATGCCTGCAAATACGCAGGAAGATCAGGAGTAAATGGATGAAATCTGAGTAACTGAAATCCCATGATGCACTAAACAAGACAGAAGAAATGGAACAAATATTTATAACATTTATTTATTATTTTGATGGAAATTAATTTGCTTACTATAAAGTAGATGATTGCATGGAACAGTTTAGGGAAACTTCCTTGAGAAACCTCATATGTAAAGTACGTAACACTAACCAACTATTAATTAATCCTGTAATATGAACCATAAGAAAACAAATCTGTATTACAAAGTCCATTTGTAAATGATAGAATCTCTTTCAAAGAAAGTAAATGTGATGTTACTATGAGAAAAAACAAAATCAAAACTAAAAATGCAACAATTTAATTTAGAAAGCTCTCCTGCTATGTCTTCCTTTCATCACTGATGGAGATGACCTTCCTTCTCCAATATTTGTCTCTCTATATATGTCTAAGATACCAGTTTATTGAGACATGTAAGAATTATTTTACCCTTCTTATTCACCATCTTAATGGCTTTAATCTTTCAGCTACCCTGGGAGCACAGACAGTAAGAGAGCTATAACAGAGCAGCTGGTAATGGGTGTGAACAAGGAATATAAAACTTCTTTCCCTACCTGCAGCTCTCCTTCCTCATCATCTTTGTCACTTGAACTCTACTTCCAGACACTGTGTAGTGGTCTGTGACTGAGGCAAAGAGTGTGATCTCTAGCTCTGTTGTATCTAACAGGCTTATGTTTCATGACAAAGCTTTAGAAACTACAAAGCTTGCTTACACCTACATACCCAGTCAGTACAAGGAAACTTACTGATGACTTGTTCCCTAGAGTATGGCATGTTTATTGATGTCTGTGACTGGACCTCCTCCATATGACTGAAAGGTTTTTAAAGCATGAAAGCTTAAAATTTTATTTGAATAAAAAAAAATCTGAAACCTTGAAATCTAGATAACTCTAGGCAGTGTGGGGAAACAGAGGAGGGCTGACAAGCATTCCACACTGTAGACTCAGATAGGAGACCTTTCTTCCAGACAACTCAGGGATGTTTTCTGATTTACTCCCACTTGGGATAGCTCTTAAAACCTCCAGTGTTGCTGGGTATTGGTTTACTGAATGCAGCATTTTCTCATTTTGCATGACATGCAGACTTCCAACTGCAAGCTGAAATTTCTTCTAGCCTTACCCTCTCTCTCTTAAATCTTTTCACCTTGAACAAGCTCAGTAACTCCCAAGAAGAAAGAGCAATTTGTCATCTATTTTGAGAGGGTTTTACCAGACTCTGCTAAAGGAAGAGGAGGAAAAAAATTCAAAGGAATAATGGGACATTAACCCAGTCTTAGTGTGAGCCCTTGTGCTATATGCCACTACATAACATCTATTTGTAATTAAACTGCTCAGTTAGAACAGTATTTACTCTTGGGATATACACACAATTCCTTAGTACTGCATTTCCTTGTTATCACTGCAAGCACTAGTCCCAGGTGGAAAGAGTGTGTCCCAGCATAAAGTTACTTCTTCCTCTGGATGTTACAGGGAGACAGTCTCAAGTGGTAGAGAAGAGCACAGAGAGGCTAATATCTCCTAGCAGTGGAGCAGAAGAGGAGCATTGCCAGTCAAGCCATAGCCTCACATGGCAGTGCTGTCATCAGTCACGGGTAGCAATCCGATTACTCTGATGAGGCTCTTCCTTGTTCCAGGAAAGGCTACAAATGAGCTGCAGTCTCAGCTAGAGTTGTGACCCTAGCAATTCCCTCCTAGGACAAGAGCATCAGTGCAGCAGGAATACACTTCAATTAGAGCTTGCTTGCCAGCTGAGAGAATTCTGGCAATATCCTCTACTCTACCTTTAGCACTATTTTGCCCACACTGCAATTGGAACAAGTGGGTCCACTGGTGTAGGCAAGCTCAGACTAAGGCAAGTGGCTCTACAGAGCCTGAATACCCTCCAGCTCCAGAGGGGTCTACTCAGAAGGGTGTTTACCTAGCAGGGTAAGGGAATAAGTCAGTCACCAGGCACCGTAACAGATCTAACCAGGTCATACCCCATTTCAGCTCTTCTCCCTAAAACTGTGCTGTCTGTCTCATTGTATTCACAAGGCATATCAGATAACATGCATTTGTAATGGTTGATTAAAGCTTTTTATAAAGCACCGACATAACACATGCTTATAAATCCTATTATCCTTCAGTAAGAGATAAACCTCTACGCACCCATAACCCATTTTGAAAACATGCAGTTATAAACTTTTCAAACAGTAGCCAAAAATACAAGCGTAAATTGAATTACTGGTTTTGAGTTTAACAGAAGAACCTGTTTTTTGAAAAACATGACTATTTTTACTCTCAAGAAGAACTGGTCAAAAATTTAAAATCTGTTTACTGCTGCAAATGCCATTATGACAAAATGCTTACACACTGCAGAAACATGAAATTCAATAATCAAATTGTTATAAAGGCTTTTTGATTCTTCTGTGGCATTCTGCTCCAAAAGGTAAAAGGAAACTGCGAGCCACACCACTGACCCCTAGCTCTGAAAAATGAATGATGTCTTAAGTAAACATAATTTCTCTGAATCAATAGAATACCTCCTTTTACTTTCAAAGATTAGAGAATACCTTACCTTAGCATATATTTTTCATTTTAACTATAAACTCTTCTAAAAACTACAGTTTTCAACAGGTCCTACTAAGAAATAAGAACCAGAATTAGAAAAAACTGATTTACAGACATTCAGGAAATTGCTACTCGAAGAATAATGCACAAAACTTACAAACATAAAGAAACACTTACAGCAAATTCCAAATGTGTAGCAGACAACTTCACACATTTTCCCTCATAATTCTTGAAATCACCTTATTCTCCCAGACTATCTTATAAGCCCTTTTTTTTTTTATTGCGTAGGCAATCAGATGTTGCAGAGATATACAGGGCAATTCCTTCTAGAAGAGAGGTACACGACCAGCAAAAGTGAGTTTGCTGCTTTGATTGAAATAATGTTATAGGTGCACAGTTATCACCTCTGGCAAACAAATAGTGCAAGTGAAGAAAAAGCATTACATGGTGCCAAAACATAAATCAGGATTTTTACAAGTAAAACAACATTTTAGGTCTGCTCATGATTCCAGGAAATTCAATATAAGCCTCCTATATTAATAGGATAAGAAACAACTCCTTAATTAGCAAAATTATACTCATGTCCAACATTTCACCTAAACACAAAATTACCTTCAGCTAAATTAGTTGACAGTACAATACTTCTACTATTCCTCATGAATTGCAAAATTTGAGAAGCCAAGTGTTTTTGTGTACTAAATTTGAAACTCACATGATAAAAAATATACCTTCAGTAAATATAAATTTTAAAGTCACCCATGCTAAATGTTTACTTTCCAAACCCTTGCTCAGTTTATTATGACACCGGTTGACAGAACAATAGTAGACATTGTAAAACTTAAGTAATGTCGCTGGAAATATTATGTTAGAGTTTTGTGAGTCAAGTGTACAGGGTAAAATTTACCTAATGAATTCCATGACAACTTTTCATGACAAATCACACTGAGAAATAATTGTGACAGAATGGATGTATTGAAGGAGACTGTTCTACCCTGGGAGGCCATTAAAAATCTAGAGGCAGTAAGTCAACATTATGTGTTAATGACGGATGAGACTACCAAGAAACTAGGCATAAAAGACATAACAGATAAGACTATTACTTTGGAAAAGTATAGTCAAGAATAATGTGATAATGCAATGGTGGAAATCTGCCAAAGCATCTTAGGATAAGACTGAAATATACCCTGAGAGTGCTTGTTTGTCAGAGGGGCTAACATTTGGATTGCCTCTTTATGAGGTTACTTTCGGAAGGTACTAGTGGAATTTGCTCAGTTGGTTCTAAAAGAACCAAATTCCTGGAAGGATGCAATAATTGATAGTTCTAAAATTGCCAATGATGATACTTTTAGCATGACTCTGACAAATAGTTAATACATTCTAGAAGAATAAGTCAAGGAGTTGAACCTATAGTTGTGACTTGAGTCCATGAAAAACAAACAAACAAACAAATAGAATTATCTCTGCTGCCATGGCTCTCCATTTTGTACCGCACGGCAGAAAATAAGGAGATCAAGTCAGTGAAGCTGGACAGGGAATAGAAAGGACTACAGCAGTCAGGCAACTCAGAACCAAAAAGTGTTTGCTCCTTCTCTTAGCTTTTTCATTAACAGATAGAAATAAAACTGCTTGGTTAGTATGTCTGCTGATGGAGAAGGTGCAATCAAACTATGAAGTTCTAACAGCAAACACTCAAACTACTACAAGCAGAAGTGTCAACCTAAAATGGATTCACACAGAAAAGATGCTTTTGCTAAAGTCTGCATCAGCAAATAGAATCTCTTTCCAGTATCACCTTCAGATAATAAAAAGCATGTAATTAAACCTGAACTAGGTTAAACAGAGGAAGAACTTTAGTGTGAACTTTTGGAGTCTTTTATATAAATGTAAGCGTGTCTGTTAAGCACACATTTGAGGAAACTGAATGTGTTTTGAATCATTGTCCATCTGCAGTACTAGCTACCCAGGGATGTCTGACAGGGAATTTCACTGACTACTCACTAAACCTACAAGTTACACTTTCTACAAGTTACTAAGCACTACTTATGTATTTCTGAGAATATAAGCTATACTCCCCATTATCTCTGATGGTGAACTTTCATCTGTCCAGGGACTCTGAAAACATAATTTGGTCCAGTGTTTATCACTAACACAGCCGGTTAGTAAGTGGTCAAAATAATTTTTACAACAATATTCTAGAATATCTAAAATCTTCCTTTGATGCAGTATGCAATATATTTAAGGTTCCCTTTCTACCAGTGTTCACAAAAAGTGTATATATCTGAAAGAAATAGAAGAATATTTGAGTTTTACTTCTCCTTTTCCTCTCATTATACCCCCCTCCCCCCGCCTTTTTTTTCCTCCTAAATGTTCCCAGAGTTTCAAACTCTTCCAATAATCTTTGACTAGTATGTAATTTTGAACATTCACAAGCTGTGTGGATGCTTTTTGTCTTCACTTTAACCTATTTAAAACTTAAGAAAATATAGGCATATTATTTTTACTTTACCACCTTGCATCTTATAAAAAATATACAACAGACTGATCGATACAACAAGTATGTGGATACACATGTATCCACAGCTGGGCAGAGATAACAGGCAGAAAACATTACCTTAACAGAACCCATGGAAAAAAAAAAAACAAAAACAAACACTCCCACAAATGTGAACAGCACAGACGGGTCAGTTCTGTTCCTCCTCTCCTTCTGTTTGCTACTGGAGTCAGCTAGTGAAACGTATACACAAAAATGAACAGATAATATAGATCATTCCAGTAGCTAGTCTTAGGTACTCAAGCCTAACCAATAGCCTGCCCCAGACACCTCTAGTCTTCCTAGTTGCAAGCACCTGGGTTTTGCAGTCTTACTGCAGTTGGTGATACGTAGATATCTTCTCATGACACATAAATATGTGCCCATACACACACCCCTCCCATGGCAATTATCTGCAGTAGGTTGTCCAGACCAAGAGCTGACATTCATATACCCTGATCTTTCTGGAAGTTGGCTTGGATTTATGGTTCCTTCAGCAGCTAACTGTCACATATATGGTCTCTTCATTATCTCACTCAGAGAACACCACTCAGAAAAAAAGAACAGAGTTTAACAAGAAGACAGGACACACTGCAATCATCAATCACAGCTCATCTGTTTACAGTCAACTGGCCCCAACATTTTCTTCTCTATATATTGTGCTGTGCAATTTTTCTACTGGGTCCACCTTGAGCTACACCTTTCCCTGCCGTTATTCCTCTCCCTAAGAATCCCATAATCAGTTTCATGCATTCCCACCATCTCCTGAAGATATCCCATAGTACGTTTTCCCCAAAGCCCTTTATATCTCATGCTGACCTCTACGCAACTGTAGGCACTAACTTCCTACAGTCTGCAAGGTGTTCTGGGAAAGAAATTTCTTTGATGGAGCCCTCTTTTTGGGCCACATGGGGAACGGAGGCTTGATTGCTCTCCTGTGAGTACCCTAGGAGTAGGGTACAAACGTTCCTCCTAATATTGTTGGTCATCAGACCCTCATCAGGCTTTTTTCTTTATGGTGACCAGATACTAAAGACATAACCTAATAAAATCTAAAAACTTCTAAAACTAATTATAAAATTAGAAATATCAGTTACAGAATTACTGAAAGAAAGCCTTTGATTACACATTTAGCTACAGCCTTCAGAGAAAAGTCAGACTGTAAACATCAAGAAGACTTGCATTTTCATTTTATTGCAGCTGACTGTGTATGAGAAGTAAATATTTTGTGATTCCCTTAACTGTTAAACCCAGGTAGCGCCTGCCCTAGATTAATGAGACACATAACAAACACAACCTACTAGGCTTGGATTTGGGGGATTTTTTTTTTTAACAAAAATAAAATAATTTAATTAAGAGAGAAGCAGAAATTTGCATTCCCATTCTTTTTTTTCACTAAACAGAAAGTTCAATATTCAGGAGTAAAATTACTGTAAAATGAGTCCACTTGTCCCACAGCAAGAGAACTGCGAGACTAAGCAACAAACAAGCGTGCACTCCCTGTCTTTCACATGTATCTTGAAGCCACTGGCCAGTAAAAAAAGAAACTTATAAAGAACCTTAAATTCTCTATGATAAGTTCTCCTAAGTCATGTGAAATTCATATATTAACCATGATATTTTTGTCCTCTCAGATGCAGTACAGCAGCTCAAGGAAGACATGTAAGCAATTCATAGAATCATAAAAGGTTTGTCTGAAAAGGGTCTCTGGAGTTCACCTAGTTTGACTTAACCCTACGCAGAGCTACAGACTGGGAGAAGTCTGGCAGGAAAACTGCCAGGAGGAGAGGGACCTGGGGGTGTTGGTTGATAGCTGACTGAACATGAGCCAGCAGTGTGCCAAGGTGGCCAAGAAGGCCAATGGCATCCTGGCTTGTATCAGAAACAGTGTGACCAGCAGGTCCAGGGAGGTGATTCTCCCCCTGTACTCAGCACTGCTGAGACCACTCCTTGAATTCCGTGTTCAGTTCTGGGCCCTTCACCACAAGAAGGATGTTGAGGCTCTGAAGCGAGTCCAGAGAATAGCAATAAAGCTGGTGAAGGGCTGGAGAACAGGCCCTATGAGGAACAGCTGAGAGAGTTGGGCTTGTTTAGCCTAGAGAAGAGGAGGCTGAGAGGAGACCTCATTACTCTTTACAACTACCTGAAAGGAGGTTGTAGAGAGGAGGGAGCTGGCCTCTTCTCCCAAGTGACAGGGGACAGGACAAGAGGCAATGGCCTCAAGCTCCATCAGGGGAGATTTAGGCTAGAGATTAGGAGGAAGTTTTTCACAGAAAGGGTCATTGGGAGAGGCTGCCCAGGGAGGTGGTTGATTCACCTTCCCTGGAGGTGTTTAAGGCATGGGTAGATGAGGTCCTGAGGGACATGGTTTAGTGTTTGATAGGAATGGTTGGACTCGATGATCCGATGGGTCTCTTCCAACCTGGTTGTTCTATGATTCTATGATTCTACTTGAAGAGAAAATATTCACAGCAATAGGTCAGTTCAGCCATGTCTTTGGCTATTGAAGTCTTGAAAACCATTGAGAAGGAGGTACCATGGAATCTCTAGACAGACTGACTCAGTGCTACACATACATATCTGCATGCCTACACCCACCATCCTGGCTAGTAAATAGATTTTTCTAATATCTAATTCCAAGCCGTAACTCCTGGTCTTCATCCTGTCACATCTTCTGCCACTACTGAGAAAGGTTTGTGTCTGTGACATTTGTAATTAACTCCCCTTCAAGTAGCTGTCAATAACCCTTAAATAAACCTCTATCAGCATAAATAAACCTAGCCTGTCTTCAATTTTGGTGCCCAAATCTCATTAAAAATGAGATCAATGGTAACCAAACTTTAAATAGAAGGCATGTACCTGAGTATTTCTGGCAATATATTTCTTATTAAACAGCTTTAATTGGAAAATTTATTTAATTTAATAGAAGCCAAACTGATTGCAAATTGACAACAGAAATAAAAACTATTGAACAACACTGAAAGTTTAATATACCCTGTGTTTCAAAATTAAGGAATCTTGATAGTTACCTTCAGAATAAAGAATTTACCACACATACTAGTTTTGAGGTGTTTTCCAGGGGTCCTATTGCAATGTCAGCTGAACTATTAAAAGCCCTGCGAAAGGCAATGGGAGGAGTTACTCATGGTAGGGAAAAAGGTCACTATCTTTTTGCATCCAGTGCACTCTATTAGAAGCAGGGCTCCACTAACACAGATGAATTTAGTGTTGGTTTTAGAGTTTATTGACTCTTACTGTCAATGCCAAGAATTATTGTCATGGTTTGGGTTCTGTTTCAGTCAAAGCATGTATCTATATCTATAGTTACAAATCTTGATGTATCTTGTATCTTTTTCTCCATAGTATTCTGATACTTGCTAGAAGACTCTGAATAATGCAAATGAATTTGGGTTGTAGAGGATTAAGAATGAAAAAAATCCAAATAGTTTCCACCAATCACTGAACAGAATCTATTGGAGACTTCAATGCTAAAGCACATTCCTTTTCCTTGTTACAATGATAAACACTTCTAAAAGTGATCTTTTAGTCAGAAAACTGCAAGAACCTGAACACTATGAAGCCAGATAATTCCACAGAGACCAGAAATTACACTAGCCAAATTTTAAATGCCAGACTCCTGAAGTTTGTTCCTAGTGTTTGATTAGATCTGTTTTCAAATTGGGACAAGCATAACTCAGAAAAATCAGAAAATTATTTGTAGACTTCTCAAAAGAAAAATATTCTCTCTATTCTGGCAGCGTCCATCACAGCCAATGTGAAAGCAAAATATATTGTCATCTTTTTGTGAAGGTGTATGAAAACTGACTCACATTATTAAAGATGAGTTTTAAGAGTCTTGTATGGAGCTGAAAGTCAGTATGCATCATTTCACCTTGGCATTGGCCTTATTAAAAGTCTCGTATTTTCCTGTATTCATTTAAAAATCCATATCCAAAATAATTTTACAGAATGATAAATGTTTGACCTAAAAATGTTATTTTTCCATAACATTTCTGTCAGCAGATGTACTTTTATTCCTTCAACTTCTTGTACCTTCTTTGTAGAATCCACACATACCCTTAATCTAAGAAATAGTACAGTAAAACACTGTGATTTCCCTCTTGGAAGACTTGTATATTTCCAGTTTTACAAGCTGCAGCATTGTGGTTCTTTTTTGAAGGTGGGTGACTGAATTTTGAATGCAAAAAGAGGCTTAGAATGACATAAATTGATGCTTCATACATCACGTTCTCCACAACTTTAGCAGTATGTAATGTATCTCTGCTCTGTCCTTCCTTCCAGTTGTGACTTGGCACACCTCTGAATCTATATCCTTAGTTACATACCTTGCAAAGACAGAAAAGCCCACTGCTCTGACCACGTTCCTAAATAATGTGTATCATGCAGCCATGTGCTTTAACACACCACCAGATCCATCACATCACTTCTGAACTACAGTTAAATGAAACCAAATCTGCAATTTCTGTTTCAACAATGGCTCAACCAGGTGAAACATCAGTAAACAAGCTACCCTTAACCTTCTGTTTATTGTATCTCCAAGGTTGGGATTACACATGGGAATATTACAGTACTAAATTTTTAGGAACATTTTGCCAAAATTGCAGTGGTTTATATTGTCTACCAAGTCAAACTTCTTTGCATTATAATTTTTTTTCTTTTGTCATTTCTGAATAGTTTGCAGAAATGTTTAGATGTTTTTAAGTAGCAAGTAAACTAAAGCCAGATAGATTTCTTGAACCGAATTGTTGACATAATTAATTCAATTCAATATGCAAATTTGAAGATATAACATGCAAAACTGAACAAGAAACACAAAGAATTAAGTGTCATTGTCACCAGTAAGTGTTAAAGACTTCTACTATGGGGACATTGCAGACATAGAGCAGCATAAGAAACAGTCACTGGAAAAGAGTAATAAAGTTAAAGGACACAGTTTTATTTCACATGGTTTTATATTATTCTGTGCTCTTATATAGTGGATAGTATGGAAACAGATCAAGTAATGGCTCACAATAGATTTTTTTTTAATATGAAAGAAATTTACCTAGATGCATAGATGACAAGAATTCAGATGGGGAAAAATAGTTGACAGTGTAATTTATCATTATCTAACTAGCTAGTTTTGTTATTGATGATAATACAAAGTGCAACCCTTACAAGTCAAATCTGGAAAACATATACCTTTTCAGTTCAGCTCTACCCTAGCTGAGACACAACTGATGATCAAGACTTGTCTCTGGTACCAGATATTCTGAAGTCAAACTCTTTCTGATCATTATTGTGTGCAATAAAGCTCTTTATTTCATGATCTTGTATCCAAGTGTATGACTACAAATTTCTACAGGAGAATGCAATCGTTTGGAGTGGCAGCATTTCCAGAGAAAGCAGACTTCAGTCTTGGGGAGTCAAAACACTCACAGCTTAAATATAAATTTAAAATTCCATATTGGAGTCAAGGAATATTTACTTTCCCTTTTACTTGAACAGATAGGAGAAAAAAAAAAGATTGAACAGGCCTTTATCTTGCATGTTTTGCTTAACTAGAACCTGAAAAAAACCCAAACCCAAAGTAGAAATTTTGCCACTTTTAACACCCCTTCTTAAACATACCTGAATGATGTAGTAAAAGAATTTCCATATTCTCTTCCTTTGCATGCATTATCTTTCAACATAAAAGAGACATTACCTTTAAGATGCAATTATTGCACTGTGTTACTATAGCAACTCCCAGGGAAAGTCTGTTAAGGAACCTTCGACAAAAAACAAGTCTACTTAATTTATAAACACTCTTGAAATGAAATAGAAACCCCTTATCTTTTTAGTTGTTAAGTAACTGATTTTAACAGCTATGTAAAACAAGAAAAGATGGCTGATTGTACTGTGAGATTGATGCTGCCTATAGAGCTCAGGAGAAGGACAGCCAAGGTTGGAAGCTGGACAACATTCAGATGTAAGATTAATTTTTTGTTAAACTTGGAGATCGAAGACCTCTTTGAACTTAACCTATTCTGTAAGTTAAAATGGCCACATTACCAGCCATGGAAAACTGACATAGTTTCACTGAATTCAATGCAGCAAAGCCAATTTGCACCTATTGTGTCCCTTATTGTATGAGAAGAATAGTACTTTCAGTCAGCATGAGAAAACTTTTTGATCATACTCTCTGAAATGAATGGGCAGCTCTAAAAGCAAGAAAATGGTATGTTTAAATCAATATTAACCCAAATTAAACTGTATTTAGTTCATACCATTTTTTCACTGAATATACAAGATGAAGTTCCTGTCCTGACACCATTAAATGTATGTTTACATACTCAGTTTGAAAGTGTGGTCTAAAATGGAAAAGCCTATAGTTGAGTAAACATTTTTTTAAAGAATAAATAATCTTACAGGTTTGACATTTTATTTTAACTTGACTGTATTTACCGTAGAATCAGAATATGTTCTAACTGGTACTAAGAATTATTTTTATGTCTTGGTTACAAAACATCTTTCTTGAGAACCAAAATATATGTAGGAAGAGGACATCAGCTATGGATTTTAATTCCAAAAACACAGTACTCACTGTTCTTTCAATTTTCAGCATTTCACCCTTTGAAATTGTGAATTGAAATCCATAGTAATAGAAAAAGAGAGCTGGGATAGTACTCAGGAGTTCATCCAAATTTATCTTTCTGCCTGAAAAGGTTTGAAATTTCTGTATCCCTTTTTATCATGTTCCTTCTGCATGTATTATGTTGACCTAAAAAAAGCTTTAAAACTTCATTAGCAACATGTTTTCTCCTTTAGTGAAGTATTAGTGCCAAGAACTTAGCCACTAAAATAGAAAGCTGAAGATTACCAGAAAGGTCATCTGGGAACAAAGTTTTGCATTCACAAATCTGTATATATGAAGGAAGATGAATGAGGTTACATAAGACATTAATAAATCAAAGCCCACATTACAATGGGGTCAGGAACAACAGAAAGAGAGAAAGCTTTATGAAATCTAGATTCATACGGTACTTTTCTTATTGTAGTATGGATTCTAGCATCAAACTACAGACATTTTGTTCTGGAACTTCTGTTATACACAAGATAAAATTTAAGAAGTTAAATACTCTTAACAGTCTCACAGTTGAGAACATAGGTCCTTCAAATTCCATCTGATATCTGAAGGAACTGCAACTGACAACAATGAAAAATTCAGTTGAGTCAACCTAATAATTACATAGAATCATAGAATCATAGAATAACCAGGTTGGAAGAGACCCATTGGATCATTGAGTCCAACCATTCCTGTCAAACACTAAACCGTGTCCCTCAGCACCTTGTCCACTTGTGCCTTAAACACCTCCAGGGAAGGTGAATCAACCACCTCCCTGGGCAGCCTATTCCAATGCCCAATGACCCTTTCTGTGAAAAACTTCCTCCTAATCTCTAGCCTAAATCTCCCCTGGTGGAGTTTGAGGCCATTCCCTCTTGTCCTGTCTCCTGTCACTTGGGAGAAGAGGCCAGTTCCCTCCTCTCCACAACCTCCTTTCAGGTAGTTATAAAGAGCAATGAGGTGTCCCCTCAACCTCCTCTTCTCCAGGATAAACAACCCCAGCTCTCTCAGCCATTCCTCATAGGGCGTGTTCTCCAGCCCCTTCACCAGCTTTATTGCTCTTCTTTGGACTCACTCCAGAGCCTCAACATCCTTCTTGTGGTGAGGGGCCCAGAACTGAACACAGGATTCAAGGAGCAGTCTCACAAGTGCCGAGTACAGAGGGAGAATAACCTCCCTGGACTGCTGGTCACGCTGTTTCTGATACTAGCTAAGATGATATTGGCCTTCTTGGCCACCTGGGCACACTGCTGGCTCATGTTCAGTCAACTGTCAACAAACACCCCCAGGTCCTGCTCCTCCAGACAGCTTTCTAGACAGACTTTTCCTAGTCTGTAGCTCTGCATAGGGTTGTTGTGCCCCAAGTGCAGGACCCGGCATTTGACCGTGTTAAACCTCATGCCACTGGACTCAGCCCAGTGGTCCAGCCTGTTCAAATCCCTTTGTAGAGCCTCCCTACCCTCCAGCAGATCAACACTTGCACACAGCTTAGTGTCATCTGCAAATCTGCTAAGGGTGCACTCAATGCCTTCCTCCGGGTCATTGATGAAGACATTGAACAGGGCTGGACCCAACACTGAGCCCTGGGGAACCCCACTTGTAACTGGCCTCCAGATGGATTTAACACCATTTACCACCACTCTCTGGGCCCAGCCATCCAACCAGTTTTCCACCCAGGAGAGTGTGTGCCCCTCCAGGCCAGAGGCTGACAGTTTCCATAGCAGAATGCTGTGAGAAACTGTGTCAAAGGCTTTACTGAAGTCCAGGAAGACTACATCCACAGCCTTTCCCTCATCCAGTAGTCGAGTCACTTTTGTCATAGAAGGCGATCCGGTTAGTTTGGCAAGATCTGCCTTTCGTGCATCCATGTTGACTGGGCCTGATCACCCGGTTCTCTTGCATGTGCTTCATGATAGCACTCAAGATCACCTGTTCCATGACTTTCCCTGGCACTGAGGTCAGACTGACTGGCCTGTAGTTCCCTGGATCCTCCCCAGAACCCTTCTTATAGATGGGGACAACATCAGACTCCAGTCCAGTGGAACTTCCCCAGTCTTCCAGGACTGTTGGAAGATGATGGAAAGGAGTTTGGTCAGGACATCTGCCAGTTCCTTCAATAACCTTGGATAAATCTCATTTGGCCCCATAGACTTGTGAGTATCTAGCTGGGCAAGCAAGGCTCTGACCACCTCCTCTTGGACCATGGGAACCTCATTCTGCTCCTCTAGCTCCTGGGTTTGTACAGAGAGGGAACAAATTTCTTCACATTTAAAGATTGTTGCAAAGAAGGCATTAACTACCTCAGCCTTTTCCTCGTCCCCTGTCACTGTTGTTCCTTCTGCATCCAATAGAGACTGTATGGTCTCCCTAGTTCTCCTTTTGTTATTTATATATTTATAGAAATATTTTTTTGTTATCTTTCACAGAATTTGTCAATCTGATTTCTACTTGAACCTTAGCCCTTTTGATTTTTCCTCTACAAAATCACATTTCCCTCCTGTAGTCTACCCAAGAGCCTGTCCCCTCTTCCAGAGCCCATAAACCTTTCTCTTCTTCTTGATATCACTCAAGATCTCTCTGTTCAACCAAGCTGTTTTTTACTCCTGCCAGTTTTTTTTTTCCCGGAACACGGGGATAGCTTTGTCCTGAGCTGCTAGGATCTCCTTTTTGAAGAGCTCCCAGCCCTCATGGGCTCCCTTGCCCTTAAATACTGTCTCCCATGAGGCTTTGCCAACCAGCCTTCAACCAGTCTACATAATCCACAAACAAGTGAAGGTTGGGTCTTCTGTGACATACGACTAAGCTTCCATATAATTTAATTTTTAATGAACACTAAAATCCTTTAGCAACATCTTTGTCAAAACTTCTCCGCCAACGCTTTATTTTATAAAATGTGCTGAAGTTTAGTCTTTTGGAACTTTATCCCTTGTTCAATTTCAACCAGATTGGATACATGAGTTCAGAAGTTACAGAGGGATAAGGTCTATGCCACCATGAGGGTAGAACAAGATTTGTTTATTCAGAAATTTTTGCTGTAGGAACTACTTTTTCTTTATGTATCTAAATACCTAAAACCACAAAGTCACTATGCTTTCACTTTTACACAAAGAAGTTTCTAAAATTTCATCCCATTTAAAGTTTTCCTTTGTTTCAAGAGAAAATTATAAAAATATATTTATGTTCAGAACTTTCTAGGGAATATGAATACAATGGTTTCCACAGTCCTTTCTGCAAGACTCAATTCTTCTATGTTGCTATGGCAATCCTTTTAGACATTATTTTACTTAAATTATTTTTTTTCATCTTTAAAGGCAGTTAGTCTAAATTTTAGTCAAAATTTTAATAATTAATTTTTAGCACAATAACAAGACAATTAGTCCAAGAGCCCTATTATTTCCTCTAGAATTCAAAATAGGAAGTCAAACATTTTCCTGGAGTGAAGACAATATTTAGATTTATGCTAACCAAACCAACTGCAGTGAAATAAGATACAAAGGAAACCAAGCCTCAGCAGAATAAAAGGAAAGAATTAAGACAATTTTCTAAGATGATTGTAAGTAGGTGAAGTCTTCAGTATTAAAACAAACCAACCAACCAACCAACCAACCAACCTACCAACCAACCAAAAACAATCAAAAAAGAGATGCAGGCAAGTTCATTGAGAAACAAAACAGAACGCCGGAGACACCAACCAGACCGAGTGAGCACGTCACCTGGAATTTCAAATTACATATGGAATCTTCAGTATCCATAGCTCAAGTGAATTCTACTATTATTTTATATAACTAAATTTAAAAAATTAACAAGTAGTGTGCCACAAAAGAAAACTAGCAATTTTGTTGCTATAGGAAAATAGAAATACTACAAGCCTTAGTATTCCTCCATAGTCCTACAGATTGTCATATATGCGAATTTCTGTTTCATTCAGAATTATGTCAGAAATAAATTAAAGATTATCATAATGTGTGTGCATTTTGAAACTGGAAGTCACTCTCGCAGTCCAAATTCTATTTTCTGCCTCTTGCATGCCATGCCTCTTAAACTTCATAGATGTAATTTCATGGATGTTGGTTGATATTTTTCATTGTGTTGACCAAATCATTTTAAATAAGAAAGCTAAGTGGATTTGTAAAAGCCCACTAGACATTGATACTCCATGTTTGAAGTGTTTTATACACATTTCTGTTAGCAGATCTTACCTTTGCTGCTTGGTATCATCTGTAAAACCAAAGATCTCTCCACAGCTCACTTCCTATTTATATATTTTCGCACTGGACAAATATTTCAGCATATAAAATTTTTCATTCATATTACACTTTAAATAAATAGCACTTATTTACAATAATCTCTGCTTTAATGTTTGCAGATTTGTGGAGTATTCTAATATTGTCTTTCTCTTTTATATCCATAGAAGTCCATAAAAAAATCCTTACTTTTATATGGCCCAATGACCATATTTGAAATAGTTCCTTATTATGTGTAAGATAAATGCTTAATAGATAAAGTTTATTAAAATTAAATACTTACATTATAAAAAGAAGTTGCTTAATAGAGGAACAGATGGTTAATGGGCTGTGACTAGCCATAAATGGATTGTGAATATTACAGCAAGAATTTATCAACAGATAGGAAAATGATTCTGGACAAGGAGCAATTGCCTGGAGTCAGTACACAATCTAATTTTAAACCCTTTCATTTTGATTTTTTTTTTTCTTCTAATAACATGTGCAGTATGATGGAGTCACTTTGCTGGAAACAATTGAACAGAACTGACAAATTCACAATGCTTCAGACCATGAAATCCCAATTGGTCCAATCACAGATACATTTATCATGCCTGTAGAGATATTATTATAGTTAGAACTTATAGCCTTTCCCACTGTGATAACTACTCCTTGAAAATTGGCCATTTCTGTAAAATAATCCACACAAGTTTCTTCTGAAGACCCAGTACATTATTTTTTTTAATCAAAAGGCTCTTTTGTAATATATTTTTTTCTTCTTATGAATGCAGTTTGGAAGCACTGTAATAAAGCTTTCAACACAGAAAAGTCCACCTAAAAGCTTTGTTCTGCATGTGTGTGTTTACAGTGGTTTTTTACACCCAAACGTCAAAGCAGATGTAATGACTAAATCCACATTACCTCTACCTACGAGAAGAGCTTCCTTCTAAGTAGCGTATATCTGTCTGCTTTGTCCCTATAAATTTTTGTAAGGATTTAAAATGTTGGCAGAAGAAAGTTGGACTACTTTATTTTTTAATATCTTTCTCTCCATTCTTAGCATCAGTATAACACACAAATGCTGCCCAGGGCAATAAAGAAATTCCTGCAAATTTAATCAGCAAGATTAATTATAAATATTTATATGGATTTATTTAAATTTAAATTAATGCAACAATCCTTGGTCCTGTTTCAGTACCTGCCTTTCACTTTAGACAGTCATAGCAACCTATTAGTATTGTTTTAGTGCACAGATAAGAGTAGAGTTTCTATAACAGAAATAAAACAAGTAATTACTCTTTGGCCTAAATACTGTATAGCAGAGATATCCCATGTTCAGTTCAGGAATTCCAGTGTTGAGGAATACATAAGTATTCAAGAATCATAAATTCTTGAATTCAAGAATAATTCATAATTCAAGAATACATAAGTTCAAAAATTCCAGTGATGAGGAATACACTAAAATGATACTTAATTCATGATTCCTAGTTATCCCAGTTTAGCACCCCCCTGAACCACATCAGTAGATAAAACTGGACAGCTTTCAGCTCACCACACACACACACACACACACACTCACACTAGGAGAGCGGAAAGGGAAATGAGAGAACAAGATACTTGTGTCATATTTATATGAAACAATAATAATAGAAAAAAAGACAATAATATTAATAAGAAACTAATAAAATATATTTAAAACTTATTAAAAACCTCTGGATGTCAAAACTGCATGGGCAAGTCCTGGACTGGATGCAGTAGCAGGTGGGAGCTGGACTCAGCAACACATTCCTGGGTTAAGGGGCAGACAGACAGGAAAGATCTCGTTGGCCATCTCAGGAGAGGGTTGAACATCATAATCTCTTATACCATGTTCTCTTATATTCATGATCTCTTATATCATGATTTTTTTATAGCAAGTAGGATGTGCATGGCATGGAATACTTTGTTGGTCACCTGTACTTTCCGCCCCTCCCAATAGGTGCAACTGGCTTTGTCAACAGCTCTGAGTTGGCTTCAGTTTACATAGGAATAGATAAGAGCAGTGGCCTGTCTGCACACCCATGGCCCTTTGCCTTGGTGGGAGCCATCAGTCTCAGCTGAAATGTCAAAGACTATGGTCTGCATTTGCCCACATCAGAAAAAATAATTAAAATCTATTCCATTATATTTATATTTTACTTCTGCTCGGTATTATTCTAAGGTTGACCTCCAGACATGGGATCTTAATTTTTCAGCTGGCTATCTGAAGAAATATTTCATCTGATCCCACTGAGCTACCTGTAGACTGATCACCCTGCAATGCTTTCATGCTCTTTGAGCTCCCCAAGTCTTGATTTTTTTGCTTTTTAACTCGTGCCTCTTCTCTGTGCCTTCTGAATTGTCAGCACATTTATTTGAGCATAGGCACAAAAGTCCAGAGTATTCCCATAACAACCATAAGCAGGATACCTAAAAACCTTAGTTTTCTTACTCTAGAATTCCCTAGTACTGAGTGATGGAGTTTGCAGTAGATTTTTTTAAGGAACTGTTTCATAGCAAAAGCTGGTGTTCTATGAAATAGATGATTATCTTCAAACCATTCAGACTTGTTCTTTTTTAAACATTCACACCTGTATTTTGTAAATATGGCCCGTAAAGTTTTCCATAAACCTGAATTAAATTCACATGCTTGTGCATTTGAAATTTAAAACCAGAAAAATACTTTGGATTAAGATTTTTTCTTTTGCTTCCTTGCCCTCAAACTTCAAGTCCATTTTGTGTGTAACAATACAAAATCCTGAAACATCAAAATGCTTGATTTCTCTTTCTTTAGATCAATAAAATATTGCAATTAAATAATGCTAATCTGCAAAATAAGCGAATGACTGTAAAAATAAAGATGTAACAATGAGTCTTGACCCCTTGTACTTATAACAGCTGAAGCTTGCTCCTTTTAGTGTCTGAAGCCCAGCCTGATAATCAGTGTTGAATTTTTGAACACTTTCCTTTGATCACAGCACCAAATCATAGAGTTTGGTAGTTTTCTTGTAAAAAGGTTTTTTGTTTGTTGGTTTTGTTTTGTTTTGTCTTGTTTAAAAAAGAAAGAAATCACCACCTTTTTTGTAAATAACACAGATACCATTAGAATGGATTTTCATTCCCAAGGGAAATGGAAAAGCACTTTGCTATTTTAATCATGCAATTAAGTAACTGATGAACCAGAGGTGTTATGGTTTCATTTTAATTTGTATCCATTGGCTAGGTTTTAGGGTTTGGATTTTTTTTTTTTAAAAACCTCATTCTTAATGATTCATTATACTCATGTAAAACATTAGATCATCTACCTTTCTTCCAGGTCATTCAGCAACCAAACGGTATGTCTTGAACACAGTAAATATATAAATCAGCTCCAAAAATATCATAAATCATACAATTCTGCTCAGATAAATGATGCATGAAACTGTAAGAAGACAGAACTCATGCTGTTTTGAAAATCTAGATTATTCCTGTCTTCTCATATATAAAGGTTACCTGCTCAGCTGTCAGACAAGACAGTATTTCCTGCCTACCAAACAATATAATCTAGTTTGTATCATTCATTAGTTCTTTCCAACACTTCCACTACTCCAGGGATACTGCTAGTCTGTGTCCTCTGACCTAAAATGCTTCTCATTTCAATGAGATTATCAATAACTCATTTTTCAAATAGTTGTCAAATGTAGCTGTTAGATAGAAATGCCCTATACTTACAAACACCAAACAAGTTCTATTATATTTGCCTTGCTCATTGTCAGTAAAACTGCAAATAAAACATTTGTGAGAAGGCCAACTGACAAAGGACAAGCTGTTAAGCTTTAGTATCCAGAATACAAAGCTGTCTATGAAAAAGGAAGATTAATCTAACTGAAGGTAGTACTTAACTATTAAGTTACTTCTAATCTTCAAAAGTCACCCTCATACCTTCATGCTTATAAATGGCTTTAAGCCAAAAATTATTACATCCATTGTGCAAATTATCTCCTTCTTATAGAAAGTATGTTCTCATGAGTATTGCAGAACTGCTCTCAAAGCGGGAGTATGAGTGAACTGTGGGCTGAAGGAAAGAGCACTTACTTTTGAAGAGCTAAGGGTAAATCACGAGTCCTTTTCTCAGCTCACTTGTCTGAAGCAGCACAGTAGGAGAGGATTAACAAAACCTAGCTCCTCCAAACTTTCACTTTGAAATTCTAAGCTGCTTACTGTAAGAACCTTAGAAGTAGTCTTGCTCTCCTTCAGCTTCTGTACTCTGCCCCTAAATGCATGAGCTCAACTAAGAGTTGAACGAAACTTTGGCTATAAAACTATATCAAAGTTGCAACAAGCTCTTATCTTGTTCACTTAGAACTCTCTCAAATGGGTTATAGTGCTCAGACTGCTAGTTACTTGTAGTTTACCCTCTTGTGTATCTGCAAGCGATCACTATTCTACACAGACTTTGGAGAAAATGTCTCAAAGTTATAAAATAGGGCAATGTATAGATCGAGTCATATACTGACATTGTGTCTTAAACATTGTCTTGAGTGCAGGGCCATGTGTACGGGAGCACAAGCACAGCAAGACTACTCCTCATATGGTAATGAAGCACACACTTGCCTTATGAAAGAAATTGCAAAGAGGCACAAGGTACATGTGACCATTACCCCAATCAGACCGGCCTGGAAGACCAAAACACATGGCCTGGTAACTGGAGCTGCTGCCAGAGAGACCATGCATTCCCAAGAAACTGTTGTTGCCCATTTAAGTGATGACACTCCTCCTCCTTTATTTTGTTTCCGTTTCTCTCTCCTTCCCCCCTGCTCTCTAAATTATCTTACTGTGTCTTTTTTTCTTTAATTGGCATTATGGTGACTTTGTCTGTATTGAAGGTATTAGATTGTAATCTGACCAGTTTGAAATCTGGTTTTCCAGCTTTGGGAAGCTGCCACCCTCGGCAGTGCACCTGAGTTTTTTTTTGATCTGCTTATTTTGGATGTGTCCAAAATAAATCCTACCTTTTTTTTTTTTTTTTTTATTTCACTCTGAGAGTACTTTCTGTCCTCTGGATTGCTGCACAGATATCAAAAAAACCTTCCTTCTTCGACTGTGCAGGTTGAAAGAAGGCCTGAATACTAGTGGTGTCTCAGCAGTAAGATTTAACAGACAGCTCTGACTAAGATAGAAAAAGGAGATCAAGGGTTATAAATAGAAATCTTAGCTACCATTTATACATCTGACACTGTCCAGAAATCAAGACAGATCAGATTTCTACTGTTGATGCTAGATGCCATTCCCTGCTCAGAATAACTGTAATGAAGCAATACTTTAGGCATACAGGGCAGTAGTGATGGTGCTATGAGGGATTTTTTGGTTTTTTTAAAAAAAACAAAAGGTAAATCGGTTTTTATGGTTTTACTGGGGTTTACTGGGTCTAGATTCATATCTGTCTTTTTAATAGAACATATTTATTTATGAAGAAATTTGCCCAAAGGACTTTAACAAGAATTCTCTGATCCCTATAAATTGGATTCTGTCCCTACTTCATAATAAGAAATAGCGTATACCTCAAAAGTTGCTCCAGTATTTGACTTCCCAAATGAAACAAATTCCCTCCTTTGCTTCATATCTAAAATATTCAACATACCATATTGATACCTCTCCACCATGGGCAAAGTCTCAAAATAATAGCTTTAAGGTGCTCCATATCAATTCCATATCCTTTTGTGACCCAAATCATTCTGTTAGCAGAATGCTGTAGCTGGTGCTAGAGGCTCCAGTGTCCTTAAAAAAAAAAAAAAAAAAAAATAGGACCTAAGCATTCTCATCACTTTGCACCTCAGGGCTCTCTGTGTTTTTTCACTTTATACATAGTTTGAGTTTTATAGCACACTGTGATTCATTTCTGAGGAGCTTCATGTATTAATCACTGTCATCTAGCAGAGAAAACCAGGTCATCTTCTCTGTCTAGATTTATGGGGCACACCACTGATTTCTTTTCATTGTAGTTCCACAAGCTGCTTTTGTTGTGAAATGCAACTAAAGAATAATCAAGGGAAGCTAGTTTGATAACTTTCTTTTCTTCCTCACTTTGAAAATTTGGCAAAGTTCTAATTCATTAAAAATTTAATGAAATTCTTCATTTTAATCATATCACAATGGGTTCCTCTCTGTGTGTCTCCGCCCATATGCATTTGTTGTGCAGAACTCTTGCTTTGATGTTATATAAACTTTAGTAGGCATGTTTGTTCCAGTAACTTAATAAATGTGTCAGCAGATGCACATCTACACTGTAACATAAAGGTAGAAAAATTAACTGAAACATTCCAGGTGGTACAGCATAGGTGACAGATGCACAACTGACATTGAGAAGGAAGGGGATGAAGAAAACAAATATGGTATTTTACATTGCATTACTTTGGTTTTACAGTTTTGATTGCATGTTTCCTAAAAGTCCAATAAGCTAATTATATGTACTTATAGTTCAATATAGCCACTTTAATTAAGTCAGCAGAAAAATAAACTAGTAAGTGTAGCTAAAGAATATATTATTAAAAAATCTATGACCAGCTTAATTTATTTTTTCGGTTTAGAATTCATCTCAAACTCATTTTCAGCCTGTATCACTTACAAGAGTTTTGATGCCTATAGTACAAAGTTCCATGAGTGCAGTAACCACTGTTCTAAGCATTTGAACAGAACCCTTGCTGCACTTCCCATTAGTGAGCACACCACACATATCCTATAAACATCAAATATCTCTTTGTCATTATATGAAATTATTTAATATATCATAGAATCATAGAACAACCAGGTTGGAAGGGACCCTATATATACTTCATTCTGAAAAGTCTGTTTAACTTGGGGTTGCTCGATAGCTCTCATGTTCTATAACATCTCTTAAACTAATAGATCACTTCCATGTATATTACCTTCTCCAATTAATGTGAATTTCCATCTGGTAGAATTACAGAATAATATCAGTCTCTTAAGTGATTTATGTGCTTACAACAGTGGGAAAAACAGAAAATATGTGGGGGTTGGAATTTTTTTTTTGAAATCTAAATACTTCAAATAAAGAATAAATATTTGCAAGTGATTTACACATAAGATACCATTCCAGATGCTCAGGAGAAGTAACCTTATATCTTCTCTAGAGTTGGCTTTGTGGTTACTGCCTATTAACTTCTGGCATTTTTAAGCTAATTTGTCCTACCATTTGCATCTTTACTGAGAATGCCTTCTCAGATTTTTTCTCCTCTTTAAATTTGACAGCTAGATAACGAAGCTTTTTAGAACAGCTGCCCTGTCAACAGCTGTTACTGTTGTATGTGCTCTTGTGCAAACTCCACCAAGTATTAACTTTTATTAAAACTATTCTTATTATACTTAGGAAAACACATTCTGGTGCTCTATAAAAAAAAACTTCGAGGTGTTAATGCTGGAACTTTTGACTGGCACCCACTTCCATTTTGACTTAGATGTGGCTGAATGCTAGGTCCCCATCACATTGTTTTACCACTCTGCTTCCTCAGCTTGACAAGGAAAGAAAATATAATGAAAGGTTTTTGGGTCAAGATTAAGATAGGGAGAGATCACTCAGTGACTACTGACACAGGCAAAACAGAATTGACTTGCGAAAATTAATTTAATTTCTTAACAATCACATCAGAATAAAATAATTACACAGTCTGCCTCACCATGGTCTTCACCACAGGCTGCAGGGACAATCTCTACTCCAGCACCTGGGGCATCTCCTACCCCTTCGTCTTCACTGATCTTGATGTCTGAAGAGTTCTCTCACTGTTCTTACTTCTCTCTCTGGCTGCTGCTGGGCTCAGCCTTGGCCAGGGGCAGGTCCATGACACTGACTTTCTTGGACACAGAAGAACTTCTTGCAGTCTCTGACAGAAGCCAACCTTCTAGCCCTTGTGCTACCAAAATCTAGCACACAACCCCAGTAAATTCCTCCTTTTGCCTCCATAAATCATAAATTTAAGAGTTATCAATGAAAAGTGCATTCATTACACAAACTTTACAAACATAATGCATATCAACCAGAACCCAAGAAGATAATTCCACACACCAAAAGCAAAATAGCATCATCATAACACTGACAAAACTGGACAGTTAATACACAATCCAGTACTTGTCCCTTCACCACAACTGAAACAACCAAAATTCCCCAAAATACGGTCATGACCACTTTTCCCATTGACACCTAGAACAGAAAGAGCAGCAGAGCCACTGAGTTTCACCTTTAACCTCCAGGAATAATCTGCAGTTACCTAGATCCCATTCCTCTCTCTCCACAAATCCACACAACAATGTACAATATGCAAGTGATTTATTTATTTTCAATATGGAAGGCAGATAAGTAGTTAATTTCTTTTCTCTACCTTGAACTTTGTAAAACAATTTAAGTAAGAGAGGGGGAACAAACATATAAGCTAAATATTTACATTCTCGCTTCAGTTGTGTTTTTCCTCCCACTGCCTTTGCTAGAAGCTGCATACTTGAAAAATATAAGCCTGTCACAATAGAGCTACAGGGTATTATGCATAGACGTCACCCTGCGGAGAGGCCTTCAGACTCTATAGTCAGTCCTATAATAAAGATATTTCATGTGTATTTCAACTTGATACTTTTCCATATGTGTTTAAAATTTCCAGTATCACAGAAGATTAAAAAAAAAAGACATATGAGTACAGTCTCTAATCTCTACCTCTGACGAATATTTGACTTCATTATGCTCTTTGCCAAAATTCAGCTCTGGGTATAGTATGACTCCTAAGAAATTTATTTTGGAGGGATAATATTTCAGTCTATAATCTTGTCAGAGGGTTACCTGTGAATTCCCACTAGTGTCCACTCCATATTGTATCTGAGTCTGTTACAGGCCTCAGCTACAACAGCTTGACTTCAGTCTCCATTTGTAGCAGCTCATGGACCTTTTTATTTATTTTTCTCCCACTCACAAGGTCTGTATCCTTGTTCTGTACCCTTTGTATCAATCAAAACAATTGTCCTCCCACTTAACTTTATATTAGGTAAATTTTAGTACCTTCATTATAATTTTTTATTCCAAAATTACTATTATTCTCATTACTTATTCACTGATAACTTTACTTAATGTAAGAAAATCATGGAGATTGAGGACGTTGAGTTGCAGCTTTAAAATCCATCCATATTGGAGATAAACATTGCAACACTGGCATACATTTTCTTTCCATCTTCTTATCCTGATCTATATGAGTAAAAGAAATCTGATTAACTCTGCTTTCAATAATAACTGTATTTCAAAAGGCTAAGACAATCTCAGACAGGATAGTAAAATATAGTGTTTGTAACAAAAGGATTAAAATAAGCTTTAACAATCTCACCTGAAATGTCATGTTTCAGGAACATTTTTTTCAGCTTTATCCTCTGAAAGGAAGATGTGTCTTTTACATTGTGAAGTCATTCATACTTCCATCACAAGGTGTAAACGCTTCATGTTCACTGTTAAGACCAGATGCAGATCTGTTAATATCAGTGTATTGAAAACACTAAGGAGACAATAGCATTATCTTTTTTTTCCTTTTCTTTTTTTTTATCTGAAGGTAACAGGAGGAGTAAGGGTATAGTACACTTTTCATCCTAACAAGATTGCTGGAAACAAGCACTGATGGACTGACCTAACATTTCTGCATCAAAACTGCTTCCAAATTAAATCATAAGAAGGTTTCAGGCAAGTATTATGGTATTATATCAAACAGATGTTAGAGTTTTTTAAATCCTCAAAAATCTAACTCCTGTTTAAAGTCAGTTGCAAAGCTTCTGTCGAGTGTAAGCAAAACTAGGATAGAATCCGCAATAACTTTTTTTTTAATATAATGTTTTGAAAACATCTTTACAGCATGAAAAAGCTTTTTACTAAACTTAGGACTTTTACATCTGGAGGCAACAAAACCAACACTTGTTTGATTGTGCTAAATTGCTCAACTTAGATTTTTAGCAACACATCTGTTCAGAAGTGCGTGTCACAACCTAGTAAAACTGTCGGTCAATAAAAGGTAGTTACAGGCATTCATATACTCATCTGGCAAATCTGCTTCATATACTGCTATATATTGCTTCCTTCCATTGAAATTATGTTTAAGATTTTCCTAAGAATTTCCTAAACCAGAACTCAGACCTTCTTTATTTCTTTTTACTATTTATCCTGCTAAAATGGCACTAACTCAGATTTATGGCATTCCCAAGTAAGGCAAAAGACACCTGTTATGGCCACATGTTTGGATGTATCTGAGCTGCTGCCCAGTTGGTTTGGATTACCTGGAATTACTGTCGATTTTTTTTTCTTAATTAGGCTATTTACATTCCCAACATTTTCTGCTGTTGTGCCAGGCAATACAAACAACTCTCTCTACCTTAGGGCAGATCACCCGGCAACCCAGACCTTATATATCTTACTTCTGCATGAAGTTCCAATAAAGGCTGTATGCAAAGCTATTTCCTGGGGCCAAATATTGCAAACTTTAAATGTTACATTTTCTTCTTACAAAGTTCCAACTCTTCCATTCTTCGTCAATTCTGTTGGGCATAGCATCTTGCCTATTGACTGTACTTTGTGCTTAGTATTCATCCTAAATGCAGTGTTTTCACATTTCTGTACACAAATTACTCCAACTAAAATTGAAATTAGAGTGACTTTATAATTTAATGCAATGGCCTCCTTTGATAATTCTTGGAACTGACAGGTACCATCAGTGGAAAAGACCCTTTACTGTCAAATACTAAAGTACTGGTAAACTACTTGAGGAGGAGGCAGGCACTCCCTGAGTAGCATTAATTGCCTACTGTGCAGAATCTAGCCTCCTCTCAAGACAGCAGATCCTATTTCCTGTGAAATTTTTAACCTAGAGTCTTTCAAGTTAGTGCAGATCCTAATATTTCCTGACTGGTCAGTTTTTCCACATACTGTCTTTGGCAATTCCACATTAGTATCCTTTTAAAAGTGAAGACGCAATACAAACAATTATGGCACTTGAAAGTGCATTATATTGAATATCTTTAGCAAAGAAGTAGGAAGAACAAGAAATCTTAGTCTGAAATCAAGTGCATCTTAAACACAATTGACTTTCCAACCCCAACCTGCAGGGATGTAGTATAATTGCAACCTCTTAACACCAAAACCTGGGCAGAGGTAGTTTCTAAAAGGGGTAAAATAAACAAATACATGGTAACAAGAGCAGTAAGAGAATAAAAATTCATTCTGTGTTACTTCTTAAAACAGATCCACAGGAAATGTGTCGAAGTGTTGTTTAATTAGTTTCTGAACAAAGCCTTTAGTGAAATCATAGTTGAGCATGAAGCTACCCCCCACACCAGCCATTCTTAGTCTGACTAATCTTGCTGTGCTCAGAGGTTAATTTAGTGGCGTGCGATAAATAGCTGGAGGCATTGAACACCACTACAAAAAGAAAATATCTCAGCAGGATACAACCCAGAATCATACTTGCTCTCATCTTAAAATAGCATGTAGCTCATAGAATAGAGTTTTCTAACATGGAAAATCCAAATTATTCTATATTGTATGAAAACTTAAATATTACTTTAAATCCTGTATATAGCTCACAGCTTGCTTTCTTTTCCAAAACGTTTTGACTAGAGAAGCTATTAAATGTCATTTTTCATTTACCAGACACCTCTGGAAAGTTTTCCTATTTCTTTTCTTTTAGCTATGGGGTTTCCATTAGAACAAAACACAGAACTTCTGATACTCTATTCCCACCAATTATTATCAAAGTTTTAATCATGTTTCTCTAATATTTTTAGTTAAAAATTCATAACATTTCTGAAAGGTAGGTGTAGTAATACAGCCTGTGATATAGGTTAAGAAACAGAATCTAAGGAAACTGAGATTGAATTAGAAATAAGAGGTCTGATATAAAAAACCTGATACTAGTCCTGTACTTTGGGAACTGAGACTGGGAGGGGAGAAACAAAAAGATGATTATAGAACACTTTCTAACCTGTCACAGTGAGACAAAGCCCAACATTGAAGTCTTACAAATGCATGAGAAGGAAATGAGCAGATTTGTGGATAAACAGGTAGATTTTGCACCAAGACAATGTGCCAACCCACAATACTTTGTGAAGCAGTTTTTAGCTAATAACAACACCAGTGTCCTTGAGCATCCATCCTATTGTTGAGACCTGGCTCCCTGTGTTTTCTGCCTCTTCTAAAGATCAAGTCCATGTTCAAAAGAAACCATTTTTTTGTTGGTGGAAGATGTAAAAGAAAAAATCTTCAACAGACATTCAGGAAATGATCTGTGAGATTGAACGTTGGCAGCATCATTTGCAACTATTTGTCAAGTCAGGGAGCGATTTTGAGAGTGATTCTAGTTGATTTTCTTAATTTATTTAATAAAAAGGTTTACAAACACAGCCTCAGTTTTGGTTTTTGTTTTTTTTTTTGGTTTTTTTTGTATTTTTTGATGTTTTTTGTTTTGGACCTCAAACTCATTTTCAAAAAATAATTAAATACCACAACAGATTTCTTTACAGATAAGAACATTTACTCCTTGAATTCTGGAGAATTACACAAAGTTATCCTTCTTAGAAGTGAATATTGCTGAAACCTGCTCTTAATTTATTTTTTATTTCAACATATTTTGCCACAGACTAATTTGGTCAGTCTTGGGTTATATTCAGATTTACTTCTAAATCCAAATGAGTGTACACCCATTATCACAAAATGAAGCTAGATAAAAGTAGGAATGGGATTCTGAGGGTTGAACATAGGCAGGTTTTTGTCACTTACATTTATATTGTGTATAGGCAAAGACAAACCTGATTTATACTGCAAGTACTACAAGAATCAACAAGAAAATCTCCACTGCATTTAAGAATTCACCTTTGCAACAACTATGAGAAAAAAAATATGTTTCATTTAGGTCACTGTGTAGTTCATATTTTTAATGCATTCTTTACTTAGATACTAGACTTTATTTGAACAGAAGTTAGTAAACTCAAATATATAACATTCAAAATCAGTCTAAGAAATAAATGCATTAGTAGCATCAGGCCACATACTAGCATTTAAAAAGCTTGTTGTGTAGTGCATTGTTGTCATACTTAACAATTAACTTTCTAATACCTCATATCAAAGTCACTGTCACAATTTCCTATAGGTTACCTTACCTCAGCATTTACATGGTTACAGACTTAGAAAAATATTCCATCCCATCCACCTGTCAGAGTCAAATTTATTTCCACATATTTGTATCTTACCTTTCACATAAAAATTTTGACTGTATAGAATTAGCCTGGAGAACAGTAAACTACCCTAATCAATACTTACTTTAGGTTAAATATATTATGATGCTTCCTTGCAGAACTCTTCAATATCGGCTGACAATATTGGCTAAAATAGTTGGTATTGTGCTCATCATTCAGATTAGCACACATCAAAGAAAAATTAAGTGTTTTGTCTACTAAAAATAGTAGTTACATGAATTTTTTCTATTACCAAGTCATTTGTAATATTTATTAAGGACTTCAGAGGATCCATTTCCAGAAATCACAGTTCCAGCGCACATGTGATTTCAGTGATTCAGGCCAAATATGATTATTACCATTTTCTTACAGAATGTGGGATTCCAATGAATTTTTTGTGCCTATTTATCTTCTTTTTTAACACCCATAATTCATACATCTGCCAAAACCCACACATCTTCATGACCAGAAGACGTCCCTGTGAGCATTTGTTTTACAAATGACCTTGTATCCAGCATTACAGGACACTGAAAATTTAGGTCAGACAACTTTTAAATTTACTTTTCCCATTTCTGCAGTTTTCATCATTTTAAAAAGTCAGGTCACAAAGAGAAAAATCTGTACTTTATTTACACTATTCATGTCATTTCTATATGTCAAGTCCTGAGAACTCCTAATAACATGCCAAGTGTCCTCCTACACAACAAATTGAAGAAGACATCAGTAGATCTGCAAATGCAATAAGATAATACAGAAAATGGTATGAGATGCGTTTAAAAATGAGAGCATGATGCAGCTTAGATTTAAATACCCTAGAGGACAATTAAATGAGAGTAAAAACCTCACACACAAGAAGTTGCCAGCTCCTTCCAAGAGTAAACATTTGAAAAAAAAAGTGTAATTGTGAATTAGCCCACATGTATTCATTTAACATATAGTGGCAAGATAACATTACTAGACTGTTTTTTAATACCCTAAGGTATTTAAAAATAGTAATAGTAAAAGACAGATTTTGTCCTAGATATTGTTATTCTGGTACAGCACCTGAAAATTTGTGGCTGGTAATTGTACTTATTTACTCAGAGTACTGTGTTCTTAACATCTTGATTTTTAAAAACCTTTGTGATATCCTAAGATCTTTGGAATGGGTTTCAGGGGCTCACATTTTCCATAGATCTCCCACTTCTCCATTGGGAATAAATGTATTGGCAAGGAACTCTATAAGATTTTGGATTCTTACCTGGAGTAAAGATCAATCTTTCCTATTTACACTTAGACATTAAAGTTTAGACAGAATTATTTTCTGATTTTTTTGGGAACAGAAATGTATAACAGAACATCACCTCTTCCAGCCTTAATGTCTTCAATTTAACTAATGTACTACAAATAGAGTATTTCAGGTGAATAACACATAAACTACAATTCATGTCCTAATGAAGTTTCAGGGATATAACTCAGACAAAAGGAGATCAAAGGCACAGATACATAAATCCTATCTACTAAACATAACATCTACTTCAGTCATGAGTAATTCCACTGAAGTCATTGAAGAGTTGTTTCACAAACAATTATCATTATCTGTCACATGCTTCAAAGATTAATTTAAAAAAAAAAATATTTCACTAACAGCCCTGTCTGCTGTCCAGCAAGCTGCAATACCTCCACAAAATATCTCAACATTAGTACTTTTTCCTAGCTGAGGATCCAATATTGATTTAATTCAGTGTGTTTAGTTTATACAGATAACACCAACTATATGAGTTACTGTCAAAGAGTTCTGTAGTTTGTCTGCTTGAAAACTTTTTTCAAGTTTCTAACATTTATCTCACTCAAACTCTCATCATTCAGTCATCATTGATTTTTTTAGATAAAACTCATATTTAAATGAAAGTGTGACTTAAGTTTGATGATAAGGTCACAGTGTTATTTACTCCATGTAGGAGATACATGAGGGAAAATCAGGTTACGTACGTATATATCTATAAAATTATGTACTTATATCCAAAGAATTATATGTGCACACTTGATTATCTATGTCACTTAGTTAAGATTTCAAAGTTTCATAGTGTTTGTCTCCAATGACTAACATTCCCATCTGGGTGTCTGTCGTTAGTCCTCTCCAGAGTTCAGATCTGGAATTTCACTAAACAAACTCTCAGACATCAAGTCTTTCTAGCTGGATGTCTGGTGTTCTCATCAAAGTTAGAGTCTGAGGTTTCAGTGAACAGACTCTCAGGCATCAGATTTTATAAAATAAATACTTTAATAGATGAATATAGCAACATGGTCAATTCTGTTGAGACAGGTCAACATGAAACAATTAATCCAAGGGTAACTATACCTTATAAAGTATTTACCCACTCATTACCTGATGGTTAAGTACAGTAGTAATATTTTGTTGTGCGATCTCCTCATTCCTTATTGGATTCCTTCACTGTCTTTCAGATAGTTCATTATCTTGTTTTAGTGCAACTTGTGTTTATGGTGTGTTTCCTCAAAGCCTCCATATTTCCATGTTTTTGTTGATTCATGAAGTTTTGGTTTGACTGAACAGGTTGTACATGCTGGGAAAGCTTTTAACTAGATGTTCCCAGCTTGTGGCCTAGAGCTTCAGAGGAAATCTTGCTACACAAGCTAAAAAATTTAAGCAAACAGCTTATCGATCACTAATACTTACAAAAGAGCTTATAAATCCTTTATAAATCATTAATACTAAGTCCCAGAATACTTTAATTCTAAATGATTTATTCTATTTAAAATGTTAATTATGTAGGCCAAGCAACTAATCCCTGCTAGAGAGGAGAGTTACCTGGCATGAAATACAGGTGCCAACCAAGAAGGATTCAAATGGGGCTGGCTGATGATCCAATGGTAAGAAATGGTAAGAGATCCAATTGTTTCATGGAGCAATCTTGAGAGGTGTCCCACTATGAAGGGAGATCATTGTCATGCAGTCATATTGCTCAGCAGGGAGAGCTCATAAAAGGCTCAGATAAGCTGTCATGGGATAAAGTGGTTGTCTCAGAGACAAATTGCATACAATAGGGAAGCTGTGCAGGAGGCTCCTTGTTTGTATTCGCTGGGTTGCTCTGCTCCTTGTGTGTTCCTAGAGGAGTTCTTGGTCCATCTGTGGGTTATTCTGTATCTCCTCTGGAGCCTGAACCAAATGTGTGCTGGTTTGGTTAAAAGAGGAGGGCGGAATGCATCCATCACATGGTCCCATCCAACAGCAAAAGACAGAACTATCCCATGGCCTAAGCATACTTTCACACTAGTAGCTCCAGCTTCCAGCCACAAAGTTGGGTTTAGACTAGGAATTATGGTCCAGGTTCAACTGGGGCTAATTGCATTTAAGAATTTTGCCCTTTCCACTACTGGCTCCTTAATCCCAAGTGCAATCATCCTTTAGCTGAATAATTTTGATCCAACATTTTACTAGGTTTCATTTTGTCATTCCACCCATAGCTGTACTCTGAGGAAGACATGCTGTAGAAAGGTATTGGAAACTTCAGGAATGCAGTACAGCACCTGGGACCATAAGGTGAATAAAAGCAAGGTCAAGAAGATCAAAAGGATCTTATCACTCCAGTATGTAAAGCATGCCAGAGTCAGAGTAACATCAGGAAAAAATACAAATCATAGGATGGCATTCAGGACCACAATTAAACAAGACAGTTACAAGGTCAGAGTCAAGGCTTTGGGAACACAGCCTAGAGACACAATAAAAAGCAAGAGATGATAAAATCCCCTTACATGAGGTCTCAGTAAAGCAATCTACCTACCAGACAACTAACCTAGCCTCCAGCTGACCGGCTTGTGGACACCACTCAGGGAAAGCTACTGGCTTGCCATGACTCATGGCAATTTTGGAGTTGTTTTTTTCCTGTTTGTTCTCCCACTGACACCTACTGTGTCATTGGTGTGTATGAAAAACAGCTTTAGCATGAGTGTGCATTTTGTTTCTGCCCATGACCTGAACTCCTATAGAAAGTTTGATCCTTGGCATGTGATTCTTTCCTGCACCCAACGATTTCAGAATATTTTACTTAGCAGAGTAAGCACATGCTTTAGGAAGAATTGTCACGTGAAAACAGATATTCAGACAAAAGAAAGGAAACAGTTCAAACTTCCTAATAATTTTGGTTAAATGACTTGAATTTGCCATCTGCCTAAATGTTCCTGTTTCTAATACTGTGAGGTGGTACACTCTGTGGTTATATTTGGCATTACAAGTTCTAAAATAATGCATTTCTCAGTGGGACATGGGGCGGGTCTTGGATTTTTTCTTTTACTTTAATAAATTAGTACCTCACTATTTACTAACCCCCCAGTTATGTACATGATGTGGGTGCAGGTGACCAGGTGTTGGCAGTGCGGGGCTGCAGGTGTGACCTCTGTAAGGAGAGACTGAGGCTGCTCTAAGTTAGACACAGTCACTTCCAGCCACCTTTCCAATAGACCCACTTGTGGACACAGCTGAGTCCATCAACACTAAGTGGGGCTTCTTGGGGAAAACATGTAAGAAAATGCGGGAGGAGACAGCAAGAAGAGCAAGAAACAGCCTTGTGAACTCCAAGGTCAGAGAAGAAAGAAAGGTTCCAGAGAGCAGAGCAGATTTTTCCCTCCAGCATGTGGAAATGACCCCACATGAGAGCAGGTGGATATTTTCTGAAGGAACTATGGCCTCCAGAAGGACTGATGCTGAAGCAGGGTAACACTGTGAGGAAAGAGGAGTGACAGAGAGTAGTCTTTATGGACTGACCACAACACCAACTTCCCTGTGCAGTTCCAGGGGCAGGAGAGGCAGCAGGGGCTGGAAGAGAGTTTGAGAATGGATCATGAAGGTGAGCCTGGAGAGGGGGAGAAAGGATAGTATTTTAATGTTTATCATGGTTTCTCACCACCCAAACTTATTTTAATTGCCCATTAATCTAATAAATTTTCCCCAAGTCAAGTCTATTTGCCTAAGACAGTAACTGGTAAATGGTCTTCCTGTCTTTCCCTTAATCTAAAAGCTTTCTCATCAGATTTTCTCCCTATCCTGTTGAGGAGGGGGAATGAGTAGTAGCTGCATGGGAGTTTGGCCTTTAGCCAAGGTTAAATAGCCAAGTATATGTAACAATTTCCTCTTTAAGAATCAGGAAAATAAATAACTTATTGTCTATACCAAATGAAGACTTCAATCTCATCTGTGTTCTAGTCTCATCTTGCTAGAAAACTATACTCAAATAAATATTGTTATGCTTTTTATCAAGAAATAAATGTAATAAGAATTTTATCAGTTCTCTTCTATAAGAAATCTGATGAGAATTTTTGGTTTTATCTGTTGCTGAGTCTAAGATCAATGGATTATTTCAGTTTCACTCAGTCTAAAATATGTAAGCAAAGTTCCTTTGAACTCTATGGGAGTACTTCTCTCAATATTGCCTAAAGAAAAACTTTAGAAAAACAAGTATTTAAAGCTTCTTGGGATTTATTCCCTAGGTTGCTCTATTTTTAATGAAGGTATATTCTTCAGCAGCATACATTACATTACTAAATGCTTATTTCTAACATTTTGCACGAGTTATGCTTATGTTTTCAGTCAATTAAAAAAACAATCTCTTTCCCTAGATTTACATAGTTTAAAACATATACTGTTAAAGAAAACAGACCTGCAAGTATACTACAATGATTTATGTTATGAATCATCTGTAATATATTTGGAAGATTTCTGTTATCAAGACAAGACGCTTGCTGTGTTTGTTCCTGATGTATGCTAATTTGACAAAGTATGTCCCTGACTAGCAGCTAAATCAGCTTTCCCTTTAACGGTCTCAAGTTTCCTCTAAGCATTCAGTTAATATAGTTTTCACTTCCTTAGAGAAACTCAAAGTAAAAGTATCTACATTATTTAATGCTTAAGGTCACTGAACAGTTCCAGTGTGTCGTATTATGACATTTTTTAGGGTAATTCAGCAATAAAAACTATAAATAAAGAGAACTAAACTTCTATAGATTTTATTCCCCCTATTTAATTCTTTTTTACCTCATATTTCTTCTTTCGAGTAGAGAGTTTCTATTGTGAAGCAACATGAACCTTTCCTGACAATTGAGGTACCTAGCCACAAGGATAATATTAATGGGATTTAGATTCTGCATTATTTATACATTTCAGTTCATAAAATATTTATTTGTGCAGTTACGTTATAACATACTTTTATTTAGCTACTTTTCAATAACTAAGGACATAAGAACATACAGTACTTTTTTTTATTATTTACCTAATGGAGAAAGTTTTTATAAGATCACTTAGTGCAAAAAATTCACAGTCTTGTGAAGTTACTCATGATAAGTCTCCTATAGGCCAAATTAAAGCTTGTTGAAGCTCTCTAGGAATGACTAGTGATGACAGAAATGATGTTGGAAAGCCATATTTGTAAGAATAATCTTTAAGGCACATTTGCAGGAACATTACTGGCAGGGGATCTAAACACAGGGAGGATAACAAAGTCTTTAAAAGATATCCACAGCACTCTAAGGCAGTGACAGCAAAGACTGCATCCACAGGGCTCATAATTACACTTTAACATTGAGGATACACATATCCAAATTTTAAGTCTTCTACCATCTTCTGGGATCCTCAAGCTTAGATAAACAACAATACTTACTATTCAGTGCATGGCAAAAGTTAATTGCAGAGGAGAAGATTTATTGGGCCACAGAATCCCATCCTTTAATTATCACTGCATTAGGGAATTGTTTGTTATTTATATTCAAGTTGAATTTTCTTACATGCATTACTCTACCTCTGCAAAATGTCTGTTTCAAAAGTTCATTCTTTCTCATTATACTTCTAAACTGAGCATAGCCCTCTCTAGTTTATACCCTTTTGCTCTGACAGCTTTTTTGTCCTAACAGGTCTTTCCAGTATTTGTTATTTGTCTCTATTCTGTCTACTCCGTAGGTTTACAGTAAGTACACAACCTGTCCCTCAGCCAGGGGTTTGGTAGCTTCAGCCATTTCTTAAATCTACCATTGCTTTAAATCTTCACAAATAGGCTCTCTCTGCCTTGTAGCAGCTACTACCTCCCACTTCAGAAAGAGTGGTCTGACTTGTTAAAGATAAGTCTAACCACTGCCTTCCACAATGAGATTAATAATTTCCCTTATAAACAGAATAAAACATTAGCTGATATCTTCCTATATACTAAGATATTTTTTCCACTTGTTTGCAGCTGCTTGTTTGTATTAGGAAAGCTTGTCCATTCCTCAGTATTTCAAAGGCTGTTGCTTTTTGCATCACTAATCAGTATCAAATTCCCAGTGGCTCCATAATGTTAGCACTGTCCAGCTATTTTCCATACAGCAGCATTTACCTTTCTGGCTCTGGAACCAGAAGCATCCATTTAAAACAACTGCTTGGGTTACTAATTTGTAATGCCATTCATAATGACTGAAACACATCCAAGATTACTCAGCCTCTTGATGATTAAAACACTGTACCACAGCATAGAATCGTAGAATCACTAGGTTGGAAGAGACCCACTGGATCATCGAGTCCAACCATTCCCATCAATCACTAAACCATGTCCCTCAGCACCTCATCCACCCATCCCTTAAACTCCTCCAGGGAAGGTGACTCAACCACCTCCCTGGGCAACCTCTGCCAGTGCCCAGTGTGAACGTGTCCTGAGGAGAGCAAGCAAGGTGGTGAGGGCTGGGAGGCAGATCCTGTGAGGAGCAGCCAAGTTGATCAGGAGTTGTGGCTTTGCCAGCTGCAAAGCTGCAGTTATATCCAGAGGGGATGTACGATGGGCAGGAGGAGGCCAGGTGTGCTTCCTGCAGCCCTACTACCCTTTGGCCCTGGTCTGAGCTGGGGGAGAAAGGGTCATGGGTTAGTCCCTTTGGCTGAGCAAGTGGTAGAGTTCTGGGTTTAAATTCTTGCTTCAAGCCTTTGGAAGGGGGAATAATAGCAAGTCTTTTGAATCCCAGAATGGCATCCAAATTCATGAAAGAATGGATAAAAAGTGATCTCATAACCAAATAACTCCAAACTCATTTCTTTTTACTTTTGTGGCTGTTTCAGACTTTAAGTATTCCTCCTGAGTTAGTAGAAAAAATCCTGTATTTAAGAGTTTCTGTAGCTACTGTATGACTTCAAACAGTATGCAATTTTAAGACTTAGTGACTGGTCACAAGTGCACAACACGATCTTCAGTTATATCCATACACTAGGAAGATCAGTTTAGAGTCTGAAGTATAGCTTATTGGTTTCCCATCACATACATCTTACCTTGCTGTTTTTCATCAAAACAAAACCAAGGTTTTCAGTCAGGAAAGATGGCACTGTAAAATGAGATCGCCTCAATGGGTTAGCAGGAGATCAGAATGGGAGTGATGACAGCATGAGGGAGATCTGCCCTGCATTGTATATGTAATCTTAAATCCTGAAGAGTTTGGGGCATCTACAAGACTATACAACAGCCTTGAGTGTTTTGAGAGTATCACTGTTAGCTATGTGTGGAGGACACACTGAACTAAGAAACCCTAAAGAAATGTTCAACATATCAGTGACAGTTCTACTCCCAGACTTAAAAGCAGTATAACCATTCAGCATTGCCTCTGATTCAGCAATACAGAACTGGAAGACCTCACTAGGATTATTGAACTTTGTCAACAATCAGGCACCCTAGCAATAAGAATTTTACTTTGTTGTCACTGTATTTCCAAACAGCATACAACAAATCAATGACCTGATCCTATTACTTAGAATGTAACAGATGCCTGACAGATTCAAATATCACTCTGAACACACATGAATCCTTCTGTGTCATCTCTTGGTTTTAGTACAGGCAGTCTTGAGCATTGTAGAATATACACTTTGAAGTTGAATTATTCATGAAGGGAGAAAAATATTTTTCCTGAATTCGGCTGGTGACTAATAAAAGCCCTGAAGCATAAGTTAATATAAAACTTGTGAAAACAAAAGTATGTACTCTTCATTATGATTTCATGCTCCATGGAGATATCAACATGTAAAATACCCAAGCACTTACAAAACAGGAATAATTCTCCATTTCTTCAGTCCTGGTCGGAAAGCATTTCAAGTATTTCCTTAAAATAATTAAGATTTCTTTGCCATACTATTTTAATTGATAGACTATTCCAGATCTTCATTATGTGCATCACAATTTTTCTAATTTTTGATTCTGATTGACTTGATTTATAACAATGTGATCCTGTTCTAAAATATCTTTTTAGATTCTCTGATATTTAAGCACATATAGAATGACATCAAACCTTTGTCTGATATCTTAGGAAGGCAAGATTTTTTCAACTCTTATCCTAAATTAGTCAGAACGATATTACCACTTTATCCTTTGTACTAGAAATACTTCATCTGTGGTATTATAGAATCAGTTCCATCTGTTTGTAGCAAGAGGGAATTTTATATCAGATGTGAATCTGGGAGAGTCCTTAATCTACTTTAACTGGCTTAATGGTTTCATTTCCAGATTAAATCAGTATCTTTGATTAGTGCTCTAAGAATTATGTGCATATAATGATTCTAACCAGCAATATCTTAGACATATTTACAGTGCGTTCCATTATGAAGTACAGACGCCATCCAAAATTGTTCTGGGTTTAAACCCTTATTCACCTCATATCAGGTCCAAATTAGTGCAGTTACATCTTCAATACAGTTGAATAATGTAAAAGTTTTTACAAAAATATCAGCTTCTTTCACTTTTCCATGCTCCTTCTATTTTGAAATCTATAGACTTCTACTTTCAATGTGGTTTTAAACACTGGCTCAGTCATGTGGAATGAACTGAAAAAAATAAAGTCATCTTATTCAGAATGAATTAAAAAACAAACCCACAAAGTCCAGTTTTATTCAGCTGACTCTCCAAACAGTGCCAGCAAAATAATAGCTAATTGAGAAAAAAAAATGTATACAGTCAACACTAGCATTACTAAATAAACTAAACAGACTACAATAATTATGGTCTCAGAGGAAAAAAGGCCAGAGAATTTACTGGCACCTTTGTAACTTTTTTATTTATAATCAGTTTTCAAAATATAGAATTCAATGTTTTAAGTCCTTATGGTGATTAACATATTCCTACCAATTTGCTGCTTCTTCCCTGCAGATGCACTTCAGCAATGAGTCTATTATTGTTCATTTGACTAACTGCACATCCAGCTATTACAGATCACTTTGAAGCTTTCATAAACTATGAGAAAGAACATTCTTTCAAAGCACTTTTAGTGCCTGCCAACTTGATAAATACATGCATTTACTGTCACAAATACAGGCAAGGTTTAGAAAATGAGGGGTATTAGAAAATGTGTTGCTACTTTGTTGCAAATTTTTGACAGTTTTATCCAAGATCTATTTCTCAGAGTGTGACTGAGAGATGTTATATAACTAATGGTTTCTAAAGAAACAATATTTACTAACCTTAAATACTCCCTAGAAACTACATGTCCAAGGTTTTTAAGAACAAGATTGAATATTTCTTTACTTTCAGCAGAATAAAATTTAATTATACAACTTCAGTATTCTCTAGGACAAAAGTAGACGTTACCCTCTTTACAGTTACTTAATCACAATTTGATTAATCCATTAGATAAATGTGGGAAACCTCGGCTGATATGAGGGATCAGAATGCGGGCTTAACATTGGCCTTGAACAGAAATCCCCGTATCCTCGAAGAAGCTAGAAAGTGCTAAGAAGAGCCAAGTAAACAAAATTAAGAAGTTGTCAGGCTGAGGGTGGAATCATCCAGTTATGGAGTTACAACAAAGAAAGAGTCGTCCAATTATGAGCTGTTGGTCTTTTGGCTAAACTAATCATATATGAACACACAATCCCATAAAGGGTATAAAAAGTCTTGTAAAATCAATAAAGATATCCTTTTGCTCACAAAACTACATGTCATGCCCACCACAACCACAACAGACAAAAGATATGTGTGTACTTCTTTTTTCCCAGACTGCCTTTGCTTCTTTTTAATTTCTCAGCCATATTTTGATCTTGATATTGAATACACTTCTAGTACAAGGCCAATATCGATTCCCCAGTTCTCAGCAGAGAACAAAAAAGTAATAAAACAACTAGCACCTCCTATGCTCAAAAAAATCACTTTTTCATTCATTCATTGCCCCCTTTAATCTCATCTTTGTGCCTTTCTTACAATCAGGCAAGTTATTTAAAAGAAAATAGGTAGGAAGGGCACAAAGACTTAAGCCAAATGTGACATTTTAATGATGGATGGGTGTCCACTAAACAAAAATGATACCCAGACTTTTTTTCACTGAATAGTCCTCTTAAGTTCTTGACAATTACGCCTTTTTACAAACTAAAGTAAATTAATTTCATGTTACACGTTTTCTCACTGTCGTTATTTGATTTTATCCTTTAAAAAACTGTAATATATTTTTTGCTAGCTTGTTTTTGCTTTTGCACATTAATGGCTTTGTATTTGGTAGAAAAATTTTGCAAAGATCTTGCTTTGCATCTAGGTAGAAAAGAAAGTAAAATCAAGAATAATATTGTCCACTTACCATCCATGAAATCTTGGATTTTTTTTTACCTGATATGAGGCAGACTGATGAAGTAAAGCAAACGATTTTCAAATACTTCATGTTGTATTAGATTTCCAATTAGAAAATAGTAATTTTTTTTTTTTTTAACCATTGAGGAACAGACTTTTTTTTGCCAAAAGGCAATGTCAAATTTGCATTACCTTTTGCTGGAAAGATCTTTCACTCTCTGTTGAAGGTAAGGCTGGTCTGAGGACTATGATTTTGGAAAGTTCTAACATCCCAGCTGAAAGACTGAAGACCATTCATTGCATTTTTCACCTGAAGATTCTGGGTGTTCTGAGTGAAAACAGATAAATTTCTTGCGGATTGTATAAGTCACTGAAAAAGTTTCAAGTTCTATGTTACTGATGTGTACTTAACATCTCCTTATTGGTGTGGCAATCTACCAAAAAAGTAGTTTCTAGAGTTCTTGTCTTTTATTTTCAGCTTACAAAATATTGATATATAAATTGTCTTCTTTGAGTACTTGCATGATAAAAGTCTCTGTCCAAGTCCTTTGTGTTCTGAGGGATAAATTGTGACATTTCATGACTGTTCAAACATATTAATAGTTAATTACAGGTTACAATTGCTTAAAAAGAGTTTTCCTTCTTTTGGAGCTGATTTACAGTCAGCTCAAACAATTCCTTGACAGATATTTTCTCCACCTAATACTACCACCAAATGAGAAATAAACATCTTTTAAAAATAAATAAATAACATCAGGTCTAACTTTAAATTTACAAAATCCTAGTAATTGTAGTGTCATTCCATCAGTTTGGTCCACAGCACAGGTGTGGTGCTTTGATGCTGAAGCACATAAAGTTAACAGATTAGAAGAAAGGCTGCCTGCTGTTTGGAGAGCCTTGAAAATATCTGTGCCTGGTAGGGAATATGAGGCACAAAGTGTTCCTTTTCAGAATGACTTGTCTTGATTTAGTGTTTTAAAGTGTAAGCTTTAATTAAAAGAAAAAAACACCTTCAGTGATTAATTGCGATTGATATCTAAATATATTCTTACTTAGTAAATAACTGACTAAAACCAGCTTTTTAAAAACACCTATTTCTTACATCATTCCAAGGCATTGAATTCTTCTCCCAGCAGGAGCTGATGTTTTAATGACATAACACTGTACCCCCTATAAAGAAGACTAATGTCAGGAAACATTGTAGAAAAAATAATTTATCAGGACTTGCAAAGCACAGTGCTAATAGACTCAGATAAATCTGACTTCCACTTATGTTTTTAAGGCAAGATTTATTTTCTTCCAGATCAGTTGAGCCTCTTTTAGTCACTTTTTTTAGCAAGACGAAATTAGAACCAAGCTTTTAATGATGCTGTGGTGCTATTTCCATTACTGTGTTCAGGTAATAGAGAATACAAGCCCGATTCAGATTTGCAAATAAAGTGAAAATGCATTTAAAGTTATGTATTTGAGATTTTTGTATACCATTAATAGCTGTCCAGTTGAAATGGAATCTTCTTTGATATTTATTTAAATTTCATATCAGCTTGCAGCAGTCAACAGACATGTTTGCTTTGTATATCAAGCAGTTCAAGCACTGAAAAAATTACTATGTCCGTATTCACAAAGAACAGACATCCAATCAAAAATAACATGGTGACTGCAGACTCTTCCCCTGACTTGCTTTTTATTTATTACCAGTACAACTGTTGTCAATAAAGTTTGCATTTACAAGCTACCCTAGTTTTGAACATAGTAGAACTAGAACAACTATTGTTCTGTAACAATATTTCTTGAGTTGCCTTTGCAAGTCTTGTGTTTCCAGAAGAAATATTAAAATCCCACACAGTCCATGAATGAATAAAGATGAATAGTTTTCTCTAAGAAAGAAACAGTTTAGGAAGATTAAATTCAGCACATATACTTGTGTGTATATAAATTAGTGAAGCTGCACATTCTAGCCCTTAACAGTTCATATAATTAAAAAGAGAGTGAAAAGGGTGTTAGGGGTCATGAGAGTGTCAGAATAGTTTAAAAAATTACAGTTCATGTCCAGTCCATTTCATGTTCAACCTTGCCAAGCACAAAACAAGCCCACAAGGCCTTTTCTGATGACAAACAGCAAGTTTGTCCCTCGTTGGTTCATTCACCGGCTGTGCAAGGAAGTTGTCTTCCACACACTCCAGGAACCTCATAGGCTGTGTGCAGTGTATTAACTAGAGTGAAAAAAACAGGTATCTAAATTCTCCAAATCATAAATTGTTTTCGAAGGTTAAGTTAAACAATATAAAGCATAAGTAAAATCAGAGCAAGAGGTGATCTGTAAGTGAGATGCTGGGCAAATCATAAGAAAACCTCATGACTATCAAGTTACTAAAGTTTTTAGAAGCTATATAGATCTGTTAGATTAATAGAAATTAAGGCCTTAACTCAGGACCAAACAACTTCTGGTTTCAACTCTATTGAAGAAAAAGATAAAAGAATTTTTTCAAACAGACAATAGGTATCTAATTCATGCTTATCATGCGTAACAATCTGTTCAACAAGAGGTGCAATTATGTGCCTCACAAAAGATGGTGAAAGACCTGTATGCTTAAGACAAAAGCATGTTTCTGTGTAAGGAAAAATTCAGGGCTGAGAGACTCTTTTCAGCTAGAAATCATTTTTGAACAATGCAAATGCATTTGGTCTAATGGCTGTTGCTAGATGTGAATACTGTTCTTCAAATATTTAGCAGCATTCTCCAACTTTTTAAGTAGCATAATACAGTCTTACGCTGGTAATTAATATACCTGAAAAGAAAAGGGACTATATTTTCATGACCACAGATCTTCTTATGAGTTCTGAAAGAGTCTAAAAAATGTTCATTAAAATAATATATTCATGTAAATGGCAAATAAGAACAGACATTGTAAACCACAAAGATAAAATCTTCACTTAGCAACACAGATCTAAGACAAAATCTTTGCATTTCTTCACTCATAGCATTTAGATTTATTATGTAGGATTAACCCAGTCAGCAGTCAGTTATTCTCGCAGTTCATAAAACGCGTTTGAAACATATACATATATACATATACATATTATAATTTTAATAATGGAAATCTTTTCGTAATCACAACCTCCTGGGTTGCAAAGCATGACCTTTTAAGGCAATGAACTAAAACTGGTTAATTTGTACACAGACTCTGATGTTCCTTGTTTTGGGAATAAGTATAGTAGGACATAAATAACAAATACATTACCCTACAAATTCCACTAACTATACCAGTTGCCTACTCCCCACATTGTATCTCCAGCCTCTTCCAGTAGTTGCTTGACCATGACACTTTTGTCAGCCTGAGAGTACACAAGGCCAGCCTCTTTTCAGAAAGAGAAATGGTTGTGTTCCCACAGAAAACAGTTGGAGAGTGGCCATTTTCGTAAGTGGCTAAAGTTTGTGAGGACTGGGATTTTGTTTGCTGCAGCAAGTTTCTACTTGTCAGCGCAAAAAAACTTTACTGTGAAAAGCAACAGCTCCCTAGTTAACTATGTTTTTATTTAGAAAAAATACTATGACCCCCTTGTCTTGCAATTTTTGTACATACATGAGTCTTAAAAAATACATGCAAAGTGTAAGAAAAAAGCTAAGTACAAACAAAAATGTAAATAAATGGCAGATAAAGGCTCCTACATTTAAGTAAAATAAGTAATTTGTGCTTAATTTTGAAGGATGATGATTTATGCAGTTATAGCAACAGCTTACTTAATACAATCAATTTGGGGATCTCTGTCATGCCAAGTGCTACAAGTTAAAATAGATGAGCTCTTGCATAACTTGAATATTTGAGTTGTGAGTATCTGAGAATTAAGTGATAATGTAATGGACTTTTGACATAATAAAGAATGTAAAATTTAGAATTCCTAACAAACAATAGATAAACAAAGGGGTGTCTTTCAAAAATTAACTGTATGCAAAAAATTAACTTTAAATATTTGATGGTAAAACTTTTGTTAAAAGGAATTTTTAATTTGAACATACACATTAACTACTGAGCTTTCTGACAATCAGAGAAAATATTTTCGCTTCTGAAACCATCATTGCATATCAGAAAAGAAATTTGCAATAAAATAACCTAAAAAAAATAGAGTTTTCCCAAGATTTAACCATCTTGACATTTTATAGAGTTAGTACAGATGATAGAGTAATGAGCTTTTAGGAAACTATTTTGAGGTGGGAGGCAGGGGGAGGAGGGAGGTTCATCATTTATCATAGAGTTTTGAGTGTGATTCTTCACTGATATCTCTTTTCTGCTTAATAAAATTGCACTGTTACATTAAAGAATAAGAAACATTTTTGTGTCTTCTTTGTTTTTCCCTGTGTTGAGGCAATACATTGACTCATTGGAACAAAACCTCCTCATGAAATATCTAATAAAATCTTAGAGTAAGGGGGTAAATCACACATCAGTTCATACACTTTTCCACTCTGAGAGATAAACTTTCCTCACAGTTAGTTAAGGATTGTTCTCTTTCCAATAGAGCATCTCAGAATTATTTAATGAGAAAAAATAGCAACTGGAGGAAAAGAGACTCTGTTTATAAGGCAAGTTAACTAGTTTATTTCCAGAAGCAAAGGCTGTCTTGGGGTCACTAAGAAGTCAAAGCAAGCAGCACTAGTGGTCCTCTGTTAGAAGGAAACCCTATGACACAGCCCTGTCTCCCATTCTGTTTGATGCCAAAGGAGCACCACAAAGTTCATAACCCAGTTCTATAACTGGATAATAAATTTTATTCTGATGATTAAGATCATGTTGACCAGACTGAGGAAGTAAAACAGAGCAGAGAAGGCTTTTTCGGGAAGTGACAGATTTAGAGTATGAACTGCTGTAGAAAACAATCATAAATGGGACAGAAGGAGCAGGAAGGCTTTTTCTGCTACTTTAAATTTTCTTTCTTTACTATTTTCATTAAAAAGAGTTACTGGAAAGACAATTAATAACACAGATCATGGAGCCAATGGAGAAATGTTACTGCTATGAAAAACAATTTAGAAGATCTAAAGACAGTACAACATGGAAAGCCTGGCAGTTACCAGAAAAACTACGTCTGTATAATTCACTTTAAATCAATTTTTTTTACATTTATTTACTAGAAAGATAACCTATCATGAAGGGAAGATACCTGAAAACATACTTCACTTTAAGTAGGCAAGTTTAAACTGCAATTTTCAGTTTCTTCTTTTTGTGATTGGCAAGAAACAGTTGTTTATGGTATCAATTACATTTCTAACCATAACACACAGTTAGGAGAACAGATCCAATAGACTAACTAAAGGCTAAATCACTATTCATAAGCCATAAGAATGGAGTCATAAAGTTTTCGTGTTTTGCTTCAAGAATCTTACAAAGTCAATAGAAATAATGTTTGTAAAGGAGATAGTTATACATAGCAGACAGAAGGAACCATGGGAGTTATCTTCATCTTATTAAAAATAAGTTGTAGATTATTATACAGTATTCTTTTTTCTAACATCTACCTGCTACCTTCATATAGAGTAGAACTACCTTCATATAGGGTAGAGCCACTAGGAAAGACTTTGAACAGTAAAGCCAGACCACATATGCCACTATTTTCTTCCTCTCTTTTCCATAATCCTATGAATATTATTTTAATTCAAATATTACAGAAAAAATGTTGTCCTCTGAAACAAAAATCAAATTGAAAAAAGAAAAGAGTAATGCTTATGCCTTTAATAAGCATGACATAAAATATTAACTAGTACAGAACACAAAACTACTTTGCAGACCAAGATGTTTAAACTAAATTATTCTTAATTTTTTTTTTTTGTTTTTATTAAACAGGCATCTCTGTTCACTTTCAGGAGGCTTTCTATTCTGAGAAAAAGCATACAAAAATCCTGATTGTTAAAGACAGTGCACAGGATAGCAGGTTAGAATCCTATGTATTTGAAACAGTGCTTTGTGCCACGTAGTTTTTGCAATGCATTGGCTGGATTACAAGGAGTAAGAGGAAATTTTTTTTTTTTTTTTTTTACATTAAGTTTCTCTGGTTCTAAATACCTCAAAACCAAAAAAAAACAACACAAAAACCAGCACTGAAAAGTAGAGCTGGCTCCCTTGGTTTGAAGGGTAAAATGATGTAATAATCCTAATCATAGCCTGGGACCTCAAATTCCAACTGCATAATACATCCAGGTAAATATCTACAGGAAGAACTTACAGTTCTGTCTGTCATGGAATCCTAATTTTTTGTGAAATAAACAGAATATTTATAACCATCTTTCAATGAAAGTGAGTGTCAAATGTGATTTATGTTAGGAAGATATCACATGTCTGAAGTCTTAAAGTTTTTTCTTGCTCTAGTAATTATAAGAAGCTTATGTAAATTTTATTATATGTAACATTTTTATGCCATTCAACTCCATCTGTTCCCATTTTGGCTCTCCTATGTTACCAGGTAACTTTGTTGCAGAAGAAGATATATAAATATTTAATAACTGCCAACTAACAAAATCTCCTGTCCAAGATAAATTTTTCTCTCTCAAGGATTCTGCCAACAGAATTTTCATTTAAACTAAATAACAGTGGTAATACAGAATAACTAAATACTTCACAGTTCATCAGAATTACAAATAACATTACCAAGACGTAAAATAAACTTTGGTAAGCTGTCTATAAAATTAAGTTGTGCTGCATTGAAAAGTAATCTGTAACATGATAGGAATAAAATTCATATTAGCTATCTGTTCCTACCTGTCAACCTAGGGTGTAAAGCATAAATCCAAGTAATGCGAGCTAGTCAACACCAGGAAGACATGGCTGGCAGCACAAAATATCAGGAAAGTTAAATCACTTTTCAAGTAAAAAGACAGATATTTTGTGGAAGACTTAGTTAAGACTGGTAATATTTCTCATGGATTACATTTACTGTTTACTTTTAGATTTCTACCTGTTAAAATACATGAAGATATGATTTGTTCTTTGGTGAAACATTTCCAGCATTATTATTATATTATTTCCCCTCTGTTGTACATCATGAAGGCAGCACTAACTTGCATTTTTAGAGCACCTTAGCTCTGTTTAACATCCTTGGTTCGAAGGATCTTCCTAACTCTCTTACTTAGTATAATATTAAGACTGCATTTTCACAGGTCTCTTTCAATGTATGCTTTTTTGTGTACACAGGACCTTGAAGAAATACATACTGATTACAATAATTATGTGATTCAATATTAATTATGTTCGATAGAATGGGCACTGCCACTAACAAATAAATAACTTCAAGTTATTTTTAAGTTAAGTATTTAACTCTACTGGTCTCAATCTAACATCAATGTCCTGTGCTTTCCTCATGTCTCCTGAGGAAATAGCAGTGCTGAGTGACTTGATTTTTGCACTCAAATCCATTTTGCTATTAATTTCATCAGTTAATAAATATCCTTAATTTTCCACAGAAATTTAGGATTTTATTTTCCCCTATTTCACTGGATGAAACTACCTATTCTGCACAACAGGTTAACATTCAGTCTGAAAGCTCTTGCTAATAATTTTAGGATTTTGGGATGTAAAATGCACTATGTTTAAATAGGGTTTAAAACAAAAGTCCAGGACTTTTATCTTAATTTTATAAAACTGACCCTCCTTTAAATCTACATGCACCTGAAAGATACTGTCACAGAGCAGTGCAGTACATTTTGACATTATTCCTTAGTAAATGAATAATAAAGGAGAGGGGTAACAAATCAAGTGCTAATTTACATGCTCCTTAATGCAAAAAACTAGTAAGAGGTTACTATCATACAATTAAAAGTTAAACATCATGCAACTAACCTACATTACTAGCAGACACATTTTTTTTTATTATATGATAAAGTAAATGTCAATAGAAGGTTTAGACTTATTAATTAAGACTTGTTTCTGCCTTGTGGCCAAGTATGAAATCAACTGTGTAATCTAAATATCCTCAAGTATGTCCTTCATATTGTGAGATATCTGCAAAAGATAAAGATGAAGATGTCAAGAGGAAGAAATGTAGGAAGAAGAAATTCACATACAAAAAGACAAAACCAAAAATCTTCTGTGGCAAAGTAATTTTATTTTTTAAAAAAGTTTCTGGTTTTGTTCGAAGCTGCTAAAAAGACTTTTGGTCATCAAATGCAACTCTGAGGAAGGTACATGACTGCACAGAAAACACAACAAAATAGTTTGAGAGGTGATTAATGCAATTTTATTATGATTGATATATCATAAAGATAGAAGTACAAGATGCAAAAGAGTACAGATATTCTCTCAATCAACACTAGATAAGTGTTCAGCTGCAAAGTCATCTGAAGGGTTGTATTTGAGTACACATTTTAGCAATTATCAGTATAAGCCTCTGTTTCTACACATCTCACATTCTAATCTAATGCTAGTTTAGTCCAGTAAGACACCCTGTTGTCTTCTCCTGTGTGTTTACTATCCTGCACTTTTCCTCCCACATCAGACATGTTCTTCTCTAGCTCCAGTAATCAGTTTTCATGTGCAAATAATACTGCATAACCCTTCCCCTTCCCAGCATCATTCATCTACCATTGTGCGACTAGACAATTTTCTATTATTAATTTTGTAGTTGACCAGTCTCACAAGAAGCTCAGCAGCTCACTGGACCAAAGAGAATCTCTTTCTAGCTAAGACAATTCAAACATAATCATTTCTTTAAGCTTATTTTCCTTTTCTCTAAGTACACACTTTGGTGCTTCTAGCTCTGCTTGAAACAATGCTATTTTTTTGCCTGGAAACTTGATGAAGAACACATCACCTCTGGCACTACAAGATATACACTCTTTTTTGCTACCTTATGGTTTGCAGAAGGAGGGTTACTGCTCTTATGCTTTCAGGAAACCCACATTTTCAGCATTTACCTTTCACATATATTGAATGCTGAAACAATAAATGTTCCACTAAGTAATATTCTTGACCTGTCTCTCCAGTTCATTTTGGAAGGGAAAAAGGGAGAAAAAGTAACAATTGCTGTTTCCAGTGCAAGTGCAGAAAGAGTGGATCATATATCCTAGACTCTAAAATCACTAAAATGACCACTAGTCAAGGACTGAGTTCTGGTTGTTTTCTTTCTTATAAGGGAAAAGGTAGAAGGTAACTTCCAATTGTTGAATGGAAAGACAGAAGATTTATCATGTAACTGCGTAGGTGTTTCAGCACTGAGACATTTAGTAGTGATCATGGCAGTGATGAATCAGTGGATAGAAATATGAGTGAGAAACTAAAATTAATGATAAATTCTGCTGTCAAGGCAGTTATTACAATTAACAGTCATAGACAACTATTTTTAAGTGTTCATGCTCTAAGTGGATTTAAAATTGAAAAAAAAAAATATCAAAGCCAAAATCACCAAAAAGACTAGAGTTTCAGTTACAGAATAGGGGATTTTTTACATTGTTTTCCTAGCTGTCCCTCAATCCCTTTCTTTCTTACAGAACACAAGATTTACAAAATGACAGGTTTTAATTCAATATGACTCATGTTAATACAGTTCTGTTAGTGTTTTTCTTGCTTAAAAGCAACTGATTCAAGATAAAACACACCACCTCTATGAACCAATTCAGTCTTCTGATAATGTAAGAGCACACTACTACAGACATTCTTATGAATAATAGCAAAGTAGTACTTAAATAACTGATCTCCAGAAAGGCTATTCTATAAACTTATGACTGTGGAGACATTTGCTAATTCTGATTGAGCATGAATGAGCCTTTGAGTTGTGATGGCATGTAAACAAATTAAGAAAACAATTTCTTCTATAGCCCAAACTAACTAGAGTTAATACTCACTCTGGGACATGTTCTGTCTCTAATGAACAAGAAAATAAATATTTTAGCTGATTTTTTAACCTCTAGGCACACCTCAATTATAATATATTTCAGTCAAACTCTGCCTGTACCATACCACCCCATATTCTTGTGAGTTTATTTCTGTTATACTTTCAGTGCTACTCAAGAAATCACTGCAGATAGTTTTAAATAAGACTGACTAAAAGAAAAGATAAATGGTTCTAGAAAGCCATACTGCTTGGTGAAGTACTGAATTGTGCTATGGGTTGACATATCCTTAAAATTGCTGCTAAATCACAATGTCTCACAAGTCAGAACAGATTACTGAAATGTTCTTAAATGTTTCTTTGACACCATTTTTACTTGAGTGATTAGAATATATTGCAGCATAAGGAGACATTCAGAAGTGGGTTTTGGCATGAAATACATTACTGCTTGTCAGTATGTACTGGGGATAATAGCATGTATAGACTTTTCATATATTACATGAGAGATAATGACTTCTTATAAAGCATTTTATGATGTACAATATTGACCTGTAAAGTGGAATATGGCAATGTGTGTTTTAAAACTTATTACATAATTCATTAATAAATTATTAAATAGCTTGAACTATTGAGATGATGACATGTAGCTTTCTGTGCTACACAGGGGACAGGACAAGAGGGAATGGCCTCAAGCTCTGCCAGGGGAGGTTTATGCTGGAGGTTAGGAAAAAATTTTCACAGAAAGGGTCATTGGGCACTGGAACAGGCTGCCCAGGGAAGTGGTTGAGTAACCTTCCCTGGAGGTGTTTAAGGCATGGGTGGACAAGGTCCTGAGGGACATGGTTTAGTGTTTGATACGAATGGTTGGACTCGATGATCCTGTGGGTCTCTTCCAACCTGGTTATTCTGTGATTCTGTGATTCTATAATAATAGGGTATGTAATTTATTTATTTTCCAGTTTAAGTAACCTCAAAGGGCCTGAAATATATTATTGCTTGTTCATTACAATTCTCTACTTTTTTTCTGAATTTTCAGTAATCAGTCTATGTTCTACTTTGTAACCTGTGCACATCCGCCTGCTGTTTTACAATTTACTAAACTAATTACTGTTTAATTCAGCCCTAGTCTGTACCCTGCCATTCAATGCCCTGAGTCACTGCAACTCTTTAGAATAATCACGTTTTCCTTTCTGATTAGCAGTTGCCTTCAGAAAAACCACTCTGTTCTTTTTTCTTGGGAGTGGATTGTAGATCATTTCCTAAGCCAGCAAGAGGAGACTACACGTATCTAATCCTTTATTTGTTTAATTATATATATATCATCAAATGCAGAAGCCCATAGTGGATAAAATCTAAAATCTGCTTCTGCTTAGTCATTTAAGTCACATTGACAGAACTGAGGTGCATAGCTGTACTTATACAATCTACAATCTACAAGCAGAAGAAATCTTTCTCCAGCAGCCGAACACAATTCTTACAGCCTTTAGACAGTATTGAATTCTGAGATGTTATTATTACATTTTTAAAGTGGGATTTTTTTTTCTCTTTAGCTATAGCTCTTCGAAAAAGAGAGAAGTCAATTTCCTTGAATTTGAAGCTCACCAAGCTTTTTTGTTTTTAAAAAATGTAGATATCTATTGTTCATATTCATGTTGTTGGATCAATGTACCCAGAACTTTTTCTGTGGAAGTTATATAATAATTCCTTCTAATTTACATTACATGTGTTATATTTCTTTTCAATATGCTTAAGACCACAACTTTTTTTTATCTTGTACTGGTATGATATGTCCTTGGTAAACAACTTTGCTTCAGGCTAAGTTAAAAATGTAAAGTGGAAATCAGCTGCAACTGACAGATGTCATATAATTTGGAAGGAAAGAACAGAAAGAAACCAAGAAATAGCAATTGCTGTATACCACTTCAAACCATCAATTGTTCTAAGGTTATTCAGGAATTGCCCTGATAGTACCCTTACAGGCTGAGAAAGGACAAATACAGTTTGTGCCCAGTTACTCAGAAAAAATGCAGGAATTTATAATGCTTCCACAAAACTTTCCACAATTAGCATGACAACCCCACCTGCTTGCTATATAATCATGGAATCATAGAACAACCAGGTTGGAAGAGACCTAATGGATCATCGAGTCCAACCATTCCTATCAAACACTAAACCATGTCCCTCAGGACTTCATCTACCCATGCCTTAAACACCTCCAGGGAAGGTTACTCAACCACCTCCCTGGGCAGCCTATTCCAATGACCCTTTCCGTGAAAAACTTCCTCCAGCCTAGACCTCCCCTGGCGGAGCTTGAGGCCACTCCCTCTTGTCCTGTCTCCTGTCACTTGGAAGAAGAGCCCAGCTCCCTCCTCTCTACAACCTCCTTTCAGGTAGGTGTAGAGAGTAATGAGGTCTCCTCTCAGCCTCCTCTTCTCTAGGCTGAACACCCCCAGCTCTCTCAGACACTCCTCATAAGGTCTGTTCTCCAGAACCCTCACCAGCTTTGTTGCTCTTCTCTGGACTCTCTCCAGAGCCTCAACATCCTTCTTGTGGTGAGAGGCCCAGAACTGGACACAGGATTCAAGGAGTGGCCTCACCAGTGCTGAGTACAGAGGCAGAATCACCTCCCTGGACCTGCTGGTCACACCATTTCTGATACAAGCCAGGATGCCATTGGCCTTCTTGGCCACCTGGGCACACTGCTCCAGTAATAATACAGCAACTAAAAATAATACACTAAATACAGTAATAATACAGCAGTTAAAAATAATACACTGCTCCAGTAATAATACAGCAACTGCTCCTAAAAATACATACACTACACATTATACTACAAAGTTTTCTATTGCCTTTTAGGTTATGCAATAGGACCTCGCAACTGCACTATCCCACTAATAAGCAGCATTGCACCTTAACTCAGCAATAAACCACAAAAAACATCTGCCATTCTCTGTCACCCTTCCCAATATATGGAAGTACAGAAGGCATAGTGAAAATATAATATGCATTCAGCATTTGGCTACAAGAACATACATGTCGCAACGCAGACCAGTAATAGATATCCTAAATCATGGCCAAATCATGTACAACTGATCAGCCTGCCAGTGCAAAGGTTCATTAGTCAAGTGTTTTTTCTTGAACAGAAAGGGTAACAGCTGACTTTTGTTTACTTTTTCCTTATTGAAACCACTAACAGCACATTTATCTCCTACCTAGAGAAAAACTTTCATAAATTTGTGGCAATGTAATATTTCAGGCTTCTCTTTCTCTAGCTGAAATCTGCCACTGGATACCAACAAACATGAGCATAGATCAAATGGAGGGTTGATGATGCAATACATCACAGCCTAAGGAAAAAAGCTGAATCTCCTTCACTTTAGTCCTTTTTCCCTTGGAAAGCTACCAGGAAAAAAATATTGTCACGACTAATAATTTTTTTGATTACTATTAATATAACTATATTTCACATAGCTTAAGAAAAATAAAACACCACCAAAAAACCCAAAACACAGATTTCCTTTTCCTGTATATATGGTATCATAACAACACACACGATGTTCAATCACCCACTTTTAATTAATATTCATAACATACCTAAATTTCTGAGTTCAGAAACACATTATATTTGGTGAGAGAAGGACAGAGAAGTAACCGATAAAGTTGACTTTTTTAGTGATCATGAATATAGACAAAAATCTTATTTTGGTGGCATCTCAATAAGCAGTTGAGGATATCTACTTGACAGCAAAAGATAATGGAACTCATCACTTTTAATCTTAGCAGAAACTTAATTTATGATGATGAAATGCTAATAACAACTTATTGACTTCAAACCTATTTAAGTCCTGTTTTAGCAGAGACTTTTTTTGATGTTAAACACCCATTAAACACCAATAGGATTAAAGAATTTTACACTTTGCAGTTCCTTTGAAAATCCCAACCAGTCTCTCAGTACATAATGTGTGATGTGCTAAAGGAAGTGTAAATTTAAGATTTTATTCTTTCAGATGGTGAGTTAATGGGAATCAAATGGGCAAATATACTTCAAAGGAAAATTTTTATTTCCTTCACTTGTCAGAAGAAAGGAGAGGTATCTTATACAGAGGGTGAATTAGTACTGAATACAACATGTGAAAGAACTTCACTGAAGAATGTGATGTTGAAAAGGGATTTCCAGAGGAGGAAAAGGATTGATTAAGTCACTCACCCAAGCACTTGCTATGCCTTCAAGTATTCCAGATACTCTCCAGGCAAAGAGGATGACCCTCAGTTGTTATTCCAGGAGGGCATACATCTTCTTCCAGCCCTGAAGGAAAATGTCAAATCATCTGCTGTGAGAGTACACAGTGTAAGGACCTGCTGCCATTGACTCATATCTTTAAAAAAGTTGTCTGGGACAAGAGCCTTAGCCAAGAGAAGAGAGCAAAGAGGAACAGCTGGAGGCTGTGTTCACGCCAGGGGAGGAAAAATGTTCTTTCTCCATCTACAGATCTGCAAATTGAGAATTGATTCTATACCCTGAGAACTGGTGAGGACACAAAAGAACTATTGGATTTATCAGAGCTTACTGAGCCCAAGTATTTTTCTACACAAAAGGGAAGAGACAAGTAATAGTTACTGCAAAACTCCCTCCTGTGTAGACAAAGACAACAGTCTGTTGGTTTGATTCAAGCTGGTATCTCATGTTGATCGCTTGACACAAGCTAAGGTCCAGGATGCTGCAGAGGGACTGCAGAAGCTTATATTTCTCCCTGAGGTACTTCTTTTCTATGTGAACACTGCTCATACTGTGTATATACTGATAAGGCAAAGTGTCTTTTAAAAACAGGGAACTATGAGGGCAAGGGTAAAAGTCATAATGGGGCCTGTGTTGCGCCTCCTCAATCCTGTCAATGAGGGGGAAAGACTACAGTGGAAGTGGTCTCCTCTAGCAAGTCAGCAACTGGCTGTATGTGCCTGATGTTGCAGTCAGGGTTCTGGCTGTGGTACCATCTCTGTAGCTGTGCAGAAAAGAAAACCAACAGCATCTTAGGCTTTGCAAGTAAGGGTGTATCTAGCAGGTGTAAGGCTGCACCATCCCCTCCCTTTGATAGTTTTAAGACCACATTTAAAACACCATATCCAGTTTTTTGTTCCCAGTACCCTGTGCAGTGCTACAGAATAGAAGTCTGTCTAGAAAGCTGCCTGGAGGAGAAAGACCTGGGGGTGTTGGTTGACAGTGACTGAATATGAGCCAGCAGTGTGCCCAGGTGGCCAAGAAGGCCAATGGCATCCTGGCTTGTACCAGAAATGGCATGACCAGCAGGTCCAGGGAGGTTGTTCTCCCTCTGTACTCAGCACTGGTGAGACCTCTCCTCGAATCCTGTGTTCAGTTCTGGGCCCCTCAGCACAAGAAGGATGTTGAGGCTCTGGAGCAAGTCCAGAGAAGAGTGACGAAGCTGGTGAAGGGGCTGGAGAACAGGCCTGATGAGGATGGGCTGAGAGAGCTGAGGGTGTTTATCCTGGAGGAGGCTGAGAGGAGACCTCATTGCTCTCTCCAACTACCTGAAAGGAGGTTGTGGAGAGGATGGAGCTGGGCTCTTCTCCCAAGTGACAGTGGACAGGACAAGAGGGAATGGCCTTAAGCTCTGCCAAGGGAGATTTAGGTTAGACATTAGGAAAAAAAAATCATGTAAAGGGTCATTAGGCACTGGAACAGGTTGCCCAGGGAGGTGGTTGATTCCCCTTTCCTGGAGGTGTTTAAGGCACGGGTAGATGAAGTCCTGAGTTGCATGGTTTAGTGTTTGATAGGAATGGTTGGAGTCGATGATCTGATGGGTCTCTTCCAACCTGGTTATTCTATGATTCTATGATCTTGATGTGAGTCCAACTGTGGGCCATCAACATGATTGGAGGCTGGAAAGTGTGACTTGTGAAGAGAGGGTCTAAGAGAAGTAAGTCTGTTCAGTTTGTGGAAACAGCAGGAAAGATCTGTTGCTGTCTACAGGCTCTTCTCCAAGATGCAGAGTAGTGGAATGAGTTGAATTGTGCACAAGTTGGAACTTGGGAACTTCTGATTAGATATGAGGAACCCATTTTTTATGGTGGTGAAATAGTGGAACTAGTCAGCTGAGGAATCTTTGTCCCTAGAGACAGGGCTGTGCATGAGCTTCAGCCACCTCATGTAACTAGACCTTGTCTGAGTAGAGGGTTGGACTTCTCATGTCTTTCCAACCTCCATGTTTCTAAATTAGTAACAATGGGTACTGGCCTTGAACTCCAAAAATTTCTAGCTTTCCCTACTGGTTATTAAAGGAGTCTCAGAAGACTTGTTCAGATTTTATTATGAATATCTAACACAATGTGAGATCAATCCCAACCCTAATTTCTATTTTACTACTTTTTGAGATCCATAGAAATTTAGGCACCTTAGTGGTTTTGATATCTTGTAAGCTCATATCCTTTGAAAATAATTTCTGAGCCCTAAAGCTCTATTTTACAATCTTTCCAATATTTCTAATGTATGATCATTCTTTACCAAACCACTGAACAAATTATTCACTATTTCAGTGATTAAAGTGAAATCCAGTTTTCATTCACTGTTGCATTAGGAATACATATACCCCAATATCTTTAAGGTTGTGTCACTTCTTCACCAGAAACAGTTACATAACTAATAACCCTGAAAGCAGAACACTTTTGTGTTAAAGCTCTTTCTGGAATGCTTACATTCTTATTCTGAGCACTTGTTTCTTTGTATTTTTTCACATGAATAAAATTTGGGGTTAATGACTACTTATGGTACTGGAATTCTTTAGTAGCATTAAAATACATGTTTCAGATTTTTTACATTGGTACTATTCCTCTAAGGTTCTTTAAGTACAGAATAACAGAAAGAAAACTTGAGAAAAACAACACAAGACAAACAGAGGCATGGGTGACTATATTTTTCTTAAAAGCCAAATAAAAAGCTCTTGACAACTGGACTGACATTTATGGGAATATAATTTTTGGCAGTATTACATCTGAGTAAAGCTGTCCAACATCCTAATGAAAAAAATCAGCTTTCACTTGCATAGTATGACCTTCTTTTAACTATATAGTATTATATTATTTCTTGCTGAGTATCTACTTCAGACTAAATTTCCTAAATTTGAATTTTTCTGAATTTCTATAAAAAAATTAAGATCCTAATTTGACTGGCTTAGAGAGTAACACTGTTGATGACTAAATAAAGTAGAAGAATCCCATCTCTAATTCCCTTTTTGTTACTGAAACTGGTAAGAATTTACATATCTGTTCATAAAAAGGAGTTTGAGATCTGGTTCTACATGGTGTAATATCTCAAGGCTTAATGAAAGCCCCTAGTGTACACATTTCCAGAAATGAAGCTAAGAAAAGTAAAACCATTACACTTCAGTAGAGGACAAGAGACTGCATTAGAAATCTTTTTTTCCGACTTGTAAGCATGTGCATGATCTCATTACATCTTTTTATACTAGGTGTGAAGAATGCTCTTTATTTTGCAGAAGAAATATATGCTAATATTTTCTTTCCAGCTTTTCTTAACACCTAGCTAGCCACACTTAACACACTTTATCACCCCGGAGTCCACAAACATGCTCCAATCCAGCATCAAAAGATGAAGTCAAGAGTTTCCTTACAGAGTCCGTTCACAGGTGTGGCCTGGTTGCACATGAGCACTGCAAGGAAACGACCCTATCACTGTACTTTCTCTATGTAGTATCAGAAATAAAGGAATCGAGCAGAAAAAAAAGTCACACATAAAAAAAAAAGTGTGGCAAAAAAAAAAGAAGGACAGTAGAGAAAGAGGACTTAATCAAAAATTTTATACTTCATCTAAAAATCAAGAGGTTGAACCTAGAAATAAGAGACAAAGGTAAGAATGAAGAACTGAAGAAGGGGGTTCACCAATGATGCTGAAACACAAAGCCAAGAAAGAGATGAGCTTCCTTCATGGAAACAACAGCTCATATCTTCTAGAGATTAACTGCAGTTCAAGGCCAGACCAACTAGACATGAGGCCCAGAGTTAATTGGAACAGGCTGTTTACAGAGAATATGAGGTACTACAGATTATAAGAGCAGACCTGTCAGTAGGTGAGAACAAGAGGATTAAAACTAGGAAAATTCTGGGGAAAAGGAACCGAAGTAGGTAGAAAGAACTAGGTCATCTGGGAACACTCAAGTGAAATCTTCTGCTGAGAAATCCCTTTGTAGGTATGCCTGCTAGTGGTGGAGTCTTCATTTACTGGGTGATTATCTTTTACAGATGGAGGACTACACTACATTAAGTGTTTTGTAAAACGATGTACTCATCAACTCAGACTGGTCAGTTATAATTACTAAATACTTTAATATGGAAATGTCTCATAAATTTCTTACACAGTATATTTTTCTCTTTTGTGTCTCTGAGTTTCATATTGTCTAAGAACTGCATTAAAACATCACAACTCAGACTAGCAGAAATATTAATTCTATAAGACTGGTGAAAATGTTATAGTAAGACATGACACCTCCATCACAAATTACTATTTGTTATTCAAAGTGATGTTTAAATAGCAGAAAAACTAAAGAAAAAACAGTGTTGAACAAATGATGAACTAAGGAAGTTCTTTGTATCCTGCATATGGTATGCAGGTGACCTGCACAAAAATGTAATTCATAGCTATATAATTAAATCCTGTTTAATATTGTGCAATGAACTTGAAAGAGCACATTAAGGTTGCACAAGTAAACAACCCTAGAATGTTCTAAAGCTTTGAGTGCACCTTTAACTATATTCTTTATATATTATATATATGCAGAAGACATAAAAAAAAGACGCTCTTTCATCTCTTTTATTTCATTTAGATTGGAGTCACTCCAGCTCCAGGCGAGGGAATTATTCATGATGTTCCCCTATTATTCTACTTAAGCTAAAAGGTTTTAATTAAATATTTGCTTTGCATCTCTGCAAAATACATTTTCAAAGTCTCCAAGATTTTCCAATCAAATAATTTGCTTTTACAGGCCAATGTAAGAAACTAAGCCCCTTCTTGAAACTGTTTAGCTTCTGTTATTTTCCTATATGGAGGCAGCCCCAAAGCTTCACTATTTAGATAACCAGAAACTGTCTCTGTTTTTCAGAATTAGGGGTTTTCTCACCTGTGTGTTGTGATTCTGACATTGCCTTTTTCTTCAGCTAGCTTTCTCTCTATCTCATACTGAATTCCGCTCTCTCTGGGTATTTATAGATAGCAAAGTCATCTTTCTGAATCTTCATTTAGATAGATTCAATAAACCAGGTTCCTTTAGACCCATCTTAAAACAACCTCTCCATTCTGTAATCCATGTCCTTAACACATATTTTCTGACCATATTCCTGTGTTAATAAATACCTTTTAAACCTTGGTCTTGAGAACTGTAACACTAAACAGAAATATTACATTCCTGCTTCACAGTGACACAGCTTTAATGAGAATGAGAGACAATGCCCTCCCATAGGAGAGCAGATTTTAACTTCATGTGGAAGACAACATTTTCAATCTGCATGTTCCTTATTGTGCAAATGCTTTCCCCTCACCACAAATCCCTTTCCTTCAAGCTGCCCCTGCCAGATTTTCTATAAAGAGCCAGGCAAGAAACTGGCAAGAAAGTTTTGAAAGAAGGTGGCTACTACTATGCTTCATCTAGCACTCTTTATCACAGGTCGGATAATATTTGTATCAGAAAGATTTGCTCTAAGATCACCGGCCAGATCAGACAAGTGAATGATTTGAGGTAAAAAAGAGAAATAAGAAAAAAGCCAAAAAATAAAGCCCTGTGTATAATAACTTCCTCCTTCTTTTGCGTATGCTCAGAAGCAGGACTCTCAGCATCCAGAGAGATTTACCATGAAACAGGGAGCTGCTCAATGAGTAGAGGTACAGCAATTGTTCCTGATGTGGAGTTTAGGCACTTCAATTCTGCATATTCTCAGTAAATGAGTTCTTTTCTGGAGCTAAATTCTCTATTTTTTTTCATGGTGAATTGTAAAGGCATGGATATAGAATCTTCAGCCTTGCAAGAAGAGCACATATGTACTTTTCAGCTTTGGGTAATTACTTAAGCTGTGGGATAGCTATGCTTGTTTACAGAATGTTATAATCTAGGCTTTGCACTGTTGTCAGAGGAATCCTGTGTCTGCTAACCTAAAATCTTTTTTAAGTCTCTGAAGTGGGTTTTGTGGTTTTTTTTGTTTTTTTTTTTGTTTTGTTTTTGTTTCTTTTTGGATTGGGCAAATACAGATATTAAACTATTAGCAAGCTAATCTGTTCAGAGAAAGACTTAAAACTTGATTTCTATTTTACAAACCTAAGTGCTTGACAAACCAAATGACAGTTCTGGAATCAGGAACAAAAATACTGTTCTCAGCCAGGTGGAAAATCCTCCACAGTTTATTGACTCAAAGCTATCTAAAGTACCTTAGATGTTCAAGGCCATGATAAACAAAAACTGATACACAGATAGACACACGTGGTTTCGTAACATATTGCCAAAATATTCATAGAACCATAGAATCATAGAACAACCAGGTTGGAAGGGACCCATCGGATCTTCTAGTCCAACCATTCCTATCTAACACTAAACCAAGTCCCTCAAAACCTCATCCACCTGTGCCTTAAACACCTCCAGGGAAGGTGACTCAACCACCTCCCTAGGCAGCCTATTCCAATGCTCAATGACCCTCTGTGTGAAAAGATAAGCTTGAATCATCACACTCACCAACTCACAGGAGAGGGCAACAGATGATTTTTAAGACCTCTACTCAAATACTTTTCATACAGGAAGTGAGCCAGATTACCTTTTATGCACCAATTGCTTTCATTCTCTTAAGGGATACAAAGAAGCTGAAAAATCGTCTGATTAGCTGGTTAGCAATCATTATAGCTGCTCTGTGACACTGAGGTGCTGTAAAGCAGCTGGAAGTTACTGGAAGTAAATGACACTTTGTTTAATATTTCGAGGAGTCACAATCAAGTTAATCAGTGACAGATTATGTGTTTCCTTAAGATAAAGAGAACAAAAGAAAGAGAGAGAGAGAATAAGAGAGGAAGGAAGAAAGACCCTAAATATAAACAGACACCAACATTCCAAGTAGTTGTAACAAGATTCCTTTTTTGAAAAGTTATGTATCTTTTAAATGAAAAGTGGGTAAACATCAGAGATTAGCAAACAAGTTTTGTCTAATTCTGACCTTTTTGGTCCTCTAAACAAATGAAAAACCTTTCTATCCACAGGTGTGATCAGAGCTAACAAAGTGATAGCAATAAGTAAACCTGAGGGATTTTATGCTAATTTCCAAGAGTGACACGCAGAAAAGTCCATCAATCCTTCATTAGGATGCTGAATTCCCTAGTATGAAGGACTTGACTACGAAACAATATTTATTCTCTTTTTGGCTGTTTCAACAATTTACAGAGTGTTTAAAGACTGTAAGGGTTAAAAAGCTGGTATTATTCTACCCACAGATAACTGCTAAATATTTTTTTTTCTGATGCTAGGAAACCATTTAATTACTCTTTCTCTTTTTGTGTGTATATACATCTTCTAGTAAATGCATAAGAAAATCAAATATATAATGGATTTATTAGCACGATTTTGACCCAAACCTAATAATCACAATTTAATGTGTTTTATTTACAGTAACAACTCAGGATCTTTGTATTGATTATTGATTCCTGGGTATTAGACACTATAAAATTAGGTAAAAAAGAGAAAGGATAGTGGTGCATCATTGTGATAAAATTTAAAGTAAGCAAGACAGGGAAGAATCCTCTAAGTGGTGAAGCGCTTGGGAATGTTTTGCTAAAGCAGGAAAACACACAATGCAATGCACAGATAAGTAACATAGATATTTGGTATCAATTGTTGTCATAAAACTTGTGTATGCTTTATCCGTTCAGATATCAAATAATGATCGATTCACCTGAAGCTTCCCAAGTTTGTTCATATAATTAAGATAGAGAATAAAACGACTAATGAAAGATCTTCACCTTCTAGATAGACATCATTGACTAAACATGCTGAAAAAATGTTGCAAAATGTATTCCTTAAGTTCCCTCAAGATGTATGGAAACATGAGCAAGATAGAATCATACAGTTTCTTGGTGTCATCCTTATCACGGTAGATAATTTTAACTCGCCCAGTAAGATATTCTTCCATTAGTCCCTTAGCAAATGACTCTGTACTGCATTGCAGAAAGAGATGTCAATTGGTAAGAACATCCATGTAGTACAACATCACAGATAACGACACATCAGCTGTCTGCAGCAAGAAACAGTCATTGTACAGTGATTAAAAACCAGAATAATGTCCCTGTTCATGATGGTGTCTCAGTCAGAAGAGATGACAGCCATTAGTTACTGCACTGCTACAGGATATTTGACAGTAATGACTGAAGAAAGCATCAATAAAAGATCAGCTATGTGAGTGAGTGGTTGTGTCAGTTTTTGAATTTTTTTTTTTAAACACTCTTGCATGGCAATGCAAGAAAACCTGGAGAAATAAAATAGAGGTAGATAAGTAGTCCAAATCCAAAATGAAGCACAATCTTGAAGAGAATCATCAAGTTAGATATGCAAAGGTCTCAAAGGTTCAGAAGGCATGAACTGACAAGAAAAGAGTTCACTAAGATCTTACAGTAGAGTCGCTGCCTTTTTTGAAGCCTATCAAAATCATTGCCAAACATCTGCCAGCTAAAGTTAAACTACACCACATGACTGGCTAATAACACATGGATTTCTTCATCAGTGAAAACCCCACCAAGACTGTGCCTGTAAACCTTTCTATTTAACAAATTAAGAAAGTCAGCTACAATCATCTTCAAAATAGTTCCCTTCTAGGTTGACACACAGCTGCATAAAGTGCTGCCAATGTTCAAAGCAATTCCATAGATAATTTTTTTAAAGGCTGTTGAGGATCTCCATCATTTTTGTTTTCACATCTTCTACCAACAAAAAATTACTTCCTTTGAGCACTAATTTGGTCTTTGGGAAGTGGGAGCCAGGTCTCATAAATAGGGTGGGTGCTCAAGCACAGTGATATTGTTATTAGCTAAAATCTGCTTCCCTGACACAGCTGAACTGAGGATACACAAAATTTTCACCCCTGAAGAAAATAAATTGGCTGAAATTGGTGGTTTTTTGTTTGGTTTTCTTTTTCATTCCGCATAATAAAAAAGCTACAAACTGCTCCCTTTCCAGAAATACTTTGCATTTTATTACACTCAGTCTACATACTTCTATGCTTCCTTTGAGACTGTGACTGTTTTTAAACTTCCTGAATCTGTGCTGTATTTTCCTAATTTTTTAAAGTATTACTACTCTTTTTTTATTTCTTTTTTTCCCCCCACATTATCATTTTGAAGGCATTCCCTTGTTATTAGCCAACAAAGTTTAGTATTTCTGCTTAAAAGTAGTTTCTAACCAGATCCATTTTGGGCTGGTGTTGTACTTCATGTAACTCTTCTGTAAATAAGTGAGCCAGCTGAAAAGATTAACAAAGTTTGTTATGGTTTGTGAGGAGTTCAAACAAGTCTGCTGGTTTAGTAGCACATAATATCTGTATACCACACTGAAAAAAAAAAAAAAAACAAACAAAAAAAAACCCCACAAAACCACCCCACCTAATAAACATAGTTATTCCTTTTTTTCTAATAAGCCTGCAACAGGGCAGGGTTTCACTAATTTTGTGACTCAGAATTACCAATTTTCTTATAATTACCTGAAGGTTGTATCTAAAGTTAATTCTGTTTTGAGCAATTGCTCTGGGTGAGGAAAGAAAATGTGGTTAGAACGGGGAGAAACTTGTTACATGCCTTTTGCACCGGTCCTGTCACTTATCTGTATTACAGTACCTACAGTCACTTGACTTGCAACTACTCAAGCTGACTTACTGAGCAGGAAGAGCATCACTAGTAGTCAACAGAGCTGTTTGTTCAGAAAGGTTTAAATAAGACATAAAATTCATTTAAGAAGAATGCTAAGGCACTAGCAAACCTGACACATGCAAATGCCACTTAATTTTTAATCACTGATTGCCAAGTTTCCTTTATGCCTGAGTAGCCATTGACTTAATTAGAATACTATAGACACATAAGTAGTCCTTGTGCAGAAAAGTCATTGAGACATGCCTGAAGAATATATTCCTAAACATAAGACTGTTTAGCCTGTGAAGACCCAGCAGAAAAGTCATTAATTTGTGAAACTGGGGCTCAATTTGCAATTATTATCTGTCTTTCTTGATAAAGGTGACTTCTTTGAGACTCCTGTATCTTCATCATATCCCTCAATCCAGTCATTATAATAATGTATTTCCAAATTGAAAGGATGTTGAATTCTCAACTAAGTTCCTGCATTTGTAATCAAATACATTATGATCCACTGACTTAAGAGCATCTTGGTAGGTTGCTGTGTAGATGACCTATGAAAAAAGTAAAGTCTACTAATGGATGGACCATGCATTAGGTTTAATAATCCGTGAGTATTTTATTTTTTGATAGGAATGGTTGGACTCGATCCGATGGGTCCCTTCCAACCTGGTTGTTCTGCGATTCTGTGATTCATGTCCTCCATCTCCCCCATTACCCCATCTCCCCCCACCTCCTCCCATCTCTCCCCATCTCCGCCCAATCTCCCCATCTCTCCCCATCTCCCCCATCACCCCTGACTCCCCCATCTCTCCCCATCTCCCCTATCACACCCATCAGCCCCCAATCTCCCCATCTCCCCCATCTCTCCCCCAACTCCCCCATCACCCCATCTCCCTCATCTCCCCCATCTCCCCCAATCTCCCCATTACCCCCCATGTCCCCCACCTCCCCTAATCTCCCCATCACCCCCATCTCCCCCCATCTCCCCATGAATTGGACTCTGTGGTCCGGTGGGTCTCTTCCGGTCTGGTGATTCTGTGGTTCTCTGGTTCTAAGTTGCAGGGCACCTGGGCTCTCTTGGAGACTCCTCCCTCCCCAGGTGTTGCTGCTTTGCCCTCTCCAAGGGATCCCTTTTTCTTCCCGGGGGGGACCAACAGCCTCTAGCTGTGCCCAGCCGGGCTTGGGTGAGGGATGCATCTCCTGGCATCACTGCTGCCCTGGCATCACCGGTGAGTCCCCATGGCACACCCTGTATCCCACGGGAACGTGGCAGCAGGGGGGGAAGAAAGGCTGGGGGGCCTGGTGGCCCCCCAGCCAGGTAGGCAGGTAGGGATGATTGGGAGGGTTGGTGGCTGCTCCAATCTTACCTCTCAGCAGGGCTGACCCCTTTGTTTGCCCTCAGGCTGGAAGGAGTTATCATTCTGGGGTGGGTGATGGGTCACCTTGCTTGGTGCACTGGGGGTCTCCATTGTGTGCCTGCTGAGGGACATGGGTTAGTGATTGACAGGGATGGTTGGACTCGATGATCCAGTTGGTCTCTTCCAACCTGCTGATTCTATGATAAATTTGGGAAAATATGGCACATTTGGGGTTTTTGCTCATGATAAAATGCAATATGATTTTGTAGACATTTAAAACAGAAATTCTGCTGCATTTCCTTTACAGGAGGAGATGATGAACTTTCTTAAGAATGTCACAAATCAATCTCTAACTATTTTCTTACAGAAAGATATGAAATTACAGTAATGTTGAATTACATTGCTAAACGTACACATGAAGATTATATGAAGACAATGTTTACACTGCAGCAAACTAGTTAATCTAGTTTTAAAGACTAGTAGAAGCATACTTCTAGCTTCAGAAAATAGCCTTACACTGCTCAGGCAAACAAGAATCAGCTGCATTTAGATTTTCAATCAATTCTCTTTCTGCTTAGTCCAAGAGCATTCAAAACCTACTGAGCTCAGTTCACACTGGAACAAAACAGAGAGATGGACATTTTACCTGCAACATAAAGAGAAAATTTTGTGAAGCACAAGTAATGAGAAATGGTATTGGGCCATTTCAGTGGTGTATAGCACAAGTGCTGTTCGCTGACAACATGTGTAGCACGTGGCTGGCAGGTGTAAAACATAAAAAGGAGTCAGATGGTCTGTGAGTGTGAGTTAAAAAACAAGGACAGGCTTTCTATCCCACTAGTGAACTGATATAATGACAGATAAAAAGTCATAAAATCTGAACTTTTATTTTAGTGATTGAAAAATTGGATTCTGTGACGTTATCATTTGCTAGTAGTGTGCCATTATTGTGGTTTTCTCATTTTCATTCTGCCCAAGAAATCTTCAGAGATAAATAAGTATTGAGTCAAATTCATGGCTGATGAAACTGAAAAACAGCATGACAAGTCAGGGCTTGGAAGGAAATCTTAAAATAATATATTTAAGTTGCAATGTCAAGACATTCACAACTTAGTAAAAAAGTCCTTGATAAATTTTAAGTGTTCCTTTTCCTTGTGATATTCACAGAAGATACATAAAACCACCGTTACTGAATGTTAACATGTCCAACATATTTAAGTTTAACCTCTAAACTACGAAGGTACAAGACTTTATCTGCTAAGTTATGTGAAAAATCTCATCTGCACATCCATAAAAGAACTTGCAGAGACAATAGCACAAGGGAGGAGCTAAATAATCCTTGCCAGGTGACTCTTTGACCCATCACAGAGACCAGCAAAGGTCCATCTGTAAAATCTCAGAGGAGCAAAGCAGCACACAGTGTTGGATGGCAATACAAAGGTAGGAGTCCTGAGGAAAACCAGCCTTGTCCATGTCTCTCCTCAGGCTGTCCCAGCAGAGCTACTGGTCCCCATCCAGGCATGAAATCCATACCATGAGTCATAGAGACCATCCACCCAGTCACCTTTTGGGCTAAGGATGAGGCATATTATGGGGTGTGGGGCAAAACCAGTTTGGGATCATACAGGGCTTATGGGATATTTAGGAGAGGAACTAATGACAGAACAAGGAAGGGGGTAGGTGATAAGTGGAGAAACAAGAGTGGGGAAATACAGGAGTAAGTGGTGGAAAAGGACCTGTCACATGTAGATAGTTGGTTGGTCAATATACTTGTCTGTCGTTGCCTTTCATGTAACCAGCACAGTCTGTGCTGTCTTCTTACTAATTTTCTTTCTGCTTCTGTTTCCAAGATCTTGCCCACCCCCAGCCTACTGGTCAGGGAGGAGAACATTGGAGAGACAGCCTTGAATCTGTGTGAACACTTTCCTTAGCCTTGTCTACTTTACAATTTTTATACCTTCCAAATTTCCTCTCAAGCACCCCAACTAGATAGAGAGAAGCAGAATTATAGTTCCAAGGATTTCTAAAGAACTGTAGGAATCTAGTTAATGTCATGAACAGCCACTGAAACAAAACCTGTTCAGTACCTTATAAAACTGTGAATAGGCTTTTTTTTGGTAACTGGAAGAATAAGGGACATATTGGACATTTTTAATGATAACTGAAAATAAAACTGCACTACTTGTGATAAAAATAGAAAAAAATTCTACAACAAATATTTAAACTAATCCATAAAATGCCCTGTGAGAAGGGATCGACATAGTAATTCAGGAATTAAGCAAAGAGGAGGCAAACCATATAGTTTTCAATGAGATGTTTACATGGTTGACATGTGTTGGCTAATCTGATTGCCCCATTCCTGTAAGAGTTGGTGAATGATTTCCAAAAATGAACACTAAAGAGGTTGTCAAATGATGATAACTGGGGTTAGACATCTTGTATTTCAAAATAACCTGCATATAAAAGCTCCATTAAGATAAAGGCAAGGATGGCGGAAAGAAGCTTTCCAAGCTGACAGCCAGGGTAATGTAGCAGAACCTTAAGCTGGAAAACTTTCAGGAAAAAAAGGACAGCAGTGCCTTGGCAATATTCTCGGTTAGGAACCTAAACAGCCATTCATTCAAAATGTCATGGTTATTGAAACAATAGTAAAACATCTGAACTGCTGTGAATAAGTGAGAAACAAATTATTGCTGCAAGTTCAAGAATTGTCTTTCCAACTTATCAAAAGGATTATCTGCAAAGAAGTTAATGCTTCCTTTCATATTACAGTTAATACAAAGACATATCCTTATAAGTAGCTTCTTGACACTGACATGTCCAGTGAGGGATAACATTGCATATTAACTCTGTTGTATATAAATACAGAATTAATGCCTTCAAGGAATTAGCTATATCCTGCTTTAGTTACATTTTAGACAAAGCCTCTTGTGAAAGTGTTATCACCGTAATCAAGAATGTGACAGCCAAATGAAATATTTGTGGAGACACAACACTTTTTTTATTCTGAGAAACCACATCGTATTACTGTCCACTGCAAAAGAATGGAAAAGCACTTCAGAAGAATAATGGTCAATTTAGGCTGCTGCTCCTTGGAGATGAACCAGTGGGATTGGTTTGACCATATCTTACTTTAGAGTGGAAATCAAAACAGGTCTGCATGTTTTCTGACTGAAAGTCCAGTTGTTGTTTGACCCCACTTGGATCATCTGAATTTGAAGCACAAATTAATTGCATTAAAACTGCATGTCACCAAGAGTTTCTTGCTCCAGCATTACAGGTATGGTGGAAGAAGTCTCTGCTAAAACTAGAAAGGGGAAAACTTAACCCTTGTTTAAGGGCATTATGAGTTCAGTAATTGTTAAGGGAGCATAGCTAAGGACTGAATTGAAGACCTTCCCCTAGATGTGTTCTAAGGTCAACCAAGAAAATTAATTTGGAATTTCAATGAAAGAGAGCAAACGAGAAGAATCTTCAGAAGGTTGAAAACCAAAACTTTCAGAGTACTCCTTCCTCTGATAATATCTATTTTCATTTCTTAAATACATGCAATTAATCTTTGCCACCTCAGATATGATTTTTCACCCCTAAATTGGACCATTTAAATTTTCTTCTGTTATCTTCAGATAAGTAGGTTCTTCCTTTAGGTGAATAAAAATCTTAACAAGAACTTACTATGATGGGGAGTACCTTCCAAAGTAAGTATGACAGAAATTCCTCACTGAATGAAGTACACATTTGACCTGTGCTGAAAGCAAGGATAAAGAAATTCGAACACATCCTGGAATTTCTAGCAAAGAATCTGGCTTAGTTTTCACAGAACTAGCTTCAGAAGACATGTATAAATATATAGGTGTATCTCCTTTGGGGTGAGCATATTACACACATAAAATATAAGTTGAAGCTTCCTACTTTCATATGGACATATTTCTTTACTCCAGTCCATGGGTGACCATCCAAAATCTACACACATGATGTACCTTAATAAAAGACCTCAACTCCTCCCACTATTTCTATGATCTCATTCATCGTACACCAAGAAAAATAGCGTAAAACATCACCAACTTTGATAACAGTTTGGAACTTGTGCATGTGAAATCAAACATTGTTTAAAGAGACATTAACAACACAAGTGAGATGTTTCAGATTATTAATGCTTTGAAAAATTGAGAAAGATAAGAAATATTACTTTAAATCTGAAAATAAAGGGTCAGATTTTGACATTGGCCTGTTAACTTGTGCTTTCTACAATATAGATCTCAAACTCACTTCTTTTTTTTTCAACTATTTTAGCTGTCTTGGTAGTGAAAACATGAAAAATTAATTCAAAAATCAAGAAAAATATTTTCTTTTACTGTAGTTCTTGAAGAAGATGCATTTCTAAGTTATTAATTGGGATTAACTAAAGACTAAATTTTCAAGATTCACGTTTCTAGGAGAAAAATAAAAATCCCAACCCCTAAAGAAACCCTAATAAGGTCCAGTACAACGAATCTAACATTTCTTCTTTTTCTCTTCTTCTTCTCCCCTTCCTTGTCCACCACTGTTTTTGTCAATATCATTATAATGAAAAATAATTTCTGTATGTAGGCAGGGATTATGAACTTTAAAAACTAAGATAAAAAGAATGTGTAACTGTTTGTGGCAGTGTCATTTTTTTCTTTTGTTTTTCCAACTTCAGATACAAGAGAAGTTAGGTAGAAAAAAATATTGACTGTGTCTAAGTATTGACACATTGACTGAAACTGTTTCCCCCTAAATGTTTGCTCTTCAGTTACTCATAAAATGTAAGGAAAAGATAATAGGTAGAACTGTGAACAGATGTTTCTAACTTCTAGATTTGCAGGCCAAAATTTTCAGACTTTAGCTTTCAGCAATACTGATTGAAAATAATGCAACTGGCTGAGGACTGAGAACATTTGCAAAGAAAGCTTCTAGAGTACTTGCTAGCAAGTGACATAGTTTCTAAAATGCTGAGCAACTAGCAAGCAATATCAAAAATCAGTTCAAGCTACTGAGACTTCTCGCTTAAAAATATAGTTAAAAATGGATCGCTTTATATACACATTAAATATAAAAATATGGTTAATTTTATGCTATCATATTTTAAGAAATGTGAATCTCTGTGTGAAATTTTTCCTTCCGCATAGCTAGATATTTTGTATATTTCTGGCTAATCTCCATTACAAGACTTTTGCTTTTATCAAGACATAGATGTCTTCACTAAAGCAGACAGCATTATGATGACAGTTCTTTGAAGTGCTGAAGACAACCTATCTATATAATCTCTGTTTTTCTATGGTTTAGCTCAGGCAGCTTTTCCTAATCTATGCGCTCAGCCTGATCAAATATTGGAACAACAGTAATGTTATATTAAGTTTAAATTTGGAAAGACAGGTTGAGCTTTTGTATCAGCTGCATAAGGAAATACAGCACAGTAAATCCAACTGATTCTTCTGGTAGCTGGAAGGTAACTGCTGAATAAGTTGAAGGAGAAAAAAAGAGACACAGAGCCGAAACTGAAAACAGTTTTTATTTTGTGCTTCCTGTAATTGTTGCCATTCCTTGTTTACAGGGGCAAAAACATGGAGAACCCAAAGTAGACTCAGTTTAGGCTCACTGTATATTTGAAATAACAGCATTTGGAAAATTGTTTTCATGCCAAATCGGGAAAGAGCTACTATTTCAGATTTCAACATAGTCTGGAAAAAAAGACAAAACCCTATTACCATTCTTGTTGCTTATTCTGGGCTATTTTAAAGAGGAAATTTGTTTTATTCTGAGTTTCAAATATATTTCACCACTATTTTGAACTGTTATAGTCATCAAGGAGACATCTACATGTGACCTATGTGTTTGATTCCATTATTTTCAATTTGTGTCTTACACCTCATTAAGGGTGAACCTCATAAAAGTAGTAATCCATTTATCAGAAGAAATGTACAACAGGGACCAAATTCTACTGTCTTAGACACAAGTGAAAATTACATTTAACCTTTGGATATTTCTGACAGCTTCTCCATTCTCTTCTCCGTTGCATCCTGAGTCTCATATTTTCATGAGAGCTTTGAATGACACTAAAATTTGAATGACACACAGAAGCATGCACAGAAAACAGATGGAAAAAAATTGGAGGCAAAGTCTAATCTTGTGAAAAAATGGTTTCTCAACAAAAATAATGTTAATACCTTCTATTTCTCTGCCATTTCCCACTTCAAGTTTCAAATAATAATCAAGTATTTATCTGTATGACAACTGATACAGGCCTGGTAAACAAAGAATTTTATTCCATTTTTGAAGGTAGGTGAAATGAGAGGCATATATGGAAGGAGAGTTGAAGACAAGAAATGCTATATACTTTCATATGTGAAACCTATCTAGTTGCAGAAGGACTGAGGATTCTAAACATTAGTGTCTTTATAAATTGAAATGTTTTTCTTTAATTTTTTTTTAAATTTCACGTTAAGAATCTAGTATGATACCCTCAAAACCAAATTAATACATAAACAAATAGATGTCTAATACAAGAAAAACATTTCAGATCTGTCTCTAGTTAATGGAAGAAATTACTTTCAGGAAGTAATACATCCCATGCAAAGAGTTCAAGGAATAATATCTCTCCCAAGGGAATTCATCCTACCTGATGTTGACCAGTGTCCGTCCATGCCACTCAAAATTAAAGTGTCTAACTTTTAGGTAGTGGAAGTTGGCTAAAATATATGTCACACTGAGGTTCTGTGGAAAAAGTTATCTGTAGCAATTAGTAGATTGTCAGACACTGTCAGTCATGTTTTCTAGCTCAGGCTTTCCAAAAAGAATTTCAGATGTGTGTTCCATTTTCAGATGCATGAGAGACCCTTTAGAGGTGTTCATTTTTTTCTGGTAACTAATGAGGGTGCTTAGACAATTAGCTTAAAGCAAATGCCACCTTGGGGTGGATAGATGTAAGTAAAAGAATCCCAATTTCAAGTAATCTTAGGGCAATAAGATCAATTGAAAAAACTCATGGCTGTGTAATTATTGAAGGAGAGCAATTTCATAATATTGTCTTTTCATTTTGTTGGTTTTGAGAATTGCCAACTCTCTTTGCATTATTCTCCCATGCGACAGGGGACAGGGTAAGAGGGAATGGCTTCAAACTCCACCAGAGGAGAGGTTCAGGACTGAGATCAGGAAAAAGTTTTTCACAGAAAGGGTCATTGGGCATTGGAACAGGCTGCCCAGGGAGGTGGTTGAGTCACCTTCCCTGGAGGCGTTTAAGGTAGGGGTGGATGAGGTGCCAAGGGACATGGTTTAATTTTTGATAGGAATGGTTGGACTCAATGATCTGGTGGGTCTCATCCAACCTGGTTATTCTGTGATTCTGTAATACGAGTGGGTGTGCTCTTGAAGATCCTAGTGGTACAAAACATTTGTTTATCTAGGCTATAGCAGAAAAAATCGATAATTTTCCTCAGGCAGGTAACAAGACTTCAAAACCAGACAGCTTCTGCCCACAGTAAAGGCCCTCCAAGTGGCAATACTTCCAGCGGAGGTACTCCTACACCTGTCAAGAGGTTTCTTTTCCCATTGATGATCAACGAGAGAAGAGTTTTAAAAAATCATTTTATTGTACTGAAAATTACTGTGATTATATTTACCTAATTAACTAAAATATGTGATGGTATGCCTATTAGAAAATTGTGCTGAAGACAAAAAATGTTCTTAAGAGCTCTTTAGAATGTTTTTTTAAATGAGGAACTGTGCTTCTGAAGGGCCACCATGCATTCTTTTCAAGACAGAGCCTAATTTCTAAAAAAGCAGGTTTACAAGGCTGTTGACACAGGTGGAGGATTTCACTTCAATACAAACATATCATGTTTTTCCTTCTCCAGCCACAGTCAATATTCTGGTGCAAAGTTGCCAAGTGGAGGGAAGCAAAAGGATCTGAGAAATAGTGGTCAAGATAAAATGTACTGGGTTCACAGGCGCGGTAAAGACTTCAAGATTAATACAAACATAGTTGTTCAATCTATGAAGGCATTGCTGTGTCTACCTGAAAGACAGACAGAAAAAAAACCCCTACTAATCTGTGTTGAATCTTGCTGTTTTCCATTGGGAAAATAATAGCTTTCCTTATGTGATATTTTTGATATTTTAACAATATACATTTTATATTTTATTTACTCCTCTAATCATGATCACGATCACAAATACTTCTATAATGTAGAATAGATTCCTCTAACTAGGAGTTTCTGAACCTGATGAATTCTAATAACTAAGCATTTAACAGAATCTGTTTAATGTCCTGCGAGAAGAAAATGAGAGGGTATATTTTAATAAGCAAGTATTAACTTTCCTGGCTTTAATCAGTGAGTAGTCTCAGTGAAGGCACTTAATTTTAGAGGAACTTCTGTTTGTTAAGCTGAGCCACTGAGCAGAGCTGTGGAGGGACTGAAATGATTCCAAGCTTATGTTATAGGAAATAAGTAAAAGTACATTCTGCTATGTTTGTGAAATTAAAACTTTGTCTACATCCTGAGTTTTTCATAATAGCTAGCTGAAAAATTACTCTTTCCCCTGTAAGTATTCACATTTCATAGTGCATATATTTCCATCAAGCATTTTTCTACATTAAAACAAAGAACAGTAGAATTTCTTTTTTTTACTGGAAATACCAGAATGCTTGCCTCTCTGTGAAGAAAGTAAAGCAAGTAAGAAATATCTTTAGAGACTCATTTTCAATGGAATGAGGGATTAATTGATTTTCCCATATATCTTACTCCTTTCAGTGGTTAGGGCAGCTTTCAAGATTATGATTTTTCCTGATTTTATATACTACTTCCATTCTCAATCCATCCTCCTATAAACTGAAAAAACAGAATCATAGGATAGTTTGAGTTGGAAGGAATCTTAAAGACCGTCTAACTCCAACCATCCTGCCATGGGCAGGGACTCCTCCCACAAGATCAAGCTGCCCAAGGCCCCATCCAACCTGGCCTTGAACACCTCCAGGGATGGGGAATCCAAAACTTCCCTGAGCAACATGTGTCAGTGCCTCACCACCCTCATTATGAAGAAATTCCTCCTTTTGTCTAGTCTAAATCTGTCGTTCTCCAGTTTATAGTCATTGTAACCTTGTCCTATCACTGCAAACCTTTGTGAAAAGTCCCTTCAAATACTGGAAGGTCACTATAAGATCTCCTCGGAGCCTTCTCCAGGCTGAACAATCCCAACTGTCTCTACCAGTCCTGATACCAGAGGTGCTCCAGCCTTCTGATCATCAAATAGAGTAGTGGAAGAAACATGCAAACCCAAATGTTTCCATAGTTATTGTCCTATCTCTAGGCAAATGAGTTTTTATTCATGGTGCCACAAGGTTCAGCAGCCCCACGTGTGCTGGGGTCCAGATGCACTGGAAGCACCCCAGAAACTGTCAGGGCAGAGCCCAGCATGCTGGGGCTGGGAACAAGGATGGGCCAAGGAGATGGGTGGCTGGAGACCTGCCCTGCTGCAGGGATTGATGGCACCAGGGGGAAGAAATGGGGTCCTGGGATGTGAGTAGGGTGAAGGAAGGGAAGGACAGAAACAGTCGGTCCTGCAGTGCCCTCAGGACTCAAAGGAAGCCCCAGTCCTGGGTACAGCCATAGGGCTTCCTCAGAACAAAGACACAATGTTTATGTGAAACTGCAAACAACTTAGTTTTTACTTGCAAAATATTGGAAATCTTGTTAATTTTTCCTCTAAGTCTGCTTTTACCATTTCCTTCTTCCCAAAGTGCTTTGTTTTTCAAGCCATTATGGGATTCTTTTTTTCCTTAAACAGTTTAATTTAAAATATATATAATCACAGAATCACAGAACAACCAGGTTGGAAGGGACCCATCGGATCTTCTAGACCAACCATTCCTATCTAACACTAAACCAAGTCCCTCAATACCTCATCCACCCGTGTCTTAAACACCTCCAGGGAAGGTGACTCAACCACCTCCCTGGGCAGCCTATTCCAATGACCCTCTGCGTGAAAAACCTCCTAATAATAATATACTCTCCATTATATCATACTGGTTAAATTATTTACTATCAGTGTTCTTTATTGAAATGCAAAATAAAGTTTATTCTCAGAGAAATGAAACAATTATTAACAGCAAATTAGACTTCATTACATTTTCATAAGTCTTGATTTAAGATGATTATAAAATTAGAGCTTCATTGCTATAAATGCAAATATCTCCTTTCAACTTATTTTATTATTAGTTTATTTTTACAGCCCGCAGTCCTGTTAGAAAATTGTGTGGTTAGTAAATTACTTTTACAAAACACCCTGTATGTTTCTTTCATAAACAGTCAGTAAGAATATAGGTTGCCTGCTGGTTCAATTATTCTATGTAATTATGTTTTTGACAAAATTTCTTTTGGACGGATTCCGTTGTTATGCAACTTGATGTAAAAAACCCATCATGAATGTATTGCTTGCATATAACAAATGCACTAAAAAGCCAGATAACTTAGACTTTCAAAATTTCAGTTTGACAGAAACATTTCAAAAATGGTGGATCCCCTATTATTCTTGTCTTTCATACACATGACTAATAAATTCACAACTATTAAACAAAATATTTCCTCCTTTGCCTGTTTCTCACACAGGTCTTAAATAAAACCAAAGTGTTCCACTTAGTGGATTTCTTTCCCGGAATCACCAGCATTATCAACACAGCAGTGCTGTCCTCTGTATCATGTTCTTTTGTCATCTTTGCTAGGAAATGATAGCAGATATTCCATCTTTTCTAGAACTATATACATACAGGTAAGCTACCCAGCAGTTTCTAACCAAAATATAGCAAAAATTCATCCCAGGCATACCTCACTCTCAGTTCTCAGCAAACATGCATAAACACATTGTTTCTTGGGATTTCTTTAATTCAGTCAGTATATTCAAACTTTTTGCAAATGGTTGAGAATGAAGCATATAGTGAGATAATGCAGGCTAGGGTCTGATTATATAAATTTTGTTTCTTTGGAGATCCCAAATAGAAATCACTGCATGTTTCTCCAGGTACACTTATACAAAATGAAATGGCATTCATGACCATACAATTAAAACAATCATCATTAATTTAGAGACAGAAAGTATAAGGACTCTCTCTTTTGCAGGAATCTCCTTCCTTCTTTCTTTTTGTCTTTCTTTCTCCCCCATTCTTGTACATTTCTCCATCTATAATTAACTAGCATGTAAAAATAACATTTCACTTTCTGAATTTAGCTAAGAAGTGAAAATACCGTTTGTGAGGTCAGTAAAAATGACAATTTGGTTATGCACACACACACATTTATGTAATAAATTTTAAATTCATTGTCACAAGTTTCAAACACTGGATGTAAGTATCTGTTCAGTGAAAACTGTCATTGCTAGCTGAACAATTGTGGTAACTGTTGCGGAGTCCCATTTCATCTCACATAAGCATAATTGGGCTGGGATGTTGCAATGGGCATGATTTGAGGGCAGTCCTCTAGAATATAAAAATGTTTCATTTTATTCCTCTTGGGTCTGAGACCTTCAATCTTCTATACACTCAAATTGTTCCAATAATTAACATAATGCTTAATTTTACCTCTTCAGTTTGAATTTCATAATTTTAATTTACCATAGACAGGACTTGCTTGCAAGACATTATTTTCCTAAATCTAGGAATTTCCATAAAAGGGAGATGTACTACTTTTTAATTATTTATTTATTTAATAGTTTCTCCGCCTCACATTCTTTCTTGCATAGAGGCTACATGGGAATAAAACCATATTATACTTAGCTATACTCGCATTCTCAATGGTACAAAAGACATTGTCTTATGTCTCCCTCTTGATCTCAAGCTAGATCTGTGTGACACAAGTTCTGTCAGCAATTTATAACAGCTGATGTCCGAACTTGCAAGAAATTGTTAGAGTCATTACCTTTTTTGTGTTTATAGATTTATCCATTAGAGAAGCAGTCCTTTATTTCTTTCTTCTTTTCCAGCTGCAGAGGCACTTTTCGCAGAAGCATGTAGTGACAGGATGAGGAGGAATAGATTTGAATTGGAAGGGAGAATATTTAGATTAGACATTTGGAAGAAATTCTTCACGATGAGGATGATGAGACACTGGAAGATGTTTCCCAGGGATCTCGTGGATGCCAGAAGCATTCAAGGATTGGTTCACGTTGGGATGGGGCCTTGAGCAGCCTGGTCTGGTGGGAGGTGTCCCTGCCTGTGACAGAGGACTTTGAACCACGTGATCTTTAAGGTCCCTTCTAACCTACGATTTGTGCACCTTTAGGCTCCCTAGACAATCTTGAACCTGATCTATGGTGGGCAGTACTTCATTCTCCCAGTCCTTGCCTTTGGATTCTCTGACTTTAGGGGTCTGCTAGACCACTTGCTGGTGAAGACCAAGGTAAAAAACTCTTGATGACCTCTGTCTTCTTGATGTCAGTTATTGCCAGGTCTCTTGCCCTGCTTCTCAGAGATGGGGAACGCGTGTGGGGAATGCAGATATTCATTCATCTTTTATATATATGCACATATGTGCATGAATGTACGTTACAGACACAGAAGACTTACACTAATTCAAATATTTTATAATTATTGTTGTAATTTTCTTGACTTTGAAGGTGCTTTTACTCCAAAGTCCTCCAGTGTCCTAAGAAAATCCTTCCATTATACACATAGTGGTCATTTGTAATAGTACACAGAAAAATTTTGAAGAGATTGTTTGAGCATAGCTTTTCTGTCATGTGTTTCGGATGACAGGTGATTCTTTTCTTGCACTTATGAAAAAACACTTCATGGATTACTTGAGAATCCTTTAATTTTATTTAATTTTTATTTTTTAGGAATAAAAACTCTTAAAAATGGAAAAGAAATCCAGAAAGAAAATAGTTTTTATCAATTGGTACGAGTGATACCAGCTAAGCACACAAAGATTTGCCCCATATAGTATTGACTAAATAAAGACTGTACTGCACGTGCATTAGCTATGCAAGGTTTCTAGTTGTGATAGAGGAAATTTAATTACACAGTTAAATGTCATAAAACCCTCAAGGGGAATTTATCCAATTTTTATGATATAAAGATAATAATAGCAATTTATGCTGAATGTTGTCAGTAAGAAGGCTGTTAAATTGGACTCACAAAATACCATGAGAGTTCGCTAAATCTGACACATCTAGATTTCTTTTGGGCTGAAAATGCATTGAAATATCTAGGTTCCCTGGGGCATATCAATACCAGCTTTCAAAGAAAAAGAAAGATTATCACATTTTGCACTGTTGAAGGAGTGGAGGAAGAAGGAAGTATTTTTTCTGGCATGAAATATCCTTGTTTTTCCAAATTAGGTTCATCCAGTTCTAGAGTGTATCTTAGGAAGTGTTTTTAAGTTTTCTAGTAAAGGTCATTTACGCTAACTAGGCTTATTCATACTCTGAATGGAATATTTATTTACTCAATACCATCTAAATGTTCGTTAATAATGCATTGTGTTTGCTTCAGTAAGCCGGCTTGCTGAACCATTACACAGTCGAAATTATTCTCTGTAGGGAAAATTTATCATCAAATGCATTATACTGTTCCCCTTAACTTTAATGCCTATTCTAATGTGTTCTCATTGATCAATTTAACCTCTAGAAAACTTCCATCTCTATATTTGCATTTTGGAGGCTTATTCTAGATTTGTCATGCATGATTACTAATGTTATTTTGTCTCTCCGTAATGAAGATAGTACTAGGAAATTATCTATGCCTCTGCCAATAAATATGTATTAGTTATCTGCCTACAGCATTCATTGACTATGGGGATGGTTTTAAGTGTATGTATGTGAAAGGAACAATCATACATGAAATGTTCATATATTTTGTTAGTATAAACCAAGTCCCTCTACTTACTGAAACTCAGAGACACAGAATTATGCCTTCAAAAGTGATTAGTGTTATAACTGTCTTTTTTTAAAAAAAAAACAAAAAACAAAAAAAAACCAAACCAACCAAAACAACACTACCTAATTAGCCTGATTTTCAAATTTTATTTAAACTGATTAAGGGCCTCATTCATGAGTGATGGCAACAGAAAAAAAAGGGATAAATAATGTGTACTCTAATTAATCTTCATTGCTCATACAAGGGTGATGAGAATACTCATGAAGTACGTGAGTACTGGGAGTAATTGTGACTAAACATTGTGATAAAGGAAAAGTGACCTGAACACCTTACTTTCACAGATACTTCTGAAATTTATTCAGTTATATAGAAGGAAATTTTAGTTTAGGCCCTTCACCCATTGTTTGTTGCAGTGGTATCCTAGTTTGATACCTGCATTAGTAACTATAGAATCTTTTTGGAGGAAGGGATATCAAATAAGTTTTTCATACAACTTTTAAACTTTCTTGGAGGTTTTATTTGAGGATTAATAGTTTCTGTAATGACGACAAAAAATCATAAAAGGCCTAAACTAAAATTTCCTGCTATATAACTGCATAGTTTTCAGAAGGAGTCTGTGTGGTAGTCATAACTAATTTCAGTTCCACCTCTAATTATTTTGACAAGCTATTATTCTCATCTAAAAAGTACAGAAACCAGCAATAAAGAGTAAAAACCATAGTAGAACATAGGGAAATTATCTTTGCTCTAGAAGAAGAAACTACAAAATCTTGTTTTAAATTAGATATATTTATTCTAGCCTTAGAAATAGAAGTATTTTCTATGTCAAACCTAGTAAGTTACATGTTTGGATCTCTCAGTTGTCCCTTATCTTTTCTATATTTATCTAGTTAGTATTTTCTATGAAAAAAGATAATAACCACTGTATGGTTTAGTTATGTAAATATCATGCTATTATTAAATTAAATACTGGAATTGAAATTAAATACTGGAATTGAAATATTCACAGCCTGTCCAAAGCTAATATTTTACATTTGTAATACGTGACTTCTCATTAAAATATTTTTTTTATCCTGTAAGAAAGATTACTCACAGGACTATTTTGTTCTTACAAATGCTTATGAACTGTCCCTGCTTGAAGTAGTTTGTAAACAATACAACAATTTCATCAAAACTTTATCCTATTTCAATTTGTCAAAAATAAACTTTGTGAGGGTTTACTTAAGAACAACTTGCGAGTGTGTGACCCTAAGAGAAAGGAGGAGCATAGAGATTAAGAGTATCAGACTAAAACTGGAAAGTGACACAAGAATCTGCAGCCCTGTATTTTGGGAAAGACCCTTGAACCAATGGGAATATTAATCAAATGAGAGTTTTATGGTTATTAGTCTATACAATTACATTATGGTTATTACTAAGCACAATAACTGACAAGTTCATGCTTTTAAGAGGTTTTCTTGCTCAGTAAACTAAAAAGGGACAGACACATATTATGCAGGGGGAAAGACAGAGCACCTCAAATCTCAACATACCAATAGTCTGTTGTATTAGTACCAAAAATATTAACTTGTAAACTATGACTCCATACAGATCAGTCTTGATTGCTACCTCCTCGTTGACCTCTATTCCACAACAAACAGGGAATACCTTTCTAATCCAATATCTAGAGGCAATCTAGATTATACAAGCAAAGTCAAGTTGATGAGAATTATTTTGAATAAGGTCATAGAATCATAGAACAACCAGGTTGGAAGAGACCCATCGGATCATCGAGTCCAACCATTCCTATCAAACACTAAACCACGTCCCTCAGGACTTCATCTACCTTTGCCTTAAACACCTCCAGAGAAGGTCAATCAACCACCTCCCTGGGCAGCCTATTCCAATGCCCAATGACCCTTTGTGTGAAAAACTTCCTCCTAAAAGTGTACACATATAACCAGTTCCTATGAGAGATCTGAAATTTTTTTTCATGTCAGCACTGAAGTAGTTTACTTCTACTTTCTGGCCACTTATGACTTTCAATTATGCATATATAATACTTAAACATATTTTTGTAGCTACCCTTTCTGTCAAGTTAAAACAGTGCATTTTGTATCTGTTAGCGTAATTAAAATTTTCTACAGTTTTATCTAGTTGGTAGAATTAATTATGCAAGATAGTTAAATGTATTTCTCATGCAAACAAGTGTGATCAAGAAATGACAATGTGATAGGATACTAAGTTCAAGAATTCTTGAATCTTCTCATATGTATAACTAAAGATCTCAGCCTCTTCTTCATACCTGAAGAATATTGGCAGTGTTTATGTTTCCTTAAATGTAAGGGAGGAAAACGCCTAATAGAAGTCTGCCTGCATCACCATAAGGATGATAATACTTAAACATAATATCTTGCACGTTTCCAAAACAATCCATTTTTAAGGAAAAGTCAGTACAGTCATTGAAGCAACAGATTTCTAGAAAAAAATAGCCTCATGTGAGATTAAATTTTGTATTGTTCTGGCTACTAAGAAAGGTAAAAAATATCAATTGCAAAGGAAACATGACTCAATTATTTCTTTCATCTAGGAGGCAAAACAAAGAACATTATCTGTCTTAAAATTCAAAATTATTTGTCCTGTTAAGAAAGCACATAGTACTATGTCAATCACTATGTGTCATAATTATAGCTTTTATTTTATGTCAGTTATGACACCTCAGTTTCTTATGATGAAAATTTAGAAAAATTGAAACTGTTCTAGAATAAAGTGAAGCATGTTCTAAATTGTCAGACAGTAAAAAATTTTATTTATGAAATTATATTAAAACTTATTTTAATATTGCCTATTTTTCCTCTGAAAGTAGGAATTTATGTTTTGATGGAAAAAAAATACATTCAGGGAGAAAATAAATTGAAATATTGCTACTTATCCTACAATTTCAGAGCTGATCATATCTCAGATGCAACTCAAGTAACGTGTTGCAAAGGCTGGAAAAGATAAGTGTATTTTCAGATATTTCTTCTGAAAGGAGAAAGAATGGGAAGAACTTCTCTCCCGAGTCTTTTAAATTCTTTCAAGAAAAATTGATAATTTCTCTTGAATTAACACATGTTCTCTGAAATGTGGTCAGAATTATAGTGACTGCCTGTCAGGTAGCTGTTTGATAGCCTGCTGAAATGTAAATAAAAAAGGGATAGAGACAATAATTAAATTAAATAGACATTTTTTTCTACAAAGAAATAAATATTAGAACTGGGAGTTAAGTTGTCGGAAAGCAAATTCAAGTTAAAAATTTATTTGGATTTTTTTTTAAGATGTTGGTATAAATGTGTATATGAAGGCTGCAAACATCAAAAGGATGTAGTAGTCAAGAAGATGCTGAGAAGCCTAGTGGATTTTTATTGTTCAAATGCTGGAAGTCAAGAGGAACACATAAATCCAAATGAAGGTGATTGTTTCTAAATATAATGGAAATTGTATGGAAAGTTTTTGACACCCTTGAAAAAGGAATTCCCAAACTATCCACAAAGATTAACAGCAGGTTTCCATAACACTGAATAGCTCGGCAATAAAACAGATCAAAAATTCAATGCTGGTGAATTACTTGTAATGTTCTCATGGAAAATAATATTGCACACCCTACCTAAGCACAGTTATAAACTCAACTATAGCTTCTTTCACTCAGAAAAGATTTCTTTGAAATATTGTGAAGAGTTCATCAGTTCTCAGGAGCAGTCCAAAAATTAAGCTGAGCATTAGGAAAGAATGTAAGAACATTAGGCATTGAATGAGCACTGAGGAATGAAATAAAGCAGCAGGAAAAGAACAGAGGCAAAACAGAAAGCAATTCTATAATATTTACATTGACTTGAATAATATGAATGAGTACACCAAAGGGAAAATTAACCAAAATGAAAACAGAATGTTAGCAATCTGAATCATAGAATGGTTTCTGTTCAAAGGGACATTAAAGATCGTGTAGTTCCAACCCACCTGCCATAGACAGGGACACCTCCCACCAGACCAGGCTGCTCAAGGATCCATCCAACGTGAACCAATCTTTGAACACTTCCAGGGAGAGAGCATCCACAACTTCTCTGAGCAACCACTGGGTGAATACCATGACTTAGCTTTCTTTCATCAACTGAACTTACCTTCTGAGCACAGAGACTGTGGCCTTCCTCTGCCTTCCCTGCTTGCCCTGCCTACACAAACTGTCCGCTCAAACTGCCACACTCCGACCTTCTGATGAACCCTGTACATATTTACCTGCTTTTGTTTGCTGAGCTTTGGTCACTGGAGATCCTCGGGTACTGTTTAAATCTCCTGCGAATGCTTGCGCATGGTAGCTGCTGCAATGAAAACCTCTTCACAGAGTGTGTTTTCTGCCTCAGTCCAGTATCAGGCTGCAGAATTTACCATCCCTGCTGCTGATTCTGACTGATTGAGAATAATGGATAATGATTATCCATGGAAAGTACTACCAGTGAATATTGTAAGGCTGAACCTCCCTCTTAAACCTCTTTCACATAAACCAAAATGATATATTTTGGGGACTGTAAAAGCCAAATGCAACTTCATTTAGAACAGAAACAACTGCACCAGAACCTTTGATATTAATGCTATTTTATTCACAGTAAGTTTTAGCTTTTAGGAACATTTACAAAGCCACCTAGGATGTTGATTTGTCATGTCTACTGGACTGCATTGTAATAAACAAAGGTGCATCCATGAACCGAGAGTCTATGAACAGCTGTAGATATATGAACAAAAATCCAAGACAGGTTGGAATGAATCAGTGTTTCGAAAAGAAATATATCTAGTCTTTTGAAAAAAAAAGAAAGTAAAATTCAGGATTTCAGAGTACTAAATTGAAGTAGGGAGAAAAACGTATAACATGATAATAAAGGAATGCATTAGGTAGAAAGGAAAGCACTCATAAATATTAAGTATTGCCAAAAAGGAGTGTGAAGGAAAAAGAGGAAGAGGGAAAGGTATTTCTTATGAAATTTCATATTGGATACATTGCCCATATATAAAGGGGGTATTTAATGCTAGAAATTCTGTTAATTTGTTGAATGTGAGCTTGAAAATCTGCCTAAAATTACTTTGAAGTAAGTTAAAAGGTCAGATATGATCTTGTTTCAGAGAATCCTGTACCTATGAGAAACCAGATCTTGAGAAGAGGGATAAAGGCTACCACTACCCTATGCTCCCATGTCTGAAGCTTAGTTTGTTCAGCATTGTAACACTTATTTTTAACTTTAATCACCTCCATTTCTATTTATTGCCTTTCTCCAATAACATTTTTCTCTCTGCACATTATCAATTCTAAAGCTCCCCCCATACAACTGAATTACTTTGTCAGCTGATCCACTGCTGGGTGCAGATTCTGATACACTACAGAGATGAACATCCCTCTGGTAAGAGTTGTGTTAGAATCATAGAATCATTTAGGTTGGAAAATACTCTTAAGATCATCATGTCTAGTCATAACTTAACATTGCCAACTCAACAAGTGAGCCATGTCCCTAAGCGCCACACATCTAAAATGCTTAACTGAAGAACTGCTCCAATATTTTGAACAGCCACCATACATGTAGAAAACAAGATCAATTAGTTCTGAAAAACATTGATTTAATGTTTACTTGCAAGAGTATGACTCTAGTAATTTTTGTTTTCTTTTGTTGAGCGTTGTCATCACTGGTGTGAATTCATAGAATCATAGACTCTTTTGGATTGGAAAAGACTCTTAAGATCATCAAGTCCAACCACAAACCTAACACTGCCAAGTTCACCATTAAACTATGTCCCTGTGCCTCATGTTCACATGTCTCTGAATGCCAGCAGGGATGGTGACTTAACCACTTTCCTGGACAGCCTGTTCCAATACTTTGCTGAGGCCGCTCCTTGAATACTGTGTTCAGTTCTGGGCCTCTCACCACAAGAAGGATGTTGAGGCTCTGGAGAGAGTCCAGAGAAGAGCAACGAGGTTGGTGAGGGGTCTGGAGAACAGATCTTATGAGGAACAGCTGAGAGAGCTCGGGTTGTTTAGCCTGGAGAAGAGGAGGCTGAGAGGAGACCTCATTACTCTCTACAGCTACCTGAAAGGAAATTGTGGAGAGGAGGGAGCTGGCCTCTTCTCCCAAGTGACAGGGGACAGGACAAGAGGCAATGGCCTCAAGCTCCGCCAGGGGAGATTTAAGCTGGAGATTAGGAGGAAGTTTTTCATGGAAAGGGTCATTGGAATAGGCTGCCCAGGGAGGTGGTTGATTCACCTTCCTTGGAGGTGTTTAAGGCATGGGTGGATGAGGTCCTGAGGGACTTGGTTTAGTGTTTGATAGGAATGGTTGGACTTGATGATCTGATGGGTCTCTTCCAACCTGGTTGTTCTATGATTCTATGATTTACGTCCCTTTCTGTGAAGAAATTTTACCTAATATCCAACCTAAACCTCCCCTGGCACAACTTGAGGCTGTTTCCTCTTGTTCTATCAGTTGTTAGGTGGAAAAAGAGCCTGATACCCACCTTGCTACAGCTTCTTTCCAGGTAATTGTAGAGAGTGATAAGGTCTCCCTTCGGCCTCTTTTATCCAGGCTAAATAGTTCCAGTTCCCTCAGTCACTCCTCATAAGTCTTGTGCTCTAGATACTTCATCAGCTCCATTATTCTATTTTGCACACACTCCATCACGTCAGTGCCTTTTTTGTAGCGAGAGGCCCAAATCTGAATGCAATATTTGATATGCGGCCTCATCAGCACCAAATACCAGGAGACAATGACTTCCCTAGTTTTACTGGCCACGCTGTTTCAGATACAAGACAAGTTACTGTTGACTTTCTTTGCCACATGGGCACTCTGAAGGCTCATTTTCAGTCAGCTATTTATAAGCACCCTGAGGTGAATTTCCACCAAGGAGGTTTCCAGCCACTCTTCCCCACACCTGTAGTATTTCATGGGTTGTCAAGCCTCAATTGCACAACCAGACATTTAATAAAACAGAGCAACAGCAAATGATTAATGAAATACACAGTGAAACAGCAACTGGTTGGTTATAGCATGACAGATATTTTTGTTGTTGCTGTGGTACTACACAATAATAATACAATAAAGAGACACAGCGGCAAATATCAGAAGTTCCATACAGTGTGTTTAAGCTGTTTGCATTTCCAGATCTGTATAGCCATAAATTTTTCTGATCTTAAGACAGCAAATAGAAGTGACTGAAGACCTTCTTGTGTATAGTACATAAACTACTGATATAGTTCTACCAGAGGAGAAAAAAAAAAAAACCAAACAAAAAACCCCTATCACTATGCTCTATCTGCTCCATTATGGAAAAAAAAAACATTCATGGAAACCATAGCTCAGATGATATAATATATGACAAACTGAGCCAAGAACTGTCATAGAACATAAAAATATGGCTTGATTTTTTTAGGTCCACTTTCTACTGAGTTTATAAAGGTGCATTGATTTTAGTGGTTCCTTTGCTCTCTGTTCCTCCACAGAGATGCAGCTGTTGCTAGGACAATGGATTGTAAAACAATTGATGAATACTTCAGAGTATCACCCAGTTGTGGTGTTCTGTGGGATTCTGTGAGAAGTTTCTCTACAGGAAAAGAGGAACAGAGGCAACCAAAGGCAACTGAAACTGCTAAAAGATTATTATAAGTTGGTCAAGACTTGGCTACTGAACTAGGCAACATTTCCAGGAAATAGGCAAAGATCAGACCATTGGTAAGAGAAAAGTAGACTTAGTTTTTCTGGACAAAAATAAGCCTCAGAAGGCCACACAGCTATTCACAGGTTCCATAGGAAACTTGATATCTGATTTCAGAATCTCATGTATTGACTAACCCAGAGAGAAGTCTGAGGGGTGACCTCATCACAGTCTACATCTTCCTCAAGGAGAGCAATGGAGGGGGAGTGCTGACCTCTCCTGGGGGACTGACAATAGGACACAAGTAAATTAAATGTAGCTGCATCAGAGGAAGTTCAGATTGAAGTTTAGGAAAAGATTATTCATTGAGAGGCTCATCACTCACTGGAACAGGCTTCCAGTCTTGACACAAAACTGAGTTCAAGTTGCACCTGGATGATGTTCTTAGTCATATGTCTTAGTTTTACACAGTCCTGAGCGGAGAAGGGAGTTGAACTCAATAGTCCTTGTGGGTTTCTTCCAACTTGAGACATTCAATGATTCCATTATTCTGAAGGACAGCTATTCATACCCTCCTTGCAGCTTTGGCTTTGTAATAGAAGAGAGACTATGAGACTAGAATGATTTTTCATTGCCTATCAACTGTATGGATGACTATGCAACTACATGGTGTTTTATTGAAGCACCTGGGATATCTTGTTCACATAAACACAAGTGAAATAAAAGGATTATTCTTTACAACTAGCCTTTGCTAGAGTTTAAATCAAACTAAGCAGCACTTGTGATGGGGTAATCAAAGGTGCCACATTTTGATTATCTAGCAAGAGAATTTTATTTTTAGAATATATAGATAAGAAAATGAACTGCAAAGTAGGAAATAAAGCTTGTTAGAAGTAAGCAAAAATGGTTTACAATTATAGTATAGCATAAAAGAGACATTTTTAAATTTAATTGGTTCGTTGAGAAATTTGCACTCTATGAGAGTAAGTCAGGCAGCAGCTCCTAGATGGAGACATGAAAAGTGCACTCACACCCTGACTCTACAGGAGTAAAAGTGTTGGAATAAACTGATAGAAACATTATTGCCTTTGCTCTTTTCCAAATACATATTGTAGTTTATCATAAGGTGCAGGCGCATTTTAGTCTGGATTGCACTGTGAAATAGCAAATTCCCTGGCAGAAACCCAACTACAGGAGAATAATTTTCTTAATGCTTGCTTACCCCATGCATTCCAATCACTATTTCAAGAAAATGGGACTGTGCTGCTCCATCTCCTGTTGGACACACAGTTCAGAATTCATACTAAGATATTTAACTGGTGTAGTTGTAGACACCCTGCATCATAGTAAGCAAGAAGGCATACAAATAGAAAAGTCCTAAAAGCATTAGATGGTCATGTGACTTTTTGTTATCAGCTTCCATTTTAGGGGGATGGAAGTGACTGGTGACAGGATGCTAATAATGGCACCAAATACAAAAAGAAAAACCATGTTTTTTCAGTTATTACTTCTTCGGCCTGAAAGCTTGATCAGTTTTATTTTTTAAATTCTTTAATGCCATATGGATTTTGCCCAAACTCTACTTACCTATCTTTCTAAACTCCTTTTTTTAAAATAATAAATAACAGAAGCTAAAGCATTACAATAATGCTCAGTTCATGCAAATATTTATTTTAGAACAGAGTTAGCTGTTTTCTACAAAACTGTTATTTACAACTCATTACCTAGTACACATTGTTTAGTACACATTAACCTCCCCTCAACACATGCTATTTAGGTCTTTTCAATATTAAATCTATTTTACAATACTGAAATAAGCATATACTTTAGAAAGACTAAAGTGCATTTAAAACATTATTTCTCCTTCCACGATTTCTGTCAAAACACTATGTTTTCACAATGGAGAGAGAGAAGGTGGTCAAAACATATTTGCAGAAGTGAGCATGTTTCTAGCTTTGTAACACATGGCAGATTTTGGCCAGCTAATTTCCACTCAGCAGGATAAACTTTGCACCATATGTCCAGCTCTCATTTAGAATTGATATTTATCTTATTTGGAAAAACAACCATGAGAATTATCCAGTTATCTGGTAACACAACAGCTATCTTTGAGTATCGAGGTGAGTTTTGGTTGTTTTTTTTTTTCCTTCCAAATTAGATCTTTGACTCTGCTTCAGTTGGAAAGATCTCCTTACAGTTACAGGCTTGGGTTTACCTAGTAAAATTATCAAATGTCCACTTTGCAAATGTCCTACTAAGTCTGAATATACCTTTCCCTTATATTAACATGTAAAACAATTTAATCAGTGCTTGTGTTTATAATGCTGCCTAAAGAAGCAGTAAATTCTGACACTGCAGAAAATCAAGAGCCATTTATTTAAACCTGCAAATTAGGTGTTCTGTACAGAACTAGTATAGATAAACTTTCAAAGATCAGATTGAATCCAAATCCTATTATACAACAGCAGTAACAAGAATACCAATCAGAGCAGCTGCTGGAAAAGGAATATTTGTATTGTCCACGGTTTTGCAGATTATCTAAAGCAAATTTCCTCATGCTGTTGTCCCTGAGCTGTTATAGTGAGAACCAGCAGATGGTTAATCAATCTCAAAATGCCCTTCAGGAGCTACAACAGCTGTGTATGGTCAGCACAAGTAAACTCATCCAGAGTAGATGTGAACTGGGAACTGCTTTGCAGCATGAAAAAACAATGGTTTCGTTTCCTTGTTACAATGAAATGCATGCAAACATTTCTTAAGTTTTGAACTTTCCTGAATAAACTCAGTAATATTTCTATAGCAGTCTTGTGTAAACAGTCTACATATAAAGAATTCAAAACTAATTTATTAGTGGGGCAACATTATTTAAATTGAATTATTACAGGCTGAGTGAAATGTACTGTCCACAAATTAGAGATAACAGCCCTGCAGCTGTAATCCAAGGAAATCCTTAAAGCTTTCCAGTAATTTATTCACCAGTAGTCCATGTACCCTCAAACACTTGTGCACACACATGTGTTCAAAACAGAAAAATAAAAGCCATTATTACAAAATCCACATCCAATTTTATAGAAAACTCTTTGGAGCTATTTCTTCATATATTGATGCCTAAAGCACACAGAGTTCACAGTCTTTCATACTCTGACACCACTGACTAGGACAACAGAATGTATCAGAAGAAACCATATGTGCTTGGAAAACGAAAAATAATTTACAGCACAATATTCAGTAAGTGCCCTAAAGTTCTTCTTGCAGTAAATTTAAGCAATTCATATTTACGTTGAACTGTAGCTGTTGTTCTATGAATTAATGCAAGGCCATGATTTCAGATGTAACTATTTTACTTGGACATAGAATCAGCAAGTATTTTGAGTTACCTTTCCCTGAAAATTTCTCCTAAACTTCATAATTTAAACTTCAACTGAGACAGAAAATAAAAGAAAAACAGAAAGAATTTCCAGCCAATTTTACCAGTGCGATCTGCGAAAAGGGTATGAAATTCAGGTGTTACCTATTTTTCAAAATTTAGGAATCACAGCAACCATAAACACCTCCTGTGTCATGAGTAATAATAAAATAAATAAGTACTAGTGACGATGAAGCTTTTTATGTTTCAGAAATGCTGAACAAGCTTAAAATAATTTTCACTATATAAGACAGTGTTCACTCAGTATCCTTTTACAATTTCATAGAATCATAGAATAACCAGGTTGGAAGAGACCCACCAGATCATCGAGTCCAACCATTCCTATCAAACACTAAACCATGCCCCTCAGCACCTCGTCCACCCATTAAACACATCCAGGGAAGGTGAATCAACCCCCTCCCTGGGCAGCCTTTGCCAGTGCTCAATGACCCTTTCTGTGAAATTTTTTTTCCTAATGTCTATCTAAATCTCCCCTGACCAAGCTTTGTCTTAATCAAGTCGAAACTGTTTTCCCATGCACAACTCTATGTGTATCATCACTGGAATAGAGTGTTGTTTAAAAACTGGGAACATTTAAATTTTGTCTTTTGAAAACAATTCTTAGATCAGATGATCGTAAGTTTTCCGAATTGAGTATATCAAATGCTTATAAAGTGATAAGTGATAAGTGATCAAATGCTAAATAAGCTCTTCTGCTTTTGATCCTCTACCATATTTAGGATTATTTCCCCAAAGCCCTACTTTAAAGAAAAAATATTTTAATTTTTTTTAAAAATCCACTATTTGTATATTGTAGAAAACAAGTTTGCATATCTTTTCTTGAAAGAATATTTTGGAGGTTGGCATAACTCACTGTCAAAACCTCCTATGATGATCTTTCAGACTGAACTCATTGCTCTTAGCTATGCCTTTAAGTAGGGGGAAATGTTACCTTATATGATTCCTTTCTACATATCGCATTGATGTTCCTTAGATGTTTCTGGTCCTGCTCTTCTCCATAAATCATCCCCCCAGCCAAGCCCTCATTCATATTTTACTTTGGTATTTCCTCTCAAAGCAATTTTCCCAACTTCTCGATCATTTTATATGTTAGAACAGTTTTCTTTGGCTCCTCTATGTGAAGTAAATGGCTCATTCTTTTTGTGTCCTTACAAGTGTACGTCAATGCTGTAAAAATTTTTGGTTATATTTTTCAAGCAAGAATACCTATGTTCTTCTAGTGCTATAAAACAAGTTGTAAAGTTGCAATATTGAGGATTATTTTATTTCTGGATAGCTTATATAAGAAATAATAGAAAATAACTTACTACCTTTTATAAGAATAACACTATCTCAAGTATTTCTCCCTCAGCCTGATTTAATATGCATGGAGATCATGAGAATCATAGAATGGTTTGGGTTGGAAGAGATCTTAAAGATCATCAAATTCCAGCCCTACTGTGACGGGCACGGATGAATCAATCCTTGAACACTTCCAGGGATGGGAAATCCACAACTTCCCTGGGCAACGTGTGCGAGTGCCTGACCACCCTCATTGTAAAGAAATTCTTCCTTATGTCTAGTCTAAACCTTCCCCTCTCCAATTTAAAGCCATTGCCCCTATTCCTATCACTGCATACCTTCATAAAAACTCCCTCCCTAGCTTTCTCATGTGCCACTTTCAGGTATTGGAAGGTTGCTATAAGGTCTCCTTTGAGCCTTCTTTTCTCCAGGCTGAACAATCCAAACTCTCTCAACCTGTCCTCGTATGGGAGATGCTCTAGCCCTCTGATCAACCTTGTAGCCCTCCTCTGGACCCATTCCAAACCTTCCATATCCTTCTTATGTTGAGGATTCCAGAACTGGATGTGGTACTCCAGATGAGGTCTCATAAGAGTGGAATAGAGGGGCAGAATCATCTCCCTCAAACTGCTGACCATGCTTCTTTTGAGGCAGCCCAGGATAAGGTTGGTTTTCTGGGTTGCAAGTGCAAATTGCCAGTTCATGTCAAGCTTTTAAGGAGAATTCTCAAGAGAATTAACAGTACTGTCTTATACTTCTGTTATCAAATACAGTAATTTCTATTAATACCTTTTGTAAATTAGCAAGTGTCACAGAGCTAATGGATTCTCTTTAATCTACTTTCTGAAAAGAGATCTCTTTTGGAGCTATTGGAATGGATACCAAAAACAAAAGAGAAAAAAAAAAGAAAAAAAAACCCAAAAAAAACCCAAAAACCAACCCCCCAAAACAATGGAAGGTCTGTAAAAAATAACAACAAAATCCCCACAAAACCCCCATGCCCATAAAAGAGAATAAGAAACATCATGATTCTGTAGTGTTATATAATAAACATCTGTTGATACAGTTTGTAAAAATGTTTTATTTTTGAAAGAAGAGAAGCCTGAATTTCATCCGTAGAGTTAGAAAATAAATGGAACAAAAGGCAGAGAAAAGAGAGAGAACAGTGTTAGGTAAAAAGAACTTGTTGTATATACTAAATCCGTCTTGAGAATAGTAAATGTATTTCTGTTCTTACGGTGTCCTCTTTGCAAAGAATGAATGAGGATAAATTACAAAGTCCACCAAATACCATTTTCCCCACTTCTGGTAAACACTATGATTCACTTTTTGATTATTGCGAGAGCTCTCAGAAAAAAAGACTATTCCCAGAAATAAAATATCCTGCCATCAGTGAAGATAGTCAGAAGTGGAAAATTTTAAGTGAAAGGCGGACTGCAAACACTTGCACTGGTTTTCTGATAACAAAATATTTGCTTTGGTTTAACAGCACTGAAGTCTGCTAGCTCATAGAAACTGTAGACTGTGTTCTGTTTACCCATGATAGGTAGAAATCCCTGAGCAAAGCATATTTCCTATGATGCAGATTTTTCTCTTAAAGGGTTTATAATATAGGGATGTAATCCAAAGTCTCGAGATTTTCAAAAAGAGAAGAATCAAATATTGAAGGTCTAGCTCCAAAATATCTCAGTTGAATAATAATGCCATTCTACTTCTTTATGGTTCTCAGGCAGCAAAACAGGGTCTGAGGTTTTTGGTGGTAGAAGGAAAAATAACTCACCACAGACTTCTTTCATTTCAGCCTTATTTTGTTCAAGAAAACCCTTTTCTAAAGGAAGTTAAGTATTTGCCTACAAAAATAAACAAATAAACAACAACAGAAAAACCCCAAACACAAACATTTCCATTCACTGGAAAATTCAAAACTATTGTCAATATGAACTTAAAGAAAATATGTACAGATATGTAGTCAAGTGAATAAGAAAAGACTAGTAAGTAAATGTGAACCCATACGATCATACTGCTTAAAATTACAAAGAAGATTTATGAAGTGCTAAAGTCTGAGATATGCTGGCAAAAAAGAATTAAGGATTAATCCCCCCCAAAAAAGGGGAATAAAATCCAAGCCCTTTCCATTTTCCTTCTATATTTTTCATTTTGTCGTTTGCCAAGCAGCCAGTTACAACTAACAAAACACAAAACAGAGTTTTCCTGTCATAAGGCACTGCTATACTTAAAACCAAAGAACTTTTCTTGAAGGAAGCCATCCCTAACTGTTGATTTAACCACAAATGCAAGATACTAGACAGAAAATAGAATGCTGCTTCAGTGTGATAGATTTGGGTTTTGTTATTTGGTTTCACACTTTAACTTGGAAGCACAGAACATATGGAAGTATATTTGTATCAAAACAATTGGATCAAAACATTGGAAAACCAATAATTCCAAGCTTTGAGGCAGAGCTGGAAACAAATTTTGTACCTACTTCTGCCTCTAAAAATAAAGTCATGTTTTTCTTCATCAGTCTTGGAAAGACAGAGAGTCAGCCCTTTAATCTGGATTCCTAAATACAAAAATCCCCAGAAAAAAACAAAACCAAAACAAACCCCCTTCAGTTACTTATTATATTTATTGTTCTGCTTTTATTGCAGAAGAACTAACAACCTTCATTGCAACAACATCTGGCAGGCTCACAAAAATGTATGTTCTTGATGCTGAAGATAATTCATCCACATAAGTTCTATGAACCAACAGCATGAAGCATGTTTGTTTAATCAAAATTATGTCTTTCAGCAGGATGAATAAGGTTTTGGAGGAGTAGGGAATAACACTGCTGAATGCTGAGCAGAGGAGATTGACAGCTGCTGCAGTAGATGGATACCTGCAAGCTTAATTCTAGAACATCTTTGCCTCTTTCACCATTATTTCTCATTACACAACACTGTTTCAACCATAGCTTTACTAATAATTACTCATTCCCTTTTGCTCCAGAACAAAGCAGGAAGTCTAGTCAGAAACTATTGACATATTTTAGTTACGTAATATAACAAAATACTATAATCGATCTACATCTTTAATTTTGAATTTTCAATACATACTTGAGAGTTGTCTTTACAAAGATACATCAGTGATTCCTCCCAGTTTTACCACTAAAACTCACCTTTGTATTAAGTTGACAGGAAAACAGAGCTCCAACATCCACTCCCACAAGCAACCAAGAGAAGCAGCCATACATCTGACTACTGCTTGTCGCCTCATTTTACACTTTATCATTCTTTTAAGACTCACTTGTTTCTTTTGATTTATAGCTATATGGCAATGTATTAGATTTTAATAATGTTTTCTTTCTTGAACTGATTTAACTAAAAAGTCCTGGTTGACAATTAAAATTTCTGATAAAAGAAGCATACACTGGCACTTACAGTGTAAATCAAAGGCCTGTGTTTTTCTTTCCCTGTAATAGCAAAACAAACACACCACCAAGAAAGATAAAAGGTTGATAATCCAAATGCTAAATGAAAAAAAGAGAATTTTTGTTTTGCTTTTGTTGTTTTGATTTTTTTTTTAAAAAAAAAACCAAAACATACAGAAGAAGTAGATATTTGATTACTTCCTGTGTTATCACACTAGTCTAAATTATATTCAGGTCAGAACTGCAGGAAACATTTAATTTTTTAAATTTACTAAGCAAAAATTTGAGGAGAGTATTTTAGTATATTTTTTGTAAATCCACGAAATTCTGTACTACAGCTAATGTCATGCCTTTGAATTTATTTGCTAGTTGACAGCAGGTATGGCTGATTCTTGTTCTGAAGTAAAAACATTAATAGTGGTCAGATCCTTACCTGTGAAGTACATCAGAAGAGCTTATTTCAGCGTCTCTCTGTCACTTTTCCTCGCAGAGAACAAGGCCTTGAAGAGGAAAGCATGAACAAGGAAAGGACTGTAAAGAAAAGCTCCTGGTTCATTAAGAACCCTTCTCAGATCTCTCACATATCTGAAGACAGCTCTCTGGCATCTGCTAGTAAAAAAGACTGGGTCTTCTCTCAACAACAAATGTGGTAATGGTAGCAGATATGCTCACATCTATTGTTTCTCCAGTTCAGATATTTTTCACTTTGCAGTAAACACGATTAATCTTCAAATATCGTTTACAATTTAGCCCATTGAACTGAACAGTCCATGCCTTTTTTTTTAACCTGGTACAATAATACTATTAACCTTTAGCCTTCTATTGCATTATACATGGAACTGAAGGATAATTGAAATTTTTAATTAAATTTCTATATTAATGTAATCACTACTACAGCCTAACTTAGTTTATATGACATAAACAACTCACATTAGTTACATACTCTTCTGGAGTATATCTACCTTCTACCAACAGATTTTGAAGGAAATTAAGCTAATACAAAGCTCATGGAGTCTCACAAGATGGGAACCCATTCCTCACAATGTCCACTTATTTTAAACCCAGGTAACAAGCATTTGTACAATACAGGTGTAAAGGTTTGCAATCACGCCAGAATACATTAGAAAAGTACCTGTCATAGCAGAGCTATTAATCAGTAAGTGGTAGAAACTCAGAGAAGTAAGAGAGAAAATTAAACTGCTATAAATGAAAGATAATGGGTATCTGACAATGTAATGTTCCATTAAATGATTTACCCAGCATACTCTCACTAGCCCTGCAACCTCTGGCATCAATTTCCATAGCAACAAATGGCAATGTTACCAGACAGACCATATCCAGCGACAGAGAGAATGAGTTTTAACAGTGGAGTTAAAAATAAATAAATAAAAGTTTAAAAATCCATTATTGCAACATAAGTATGAACTGTACAGGAAAGAATCTCATGCTGGACATGACGGCTTCATGCAAAAAATGTCTCTATGTATAGTGGCTCATGTTATGCCAATTCCTGCTTATGTCTTTGAAGCAGAAGGCACTGAGAAAAGATCTCCCAGACACCCTAATGAATTTTCCATGTTTTCCATCATTTAGCTTCTAAATAGGCAGCATTCAAAACAAAAAAACACCCAACCTCAATGAATTATCCACCCTTTCCAGCAGGGTTAGCTGCTCCATGGATGCCCACAGAGGTGATGCTGAAGTGGGAATCAGTAGTTCCATTTAAGGGAAAAGGTGGACAAGGTGCTGAGGGACATGGTTTGGTGTTTGATGGGAACGGTTGGACTCTGATGGTCTGGTGGGTCTCTTCCGGCCTGGTGATTCTGTGATTCTGTGATTCATTTCGTGCTGGTCCAAGTGATGAGCATCCAAGGGGAGATGGTTGTTTGCAGGTGCAGGGTGTGGGAAGGGTCCAAAGCACCTTGCAGGGCCATTTGATCAGAGTGGTTGGACTCGATGATCCAGTGGGTCTTTTCCAAACTGGTGATTCTATGATTCTATGATTAGCCCAAGATGAGGGCAAGCAGCACAGTGCTTGTCCTTCATTTTGGAGAAATTCTATCAAATATGAAGATGTATGATGTTATATCGCTATTTATGTACTTAGTATCAATACATTATTCATGTTTTACAATAGGAAGCCTCCATGACAATATTTCTGTATCATCCATAGCATCTCCTTGGAACTCCACCTGTGGCACTGTCATGTTCTACCCTCTGCCATCTTGCACAATCAACATCAGGCTTGAAGAAAAGCTGTATGTTTTATTCCCAAGTCACACATGTTGTTTTTCTATAACTCTGAGGTGCGGGAATTTGTCTTTGCTTTATACCATGAAGACTGCTATTATTTGTCCTGATGGTCCCCATATCAGTCCCAATTACAGTAAATTAGTGGCTTTCTGCAGATAACAAGTATGTGTGCAATTACATTAGATGCTTTCATCATTTATCATGCTAGTTCGTGAAGACAAAATAGGTCCTATTGCCTAGGAGAACCTACTTAATAAGTGAAAGAAAACATTTCCGTTCTTTGTGAAGCCTCAGGCTACTTTGAGATTTCTTAAGAATATTTGTTGTTTCTCTGCTATTACACAATTTCGTTTGTGACTTATAAGTCACCACATGAAAGCATTATCTAGGATCTCCCTATCTCTCTGCAAAGCCACTGTAATCCTCTGGTATTCTTCGAGCTGCTCTCTAATGTGGCAAGAAGTGTTGTAGACCAGAGTACCTAAATCACACATTTTTCAAACACAAACAAAAAAAGTCCTTTCAACAATAACAACAAACTTCTTTGCAAGGTGCGAAACAGTATAAAGCCCTTGACATTTCCTTCTTGACCTTACTTCAGTGATCATGGTTATTGCATCCAGAGATTTACAGGTTTTGAGAAAAACTCTTTGCAGCTGGGCAGAGCTTCCGTGGCCAACACCACCAAAGAGCAGCAGGAGGCTAACAACAGATTCCCCAACCTAACATAGAGTTCACTTCAAAAACAGAAAAGACTTGTAAATGTTGCAAGAGAAATGTTTTAGCAGATATTTGCTCAGTTGATTTAACTTGACCTATTTGGAGAGAACAAAGCTGCAAATGGGAGAAAATTCAGTTAGAGAAGTGCAATGCACAGGGCTAATCTCACACTTCTTTTCCCAAATAGAGCAAAGGTCAGTTTGAGCATTAGGTTTTACTGATTTTGTAAGGGAAAGATCAAGTATTCAGAAACCACACAAGATAAAGATAGGTTTTTCTGGAGAGTGAGATACTTCTTTCTGCCTTATTGCTTCACAGAGGTGAAACAGTTTCTTCCTTTAGCGAGTTATACTCAAGTTATATAATTTATATGTGTGCCAGGGGAAGTGTGAAGGAATATTGGCATCTCTTCTGGATAGACCACAATCTCCAGGTGGCTTCCATTAACATATTTAATTTAGGAAGTAAGCTAAATTTTCTTTCAGGGAGACCAATTCATAAGCGTACAATTTACTTTTGAAAAGGGTCCTTAAAAGTTAAAGTTCTTAAGTTGCTTTAATAGTTTTGCTCCCAGTATTTTTAAAAGTACACCTGATAATTCTGAATCTCATTTCCAGGTCCCCACAAGATACACTACCTATTTCAGGGTCAAAATGAGGTTTTGAATATTAGCAAGTATCTTGGAACGAATTTGCTTTAACAAGGTTAAGCTTGAGTTTCTCTAAGCAATATTTAATTTGCTTGGGTGTTATAATGATTACTTCATTACTACTGCTATGAGCTCTGGAAATATTTCAATTAAAAAGTACCATCTAATCATGTCTTTTATGGAACATTTAATTAGAATAAGATGGTCAGAGTATACATGTTTGTTAGTTTGGTTTTGGTTTTGAAAGACTAGAGAGAATTACTCTCCATTATTCTGCTAATGGCTTAGAATAATTTTGGAAGGATCGTATTGTCTTTCATTTCTGAGATATTTTAGTAACTTTAAACAACTATTCATTTTTTTTAAAAAAGGTTCATAATTTTTAATTTTCCCATTTTGTATTGATAGAAAAACTTACCTTGCTACCTTAAACATTCTCTGTATGTTATATAAAAAGTTATCACTTCAAACCAAAGTGTCATTATATTCTGAATCCTTCAGTTGTTTACTTTGCTCATTCTGTGACTCCTATTGAAGACAGAAATGTACACTCCAGTCAAGGAATTGCAGTGCTAAGTATATATTCCTGGTGTTACTGATTGACACACTTGTGTTTGAACAGCAAACTGAGTTATTTGAAGTTGTTTCATCTTTAACAGGCCTTTATAAACACTAAAACCCCATGATTTATTCAATTTTTCAAGATGTTGAAATAGTTTCTCCCTTCCAGCCTCTTTCTCCCTCCAATATCTCCACATCACACAATTGTCTGAGCTTCAATTAATATAATGCACATTAAACCCTTCCTTAAAAAAAAAAAAAAAAAAGTAAAATCTGGAATCAAATGTTTTTCCCATTCTGAGGTCCAAGATTTTTGTATCCACAGAAGTGAATATAGTTAAAATAGTTTCTTCTTCTCAAAAGGGCATATAATTTAAACATGTGATTTATGGAAGACTTGAACCTGTGAGTATTTGAGTTATTACACAGGTTTTTATCTGCAAGATTTCCCATTAGGTATGATAAAATATGTAATTCTGATTTATAAGTATGTACATTACAAACCAATGTAACTCATAATATTTTGTTAACTACAAGGCCTATTCGGAAACATTCAAGTGCAGAAACACTAGAGTATTTTGATGACCATACACCCATTTGATTTGTGAGTGTTAAAATCTTAAGGAAATAATGTTGTTGTTAAACACAGTTATTTAATTCCAAACACCTAAACCATTTAAAAAGTATGAGTTGTTTTACAGTTAGCAACCAGTGTTATATTTTAAATTCCAAATTTTCAGTATTCTTTATGAAATACAGTTACTTATAGAAATAAGGCTAATGTGCTTATTCTAGAGGCAAAGAGGTATTAAAAAAACAAACAAACAAAAAAACCCCAAAACACAACTAATGATCCTTCTGAAGGAGAAACAATTAAAAAAAACTCTGTCTTGAGCACGGTTGCATGAAATAATTTCCCAACAGACTATATAGACATTTGTGTTCTGATGCAAGAGATGAAAATACTTCATGAACAAAATCTTAAGACAACTCCAAACCAGAAGCTGAATAAATTAATAATAGAGGCAGGGCGGGGAGGGGAGACAAAAACCCCTACATAGCTTAAACAGAAGAGAAGAATGAAGAATAGTCTATGCCTGGTGTATATATGATCCTCCAGCAAATTGGAAGCGTATTTTGATTACTGTTTCAATTGAAAATCACATGCTGGTTATGGGATGCTAACATATAAGAAGAAGATGACTGAGAAGCTCAAAAAAATGATGTAATCTGCAATTCCTATACTCTGGTGTTAAGAAATACATTTTGAATTTCCTGGTCTTCCCTTCAGGCTTCAGCTTTGCTCTTATCTACAGACACTTGAGGTACATAAAGGTCACCTGCTTTCAGAATTACTGCCTCAAGTTCACATACTGACTTAGAGAACTATCCCTCAATAAAACAAAACAACTTTTCTACTGATAGGAAACAGCTTAACAAAATCTAAAATAAATTTTGTTTGCTTAGATAGCTGAAGAAACTATCCTTCAATGCAACAAGGGAACTTTCCTGATAGGAAATATCTTAAGAAATCTAAATGAAATTTTAATTGTTTTGACAACTAAGGTTCTCTACTTTAGCTAAGACGTGAAAGTTTCTTTTGGGAACAGTTTTTTGTTTGTTTCCTCCCTCTGCTTTTCCCCCAGCCAAAAAAAAAAACAAAAAAACCCCAAAAAAACCCCAATAAACGAAAACTAAGAAACTATTTTCAAATCTTTACATAGCCTATGGAATAGTGTTACTGTGTAATACATAAAGCAGGTAAAATATGAAGGATACAGTGCTGCAAATTTGAACTGGGAGGGTACAACTGCACTGTAGTGCTTGGCCCAGACCAAGTATTTTTCATGGTCATCAGTGTAGGCAAATTTTGTTCAGATTTTTTCTTATTCCATTGTCTAAAATCTCATATGGTTTATTGTTCTTATTAATGCCTTCCTCACTCCTAATTGATGATAATCAAAAGGAAATCAATTTGAGGGTCAGAAAAGCTTTGCTCAAATCCCTCCATGAGTGAAATCTTGTTGCATCAGAGAAACAGCCTTCAAAACAAGAATATATTGGCTTTTATAAGTAGCAGAAATTTGTACTTTTCCTGTTACAGTTATACTCTAGTTTTAGACAATCCACTATTAGGAAGAAGTTAAAATTAGATGAATTACTAGAAATTAATTCTTTGACTTTCCGTATGTGGAAGAAATATCTAGAATTTCAGATATTGCTAATATTGATATAACATATTTAGTCATTTACATTCTTTATTTTTCCCTGGCTTTCTACTTTGGGAGTTTAATATGATCTGTAGTATCGTAATATTTGGACATAAATAACAGCATGAGAATTATTAATGAATTAGACATGAGGTTGGGCACATCAGTTGTATTACCATATTTCACATTCGATAACTTTTGGCCTTCTATGTGCTATTATGTGCAAATCAATCCACTCAAGCCCGCAGTAAAACTTACCTAAAAATCACACCTATCCACAATGGAAGTAGAATCCGGTCATCCTCTTTTCTCCTATCTAGGGCATAAAGGTTTTTTAAAGATTGATTGGAAAATCTGATGGAGTTTTAGTTATAAAGCATAACTTCCATGTGCTACCCCAGTATCATTTACAACATCCTGCTTTTCGGTCTTGCGAGTGCGCTGGGGCAGGTTCCCTCCAATATAAAACTGGTCTAAGTTTGCATGCAAATAATCAGGATTTGAAAATTTTATCTTCATGACTGTAGTTTACTTTGGACCTCTCACCTGCTCCATCATCACCACAACCCGCAAGTTCTTCACCATCCTAGAGTCTGTCATCCTGTTTGCCAACCCCATCAGCTCTTTGCAATGGGTGGGGATGGTCCTGGTCTTCCTGGGCCTTGGACTCAATGCCAGATTTGGAAAGGGAGTCAAGAAGACATTGCACGGAGGAAATGATTGATCTCTGCAGCTGGAATGAACTTTTAATTTATTGCTTGTATCTCAAAATCTGTTACGTAACTGGACTCAGGATAGGTGATCAGAAGGGGAATGTTTGAATTTTTGTTTGTTTTAGTTTTGGGTTTTTTTAAATTCTAAATTGTCTTTCAAGTGTGCTACTTTAGTTTTAGCAGTAATTGAGCTGCATCACTACAGCCCAGCAGCAGGATGAAATTCTTGCCTTAACAGGAAAAAATTTCATATCTTTATTAAAGAAAAAGAGACAATAAAAGAAAAAATAAAAAAACTCGCCTTCCCTGGAGGTGTTTAAGGTGCAGGTTGATGAGGTACTGAGGGGCATGGTTTAGAGACTGAGATTGGTGGGAACGGTTGGACTCGATGATCTGGTGGGTGTCTTCCAACCTGGTGATTCTATGATTCTATCATTCCATGATCTACTGTACCGTGGGGTTGGAGGAGAAGAAATTAAAAGAACCATGGCCAAAGCTACATCTTAAATACATTGCAACAAAAACATATTCCCAAGTACATGTGTTTTATATCACAGTATTTGTTAGCCTTACAGCTATGAAACTATTTTGTAAAAGCAGAGAATGAAACACCCCTTTGCTGGGTTTTTTTCACTTGAAAGGGTAGTTCATTGATATAAGTTGTAAAATGGTCAGCTTTTAAAAGGCTCTTGAGGAACAGTTACAAACATAGAGACTCACCAGGAGAAAGAACACTGAAATCCATAAAGAATTCTCACCTGCTGATGAGACCAGCTGCAAGTAGAATGACACTCAACAGAAGCAAAATTATCACTTTTTTCCCCGTTAGCAAACAGAAGATATTGAAAAAAGCATAGCTGCATCAAGTGGATTTGTGTAGAGATGTGAATTGACTGTTCAAAAAAATAAAAAAAATAGCTTGTTATATGTTTAGCATTTAGGGAATCGGAGACTTTTAAAACTTCCCACTGTGATGCTACAAACATGCTGTCTCTAATGCTGCCACAGCTTATTGAAGCCTCTGGTAGGTAACTCCACAATACTCCACGCACCATGAAATTCAATTACATTTAAGAAAATTAGTGTTGAGTTTAATTACTTTTGTGCACTTTGAAAGAGCACATATTTTGTCTAAAGATACGGCTTGCAGAGGTCCTGACTTCCAGATTGAATGAATCCATATCCACATTGTGCATTACCTTTTGAAACTGATTTAGTTGTTGAAGATTCCTTGCATTTCTGAAAAAAAAAAAAAGAAATAATTACTCTTCTGTGGAGGAAATAAAGAATTCCATAAGACTGATATATTTCTATTTGGTTTATGCAAAATTGTGGAGAAGAAAACAAAGCAAAACCTGCACATACATTTCTTCCCTTCTTCTGTTTTGTATAAGATAGTCAAAGTGGTTATATTTATATATATTTATTTTTCTTTAAATCTATCTATTCTACTCTCTTCTCCCAGATGAAAGACCACAACACTAAATGGGTAATTTCTCAAACAACATGCCCTAGTTATATGTCTTATAATGCTTGTTGCTAGCTGATGAAATCTAGTATCTTCATTTTTCATTACTAGTTTTGAGAGAGAATAATACATCTTTCTTAAGTAATACTCATGCCCTAGCTTCCTCAAGATGTTTTCCCTAGGGCACATATTTTTTTTTTACAATTAGGATATTACATTACTTCCTTTGAAAAATTAAGGTAGCTTAAGTATCAATACTGTATTCAGAGATCTTTTAAGAACAAGGGTATTATACTGACTACTGACATGTTGCTATGACTTGCAAAAGCAATCAAATGTAGAGTTTTGTTGGACCTGTCAGTTTTTCCATAAAAGCATTCACATTGCCCATGAGTGAAAAGACAAGTTGCATCAACAGTTCTGAATCATTGGACTTCATGATCCAGTGGGTCTCTTCCAACCTGATATTCTATGATTCTATAATTTTATGATTCTCTTTAAAGGAAGCTTCCTTTGAAAGGAAGCTACAAATCTGAAAACATGATGTCTCAATATATAGCTATTGCAGGGTCAGCTTAGAAGTTGCTGTCTGTTTTATTCCAAAATTAAGCTAAAAATTAAAGACCACAAATACATAAGCAGGAAGAACTGATAATAAATAGCTTTCTTGCTAATATTAATGAGAACAAATAATTTAGCTGAATGCTGTAGAAGTAACATAAGTAAAGTTAGAGGAGTAATATTCTTTTTTCTGCATTAGGCTGAAGGAGGCTTTAACTATGCCTACTAACTACTCCTATATAATACATAAGGAAAAGAGGACAAACAGGGATGGAGGAGGTAGGAGATAGAAAGGAACTGTAATTACATATCTTAAGTGTGGTTCCTTCCTGCCTCTTGGGAAGTGTGGTATTACTCCTGTTGGTTTTAAATCAAGTTTCCAAACTATAGGACGGTTTCTGTAGAGTTTTTATTGCTTTCATTTAACAAGCACGTGGTAGAAAAAAACAAAGAAAAAAAAAAGTCAACTCTGTCTGTGACTTCCATCTAGCACCTGGCATTGTCATGGCTTAAACTGATCATAGTCATGAATGTTCACAAAAAGATTCTGTGTTTATTTTAAACACATTGTTATCTGAATAGGCTAGTTCAGGGGGTCAGGAAAGGGAAGGAGGAGGAATGAGGGGAAAGAGAGTAACAGGAAAAAAAAAAAGGCAGGAAAAGAAAAACTAACCAGAACATTTTATCACTTCCTTTGTCATCAAAGGAATAACGATTCTATTGTTTACCTGTGCCCTGGTAGTAAGTGGTACCATTCCAAACCTTCACAAGACTGAACAAAGTACTACAGTAGGGATGAGTTTCACATACCTAACCAACCATCTTTAGGCATTATTTTCCCAGCTTAGTAATCCTCAAAGGAAGTGTAACTCTAATACTATTTGGGAAGATAAGTAGCACCGATAAAATGGAAAAGAGAACGATCATCTTCACTCTGATCTCCTACACTTCTCACTAACAGGGAAGATGAACATGTAGGAAACACTCTCCCTAGAAGTACATGCATAAGCATGATCCACAGAGGTTCAGAGTGCATGAGGTTAAATCTTACTGGGACAGCTAGTATTTTTGATATTGCCGTACCAGTATACAATAAAGAAGGATGGTTGTTATTCAAATAAGGGGAATGGCTTTCAAATACCATTATTTCCAGAGTTATTAGGCTTTCCAATCTTCCTTGATATTTGCAGTTGCAAGAAAAGGAACATATAAACAGGCCTAACACTACACTTATTTACTTGTATAAGCTTGTATGTTTTTGTGATGAGAACACTGTTTCCAAGCAAACTTGACAAGACACATCCGACTTTACTTCAGTTCTTGATAACAGTCCAACTTATGGCATTAATTCTGTTGCACAGCATTTTCCGCACCATTTCCTCAGAAGCCTAATAAAACAACATGAGATATCATGCTGGCTACAGAAATACTACAAGTTATCTGAGGAGAGATATTCCACTTCAACCATACCCTGGTAGCTGCCTATTCTCTCTCACCTGCCAGTCCATCTCCCTCCTCTTCTGTGAGTGTGACAAACCTGAAAAGAAGATCAGTTTACCTTGTTTCCACAGAATCAGCTTCTTCAGTCTTAACTCTTCCAAAAGATCATATTCCCCAGCTCTCACTCCCCCAAGTCAGCAGCATCTGTTTGACATAAAAACACTGCTCCTTCTCATGAGAGGAGTCCAATTAAGTCTTCCATCCACTCACCTCTTTTTGTGCTCGTCTAATCAGACTTTTGGGGAAGTTTACCCCACTCTGAAAAGCCAATGGAATAGTTTGCTGGTTTATCTGATTTTCTTATATTTCAGCATTTTAAGGATCAACATTAGAACTGGAGTTACAAAAGATACTTAAATGTGCTAATCTGAAAAGGATTAGTCATTTACCTTCACATCAAATTAAGTTAGGGGGTTTTATCTTCTTTATTTTCTCTCTCTGTATTTAACCAAAAAACATGTTTAACTCCTGACTTTTCAGTGCATCTACTTGATTCCAGATGTAAAGTTATTTTCTCAGCAGGAATGGAGACGTTTTTCATTAAATTACTTAGTGAAATCATGAGGAAGTAAAACATGGAGACTAAAGAATAAACACATCAATACAGCAAAGAAGTTTGAAATACCACCAAGCAATTCACAGAGGTTTTTTTTATTTTTTTGAACACAATTTTGGAAAAATTTGAAACTTGTTATTTGTGAATTCCTTAGTAAACCACCTATATTTTAAAGCATAAAAGGTGGAATACATATACCTTCAAATGTTGTTGAGCTATGTAGTTCACCTGTTGGGTGAATCAACAACTACAGGTAAACATGCTGAATCACTTCAGTATATTTAGCCTTGGTTAAAACAGCACATAACTATTAATAAATTATGTCTCAGAACTGACTCTCCTTGGACAAGCTGCAGACCAAACTGGTAGATTGTGCTTTTTCCAAGTGCTTCCCAGCTCTCATTTTCCTATAACATCACTACACTTACAGTAAGTATGATGTGCATCAGTAAACTGAAGGGGTCTCACTGTTCTTAATTCGTGTTCAGCCTGTTTAATGGTGCCACCTTATCTATTCTATCTCTTATTTTCTCCTTCTTTTAAAGAAATGTTAGTAGTTTGTTATACTTCAGCTTACTGTATATGAATTATTACAGATTTTTGGAGAACTGCAAACATATCTAGTAAATTCCTCTAATGATTACACACAGCCTACTCTTACTAGACCCTGTAAAATTCTCTCAACTGGACATTATATCTTAGAATATGTTACTATGACTCAAAGGAAATGTACATTGAAGTAATATATTCAGGACATAGATAGCATTTCATTATATTGAGCAACACTAAAAGGTTTTAAAAGCCAGTCTATAGCAGTAAAATATTCATAATAGGTGCCTATGAAAACCTCATTTCAGAAGACACATTTAGAAAGATCTTTGTGACAAATACTCTAGGTTGTTTGGGTATGTACTTCTAGAACTTTCTAAATATGATGCTTATATAAATCTAATTTATGTTTTATTAATTCAATTCTTCCATAAACATACTTTATACCCTTGCAGAAATCTTATCTTTAGAAAAGTGTAGATGTATTTAATACACATTGATACCAAATTGCAGAGTAAAATTTGTATTTTTCACTGGAGATAAGCTGTACACCTGTCCCTGAAGCAAGACTGAAAAGTATTTAATGCCTTGAATGGACAGGAAAAAATGTAAGAGTAAACTTAGATTCAGTTTTTAAATTAATTGAAAAAAAAGAGAATTATTTGGAAAGAAACAAAAGAGAAACAGAAAATAATTCTGATGGACAAATATATAAGCCTACATCACTAATTTACTGTGTACTTCTCATCCCTCCTACTAATTATAACAAAACAAAATAACCAAATCAAGAAAGAGAAAGAGAATATTTAGTTCTATGAAATAAAAGCATTAATATGCAATAGACTGTGATTTTTATCTTGGAAAAGAAAAGAAGGAAGACAGACTGACAGAAGTCTACAAAATCATGGACCATATGCAGAACATAAAAAGGGAATAGCTCTCTATATATAATGTATATATAGTATATATATACATTATATATATATAATATTATATATATAATGTATATATATACATTATATATATAATATTATATATATTAGAGCGAGAGAGATATTATATATATAGAGAGAGATATTATTTGCCCTTCCTTCCAGCGCAACTATACCTAAGAATCCAGGAAAATTATCAAACAAAATATTTCAAGTGAAGCAAAAGAGAAATACTTTTAATAACACACTAATGGCAGAACTCGCTGCATGAGCAGATTTTGGAAGATGAAATTGTGAATGGGATTAAAAGCTTTTCCATACAACTGTATGGAAAACAGGTCCATTTATGTCTATTAAACTTTCTGATCTGCATGTGATCTCTGTCTCTCACAGTCCTTAAATCACTTGACTGCCGGAAGGTAGGAATGTGTAACAAGAAAAAAGATTACACTACACGTGCCTGTTGTCTTCTCTTCTTTCCCTAAGCAGCTGCTATTGACTTCTGCCAGAGGAGAACCAGCTGAGCCAGCTGAACTTTTGATTTCATTCTGTATGGTGGGTGGTGTATATCTCAGTCTCATAGCCCTAAACAGTGACATATGAGTTAATTACACTCATTTATCCCACTCTTGCACTTAAATGGGAGCATTAAAATAGCTTGTGTTCCCACATAATAAATACTCTAGTTCTCACAGAACCTAAGGCTAGTGTTCAAGCTTTGACTTTCCAGGAATACTGAGCCAGTGCTTAAAGTTGATGTCCATGTGAATGTATAAATTACCAAAATTTAAACCCTGAATTCAATAAATCAATTGGGAAGTAAACACGCAAAAAGGCTGGTGAGACTTTGTTCTTCACAGGCAAGTGTTCTTTGAGTAAGTTGACCATCAGCACCCAAACCTATGTCTGGGCCAAGCTGGGAAAAAAAGCTACTTGCAGGTAGTACAAAATTGTCTCAGTTCAATCCAAGTTCCACAGATTTCATTGCTTTGTATTTTTCTTCCCATGATAACATATTATTTCAAAATATCTGCTAGATTCACTTTATAACATCTACTTTTAAAAGATTATTCTGAAATGGACTGTTAAAACAAAAACAAACAAAAAAACCCCAAAAACAACCAAACCCAAGAAAGGATAGAAGAATGTTCCTGTTAAAATATTTCTAGTCCATCTGGTTAAACTTCATGTGTCAGGAGGTGAGGTACGTATCTGAGGTGTTTGATCTTCACTTGAAGGCATGGCTCAGTATTATTGACTACAGCCATTTGCTTCTTGTTATACTGTTTTAAACTGAGCTATAATCTTCTAAAGCAAATCTAACTTGTATAAGCCAACTTTAAAGTCTTATAATATTTCATATTTGATTTAAAACTGATTTACTTAAAACTCAGATTCGGTCAGTAAGATTTATACATGATGTTCCTCCATTCACAAGATATGTGCTCATCAAGAGTAAAATTCATTTCTAATTTATGATAATTGTGCATTGCAGATTTCTCACAGAGTGTATGGGTGTCAAGATTATCAGTGCTCTCAGCATTAGCAGTCACCCAGCAGCTGGGCTGAGAGGCATTCAGGACTCCTATGGTTGGCAGTGCTCAAAGCTGAAGCTGCTTGCAAGAGGACTCCTTAACATTTAACCAGCAGGGGTAGGGTGGATGAAGTTTTCATTAGAGTTAAAGGCTTCCTTTATAGGCCAAATGATAGGCTGCACTGAAGACAGGGTTGTCCCCAAAACACTGCTGAAGTTTGCTGGCTCTATCCAAAACACTGTGCAGCTGAGCTCTAGCAGAGATAGAGAGTGGTTGTTATGTGTTGGAGGTTGAGAAGGTGGAAATCATCAATGTAGCTGCCAATGATCAGCATTACTAAAGGATACTGTTTAACAGGGGTAATAATATGTGCCTTACATCAGACTTCAAAGAATTTTCCGATGCATTTGTGAAGTATGAACACTCAAAACAAAAGACACAACCTTCAACATCAACTTAAAGCTCTTGCAATCAGGTACCCAAGAGATTAAAGAGGAATTAAAATTAAGCAAAATACCCACATGGAGGCTGACAAGTGCTAAAATGTATCAAAATAACAGCCTTTCATGAATATACTAGTAAAATAATTGTATTTTGTTTTCCAGAACATTTGTGCTGATGAAAATCCTGTACACTGATTAACTTAAATTTGTTGGCTTGTTTAAATTTACTTTTGTGGCACCTCTTTTGAATGTTCTTTGGCCACTACTTTTTTTTTTTTTTTTTTTTATCTTACAGGGAAGGACTGACAATTTTCAAATGCACTGAAGTTTAGAATTAAGTTACTAAAAATGAATATATGACATGGTTGTATAAAAAAATTCAGAACAAGCTGTCAGTTTTTGTCACACAACACAGGAAATCAGTTCTCAAGCTGCTGAAATAAATGAAAATTTCAGCCAGCTGTCAGACTGTTAAACTGATTTTGACGGAATCAGGGATAAGAGTAGCCACATAAGCAGGAAAAGACCAACGTTTGCCAAATCCCTAATGGTTGTAAAATTTATCTGCAGTCTGAGTCAGGCTAAAAATCAGAAAGCATTTACCTGACCTCTGTAGACTGACAGAAGGAAGAGATAGTCTGCTTGGTGTGATGTAACACTGAGTGTTACTAAGCATAGCGCAAAAAATAGATAATTCTATGAATGGAACACTGAAGATTATACTGTAAGAGATCATGATCCAAGGATGTGATGGTAAATTAAAGAGTGCTTTGTAAAATCCGAGGAATTGTCATTCTTTTATTCAGCCCCATTGCCGAATATCATAATTTGTCACGTTTCAAAGCATCATCTGTCATACTTTGTTGGTGTTAAAGTGACTTTTGAGCTGGAAGTGTTCGAGTCATCAGCACATATGTTTTAGGCATCGAGAATTAGATCTTTACTGGATAGAGTTCTTGTGATTTCAGTACTTGCCAGATATGGAAATGAATGTCAAAATTAAAAATGTTAGCTTAGTTTTCTAACCAGAAGAAGAAATGTAGTTATCAGTTAATATTACAAGACCAGGACATACTGGCTTTGATTGTGTGATCATAGAATCATAGAATCAACAGGTTGGAAGAGACCCACCAGATCGAGTCCAACCATTCCCACCTGTCTCTAAACCATGCCCCTCGGTACCTCATCCACCACACCCTAAACACCTCCAGGGAAGGTGAGTCAACCACCTCCTGGGCAGCCTCTGCCAGTGCCCAATGACCCTTTCTCTGAAGATTTTTTTTCTTTATGTAGAGCCTGAACCTCCTCTGGTGGAGCTTGAGGCCATTCCCTCTTGTCCTGTCCCCTGTCACTTGGGAGAAGAGGCCAGCTCCCTCTTCTCTGCAACCTCCTTTCAGGTAGTTGTAGAGAGCAATGAGGTCTTCCCTCAGCCTCCTCTTCTCCAGGCTAAACAACCCCAGCTCTCTCAGTCGCTCCTCATAAACCTTGCTCTCCAGCCCTTTCATCAGCTTCGTCACTCTTCTCTGGACACACTCCAGATGATTCTCTAGATCTTTAAATCTTAAAAAAGAGTGAAGGCACAACATGTTTCCAAGTCTGCCAAAAGCAGAACTTGCCTGGTGAAACTTATTTTGATAAAACTGTTGCTTTAAAATATTTGGAACTGTTTAGGTGTAAGATATCAAATTAATGTAGGATAGGAATTAAATAGAATATGTGCCAAATAACAATTCAGAAATGTACTTGTTCATAGATTGTGGCACCTAGAGCACTGGTGACAGTGATCCTATTGTCAGTTGAAGTTGCATCAAGAATCTGAGCTATCTCTCCCTAGTTCCAGAATCTCTGGCTGAACTTCCAGACATTAAATATTGCTTCAGTGATGTAAATAAAGTTAAATGGAAAGTGCTTGAGTGGGGGATAAAAAGCCTCCAGGAAAACAGAGAGTAAGCACACTCCTTATTAATGCATTTCTTGCTTAGTTTAAAATCTTAATCTTTACCTCCAGGTAAAAAGACACAAAATCAGAAAGGCATTTTGGTTTAAGAACAGTGATCCCATAGGCAAACCCAAAAGAACATAGTGTACATGCAGTATAAAATAGTGAGGCAGACAAAAGTAGACTCTTAATTGGGAAGCATTTCTGACCATTGTATATTCTTCTAGCATAAAGAGGGAACATTTGATGACACTTTCTGCCCTCTCTGCAATATACGAGTTTCACATGAACTCATAGAAAAACAGCATGAGTTTGTTGTTTGGAAATAAGATCATGCTAGCTTGTCCAAGATTTTAAGTAAATGCCTAGCTTTGGGTATGCAGCTAAAATCTCCCTGGATCCACCTATGTGCTCAAATTATTTGATGAATCAGGTTAGAATGAAATTAAGAGACTTTATTCCTCATTTTCTTGCTCTGTCAGAGAAGTCTGAGTGGAGGTATTCCAGTGTAAATACTGTTCAACAGAAAACTAATTAATAATTGCTTGCTGATACTTATGACTTTCAGGGTTTCAGGCTTCTGAAAACCAAAAACCTGCAATTTGTGAGAAATTGTAAACAAATGAAGGTATTTCCTCTTTGGAATGAGAACTATAAAATAAATTTCAATTCTTTTAACATTTTGGAAATACATTTAAAAGTTCTTTAAACTTTGATTACTTTTATTTCTACCGTAGTACATATGGAACAATGCTTAATTGCCAGTTAGAGTGACAATTAAATTGCTTGTTGAACAGGAAATTAGTTTATCATATTTCCATGTATTCACTCTGAGTGGAAAATAGTTACATATGTGAAAAGGAATATGTTTTGTTTGTATCATATTAGGTTCTCTAAAGAGTTTCAAAGACTGAGTCAAACTGGTACAGTTACAATCCCAGTGTTCAAATTTCAAGAGGTTTTATTAGCAGTTTCCTTTTTGTAATACTCTAACATGGATAACAAAATATTGAAGTAGCCTGCAGATCTTAAAATCTGGCACTGAAACTCAGATTTTTGGGTGAAAAATGAGGTTTCTGTGTTTTCACAAGAGCTCTTTAAGAGTGTAGTGCAAGATACAATACATGACTTGTTCAGAGAGAGATTTCAATGGTCGAGGGAACAACAACTGATCCTAACCCATGTTCCTGGTCTGACCTCAAACATGCCTCATCATCCCATACCACCCAATCGTCCATATTTTTTTGAAATAAGTCATAAGTCTTGATTACATAAGCCTACCTCTCTCTGACAAACCTGCTGGAAAAGGAATTTGGCATTTGTATAAAATGTTCCTCTAAGAACAAGAAAACAAGTTGCCCACAGCAACTTTTTTACTTCTCTGCGTCTGCATTACCAATGCATTTCCCTGTTTCTAGCCTCTTTCCTCCCCATGCTATTGGCTTTCAATACTCATCAAAGAAATGGTATTAGTAGCAACATGCCACTAGTTTTGCTCAAGAAAGACCCTGTGGTCTTACCTTGTTGTCTCCATCACCTGATTTTTACGTTTGTTACTGCCCATGATCCTCAGCCCTTCCGGTAATCTGACAGCATGTGGAGGCTACTTAAGCCCCTTTTAAAAACTTGAGAAAGCAAAGTGTTTATGACTCTCTCTTCTCAGCTGAGTTCAAACCCTCACTGTAAAATTAATAGCTCATGTCAGATCTAAAAATAACTGTACTTTTTTAAATGGGCATATCCTATCATGACATTACTTGTTTCTATGGTTTATTACATTTTGTCTAAGATAATCACCTTTACAGTGACAGTAAGGTGGTGTCATTTTTTACTCTTTTTTTAATCTTGTATCTCCCTGCCACTATATAGACATTTTGTAATTCTTTAACCTAATAAGCATTTGTGTATATGTATGTGTGTATATATATATAAAGTTGCAATAAGAAACACAGTTTTCATGTTGTCAATGTTTTATCAAAAAAAGGAAAGCTTCACAAAATTCTCTAGCTCTACACTCAGTATTAATTTAAAATGACTGTGATATCATAGCCTTCACAGAGACATGTGAGAGGTGAGACACTTGCTCCTCTGTTTCCATGAATTTAGGAGTGGAAATGGGAATATTAAACTGAACAAACAGTGGTCCCAGATGAGAAGTAATGTGAGGGGAAGAAGGATAGGAAAATATTAAATGGAAGTATTTTGTCTCTCTTTCTAACTGCCACTTGGACTAAGGAAGACAATGATAGTTAAAAAAAAAAAAAAGAAAGAAAGAAAAAAGATCAAAACAAATACACCCCATCTTGAAAAGTACTCAAGATATTAACTTTAAACAAATTTATTATAGGCTGTACATCACCTCACTTTAACAAAACTTTGATTTAACCCCTCCCATATTAGTGGAAGGAGGATCTTTTCCTGGGATGGTGGGAGGCCAGTCCAACCACCATGACCTATACTAGTGTAAGGCACATGGGACAAGGACAGTGGTATCACTAGTGACAGAATCTGTCCCAGAAGTTACGATTGAGTCAAACTTTTTCTTTACTGATTTCTTATTTTCATATCACTGCACTCTGATTCACATGCATCTGTTTTTCTACTTAGACTGACAGTTATGTATTCTCATGACCATTTTTGTATTAACTTTCTTTCACCAATACAATGTAAAACTACAGAGGAAACAGTGTTTAAGACCACAAATATGGTAGAAATAATAGAACGACAACAGAGAATAAGATGTTTTAGTTTATTTTTATATCTCCACATAAGCTTAGAAAATGTTAGTTCAAACTTTCTTATCTTCAGGACAGCAATAGCATCCATTCTGGAGGACCTTCCTTTTTATTCTAAGATTCAATTAGCTGGTTCACTGACTCGTGAAGTAGGCACATTTAAGTGCTGAATTTTGATTCAGAAAAAAAAATAAATCTGTCAATGTATTTTGTTTGATACTCCTATTGACCTTTTCTTCTAAGTTATTCACAAAGTGATCTAAGATTTGTCATAAGTGATTCTTTCTCTGCAATTCTTTGCTCAATAATTTGGGGTTTTTATGAATAGATGCACACAAGTATAACCTTCAAAACACATAGAAATACCTACTAAAGGTCTAGAGAAAAGTAACAACAACATGCTTTGGATAACATCTCCAGATTTTTGATGGTTGCTTCTTTTTGTATTTGCTTGGCCCATCATCATTCAAAGCAACCTTTAGAAGACTTATCTCTTTGAAGAAGGTTCTCTTCATTCTTCTTAAATGTATCTTTCTTGGACTCAGTATTGACCTCAAATTCAATTGATGCTCTTCATCCAGCAACCAATCTGAGCAGTTAATCATTTTGACAGTAATACACAGAACAGTTCATCCCTACATTGTTCACCTTGGATTCCATACAAGATCCTAAGCCAGGCATGAGCCAGAAATACCTCCCTATGGATGTAGACATATATTGGAAATCAGCTGGGGAAGTGCAGTAAACAAATGAAAGGGAAATAAATGATAGCAACTTCTTAATCATGCAGCATAACATACTTGTTGTTTGTTACAAGGCAGAAGAGCGTGCTTGGTTTAACCCATGTAAAAAAAGTCTGCATAGAGAGGAGAAATAGGACTGACAGCAAAAGCCACCTTGATCTTATAAAGTAACACAAACATGATTTGGTGAATTGAACACACCGACCAGATATAACAGATTCTTATTGAAAATAACTTTCATGGGTTTGTGTATTTCTTGGTCTGGAGCTTTTGATAAAAATACAAAACACTGTGGAATTTTCTTTCTGTTTTATTAATCTCAAATGCCTTTATTGTATAAAATCTATTCTATTTTCAGCTGTTGGGCAGAAATGCATCATATTCAGTGAAAGAAATTTGAAACTTGTTAGATTTTTCAGCCACTATATTGACTGTTGTCCTCCCCCCTTTCTTTTCTCTAAAGAAACTGTTCTGATTTTTTAGTGCTCAGTTCACACACTAGTCCACTCCCAACAGACCTTTTTATTTTCAAATGGAGCATAATATAGAAACCAGCAAGCTAGCTTCTGAGGTCCCAGAGCTGTATTATGAAGAGACTGCACCTCAGCAAGTACGAAAGACCTTCTTAGGCTGACTGTATACAACCTTGTCTCTATTTCTGTGTACCACAGAACTACACTACTTCTGGTTTTAAATCCTGCAAGCAAGGGATTTCTGTGACAAGTGTTGGTAAGCTAATGCTTTTCTTTGGACAGTGTCAGTATCTGCCTACTAAATGTGAAGATTAGACACTCAGATAATGGAGCTAATGTATTTAACAACATCATTTACATGGAAAATGTGGAAACTAAAAACAGGAGATCTCAAGGGATTCTTACAAAACAGGACAATCAATGCAATAAACTACGAATTTCAGTGGAATCTGGGCTGTTCTTTTATTGGAATAAGACGAGGGACACAAAGATTTTGCAAAGTCTATTTAATTTTTGCTAGAGGAATTGTTAAAGGCATAAATCAATAAGGGATATGACAACTTTACTACCCAAATGTCCTTAGGAAGTCTCATGGAGAAATTAACTCTACTCTCTTGCAAGTAATTTGACACAGTTCTAGTTTGCACACATCATAAAGAAAAAGTAAAGATAGTTACTATGACATGTGATATGTTATATTATATAAGACTTGCCTTAGCAAATTATTCAAGGGATATTAATTTTAAACACCATTTCTACTGAGTGTCCAAATAAATTTAATGTTATCAAGGTGATTAATTCAACAATAACTGAACAATAGCCATAAACGAATTCTAAAGCATTTTGATCAGATCAGATAAAATGAGTAGACCAGAAGAAATGTTGTTACTAACACTGAATTTTCATCTTTGAATCAGCAACAAAATATAAGATAGAATATACTTACACTGTATTTTTTTTACATTATTATTCTATAGCTTATGAGTGACTTGAATTTAGAAAATATTTCAAGTTAGTAATCCTGGAACCTGTCTTTTAAAACCAAACTTTATCAGCTGCTATCACTCTGTTTCTAAATACTTTCAATAATCTTTGAATAGGATCCGTGGCTGTTTCACAATACTGAGTACTGGAAAAGATGATTAATTACAAAGTGTCCTGACTTGCTATTGACTATAGTTTTCACTTTGCCTGATGCTTTTAAAATGTCACTTTTGTTCATATGACACAAGACGATTTTAGGTTATGTGGACTCTGTCTTCTTCTCAGTGTCTCAGGTGTGTCACCAAAGTCACAACACTTCTTTAACCTAGGATTGAACATAGTTTTAGACAGGCTGGACCCATTCAGAAACTCTACAAGCAATCTCACATAATGTCAGGGGTAGATTCAAATGAGAGAAAAACAAGGCTGAGATTGTTGAGCTCTTGAAAGTAGAGCTATAGCAAGAATAGTCCATGTTCCTTACCCATCACATGAGTCTAGAGCATATTCCACTACTGTCACCCACAATGAAAAGCTACGTCTTGGTCAACAAGGTTCTTCTGCTTCACTCACAATAAGCACAGGAATGCCTTTGATTAGAAATACCATATTTGCACTCAGTTTCTTGATCATACAGTATGGACGTTTGTATGTTCTGACTGTGATTCTTGAGATACTTTTGAAGGGAACACCAGATGAGACAAACAGGTGGAGGAAAATAAAATTTCATAAACTATGTCTGTTTTCTTTTTATGTTGTATGGCAAAATTTCAGACAGGCAGTAATATTTAATTAAAGACCAACCATCAGTTATCAATAGCTGGAGCAAGAAATGGGCTCTGTTAGAAAGAATTCCTTTGCTTCTGTTTACATTCAAGTTGTATAGAGAACCTACCACAACAGGACTGTAATCCATAAATGCGGACAGGATTCATTTTAACTAACCTTATTTATTTTTGTCAGACATATAAGTCAAGAAAGTTGTACAGGTTCCAAGACAAACAATGAGTTGTTCCATCATAAAATAAGTTGAGTCTGACTCCCATGACTAATAGTGTAACGTGATAATAAGGTAATCAGTACTGTAATAATTGTCACTGTTGTTCTTAATAGTCATACACATAGGATATCAAGGATCAAGATATATATTAATTTGGTGGAATACTTGCAGAGCTTTTACATTACAAAGAAAAGAAAGAGAGTGAATAAATCTCAGTCTGTTTTTAGAGTCAACCATTACCTCTTCTTGATAGTAGTTTCTGGATGGATTTAACTTTATCTATTCACTCTGCTTTTCTACATATATTTTGTAAAGAGATATTAAGCTTCTCAACATTTCTTCCTTCTTCTAGATATCATTCCAGAATTACACAAATATCATTTGTTATTACTGGGAAAGTGGAACTTTACTGAAAAGTTGCTGCCTGTGGCAAGTACTTTGTTTTAGTAAGTACAGCGAGTTATTAAACCTACTATAAATCCTGTTTAAGGTCATATTAACAATTTTTCATACAAAAGAATAAGCTGGTCAGATCTCTCTGTCTTATAATAGCAGTTGTATATATAATTATTTATATGTGGTGTAGGACACTCTCCAGAATCTACTTTTGACATGGAGCAAAAATAAAATAGGAATCAAAACCAAAAAAAATTATTTTCTTAGGTTATCAATCATTATTCAGTTATTTCCTGGTTCTGAAAAACACGCATGTGGCAGAGTGAATTGCAAACAGTCTTGCTTCAGTTTTTGCATACTCCTGTCCAGCCACGCCAGATAACTAAAGCTCACTTCTTTTTTTAATGTGTAGATAAGTTACTGGCACAAGAATATACTTTGCACAAAGACAGGGAAGCAAACATAAATGTATGCTCTTCCATTGTTTAAACTTCAATTATTTGTTTTCGGTGTCATTGTTTTATGTAGCTTGTTCAAACAAGTTTTAGAGAAGGGTTTGTTTGTCTCACAGACTTAAAGACAAATGAGGAAACACAACAGGAAGAAGCCCAATTTCTGTTAAGCAAGATTCAGTTCAGCATATTTTGGATCTTTTTTGAATATATTGTATATGTAGTTTTATCTTGTTGTTTTCCCAGTAAATGTTATTGCTATAGCTTACATTGCCTACCATTTCGGTATGTTCAACATCCAACTGTTCCACCTGCAGAGTTCTTCCTAGCCATCTGATCACCAGCAGCCCAAAGTGCTAGTAAGTATGTTAACCAAACCTTGATTCTTGCTCCCTGAAGAAGGAGCTAGTTTTCTTACTTTAAGGAGCTTGAATATGAAGTTCTTTCTGTCACTGTTTGGTCATGGAGTATGAAGACCAGATAACACGTTATCTACCCTCTGACTTAAAGTAACCTTTATAGTTCATTTGTGGATTGCACAAAGAAGTGTTTGGTTGGACTGAGATCAGTTTTCTGAGAAGTAAAAACAGTACTAGTTATTAAACAGAAAGGAAACTGAGGAGAACTGAGAGCCACAACCTGCCTGAAATATAAAAAGCATGAGAACTGGCAATTCAAAGGAAAAAGTCTGGTTTTCTTTAACACTATTAAAGAAAAGGTAGTAACTTCAGTGACAGCAAGTTCAAGATGTCTCAGGTTAGACTTCAAAATAAAATGTGTTACTAAAAGAAAGTGGTTACCTGTCATAGGAAACTGTGCTCTTTCCACTTCTTCAGGAGGCGGGATAATTTTATTTCTCACAAGAGACACTTTGCACTACCACAGGAGGGGGAGCTGATTTAGAATTATGAGAAACTAGAAATTCCAAATCCTTACAGATTTTGTGTTATATCACTGTAATGTATCTTTTGATCAACACACAAAATAGGAACAGTTTGCTTTTTAAACAAATATTTTCTCAATCCACATTTTTACAGTGGAAAGCATACTATTTACTGACACAGTAAATCTGTCAGTGGGCAATTAGATTGTGAATTTTTCTTTTATCTTCTATGACCCAAACTGAGAGCTTTGCCCAAGTATGAGTATAAAGAATTCCATGTAATGTTTTGAGGCTTTGTAGTAGGCCATCTACTGAATGTGTTACTATAATAGAAAGTTTTTTAATTAACTTTGAAGTGCTAGAAGCTGCTACTAGAGTCTTTACTTTTCTATTATATTCCAACTCGTATGCAGATTTCATCTGTATCTGTTTCATAAATCTTCTAGCAAAGAAATCTTACCTAAACATAGGTTAGAATGAAATCACATATAGACAATAAACCAGAAGTGTCTTCTTTGCTTTGACAGACTCTCTTCCAGCAAACTCCCTATACCTATCTACCCAAATGACTGGAATAGGCATCTTCCCCTCCTGCACCCCCAAAGTCCTTATGGGTCTGCTGTAGAAATACAGCACATGCTTTCTTAGTGCATTAGCCACAGCTCTCAGTATGTTCTCTGCAAATGTCTTACCTTTCCTTGATATTTTTCTGCTATGTTAAAACAAACTGCTTAATGTGGAACTGAGAAAATGAACTGTTGTTATTCCCAGAAAACACGGAATAATCAAATGTCCTCTTAGTTTTCTAGGAGAGGTGGCAGTTTTCCACAAGCCCTTTCTGATTTTCTTGGACGTGACTTGTTTTTTTCCAAAAACTGGCTTTCTAAAAATTGCTTGTACTGGTGTGGATCATTGCCTTCATTCCATGGAAAATATTGACATTATTCTGAAACCTTAAACCTGCAGATATTCTCTAGTGCTCATTTACTTACTTTATGGGAATCTACCATCTTTTCTCTGCGTTGAATCATTATTTTCCATGACATACTGTGTCTTTTGAAATTATTACTTCCTTTCATGGAGAGAGCTGCTAAGTTAAAGCACAGAAAATATACTCATGGAAAACTAGGCTTATAGGAGAGAACTGAGCAAGAAGACAAACCAAATATAGCTCCCAGTGTTATAATGACAGGTAATAATCCAAGTACTTGCAAAGTTATTTGAAATCTTTGCACCAGCAAAAGTATTTTTTTCTCATTTGATTTTACCATGCAAAAAATTATATTTTTCAACCTGGTCTGTTATTTATATGATTTAATGAGCATCCAAACTCCTTGACATATTGTTGGAAAAAGACTACATTCTGACTGGTGTTAGTTATTAAGGCATATATAAATGCTGTCTTTATTTTTTGCATGTTGGTTATGCTATTAACACTTTCCAGTGTATATACGTAGGCAACTTATCTTTCACTTAAGAGGACTGAGGAAGTTCCCTTTGACTGGAGGCTGGTTGTTATTTTGTCCATGTATAAGAAGGGTCGGCAGGAAAATCCAGGGAACTACAGGCCTGTCAGTCTGACATCAGTGTCAAGGAAAGTCATGGAACAGGTGATCTGGAGTGTTATAATGAAGCACATGCAAGAGAACCAGGTGATCAGGCCCAGTCAACACAGGTTCACAAAAGGCAGGTCTTGTCAAAATAACCTGATCACCTTCTATGACAAAGTGACTTGGCTGCTGGACGAGGGAAAAACTGGGGATGTATCTTCCTGGACTTCAGTAAAGCCTTTGACACAGTTTCTCACAGCATTCTGCTACGGAAACTGTCAGCCTCTGGCCTGGACAGGAGCACACTCTGCTGGGTGGAAAACTGGTTGGCTGGCTGGGCCCAGAGAGTGGTGGGAAATGGTGTTAAGTCCAGCTGGAGGCCAGTGACAAGTGGGGTTCCCCAGGGCTCAGTGCTGGGTCCAGTCCTGTTCAATGTCTTCATCAATGACCTGGATGAAGGCATTGAGGGTACCCTTAGCATGTTTGCAGATGACACTAAGCTGGGTGGAAGTGTTGATGTGCTGGTGGGCAAGGAGGCTCTGCAAAGGGATCTGAACAGACTGGACCGCTGGGCAGAGTGCAATGGCATGAGGTTTAACACGGCCAAATGCTGGGTCCTGCACTTGGGGCACAACAAACCCAAGCAGAGCTACAGACTAGGAGAAGTCTGTCTAGAAAGCTACCAGGAAGAGAAGGACCTGGGGGTGTTGGTTGACAGCCGACTGAACATGAGTCAGCTGTGTGCCCAGGTGGCCAAGAAGGCCAAAGGCATCTTGGTTTGTAACAGAAACAGTGTGACCAGCAGGTCCAGGGAGGTTATTCTCCCTCTGTACTCAGCACTGGTGAGACCGCTCCTTGAATCCTGTGTTCAGTTCTGGGCCCCTCACCACAAGAAGGATCTTGAGGCTCTGGAGAGAGTGCAGAGAAAAGCAACGAAACTGGTGAAGGCGCTGGAGAACAAGTCTATGAGGAACAACTGAGGGAGCTGGGGTTGTTTAGCCTGGAGAAGATGAGGCTGAGGGGAGACCTCATTGATCTCTACAACTATCTGAAAGGAAGTTGTAGAAAGGAGGGAGTTCCATCAGTTACTCCTTTATGATGGTCATTAGAGGATTGTTTTGGTTTGGTTTGTTTTTTTTCTAGGTGTAGTATTGAAAGGGGATCACTAATAAAAAATAACTATTTTACAATAAGACAAAAGAAAAAATTAATTGTGACTTGAAATATATTTTCAAGCTTAGCCATTAAATAGCCTTGCAACAACAATGGAACCAACAGCAATTTAAAGTTCATCTGAATCATCTGAATTAAAGGATACTGAATTAGTGAGGTTCTGTCACATATTTATTAATGCTGTTTATAATTTTATTTAACAGACATTGAAAGTATTAAGATTCTATAAAGACAGATTTTTAAAAAAAGCACACAAATATATAATAAGGACCATAAAGTGACAGTTTTCTGGGACAGTGCTGTTTGCTGCTAGATGTTTTATGCAGCATTTATTTTAGCGATACCCTAGCTTAAATTAAGGTCTTGAAGATTACCTTCCCTTCTAACAGGAATTTGAAGGGATCACTTTCTAAAGTAAGTACTTGCCTGTTGACATGTTGGAAGAGAAATTCTACTTCCAAACCGTGAATATTCCTCTATAATCAAAGTAGATTAAGGACTTAAAAATGTTTTCATCTAAATTCCATATTTGAAAGCAGATTGGGATGGTTAGGCTGAGCTACCCTGTTCCACAGATAACAAGCAAATCAAATTCTGTGGGAGAACACAGGTGTCATCCTACTTCTAGCAGTATTAAATATTTCTAATCCACTGTGCTTCTTTAAAAAAAGAGTCAATAACAGCTAACACATTTGCAGAACTATAAATAAAAATGCTTTCAAATATTAGGGGTGAGAGTCATTTCAAGCCTAATGTTATATTGCCTCCATCTTTTCCGAGACAGTTAAAATAATCTTATTACTGTGATGATTTCACAGGCAATCTAGATTAACGCTTCCAATTATTAGACACTAGCTTTCAGGAATTACTGGTTTAGACGTACAAACACTTGTTTAGATAACCTATACGTTTATATTTCTTATTAAGTGCCTTTCAAAAAAAACCCAATATAGCAATTAAAGCAGATGATAGTGTAATCTTTAGTAATTAGCAATTGATTTTCAGTTGCAGGAAAAATACTAATAGGCTTTCCTCTTTATTACAAGTCTAACTGGACAAGCCCTACACCAGGGTTATGGAAGCCCCAGGCAAAATTGAAGGATAATTTTTGTTACATGCATTTGAAAAGAAAAGAAGCAAACAAGTAGTAATTCATAATATATCTGAAGACTAGTAAAGACTTTGTTCACTAGCTTGGTAACTCATGCAAAGCATTGTTTTGCTTTGTTTCAACAGAAATAATCTATGTACTTTTGTTTGAATTTTAATCTTTTTAAAATTTTTGTTTATTGGCCTTATAATATTGCCTGAATTCCAGTGGGGGGAAGCATACTGAGCCACTCCAAAAAAAAAGAAGATATTTAAAAGAATAAAGTCAAAAGAGAGCACAAATTAAACATTTTACATTTTTTTTCCTACTCCAAATTAGAAATTTATTAAAGTTAACTCATTACAATTTGCAAAATTAAAGAGAACCCAAATATGTCTACTTATTTTTCTATGGGTCTTATTTATTGACTCTTGCAGGAAGAGACCAGAAGGGTTTGGATTGTTTAAATTAGTTGAAGGAAAGCTGAAACATGAACCAACCCTAACTATAAATATTTCCTGAAGTGAGTACTAGAGAAGGAAGGGAAATATTGATTTGCATGGACAGTCACCCAAAAGATACATAACCATGAATAACAGTGAATGAGATTTAAAACAGGGTTATTAATCATTAGATTATTTCCCTCTCAAGGCAAAAAGAACTGCAAATTTCTTTCACTTCCTTCCAAATGACAAAATAATCTTAAAAACAAACAAAAACCCCCCACAAACCAACCCAGTAACTCAAATCCTTCCTGTCCTTAATTATGAAAATCTCTGTGTGTTTCATGCAAAAACTGAGACTAAAACCAGCAAACTAAGGTAAGGAAACCTATTTGTAGCTTCTGGGGAGTTTCAGAGAAAGTGTTTACCTCAGAGTAATGTCAAAAGAAAAAAAAAAAATCATAGATATCACCAGAGTAGCTTTGGCTGAGGAATAGTTTGGGAAGTTTATTTATGTATGTAATAAGATGTTATAATGATAAAAAATGGCTACCATGTGCAGTTACAGATAAAGGAAGATAACCTCTTCTGCAGCTCTTGAATTGCAATATGGCAAAGCTCCCTATAGCTTATGTTCTGTTATAAGAAGATACATAAGATGATGGACATTATATCAATAAAAAGTTTTGTGACTAGCAGTGTAGAAGGATGGCACTACTTTCTCTGTTTAATGGAGAACCAAAACAACTGAATCCCTTAGTTGAGTCTATTCTGCTATCTATGCATTCCCAAAGAAAAACTATATTTCATGTAGAAGTTCAATTTTTTTTTTCATTTTGCCACACTTCTGTTTCCCCCTCCCCACTAATCTAATGTACTATTCCCTCCCATTGTTGATGCGGTGATTTAATAGAGGTCTTGTAATTTCTAAATGCTGAATTTTCATCATTTTTTTTTTCCTAAAGCAGTAGAATGTCTACCCTGCTATTATCTGATTATCACAAAAGCTGTCCAAAGACAGTTCCAATTTATACCACTGTCAAAGATTCAGGTTTTGTTTTACTGCGGATTAAAACCAAAATAAAACAAAAAAATCAAATCAATTCTCTGTCCAAAAGGTTACCTTAGGTTTTATGACTTTCTCTCTCTTACTTTCTCAAATAAGAGAAAGAAAATGCACAATCCTTAGAAATCTTCTAATTGGAAATGGGATTAAGATCATTATGAGGCCAGAAAATTTCCAGCTTAAAAACTATATAAATCTTCATTAATCTGTTGTTGGCCTAGCCCTAAGAGGCTACATTGTTTATATAAACTGTGATAAATTGAGTAATTTAGTGCAGATTATTTTCCCGAAATACAGAAACCTTAGGCTTTTAACAAATTTATGTTATATATTCTTCTAACATGCAATGTCTGTCCTTACTCTGATTTCACACAAGCATTAATATAATTATTCTAATGTCTGCTTTTCATTCATCAGTGCCATCAGCTGCGTATTTGACTAATCTTTTTAAAAGTTTAATATTTAATTGAAGTTTTTGCTTAAAATGAGTAATTTCACAATTACTACCTGTTGTCCACAGCTAGTATTTTGTTGCATTGGCATCTTCATCAATACAGGATTAATAACACAAAGTAATTAAAACAATAGTTTCTTCCAGTTTTGTTTCCTGGTTGTCTAATAGCTGGAATTTCTCTATCTCATTAAGGTTTATAATTATTTCTGTGCTATTCTTCCATGATTTTCTATTTTCCACAGTACTAATGTAAGGTGTTATAACAATGAACAGCTTACCCTTGTTGTGAAACAGTCCTTTTCTTGACTTTCTTCTCTAAGTACCTTTCTCTCTTCCATCAATTATTTTGTCACTGATTCAGCATATTTTGAATTATGTTGGCTAAAAAGACTAACAGATAAAATAGATTACTAACTATAATAGTCTTCCTCTTGAGGAATACAGATCTGTGACTTGTATATTGATGCATTTTTATGTATGATCTTTCTTTCTTCATCTCTCCTTGACAGATCTCATCCAGATCACTTCCATTTGGATTTAAGTTTATTTCTTCAACATTGAATAAACTAGCAGCTGCATAAGCTGTAAAGATGCTTATTTTTAAACTGTCATCCAGGTTGTTGTGCATTAGTATAGATATATAGCAATTGAAAACAGAAAATGCATTCAGATTCTGTAGTTTCCAGAGCTGTACTCAAGGAGAGAGCAATGTCAAACAAATGATATCTGAGTACTCAAGAAAAAATGCTTTCTTTTCAGAAAATAATTCAGCTAAATTTTCTTCAATTTAAACAACCTACAGAGTGCATAATTCACATCAAAACCAAACTCAAACCAAAAAGAAGAAAGCCCCAAGATTACTGATAGAAGTAGTATTTTTTGGCAACTTCAAATATTTGCAACTCTTCTGTGATCTGTCATTGCAATGTGGTTTGTCAGCCTGCAAAACTGAAGCATACACTTTTTATTCATATCCTGATTAGGTTAAAATGAGGAAATAACTACATTGAATGAATACATTAGTAGCACATTTTTCAATAGTTTTCAGTAGATCAGAGAAGATTTCTGAGAGAGTAAGTTCAGAAAAACAGGCAATGCAAATTCTATTGATGTGTGGAAGTACTCTATACCATTTTAAATTTCTCTGAAATAATTATGCCTCTAGTCCAGAATATTTCCCTTTGCTTTATTCCCATCTCCTCAGGCTGCATTCATGGCTGGAAGGTGAGGACTAACTAGTTCTATTGTTATGGTGCACAACCACAGGATAAAGGCACTTGCCATCTACAGAAACAGATAAATTTCCCAGAACTGATGAACTTATATAGTAAATCCAGTGAAATGACTCTATATCAGCTGAATTTAGAGATGTTTTTCAAAAAGTAGAAGCACATTTAAATTAAGTCTTGCAGAAAATAAAGAGTGGAATTATCTCTTGGATCCCATATGATCAGAGAACTTTGTCTTATTACCTGATATAACATGCACTGATCCTTATTAACAGGAATATAAACTAAGAAGATAATATTTAGAATATCAATATTTTTTCCAATGATTTAATACTGATCTCTTCTGACCTGGTGATTCTATGATTCTATGAGAGTAGAGTCAGGTCAAGTGTAGTTTGTTTGTGTTTGAACTACACCCTGAAAATTAGCTTTTCAATGAAAATACAAATTATTTCAGAATTAAAAAACCCCAGAAAGAATACAGTTCAGGTCTCATTGTCTTAATACAGACTGTTTTAAATGTAAGGGAAAACATGACGGAGGAACAGGTTCATCACTTCGTGAATCAATGTGATTCCAGTGAGCCAGCTTATTGATGTCCACAACAGACTCTTATACCTTACGTGATTAATACAGTCTATTGTTTAGCAAGCAGATTTGACAATTCTTCTTTAGCCACAAGCAATCAATTAGTTACATGAATCTTACACTTTCTCATGAGAAACAGCTATGTGAACATTCTAGCTCAACAGATTACAAAGTTACATCTTATGGTCTACCAAAGAAAAGTTACTAGTGAGAAACAAGAGAAGCATTACAGCAGAACAATCGCTTAATGTTGTAAAAGAAACTTTGAGCCTGTATAAGTCTTTGTATTCATGGCGCGTACGTGCGAAACTACGCATACAAAGCTGCAAAGCTGTGTTTGCAAAGCTGAGAAACTTTATGCTAAGATGCCTTCATTTCATATAGCATAAGATTTTCAGTGCTTGGAGATGCTCGCTAAATGGCCTCTGGTCTGTAGTCACCCATCAAAAACATATAACTATACAACTCCTATCTGTCAGCTTAGAGCAAAGACATCTTAGCAACTCTTGTAGAGCTTACTTACTGCTGCATAAGCACAAAATGAATGGCACCATTCATGTCTATCAAACAGAACAATTTCTAAGACTATTAGCTGAAATCACACCCTGAACATTTACTTTTTTTCACTACAACAGTAAGTTGTTCATTTGAGGACAGAGACAGAGAGAGTTTTATTAATGGTGAAAGTAGCTACAGTAGTTATAGAAAATCCTTCTTGATCTTGCATAGATCAAAAAGAAAATGTTTATACATTTATGTGTTTATTTAGTAGTAGTCATGACTACCTCTGCAAGTTAACCTTGTACTAAGTGTAAGAAAAAGAAAGACAAAGTTTCATTATTGTGATTTATTTGTGGAAAATGTAATGTGACAAGGACTATTTATTTTACCATATCTGTTCTTCCTTGCTGTACAGTCAAATATATCCTTCAGTTAGACTTGTCTCTGAAGTCGTGTAATAGTTCCGAATGTCACTTTGATGGCAATTTATTTTTGCAATGAAAGTTTTTAAATTCACCAATAGAAAAGTGTTTTATTACAGACCATCAGAAAATTGTATGTACACTGCAGATCTGGCATTTTTGCTGCATAACACACAATCTTATTAAAATATCATTGGCTGACAGGCTTCAAATACTACATCATTTTGAAAGCAGTAACTACATACTCAAGAGTTCTACCTAAAATAAATTCAGATGTGCTGTTGTTCACCCCTTAATGAGTGTTGAAACTCTATGTTAAGAACCAAGCAGTTAAGTCATCAATAGTTTAAACTGTTGTTTCATACTTGAGAAGTCACAATCTGACCTCCAAGCATAAAGTAATGAACCACAACAGAAGTTCAGATTCAGATCAGTATATTGCAAATGAGGTTTTTGGGTTTTCTTTGACATCTTGCTAGATAAAACAGTCTCTTCTTTCTGCAAATCATCTATATAAAAGCAAGAGATAAATTTATCTACAAATATCAAGATATATAAATCTTTGCATTGGTCATTATAGAATAATGACAAGATCCATTTGGCAAAAGTAGGCAAAACAATGGATGAATAACTGAACGGATGGAAGGACAGAAGAAAAGACATTGTAAAACTTTTGACTGTAAAATGTTAAGTCACAGAAATTTTAGCAAAAGGCTAAACTATGTAGTCCTTTTATAGGAACATAAATCATTCACTGGTTATTAAATAGGAAAACATCAGGTACAGGTTGTGCTTGCAGATAAGCCATTTCTGAGAAATCTAAAATAGACTTAGTTCAATGGGAGCTGGTGAGGGGTTTGGCACTTTAACAGTTCAGTTGCAAGCAACTTCATTTTACGACAATAATGTACTTTATGTCTTTGAGGTTCTAATGAGATATGTGTGATGCATTGGATCATAATCTTAGTCTCCTGGCTTGGTAAGACTAGAAAAATATCATGACCACCAAGAGTAACCTGTCCTAAATAAGATTATAGAAAGCCTGTGGCAACATGGCTAGGTTGCGGAGCAGCAGATCTGTAATGCACAGAGTAAGATCTTGCAATAACCAGAAATACAGTCAAATTGCTTAAATTGGAGAGAATAAAGAAACTTTCACTAAAGTTATGATTTTCTGGCATGCATTTTCCTAGCTGAGAGGTGGATGACACTACTCATTTTGTACTTATGCAGAAGAAGGAAAATTCTGCAAGGGTCATTATGATATCTTTGCTCTGAGATGACAGATAGGAGTTCTATTGTTACATGCCCTGTGCCGCATGAACAATCCCCCATGTGCCTACTCTGCACTAGTGAATGCTAACTGAAAATCATTTTCTCTCTTCTCACTCTTCATTTTGGAGAAGCAGACCTCTGCAGGTCTCATGAGGTTCTACAGGGCCAAGTGCAAGCTCCTGTTCCTGGGGGAGCACAATCCAATTTTCAGTACAAGATGGGGGATGAAGAGATTAAGAGCAGCCCTGTGGAGAAGAACTGATTGATGAGAAGCTTGACATGAGCCAGCAATGTGCACTAGTAGCCCAGGCCAACTGTATCAAAAGAAGCGTGGCCAGCAGGTCAAGGGAGATTATTCTGCCCCTCCATACCTCCTCCACCTGGATTACTATATCCAGTTCTGGAATACTCAAGATAAGAAGGATATGGAGCTGTTGGAATGAATCCAGAGGGCTACAAGTGTGATCAGAAGGCTGAAGCACCTCTGCTATGAGAACAGGTTGAGAGGATTGGGCTTGTTCTTCTTGGAGAAGAGAAGGCTCCAAGGAGACCTTATAGTTTGGTACCTGAAAGGGATGTACAAAAAAGCTGATAAGGGACTTCACAAAAAGACTTGTAGTGATTGGACTAGGGGGGAATAGCTATAAATTGGAGAAGGGAAGATTTAGACTAGACATTAGGAGGGAATTCTTCACAATGAGGGTGGTGAAGCACTGGAACAGGTTGCCCAGGGAAGTTTTGTATGCCCCATACCTGGAAGTGTTCAAGGCCAGGTTGGGTGGAACCTTGGGCAGCCCGATCTAGTGGGAGGTGTCCCTGCCCATGACAGGGGGGTTGGAACTAGATGATCTTTAAGGTCTCTTCTAATTCAAACCATTCTATGATTCTAAGATTTTATGATTCTTCTTTTCTGACAAGTACCTTCAGACACATTCAGTCAGATTTAGTGCAGGTATCTCTAAGACATTAGTCCTCTGGAGGCCTCCAACTCTAATAGCAGAACATTTCAGTCTAGGAACTCTCTAGGACAGATACTGAAAGGTCTGTTATCCTTCTGTGCTCTCCAAAATATATACTTCTTTAAAAACCTAACACTCTCAAAGATCCAGACAAGCAAAAGACACAAACACATAGCCAGGAAGAAGAAGCAGACATTAGTGAAAGTTAAGAGCTCCACTGGGACCTTTACCATTGTGACAGGATGGTCAATGAGGATAACTAACTTCCAACATTCCTAAGATCTAGTTTTCCAAGAGTATAAGATGCAGATATGTTAGAAGAAATGGCCCACTGGCACACTTAGGCTCAGTAGAGGTAGAAGACACTAACTGAGTGGCTGTTCATATATCTGAGAAACAGGCGACCTATGCACTGATTTCTGAAGCACAAGACTGGTGGGCAATATTAGGAGAAAAAAAGGACATATTATAGAAATAGAAAAGACAGGGAAAAAAATGGTGTAAAATGATATGTTTTCTTTAAATGTTCTTCATGCTCTAGAAATTTCAAGATGTGTGTGGATCTGATCCGGTGGAAGAAGGTTTCCCTTTCTACCTAACATTTCAAAGAAAAGAACAGGAGATTGTCATGTTCGTTCCCAGTAATTTTGCTCTGGGATCACAGCTCCTTTTCAACCTTAGTAACTTTGACAGGATCTTTAGTCAGACAACGCTTTGAGGTAGATATTTCTGGGACTTTTCATACAAGAAGAAATGTTCCAAAAGAGCGAGAGACCTTTAAAGATAGATTAAAAAAAAAAAAAAAGTCTGAGTTGATAGAACATCCAACTTTTTTAACAGAGAAATTCCAGAATTATTACATCACATGGAGGAGAAAAAAAAAAAGAATGTTTTATAACCAATTGATTGCGTTTATGGGCAGAGGAACACAGTACTACAAGCAAAGGCCTCTAAAAAGACATATGTATCTTTATTGCTTTTGATGTTCTCTAAGAATATTTTATCTGTTTTCTATGGATTAAAGAACAGGCTTATGTGCTCAAGAACTCCTTTTCTCATTCTAAGAAAGATCAATGAAAACAGGAAGCTAAAAGTGAGAATAATATACAATTCTTGTAAAGATTAATCTTAATGCTGGGACTAACCTAGTACATGTACAATTAAAAACTAGAAAAAGAAATATAGAAGACTGAATCTGTGAGCTAATATAAAATGCGGTGTGAAAGTCAAGTAAAAAAATCAAGTTGAAGTCTTGAACACCAAACCAGGTAAAATCTTTTATGGTTCTGTTCTTAGTTCTACTTGGATGATTTAAATTTTATTTCAAGATAATGATGAAGGTATGAAAGCATTTCACTGTAATGAAAAAAAAAAAAAAGAGATACTCTGGAACCACCCTATCTCATTAAGACAAACATCAATACAATCAGTCCAAGCTTTAAAGATGATGTTCAAGTAACTGAGGAAAAGCACAAATGAACTATCAAAAAACAATGTAAAAATGAGACGGTTAAGAAAATAGTCTGTGAAGACAATATATTGTGGTCAGTAAACTGTTGTGTTACCATATTTAAATAATTTCTGAGCTAAAACTCATGTCTTGTGACAATAGAAGAAATAGAAATATTTTCTCCTCTCTGCTTGGATACATTATCTCTGCTTTTCCATACTCATCTTGTAGTTTCTTTGCTGTTGTTCTAAAAAGTTGACTCCCAGACAAAGTGTAAAGACAATAAAAATATTTTTTTGTGTTGCTACAAGCTCCAGAACTCATCCCACTCCTTTAGACAGGAGCACGATTGCCATCCTGTCACCCTAGACAAGAAGTGGGAGGCACTGGGGCAGCACCAGTTCTGGGCATTGGGCACAACTCTGGGGACTGGTTTGGATCAAGGCTTCTTTAAGCTATGAGGAGATGGAGACCAAATCTGCCATGTTGTTATTGGATCAGAGACTGATGGCCCCAGAGAGCTGAAATGGGCAGTAGACAGGAGGAGACCTGGGGAACACTGGACAGACAGAGTCAGTAAGTCCTACAGTGTCCTCAGGAATCAGCAGTATACCTTCACGATAGAAACATTATAATTTTAGAAATATCTCTCTTCATACTATTTCCAGGAGCAACAGAATGTAAGCATTAGTTTCCTAGACAATTAGGTCTTCTCTGGGAACATTTTTCTTAAGAAGTAGCTTTACAGTGGTTTTCAAAAAGCTTCAACTTCCTGTGGAGTATTGTGTTGTAATTCCTAATAGCTGTACTAAAATCTCGGAACTATCAAAGGTGATTTGCAATTCATTAGTTTTATCACGTCTTTAAAAAAAAAGTTGGTTGAGAGATCAAAGAGAGATCTAAAGTCCCAAACATCTGATAAATTAAACCTAATGCTATGTTAGAAGATAAGGATTGACTCTAGATAGGACAACCTTTGCCCATCGTAAGTAGCTGACAGACAGAGTCTAAAAGGGGTTGTGATGATAATGAGGTGGCAGGGGAAAACTCTCTTTAAAGCAGTGAGCTAAAAGCTTTTTCATACTCTGTCCTATTCTAGCTCCTTTGGAAAGTTGTTTTGATGTTGATGGGGAGGATGAAAATAAAGGGAAATAAGGACATCATCCTTTTCTTCTTTCATAGCACGATGCAGATCAGAAAAAAAAGGTTAATAAATAAATGGCAATATCTCTTAGTGACAGATCAATATTATATTATAAGCCCAAGGAAAGGATCTATAACAATAATACAGGATACAAGTCACCCCAAAAGGGTATAGAGAGATACGTTCTCACCCAGAAAGTTCAATAAATAGTGAATGCTAAAAAATTGCATGTGAATGGAGGGCTTGATAAACTGATTTTCTGTAAATCAGTGAAATGGTAAGATGTCACAAGAAACCTGCAAACCATGAAGAGCTGTCTGAGGTGCATGAAAGGCTTATGAGACTTCATTCACTGAACACCAGCATGAGGAGCAGGGTATCAACAAGCTACATCAGCAGCAGCGTTGCCGTTGTCTAGAATTCATTGCTGTTTAAAAAAGGAAAATGGTCTCCAACTAGTGAATAAATAATATTTTGGCTATGTAACATAAAGTACAATATTAAAATTAAGGTCTGCCTCTTACTAGCTTTGTTAACCCTTGGTGTAAATCCTCCCAATAATTATATTCTAAATAGATAATGCCTGCAGAAGAACAAAGAGAGGCACATGCAATGAGGTACATGAGCAAGTAGATGAGATACAGATTTGTTTCATACTGAGATAATGACACATGCAGTGAGATTCATGCAGATAGATTTTCCATAGCAACATAAGCTCCTTCCAGTAGTCATAGTTTACTCTTGAGTTTCTGATAAGAAACTGAATGAGTGTGAGAGAAGGCACAAGAAGAGGTCTTCAAATCATATTATTAGTGCTATCTGGCATACAGGGACAGCCTTACAGGCATGATTATTCATTATTTTCTGAAATCTGCAATGGTCAGAAAATACACATGCACAGGAGCTCCTACTGGCAAGAAAAAATATATGGAAATGGGAATATATTCCTTTCAGTTTCTTAGTTGGTTAGTGCTGTCACATTTTGACAACACGTTCTCAGGAACGTCCAGAAACTTTCTGTATTGTCGAGGGTATGAAGAACTTGTTTTCGCTGGAAGATGTTAAGTCCCTTAAGTATAAGACTGGCACCATGGATGAAGTACCATATACCTCATGGTTCACAGTAAAATCAGAAGTCAGGAACAACACAGGCATTATATCAGAAAACCCAATATCGAACCTTCAGCTTTTGTAAGTGGAAAATGTATTATTGGATGTTAGAGCTACAACACATGATACAAAAGGTTACATGTGAAAAAAGCTTAAGAGCTGGAGCGGTGAGGTTTCTAGATACTGAAAGATGCACTAGTATCTCCAGATTTCCTAAACATATGTATAAAGACACATTGTACCTACTCACAATATGTTCTGCTTTTTACTCTACATCTTGGGAATCAATCAGCTTAGAAACTTTTTCCTTTGTGATACTAGAAACACACTCTCTAAATTTTATATGACATCTGTGTTCCAGTAAAAATGTAAATATGTGTATGTATGGGTATATGTATCTACATACATACATACATACTTGCATATCAAAGTATGTATGTAGATGTGTATCTTCAAAGAGTGAAAAGAAGAAAACAGAGCTGTTCAGAAGTACTTTGGACAACTCAAATAGATCTTATTAGTACTACTATCACCACAATAAAAAAACCCAAAACAAATTAAAAAAGCAAAGCAAGCAAAAATAACCCAAAACACATAAAACCATTATACAATTACAATTAAAGCAAAAAATTATCAGCAGCCAAAATTCTTCGCCATCAAAATGAAAGACTGCTAAAATCCTTAGGTTATAACTGCCTCTCACCAGCAGTGGAAATCAAGGACATTTCCTGCAAGTTATTTGAGGTATTCCTGCAGACATGTCACATTATTTCCTAACTCGCTTAGCTTTTAAGACCTCATAAACCCTTATCTGAAACGCCCAAATTGGGATCTCTCATGCTTTTAAAGCTGAAGATATCTTTTCTGTTTCTATTCTTTCATACATTTACATCATTACTTCCAATGAGAATGCATTTACTACATACAATGGACACGGTAACTCAGGGTACATGGTCTAGTGCTCTTGTTTTAGATATGTGAAATGGTTTTCAAAACCACAAGTTTTCATGGCAACAGTATCTTATTTCTTTGAGAAAAATAATTTCCCTTTCCTATAATGGAGCGATCAATTATTGATAAGCATATGCTTCATTTCCAACTGAAAGAATTAATTTCCCTGTTCCTTCAACACCATTTCAAAATCAAGGAAAACTTCATACCGATTAGACTGAGTCTTTTGGTCTTGAGTGACATATTTCTGAACTAGAATAATTATTAGTATCGTGGAGACATCTTCAAGACAAAAAACTTTACCTAAATCTGGCAAAGTTAGGTTTACCAGTTCTGCCTGGACTGAAACACAAACAAGTATTAGTCATGCACTACGGTGGGTGAACTGTTGATGGTGAATGTCTGTCTCCTGACAAATAAATAAGTCCATGTGGTACATAAAACATATGTGCTTCCTCATTGGATTAGAATGGAACAGGCCAGCAAACCAACCTAGTGGTTCAATCCTGTAAGTAACTCTGAGCATCCTTCTTGCATATAATCCATACTACTCTCATCTGCTTTTCACTGCTCTGAGCTACTTTTTAGCTTGGACACTTGACAATATTGTCAAACTTTTTGACTCAAACTCGAATATTTGACAAGTCTAATTAGAGTGGTATGTGTTTCATGGCCACCAAATCATGGTTCTCCGTCAACTTTCTAGATAGGTTTATAATAAGTTACATTAATGTTGTATTTTCCAGCCAGATACCTTTTATCGGCAACACAATGCTCACCCTTCAGAACTAATAACTTAGGAACATGAAGATGTTCTGAATAATCTTTATCTTTAAAATGATAGTGTCGTATCAACCAATTTTCTGTGACTTATGCATGGTAGCGCATTATTTAGGCTAGACGTTGTCTTGGAACAGTGGAATCTTCTATTACTTGCCCAATATTTATCTTATTTAGCTATGAGAGGATTCTAGACTGTCATGTTTTCAGAAAAAAACCTGAGAAAAATAACTTTTTTCTCAAAGTGGACATACCTTAACAGGTTCTTTATTTTTCTGGTCCAGTTTTATCTCTATTTCTTTGTAACTTAAATAGAATATTTCTCATATATATCACATCCCTCATTACATTTTCAAAATTATTCTGGTCTTGGCCAATTTGTTGTCCTTTAACATTAACTGTAAAGAATTCTTCACAGCAGAAATAAAGATTCATGAAACTGAGGACATAAGAATGGAGTTAGTTGTACAAAACTAATGATTCTCAGTGTTTTATCTTTCTTATGCCTGTAACTGTTTTATAGCTCTCATTTTAATTTTTTATTACACATTCTACTCCACATTTGGTCGTTGGCAAGTTAAGAGAATTGGGGAAATATTTCTCAAAACAGTAAAATCTTTCAGTTCAGGAATAAAAATTAAGTGCAGCCACTGTATTATGCAGTTCCCAGCAGATGATTTTACATAATGAGTCTCTTTTAGTAGAAACAACTTGAAGTATCAATTGGTAGTTTACTCCTATTCTTACCCAGTACAAGGTGACTTTCATTAAGAAAATGGAAAAGTACTTTTTATGACTGTGGCATTATAATTCTGGTGCTGTTTTTCACTTAACTTTAAGAAAATATAATTATATTTGCTGATATAATAATCAGCACCAGATGTGTCAACTGTCTTTGATTAGAAAATGAAAGCTATAATCCCTGTTGTTATCTGAGAGTTTATACTGGAGTGCAATCATAACAATTTAACATGTAACATAGCCCATTTTGGTGTTTTTTTTCTGAAGTTAAATTATGCTTTGACTTTAATGAGACCATGAAGGCAAATAAAAGTTTACAGGTACCTACAGCTGCAAAGAAAACCTTGAGGGCCTTAAGATTATTTAGCTAATAAAAAAAGAACATTCAGCATAGGTCAAATACACATGTTATTTTCTAAAGCATTTTTTACTGCAGTAGAATTTATTAAGCAAAATCCAGCCAAGAGATCCATCTCTTTCTAGAGCTGTTCTACTCATGACAAACACATTGAGTGCAGATGCTAACTTTCTACACAGTCCACAAAATAATGCTTTTTTCTTTGCCTCACTAGTTTTCAGTTCCCTCTTTCCTCTCAAAGTGAAAATGTTTCACCACTTTATAATTTTCCCTAAAAGAAATAAAATTGGTTTTTTCAGATGACCATTCTTTCTTCTTTCTGTTTGTAAGAGGTGAGTAAAAATATAATTTAATCTATTTTAAATTTTTTTTTATTAATCAGAAGCACAATTTATATTTAAATTATTTCAATATTTGGTTATTAAGCATATAAAAAAAAATATAATGAAGTTGAAATAATCACACTGATTGTTGCTGCTGAACATTTTCATTTATTACCTTCCTTTCCTTTCATCAGCTTTTTGTAAACATGTTAAATATATTATCATTCTGTACATGGATTTCATAAACATTACTGCATTACCTGTTCTATTAATAGATAAAATATTTCCCATGTAAAACTCTGATTATAAAAAAAAACCTTAAAATGCAAAGCTTGTTTGATTCAAGGTTAAATAAAGTTTGAATTGATAAATGCACTTAAATAAAAAAACCTTCAATGAGGTGGGAATCATATTCTCAAATTCTGACAATAGCTGAGATCCCCTAGTGGATCTGATGTATTTGCACAGGGCTGACAAGATACACAACACATAAAACTTGGGTGCAATTTGAAGCAACTGCTAGGACATATACTCCTCATCTTTTAAAACAGGACTACTCACTTATTTTTAGGCAATTGAATGTACTTTAGCCAGTAACTTTCTATGATGCAGAAAATATTTTTTCTTTTTTAAAGTCATATGACATTTTTAACAGTTTTTTTTCTTTAAAGCTATGTCATACCTTATACTCACTAACCTCAATAGTTTCTTTTGCTGATATTGAAACATATGATCAAAGCTAAAATACATCAGCCACACATATATATTGATGAAAGACACAGAGAGACATTTTTATAGTTGGTACTTTAAACAGATGCTCTCTCCTCACCATCTTTTCCTTGTGTAATACTGTGCTGTGCACCTTCCATAATCTATTTAAGAAAGGCTGATTTACAACAACTTTTGTTAACTTTTAAATTAATCCAACAGACATTTCTGGAAAAGGATGGAGAGTATCCGCACTGGATCTGTTATTCTACTTTCATGTTAACATTGCTAAACTGTGAGGTATTAAATTAGTATTAAATACGGTATTAAATATGGAGAAATTTGTATATTAATGGTGTTCAAGGCCAGGTTGGATGGGGCTGTGGGCAGCCTGATCTAGTGGGGTGTCCCTTCCCATGGCAGGGGTGTTGGAACAAGATGATTTTTAAGTTTCCTTCCAACCCTAACTATTGGACCAGCAGGTCCAGGGAGGTGATTCTCCCTCTGTACTCAGCACTGGTGAGGCCGCTCCTTGAATACTGTGTCCAGTTCTGGGTCCCTCACCACAAGAAGGATGTTGAGGCTCTGGAGCAAGTTCAGAGAAGAGCGACAAGGTTGGTGAAGGGGCTGGAGAACAGACCCTATGAGGAGCGGCTGAGAGAGCTGGGGTTGTTTAGCCTGGAGAAGAGGAGGCTGACAAGAGACCTCATTGCTCTCTCCAACTACCTGAAAGGAGGTTGTAGAGAGGAGGGAGCTGGGGTCTTCTCCCAAGTGACAGGGGACAGGACAAGAGGGAATGGCCTCAAGCTCCACCAGGGGAGATTTAGGCTAGAGATTAGGAGCAAGTTTTTCACAGAAAGGGTCATTGGGCATTGGAATAGGCTGCCCAGGGAGGTGGTTGATTCACCTTCCCTGGAGGTGTTTAAGGCACAGGTAGATGAGGTCTTGAGGGACTTGGTTTAGTGTTAGATAGGAATGGTTGGACTAGAAGATCTGATGGGTTCCTTCCGACCTGGTTGTTCTATGATTCTATGATTCTATGAAGATTCTGTGATTAAAAAACCTTATTCTGTTATTTTAATTCATGTCTCAAAGTATGATGGTATTTTTAGAAACGGGGCAATGAAATCTCCATGGGTGGAGACTTGGGAAATAGTCTGCTTGGTAAAGACTGAATTTCTTTTTCAATACTTCAGTGTACATGTTTGCATAGGTGCCAGTTAACTGCTATTTTGCATGGCTATGCAGATTTTATTGATAGAACCATGTTCTTGATTCTTACGTACTTATTCTGAAGTAAAGAATCACTGTATGCCCCATGAGCCATTGCCACTGCAAGGGCTGTTGGCAGCAAATGGGGCAGATTTGTTTGGGTGAAATCTTATAGTGAAATCAGACTCTGTCCTTTCTGTATGTCTGTATGAAACTAATAAAGAAACTAGACACCTGTCTTTTTCCATAAGGGTGAAGAAATACCTAGAATCAATAAAATCTAATGAGATTATTTTCTGGAGCGGAACACTGGTAAAATAGGCAAAGAAAACTCAAGAGTGTTTATCTTGTCCAGCACGACAGTAAGTGTGGTATTTAAAATATGAGTTATACTATACATGAAAAGAAGTTGCCTTTCATTGCCTCTACTCTTTTTTCCTACACATATTAGCATTTGACCATTAATTCATATGTGACTGAACCTGACAAAATGGTTTACTTTTCATATATTACACTGAAAAATATTAAACAACAGTATCCTCTTAATGTTAACTTTGCAAAAACTGGATTCTATTTATATTCTCCTTCAAAAGTCTACATCATTTTTGTCCTTATTAGTTAATTTGCCTGGTTTTTATACAGAAGAAATTTCTGATGCTATATCCCGCAAATCGGGCATAGAAACATATGAAAACCTTCAGAAAAAAAAAAAAAGTCTGATTTTTCTAGTAATTGATAGTGCATATTAATGTTACAATAACAAAATTCTGATTTTATTAAGTGTTTCAACTAATTATTTTGAATACAAATGTAAATGTCCATGTCCCTAAAATCTTCTGTATAATGACTATGCAGTCTAAATGAGGCCAAATGAAAGTGGCATTTGTGTCAACAAAATAGAAAAGTGAAAAAACCCATCCAGATGAAAAAACCTCTGTGAGGTAACTTTCCTGGGGAATGGAATTATACCATACCATAAAATCTCTGATTTCTTAAGAATTTTTCCCTACTTTCTGAAATTTTAGTCAAGGCTACATTCGGAATTTTCGTTGTCAGTTTCATGTATCATGTTGGTTTTCTTTCCTTCTGTTACATAACTAATGTCTCAAGTATTTTTCTCAGTTCCCCTTAAGCAGTCCTTGCTCAATGTGGTACCAGATAAGTGGACAATTAGCAACAGTGCTCCCGAGTGTGCCTCATGCTATTCTCATTCTCAGTGTCTTGAATTGATTCAGGAGTTCAGTCAGTGATTTGAATAAACACTTTCAGAGTTCCTATTCTCCCATTTTTATTTTTTTTTTAAGTCTGAAAGGTTCTTTGAAGAAGTATTCAATCAATATCTAGAAAAGAGCTTAAAAAGAAAAGATTCCAAGACCTTTTTTTCTAATTAGGAGATCTTGCAGCAATCTGACTAATTGATTTAAATGTGAAAACATAAATTTCAAAATGAAGCTAAACAAATGTCAAAGGCTGAGTGGTCTCTTGGTAATGCAAATAAGGGTTACCACATTTTCCTTGCACCTACCTTATTATGTCATTGAAAACAACCTTTGAGTGATGTTCATGCTGAAAGTACAGTATGTAACCCTCACTGCTCTCTACCGCAAAATTACAGTTGTATTTTTGAAATGGCTTTTTACAGAATATATTCTAATATCCTGGAAAACAAAATTTAAGGGACTGTTTTTAAATTGTCTTTCCTCTTTTTCTTCCTGTTATTTCTCTTTGCACTGATATTTTTCATATGAAAACCAGATCTTCTCTGTCAAATACAGTTGAAATTATTGATAATTCTGGTCTTCATCCTTTGAAATGCAGATGTTTTCAAGCCATTTCAAGTATCAGAAAAATGAGGGAACTAATTAGAATCTAGTCTAACTAGTGTGTGTCTCTGTTTTCACATCCACAGGGGAAAACCACTGTTTCCAGTTAGCTCTAGTTTATACAAGTGATAGTCCAGTCTGTAGTAGTTATACTACTCCTTAACACGTGTATGAATATAACAGAATACATTATCAAGGCACTGTATCATTTAATAACTTTGAAACTGTAATTTCCAGAGAAACAGTTATGGGAAAGTGCCTTAGCAAAAACATATATATCAGATGTATCCCTGATCTCACAGTGTTACCACACAGGACGTAGATTTAAAAATCATTCGCTGTCAGGTTTTAAATATTTACATTTTATTTTAACTTGCTCTTGAAAGATCTAATATGCTTCTGGAAAACAAACAGTCAAATAGGGGTTTCACTGAATTTTATTTCTCTGTCTCCATTCCCACTCTAATCATCTACCTCCGTGTTTGGCCATAACAGGACGACATATGAGAGAATTTACAGAACCAAAAGATTAAGGTCTTATTTATCTTACCTACTGATATAGCTTAGGATTAATTACCTCTCTGAACCTCATATAACTTAAATGTAAATCTAACATATATATTAATATTAAATAAGAAGCTAATTTAGTTTTTAATATTTAAGTATAATAATAACACTTACCAGGATTGTATACATTTGTTTCACATATGACAGGACAGAAACTATAAAGTGAAAATGATAATAATAATATTTCATGTCATAGCTACACAGTACTTTTTTGTGCTCCTAGTAACAATTAAAAATTAAACAAATAAAGATCCTGTTATCTTATGACAAAATATTTATACTTCTTGAAGATTCAGAAGAACCTTTAGTATAACTACTAAATGTGTTCTTTCATTAAAACCAAAACAAAACAAAGCAAAACCCAGAAAGGGAAAAAATTCACTAGAAAATAATCAAATATTTTCTTCTGTAAAATATTCTAAGATCTATACTCACTAACTGCTGCAGGAGATCTCAGGAAAATGCTAATCTTTTTCAGTTCTTCTCTTTTGTACTACCAGTTTATAGCCAAATGGATGACCCATTCAGTTCCTCTCAAACATTAAACCATTTACAAGTCATTCAAATACCATCAACATTCTTAATCTTCAACCAAATCCCCAAACAAATATGATGTTTGTATGGTGATTTGTTTCATCATTAAAAGCTGTTGCAGACACTCTGTCAGCTGTTGGCTAATCTGACTTTGATAATTTAATTAGGTTGCTTAGTCACATTGAGGAGATATGTAACAGGACAAGTAATCACGGCAGACATTTTTTCTTCACTAGGCCATGTTCACTTCTTCCTTCTATTAACATACAAGCTTATCTTCCCATTGGTTGGTTCACACTTAAACTCCTTTTGTGCTACTAGAAATATGATATTCGTCAAGGCTAAGTAGACCATTAGTAGGGTTTTCAGTAAGAAGCACTTTCAAAGACTAGTTCTTTCAGAAATTAACTGCTGTCCGAGATCGGGTGCTCAGACCTCATCTCCACGGCTTTTAAATGCCTTGGATCTCTTCTTGCTAAAGGAAAATAAACAGGAATCCTGCTTTTGAGTTTTGTTTGACAAGTGTTGACCACTGCAAAGAGCCAATAACTATAACTATCTGTGGGAGGCGGAAAGACTAGCAGTCGATGAATAAAGAAGAAGCAATAGCTGTATTTACCTTCATTTCAGCACTTACCTTATTTACAAGTCCTATACAAAGTCAATAAGCACCTATTTTTTCAGTCAGGTCTAAATCAGGTTGGAAGCATGTTATTTTAGCGCTGGGAGAGTACTTAACTCTCAAGAATCAGGTCCTGGCAAATGTTCAGACTCTTTACAGATAAATGTAAATAGGGATTTCTCCTTATTCAATGTTTCCATTTAAATACTAGATGTCTGCCAGGAGGTCTCACTGGAGTCTTCTCTTCTCTGGGCTAAACAAGCCCAGCTCTCTTGGCTGTCCGTGTATGGGAGGTATTCCAGCCGTCTGATCATCTTCATGGCCCTCCCCTGGAGTTGCTCTAACAAATCCATGTCCTTCCTTTGCTGAGGACTCCAAAACTGAATGCAGTATTTCAGGTGAGGTCTCACAAGAGCAGAGTACAGGGGGAGATTCACCTCCCTTGAGCTGCATGTTGAAATGCTTTTGAAGTAGCCTACGGTATGTTTGTCTTTCTGGGGTGCAAGTGGACATTCCTGGTTCATGTTGAGAACCTCCAAGTCATTCTTTTCAGGGTTGTTCTCAATCCATTTTCTGCCTAGCCTGTAAATGTCTTTGGGATTGCCCTGACAAAGGTGCAGGAACCTTGCACTTGGCCTTGTTGAACTTTATGATGTTTGCACAGGCCTACCTTTCAGGCCAGTTAAGGCATCCTTCCCTTCAGTATGTCAACCCCACCACACAGCTTGGTGTCATCAGTAAATTTGCTGAGCATACTTTCAATCCCATTGTTCATATCTGTAACAAAGATGTTAAACAACAAATATCTCATACGCTGCCCTAGGTGTTGTTAAAAATTCATTTTTAAACAATTAAATTGAGAGTGACACTTGAAATTATCCAGTTTATCACATATTTTATATCTTTTTCTAATTTCCATGGAAGAAAATGTCCTGAATCTAAATGAAATTAAGTCTAACTCCATAATTCTCATTTCCTTTTAAGTTCTCTGTAACCTGTACTAGAGTTTTAGTGAAGGATGAAAGAATAATTCTGGTCAATCAACAACTAGCTGAAAAACTGCTCATTCTTACATTAAAAGAAACCCACTCAAAGCTTTGGGAGTTATGGTAGTAAGAGCATTATCAGCATTTCTCTAAAAGCATCTGAATCTCTAGGAAGAACGTAGAGTACAGAGTAGAATTTGATTGAAGAAAACAGAAGTGGTGTTTCATTGTTGGCATTTCTGTGGAGTTATGCACTCCATCCTTGCTTGCCTTTTGTTTTTATTGAATTCTGAATGCGATTTTGGCAGTGTTTTCCATGCACATGTGTATATGTTCAGGAGTGCTCCCAACAAAAGCAGAGAATAATCAAAGAATGACACAAGGAGTGGGAGAGATGATATGGAAAACAATGGTGTAGCTTCTTGGCTTTAGGAGAATACACCTGTGCGTATGCACACACACATTGTTTAAGAAGCAGAAAAAGGGAAAGGGTTTGATACCAGAATAGAGGAAAGACTAGTTATTTTAGCTAAAACAAAGAAACAAAAAACCCCTTGAAGTTTTGTCAGACCTTGGAAATTAACTAGGAACAACTGAATACATGTATTTTAGTTTATAAACCAGCCAGCGTAGATCTTGCCCCTCAAATTTCTGGTTTTAGGGTTGAACTGGAGCTCAAAGTTCTGAAATTTGATAATAAATAAAAAGTACCTCTGACATGGACTGGCTAACAATTCCTGAAGGATCTATCCAGAATGGAATAAGCCCTCCTAAAATAAGATATACGTTGGACTGTCCCTTTATGTCTTGAAGACAAAGACAGAAACTACCTGGTAGAGTGGAAAAGATTGGGAACAGAAGTAGATTACAAGTCCTGGCTTCAAGGAAGTACAGGTGTTTGGAGAAAAATGTGGGAACTGCAAAGCTTGAAAAACACAAAATGGAGAAATATTGCCATGTTAAGGTGTTCATCAAAAGGCATCTGTAACACAGTTTTAATCAGCACTAACTCATACCATGAAAGGGGAACAGATATTTACCTCCATCAATTTGGAATTTCAGTACCTGATACCGACTGGTTCCAGTGTAAAAGCAGATTATTGCTGTGAAATTTGAAGATGCATCTAATTTTGCTGTATATAAAGGTATGGGAAGTCTACCCTGTCTGCATTTTAAAAAAAAGTCTGAAAAGGATGTAAATGTCAGTTATACACTGAGTATCTAAGATATATGCAAATTTTTTTGTGAGCTCATCTAACTGTAGTCATTTAATTGAGATACTTGGCCTCCACAGGTTCTCTCATGGAGAGAAGAAAGCACTTCCTCCAGGTAATTCAGTCCATCACACTCCTCATGTGGAAGTGCACTGATTAGAGGGGTAACCTAAGGTGATGAGGAAGCTCTGTGAAGTACTGAAGTTAGATTGACTGCATCTGAAGCTTAAGTTTTAAACAGAATTTATATTAAAGCCTGAAGCAGCTTGGTCTGTTTTTAATTCACTGAGCAACTCATATAATATACACTGTATAGTTAAGAAATGTACAATATTTATGCAGTCCTTTAAAACAGCATTAGAATATTCTGATGATTCATAGATAAAAAAAATAATAAGATTTTCACAGCTGCACTCCCATTGCATAATGTTCAAGGGGATCACAGTAATATGTCATGAATTCTTACCTTTCTGGAACAAAGTCTCCCTGGTTTGCATAAAAGATTCTGTCCATTGCAATGCCTGTGCCTAGTCTTCCATACTTTCAGTCCCAGGTTCCCATTTATAGCACTAGAAGGTACAAGTGATTCAACTTTTCTTTCAAGAAAACCTCTTGTTAAATCTCTTTATTGACTTGCCTTGCAGTCTCTCAGATAAAAATGCTAAAAACTCTGTAAAAGTACAGTTTAGGACACTGGTAATTATTAAAACTTGTCCAAGGATTCATTATATACATTTTCAGTCTATTGATAGTTACTTTTTGTGTGAAAATAAGAAGTTAAAAGTCTGAGTTTGTATCCAGGTGTTGCTATGAGGAAAGACTCTAGTGCAAAAAAAAAGATTTGTTTTTCTTTTAACAGCAGGAAAAAAATGCAGAGGCAGGAAAGTGGTGTAAAGTGAGGAGTCTGAGAAGGTATCATGTCCTTCCACCTGACGGTGTACTCCTTCCAGCCAAATAGGTGCTGCAGCTGGACCAGTTCTGTAAGACAATACGTAGAGGTGATTTGAAGTCAGAAATCTTCACTTCAGTACATGACCACTTTGTCCTATGGCCACTGGAATATTCCTTTTTCACTTCCATCACTACCCATTTACATAGGTCTGTATCTTAATTATGTACTGAATCACAAGTCAGTATTTCCTAATGATCTGTATCCTCTGAATGGAAAGAGGGGTGGGAGTGGTGGGGTGTGTTAGGCAAAAATCAGAACAGATTGGAGAGGAATCACTACTTTAATTTAGTAATAGGGTTTCAATAACAATTTACGAAGCAATTTCTACTAAAATCATATACTGTATTGTTTGGGGTTAGTATGGCATTAATAGTGATAATGTAAGTTATCGTACAGTATAAACAAGATCAAATAAAGCTACACAAATAAAGTTCCAATGTAGTGACCAAGAGTGGGAGGATATCCCAGAGACTTGTGGTTGAATTACCCTATTTTATGAGTTTTTTCACATTGACTATGCAAAATTAGGTGGTCAAAAGTGTGAATGAGACAGAAAACAAAAGTATTTGCCTTCTCTTCTTCTAACACCTTTAGTGTTAGATAGGAACGGTTGGACTAGAAGATCCGATGGGTCCCTTCCAACCTGGTTGTTCAGTGATTCTGTGATTCTGTGATTCTCATTCCTGAGCTTTCATCACAAAGGCCTTTATTGTCTGGTTTCACCCATCAGTTGCAGTCCAGCATCTTGGGGCAATCAACAAACCCTACATACCTGAATGACAAGAGTGAACTTCCCCATCTTCACAGAGCCCTCCACTTGATGCTGGGCTTGCATAAGACAGACTTTCTTCCGATTCCTTGTTTTGAGACATGGTCTTACACTGCAACAATCCTCTTTTAAGTCTTTCTGCATAAATACACATGTTAGTTTTGTGTGTTTCTCTCTTCAGAACTGTGGCAAAAATATCTGGGGAAAAAAAGAGGTATTTGAATTTCACAGGGGTAGAAAGTCTTAAAGTTGAAGCTTGATTTCAGCTCATAGGAGAGCATCCGACCATGTTTCTCTGTATAGGTATATAAGATAAAATGAAACAAAATAATTCCTCTTACCAAAATTATACAGACCTAAATATAAAAAGGGGTGTGTGTGTAAATTATACAAGTAAATCATAACACTTAGTAAAACTCATGCTGGAGTTCATGAGTAGGAGTTTCAGAAGGTAGCAGCTTCTGCGTCTTCTGAGAATAGCAAGTCTAAGAGCTGGAGCACAGTCCCCAAAGGTCCCTCTTCTCTGTGGTACAAGGAACAACTGCTCCTAAAGCGGATACCTACGCAACAGTTTTTGTCAAATCCTCACATTTCCAGCTGTGTACACACAACAGGATGGAGTTCAGGACCATCTATAAGCCTACTCAGCACCTGCACAGCCAGCCTTGCTCATCGGCTTGTTTCCATGGCTATATTGCTGTTTAGCGTCCCAGCCAGACAATTTAAATTTACATCTGCAAATGCAAGCTTCCGTCATTCAAACTGCCTGTGGTGTCTACATATCCTGAATTCACAGATGCCAGGCTGCAATCTACCAACCACCTGTGGTTTACAGATACTCATTAAAGACTATCAACACAAAACCACACTGTCTGTCAATCCTGCATCATCTGACACACAAATAACTACGTTTACACATCAAGAAAGTATATCTAGCTGCGCTTCTCCTATTCACAAAAAAAAGTAGCCTGTAGCTCATCGTTTAATCTTGGGCAAATTGCTTAATCCTACTGTATATCTATTTTCCAGTCTGCTAAATGCTTTGGAAAGACAAGGATTATTTATACCAGAAGTATGCTACTGTGAAGTAGCATTCATTAATACTTATTTACTAGACAGCTTGAAATTATTACATAAAATGTGTTTGCATTTTGATATTTTTCTGTCTTAAATGGTATTAAAATAGTAATCATTTATATTTAAAAAAAACAAAACAAAACATGGAAAAAAATAGATGCATGAACATATAAACATGGAACAAAAATAAAGAGCTATAGAACTGTGTTTTAGAATAATTGATCATGTAACAAAAAGACAAAAGAGACAAATGCCTGTAAAACTATCTTTAAAAAGCAGGAACATCATTTGGCTGCATTTCCACAATAGCACCTGTTAGTGGCTTGGTAGAAAAAAGATTTTTTCCTTAAAAAAACATGGCAAAACAACAACAACAAAAAAATCTAAAACCAAAAGAACCCTCAAATATGCATTTCAAAGGAAGAGACAGAAGTGCAGCATCTGTACAGCGTGGAGCTGCATCTAAAATTAGATAAGGAAAACAATTTCTTGCAAAAGATTTAACAAAACAATATGTGGTTAAAGCAGCTTTGTGATACAATCTGAATACTTTTTTTAAAAAATTTCAGGTTTTTCAGATGTTGGATGATTCTGTAAAGCTCTTAGCCTCTTGATCTGAGCACAAATGTGGCAATTCTGATTTAAGCTCAGGGATGCAGAAAAAAGCCAGATTACGATATTTGAGAACAAAGGCTTGAGATGAAATAATTTATTAGAAATTGAAGGAAGAAGGGAAGTTTTGAACTATAAATAGTTAGAGCTACTGATTATACTTCTAATTTATAGTATTAAAAATATTTACAATGATATTTTTCTTTATTGCTTCTAAAATTACTCACTAAAAAAGATTTTTTCAAGATTGATACCTATGAAGACATAAATATAACCTTGCATGAATCTTTTGGGGAGTTCAGCAGTGGCTAATAGGGAATAAACTTTCTCCAGAGACGCTTTTTTAAAATTAATTATATATATATTTTTTTATCCTTAAATATGTTCCAATCAATGTATGTACTCCAGATTAGAGTAAATAATTGTAATTTTGTAACTTGGGCAAGTCTTACTTAAAATTTGTAGATATTTTAAGGAGAAAACCAATACTACAGTTGAGTTCCAATTTGTGACTTTTTGTGGATACGAGACTGCAAATGCTAATGGGATGATTTAAACGGAATATTTTAAGTGATATCATAGAATCATAGAACCACCAGGTTGGAAGAGACCCATCAGATCATAGAGTCCAACCATTCCTATCAAACATTAAACCAAGTCCCTCAGGACCTCATCCACCCGTGCCTTAAACACCTCCAGGGAAGGGGAATCAACCACCTCCCTAGGCAGCCTATTCCAATGCCCAATGACCCTCTGTGTGAAAAACTTTCTCCTAATCTCTAGGCTAAACCTGCCCTGGCGGAGTTTGAGGCCATTCCCTCTTGTCCTGTCCCCTGTCACTTGGGAGGAGAGGCCAGCTCCCTCCTCTCCACAACCTCCTTTCAGGTAGTTGTAGAGAGTAATGAGGTCTCCTCTCAGCCTCCTCTTCTCCAGGCTATTATGCATAGAGTTTATCTAGCAACTATAAAACTCTGGTCATCCAGCTAAGGAACTTGTCCTCTTACCTCTCCTCCCTGCCAAGAAACTGCTTTAGAAGTTCTGAATGCTAATTACCAACACATGTAGATCACCACAGGAATAACACAGAGTTGTCAGTCATTTCCCTGGAATATTCACTGGAATATTTGAAATACTGAATATTTTGAAAAAATAAAGACTAGTTTTTCTTAGTACTTCAGAAAGAAACATAAAAGTAGCTGTTTGCCCAAATTAATACTGTGAATGAATGTGTATCTTTCACATGAGTATGTCTGGATTTTCAGATTTAAATTTGAAGCTGTAGGCAGTTTCAGTCAGTGGAAATTTGAAGATATGAGAATGCCACATGTTACATTTAAGCAAGTAAGTATGAATAAGCCAGTGCAGGGGCAGAGTGTTTGCTCAAAAAAAAAAAAAAAAAAATCTATAGTAAACCTGTTGTAAACTGAATCAATAGTCAGGCAAATAATAAAAACTACCAGCTTTGAGGAAAGCTAAACATAAACAAATATTTTAATGAATATTAAGCTTAAGATAACAAGGCATGAATGTCTTAACTTCTGTGTTATGTGTGGCTGCTACTTCAGGCTTTTACAGAGAGAACTGCATATAAGATTTATTTCACTATTAAGAAACAGTGATTCCTGTGACTGAAATTGACCGTGGAGAGGTGCTTAATTTGCTAAGAGATCTATATTTAAGAAACCAGAGACTGAGAAAGCAAAGAAACAAAAAATCTCTCACGTTTTGTGACAGATTGTTTGGATCAGGCCACTGATCGCTATTGAAAATAAGGGAAGATTTGCTCCAGTGATGAGAAGTAAAATTCATTAGAAGGAAAACACTTCTGGGAAATAACTCAGCAGTGCTACCAGTATATTCTACACAAACTTGCAAAATTAGTAACAAGCAAAATATTGAATTTATATCCAATCTTCAGCTCAAACTCTCCTGAGCTAAGTGATAGAATTTTGTTATTATTTTATAGATTTTTTTATTCTTTAATATACTTTATAGCAATACAGCTATTGTAATATACTATAGTAACATACTCTGTGATATTCCTTAGATACCCACATCCACTATTATTCTGTGTGCTAGCATTGAACACAAGTTCGCTCTTCCCTTAAAATTACAGCCTGATTAACAGATATTGAAAGAAAGTAAGTTTAAACATTCAGATCTCATTTAGTTAATCTTGAGATTGTGGCAGTATATATATTCCCTGGAACATGGTATTTAGATAACGTAAACTATCTCTAGGCTATCAGAGATAAAAAACTATACACCAAAGCACGGCTGTACAAAAGCACAGAGTAAACTGAGAAAATATTCTGGCATGTTTTCTCTTCAGTATTCATTGTTACTGCCTTTTTAATGTAGGAAGATGGAGGGAAAGAGACAGATATCTCTTACACAATCACATAAGCCAGATCACATAATACCATCATTATTTTTCCAGTACTTTTGAATCTCTGTTCAATTACCTAAAATACAAATTTGACTACAGGGAAGTTCAATAAACACTATCGTCTTATCTTTTGTTATCTTTTTAATTCAAGTACCAAAATGTAAAAAGGGGCTAGGTTGTTCCATCACACTGGTCAGCTCAATGCAGTGCCAAGTTCAAAATTAAATGCAGTTCACTTCTCAGCAGGAGACTGATTGACCCAGCATGTCATTTTTTCTAATAACACATCTACATTGTGAAATGTACTAATCCAACCTCAAGATTCTTTATCACCTCCTCAACCTTCCATCTGACAGGAAGACATATAGAGGCAAGCACTGTGTAGCTAAGGTAAAATATAAAGATATTGATTTTTTAGGTTGTAGCAGATTAAGTAACCTGTAAAAACCAAAAGTCATCAAGAAGAAAAAAGACCTAAGTCAAGCAACCTCATGTCTTCAATCTGAGTTGTTATTTTTGGATGACTAAGAGGAAAACATTTTATATCTTCAGAACCCGATTTATTTATTGTCTTTCTTTAAAAGCTAGAATGCTAGTAGCTGGTAAAGCACGTTTTCCTGGACTTAGCAAACAGAAGCAGAGCACTACGGAATGTAAAACTAAAGTTACCTGTTCCTATATAATGAGAGTCAACTGGCTGACACCTTTTTCTTTGTGTGAAAATGATGACCACACACATAATTCTAAACATTATTAAAAAAAAAATGATTCTTGAAAAAAATAATTACAGTTTATGTATCTTACACTCCAATCCTCTTTTATTCCTTCCAAAACAGAGGGAAAACTGAATTCTTAGTAATAACAGGAACCAATACATTTTGCAGTTGTTCTTGTATTTGCATATTAAAATATTTTCTGTTATATTGCAATAGCAGAGGAATGGACCAGATGATTCAGAAAATCACCTCCAGAATGATGGTCTTGTATTACGTGACTTTTTATTTTAAGGGTCAGCCTTGAGCAGCAATGATTTAGGAGTATCCAGAATGCAATTACTATCAGAATGAAGGGAAAAAATATACAAATGTTTTCCTTACTTTTGTGATGAATTTGATAAATAGTCTTTGATTACTCCTCCAAACTGGCAGATCACTGGTCAGTAATTCTGACAGTAGTAAAGACACTTGAAATTTTTTATGTATATCACAACTGATGTTCTTCGGATGCTCTCACCTTTTTCTTCTTATAGTTATGGACTACTAGAATAATTTGTGAGGAAAACAAAGGATAGTTCTTATATGAAAACTTATGTTGTTTTCAAGACTTCCTTGAAACTCTTCCAATTTTCAAATTTGGAAAGGTTTAGCACCTTATAAAGCTCTCTGAAGCCAGCAAATCAGCTTTTCAGAGATGTGTTTTGTATTATATGACTGTCCAAGGTAAACTCAGAGGCAGAAATTTGGAGGGTGAAGGTAGCAAACTAAAATCACACAATGTGATATGAAAGTGGAGATGGAGATTGTAGTAGTTGCAAAATTCAAATTAAAATTAAGCTGGAGTTTGGGGGATGATCAAGAATACTGTGCCATGCAAAAAGCTCTAAGATGAGGCGGAGGCAGAGCTAACTAATCAAGGGGGTAGAGAGGTAGAACTAAGAATTGGGATGCAGGGCCAGGGTCAGGTCCATATATTCAAAGAACTGATGCACAAGAATAATCAGTGAAATAATCTCATGTAATAGAAACCAATGCTCACTAAGGTCAAATATCCATATTTGTCCACACTATTTTACCAAGTTTCTGAAGGAAACTGTTGACAGTGTTACTGGGTTGGCAGCTCAACTGAACTGTTACTTACAGGGAAAGAGGCAGCACATTGACGAGCTCCAAACGTGAATGTAATCACCTTCAGAAAACAGCTGGTAAACACGCCATCAGGACAAACACATGACAGAATTTTCAGCTCTAGATATTTTTTAAAATACAAAATCAGTTTTCATTTGCAATAGATAGCTTATATTGCTTCTCTAATGTTTTCCTCTCCCTCCAGCTCTGCCCATCAGACACACCTTCTTTCTTTTGGTGAGATTTCAGTACCTTCCTCCTTCATGCAAACCTGGTCATTTCAGATGTAGTATATGGTCCACACAGGAAAATCAGGGCATTTTGAGAGACTGTTTTATCATTTTATCAAGAAAAATGAAGACCCCTAAAAGATAGAATGGAATTGTTTGGTATGACGTTTGTACACATCTTTGGATGGCTTCTTTTTACTGTCCAAGGCAGTATTTTGGATGGACCTCTAATGCTTTACAGACTGAATAAGCACTGAAAAAGAGTATTCTACACATTCAGACAATCTGTTTGAAATATTTTGTAATCCCTTCTTATATTTTACTTTGCAATTACCTAGTGCCTTGTAGCTTGCATCTTTTTATTAATAGCTGGCTGCACTGAGTTTGTGTATGTGAACTGCATGTGAACTCTACTGTGAACTGTAAAAAAGAACCCTCCAGACAACTGCACATATTTAAAAACTAACAGATGAAACATGCATTAAACAAGCATAAAATGTACTGTAGCAATCCAGCAGTGACTTAGGATCAGGAGAATCTAGGGAGCCAGTCCTGAATGTGAGAATTCAAGCTGCTTATATGTATTTTCCCCAAAAAAAAAGCTGAATATGCAGAAGTATAGAGATCAGCTGGAGCTTAGTAAAAAGACATATCATAACCTAGATGGTTGGGAATATGTTGGATGTTCTTAGGCCAACATGCAAGTGATGGAGATTTTCCAACCAGGACATTTTCTGACATGAAATTGTTGAATATAGGGTTGCTATTTGAGCTTTATTAAAAATAAAGTTAAGAGTATATTCATGGAGAATGTATGAAGGTATTTTTTTATAAGAAAATGAAGGTCATCCTATTTTGGAGTCTAAATCCAGAAGACCACAATTTACAAGCAAATCCTGCAATGTACTTCTTTTCTCTTTTCTCACTTAGCATCAATTCTTTAATTAAGAGGCATATCACAGAATCACAGAACAACCAGGTTGGAAGGGACCCATCGGATCTTCTAGTCCAACCATTCTTATCAAACACTAAACCAAGTCCCTCAAGACCTCATCCACCCGTGTCTTAAACACCTCCAGGGAAAGTGACTCAACCACCTCCCTGGGCAGCCTATTCCAATGCCCAATGACCCTCTAAGTTATTCTCTGACTAGTCTGCTACACAGAAATCTGTTAGCGAGAAAATCAGAAAGCCACTTGGGATTAATGGCAGGGGAATTTAATTTCTGTTTTTCTAGCTTCAACTATCTTCATATGCTCAGAAAGTGGTGAAAAAATTAAGATATTGTATGCATTCTGTTTTTCTCAAAATGGACATCAATGTTTTATGTTTCAAGCTTGGATTTCCATTTTTTGGATATAGAACAACCACAGCACAACCAGGTTGGAAGAGACCCATCGGATCATCGAGTCCAACCATATCAATAGAATAGAATAGAATAGAATAGATAAAAATATTTTTCATTCAAACTTTTCATTTCATAGCAATGACTAGCTGTTCATATTTTTTAACCTGCTTTTATACAGATGTGATTCCTTTGGGAAGCATTTTATCTCTTGGAGACTGAGGAAAGGAAACATCTGGTCTGAGAGAAAGAACTGGTCAAAAAATTCCAAGAAGATAAAATGTTCTCAAATAATAATAAAATTACAACACAATCAGTGAAACTAAGTCATTCTCTGCATCACCCTATGAAATTTTTACCATTTCAAGGGAGAAAAAAACTTCACCCTCAAAATAGACTTTGTTATCAGAATTACCAGAAAGTGCTTTCAGACAGTTTCAGTGTGTCAGATGTGATCACGTGTGTTTAGGCACCTTGTGTCTGAGTGTGGAATAAAGCTCTGGCAGCCTGAGTGGAACTGTTTGCCTGAGGAGCTCTGTGGGAGCTCTGTGGGTCAGACAGGCTTTGTTCTGAAATGATACCACCTTACTCCTTCTCACACTCCTACTCTAATCTTAATATTCTTTCTAGGAAATATTGACAAGTCAGGTTATCCTTACCATTTATATGACAAATTATACAAATTATGAACTAAAATACACTTAGAACATCACAATAAAAAACAATCCTTTAACAATGAAAGCATGAGTATACTGATTCATAGAGCACCAATTTCTTTGTACTACACAGATCTCAATTTAGAACATGTGCCATTGTATTAAATTATGTTTTGTAAAGGCATATGAATTTGAAGTTCATCTCTTCTTTGGGGCTCCTAGTGCTGAGAGTTTGACTGCTTGAAAGGGTTCTTAGGCATATATTTCTTAGTTGTAATGAAACAACATAGCTACTGTAGATATGCTAAAATTCTGAGCATAAATATCAGCATAACTTATTTGTCTATTTTTTTTACCCTCCTACACTGTTAATTAGACAGTTTTAATCTGATTAACTGGTTACTGATGGAAATTATGAAAAGAAGGGAAAAAGACAGATGCAGTGATTAAGAAGTGAGACATTGCACAGTGACATTGCCACAAACCTTATGTCTTGCCTTACTGAACTTGCAGCATTTATCAGGACTATCTCATTGATATGTCAGTTGGATGTTTTCATGTTCAAATACACCATGCTACTGGCAGTCCATAATATTTTGAGCCTTTAGCTATAGCTAAAAGAAAACTCTCACATCCTATGCAAAATGCCACTAAAGTTGTCACTCTAGGTTAGGAATGACAGCAGATATTTAGCTACAAGAATTTTTCTGGCTTGCCATCTGTCATTGTGTTCTATGCTTTCCCTGGCACATAAAAGCTGATTAGTCCACATCAGCAAGAGCTGCTTTGAAGAACAAATTAAAATACAGCAGAAGTTATGCGGTTCTTTAATTGCCTGCCTGGAATGTATCCAAATTAAAACATGTTTGCCTGGGTAAAAATGATATAAGAATCCTCCAAGGGACAGCTCCTGTGCTGTTTGCATAAGGTCACAGAACCTTGTCCCATTGGTAAAAGATAATTTTATTTCATGCTAAACTGTATCTCAACATACTGCACCTCAAATACTGTGTTCACTTTTGGGCTTCTCAGTACAAGAAAGATATTGAGGTGCTGGAGCACTTACAAAGTAGAGAAATAAATCTGGTGAAGGGAACCCAAATCTTATGAGGAGCAGCTGGGGAAACTGTGACTGCATAGCCTGGAGAAAAGGAGTCTAAACAGAGACCGTAGCACTCTCTACAACTACCTGAAAGGAGATTGTAGCAAGGGGGGTGTTGGTCTCTTTTCTCTAGGGACAAGTGGTAGGCGAAGAGAAAATGGCTTCTAATTGTGCCAGGGAAGGTTAGGATTGAATAGTAAGGAAAAATACTTCATAGAAATGGTTGTGAAACACAGGGATAGGCTGCCCAGGGAAATGATTGAGTCACTTTCCCTGGAGGTGTTTAAGGAATGGGTGGATGATGTGCTGAGAGTCATAGCTTAGTGACTGATAGGAGTGGTTGGACTCTATGATCCGATGGGTCTTTTTACACCTGGTGATTCTATGATTCTCTAGTTGGGTCACCATCAATGAAGGTATTTAAAGGACATTTAGACAGGGTGCTTAGGGTTTACTGATGGACATGGCAATGTAAGGTTTATGGCTGGACTTGTTCATTTTAAGAGTCTTTTCAAACCTAAAACATTCTATGATTCTCTATTGTTAATGCTTAAAAAATCCATACAGTTTTCAGAAATACTTATACATGTGCATCTCTTATTCCTTCCCTGTATTTATATAGGAATTACTGTAACATCTTCACTACTCTTAAATGTACTTATCTCTAAATACCTTTCAACGGAGAAAAAAACTTAAAAAAGAAAAGATGAGCATAAATTGGAAAGTCAAAATGCTTTGATAAAAAATACTGTTTTCTAATGCAGTTCTCTTAGGCTTATGGATTTCTTATTCAATGTATTTCATCATATTCCAACACTATAGGTCAGCTACCTACATTAGCAAGAATATTCATATGATTTTAATGACATTGCATTTAACTTTCCAATGTGTAGTATTTTCTTTTAACCAAGTAGAAAAAAAGGATACTAAACCAGAGAGCTAAATAAATAAACAATAAATAAACAAACAAATATACAAACAAGATAAAATACAAAGCAAATAAAGAGTTTGGGTTAACAAAATGCTACACTTTTTAAGCGGCTAGCTAAGCAATGTCTTGTATAAGTTAGGTGTGTAAATATTTTCAACAGAAAGCAAGATTTCTAAGGAGAGAGGGATAATAGGGTAATAATATGCACCTACCTCAAATTCCTTATTTTTTTGGTCATTCTTTTGTTTTTGATCTAACATCTAGCACCAGTACTAATCTTTTCCCAAATTCCATTTTATTCCATCAGCATGAAATCTTAACAATAATTGCACAGTTGGGTTCACATTTTAGAAAGCAATCTGTTGAGAATGTTTTCTCCTTTGTTTCAACATGAAAGTACGGAAAATGCAAAATTATTATGTCTCAAGCTCCTTTTGTTTTAATGTTTGTTAAAGAAGGAAAAAATAATGCTGAAAATAAGCTTGATCATGCCCAGAAGTTCATTCAGAACTGATTTAATTTCAAGGAGGGAGACAGACATTTTGCAAAGTGTGGAACCTATTTGATATATATGAAAATACATTTGTGTGTTTATGTGTATTTCTTACCCTCCCCTAAGACATCAGATATTTTCCATGCCAACTCATCCAGAATGTCATCATATATTTCTACAAAGGTTGTCAGCTCTGCGTTTTGCATAGTTATACCTTTATTGTTTCTGTGTTGTTCTTGCAATCCAGTCTTAGCAGAAATACTTCCATTCCTCATAACCACTAAGAAAATATTTTAAGAGCATGGCTTTTGGTATTTTGCTGATATTCGTAGTCAGTGCAGAAAGCAATAGCACACCTAGCCTGCAACTGTAACACAATGCCCGGGCATATGTTCTATGCAAATATTTAGTATTTCACACTGACTGTCTACAGTATACTCAATTTAAGGTCAAGCTGGGTTTAGTTAATTTTCTAGTCCTTTAGAGTATAAATTCTGACTATATTCCAGGATTTCTCTTTCGACAATGCTTTGAAAAGCATCTGCATTTATAAATAACGCTTGGGCAAAATACTGTATCTATGTAACTTAGGTGGCAGACATTCTTACTTTTTTTAAGCAGCTTCAAGGGTTTGGAATTTGCTCATCTTTAGTGTGTATACCAATTAATTCTTCCTTTCTCCTTCCTGTCTTTCTTCCCTTCATCATTCTTTTCTTTCTCTGCATGCAGGTGCTTAAATATTCATCTAAGAACAGTGATATTAGCTCATTTTATTCCATTCAAGATGTAAATGTTGTAAGGTCTTCCAGAATGTACTAGAAAGAGAGTTTTTATTATGCTGCAGTGGTCATGATATGGTTGAGCACCTGTGAAGAGCTGTATAAACAGAAGTATTATGGCAATGTTTATTACACTAAAATCTTCTACTAGTTGAATCCTCCTGGCGCTTTCTTGGTTTTAAGACATCATATTGACTTGACATTCCACTGTCTCATATGCACGTCTTGAAAATAATTTGTACGTCAGTAAAATAATATACTTGAAATTTAAAAGATGTGATTAACTCTTTACTGAAAATAAAAAGTATGATTATCCTATTTGGACTCTCACAGATTACTGCTAGTCCAATGCAGATTAATTTGCATTACTAGCAGGGCTGTGAAAGATGCTTGTTTAGAGCCATATGTTCAAGAAGACATAAGTCTTAAGATTAAATTCTACTGCCTCCTTTTGGCTGGCAGTTCATTAATGCAGACCTCATTTGCATGCATCATCAAGTGCTTTTGCCAGAAATGGTGCAGTAACATTCTGGTTATTTCTGCCAGAAACGCAGAATAAATAATTTATTTTTTCTTGGTAAAGACAAGGCATCTGTCTGCACAGCAGCCACAGCAGTTGTGCATGTACTTCATTTTCAGAGCTTCTTGCATACTGCCTGTACACTGCCTTATGGAGGAAGGCATCTCAAAGACTCAAGCACCTATGATCAAGCTGTCGTTATAAGACTCCTTTCACCTCAGCATTTTGGTATTCTGTGAGTTTAAAGTTTTACTTTAATTAATCATAGAATCATAGAATCACCAGGTTGGAAGAGACCCACCGGACTATAGAGTCCAACCATTCCTATCATTATCCTAGAAAACACCCTTGATGTTTGCAGGGATGTTTGCAAGCCACTCCTTGAATACTGTGTCCAGTTCTGGGCCCCTCACCACAAGAAGGATGTTGAGGCTCTGGAGCAAGTCCAGAGAAGAGCGACGAGGCTGGTGAAGGGGCTGGAGAACAGACCCTATGAGGAGCGGCTGAGAGAGCTGGGGTTGTTTAGCCTGGAGGTACCTGAAAGGAGGTTGTAGAGAGGAGGGAGCTGGCCTCTTCTCCCAGGTGACAGGGGACAGGACAAGAAGGAATGGCCTCAAGCTCCGCCAGGGTAGATTTAGGCTGGAGATTAGGAGGAGGTTTTTCACACAGAGGGTCATTGGGCATTGGAATAGGCTGCCCAGGGAGGTGGTTGATTCACCTTCCCTGGAGGTGTTTAAGGCACGGGTGGATGAGGTCTTGAGGGCCTTGGTTTAGTGTTAGATAGGAATGGTTGGACAAGAATATCCGATGGGTCCCTTCCAACCTGGTTGTTCTGTGATTCTGTGATTCTGTGAAGTGACTATTACAGCGTTTATATTCCATCTTCCACACACAGTGCAACCTTTTCTTAAAAAGTTACGAGAGATCACCTGTATTATCCAAACGATAACAGAGATAGGAAGAGACTTATGGTATCTGTCAGTTTCTCAGTAGTTCACAGGGGTGTCTGTTTTTCCTTGAGTTCTAAAAGCTACAATAAATTTGAAGGAGACACACCCTGTGATATCTCCCCTTTTTAGGAATAGTATGCAGTAATAAAAAGTGGATTTACATAAATGCAAGAAGTGATAGTTTTCAGTCAGTTAGTAACGTTGGTTATCAAAATTCAACATGTCTGTTTAAAGTTTCGTCTGGCCCTCTGATACTGTGATATTTCACCATGACTAGTAGAGAATTATGCTGAGTACACAGTACTTTATGTTGTACAATTCCTAGACAGTATTTTTTAACACCCCAGTTTGCCTCTAGAACCTGCAAAACTATGCCTGAAAATGAAAAAAAAAAATGATAAAAACAACAGAATGATCTTATGGTGCCATTATGAGAAGGTAATTTGCACTGAATAGAGAGCTCGGACTAACTAAGTTTTGTGAAATGATATCCTACCCCATGTATGATGATACAAATAACAGTATGACTGGGCACAAGCTGGTGTTGGGTAAATTGTAAACTGTGTGAAGCAATAAAAAAAGAAGTCATACCTCCTCCAACTGTCTGTCAGCTTTCTCTCTGTGATTTGGTAAGTCAAGTTTTCCATGTGCAGTTACTTTCCTACGTAAGAGATTTTTCTTGCATGGCTATGCACAATTCCCTTCTCTCATTTTACTTATTTAGGGCATTTGTAGGGTCTGGGTAAGATGGTCCATGGGATGAGAAAGGCTACAGCATACCTTTAAAGTGGTTGGAGTTCCTTGATTTGTGCTGCTATTATATCTGTCCCTTTTGAATTCCCTAACTATTTAATTGTATGTAAATATATTGAAGAACAGCCCATGTCTGACTCATGTAATTTGTATAGGATAATAGAAGTCTTGAAAAGAAATGGCAGAAAACAACTTCATGGAAAAGTAAGCTGACATGTTTGTCGGTATTTAGAGGTCATTTAGGAGGGGTGAATTCTCACTGCATGTAAGACATTCAGGTCAACATTATATGTAATATTTTTCCTCCAGCTGAAAAAATACATCTAAATCCATTTTAAGAGGAAAATACCCTTCTCATATGGCATCAAATCAATTTATCCATAGCACTGTTATGCTGCGATAAAAACAATGTGTTTTGGTTGTGAATCACGATTTAGACAGTTCTAACAACTTTGCTTCAAAGTCTTGACCTGCTCTGGTACACAGAGACCAAAGGTTCGCTAACCTCGCCGAGTGTAACTGAAGCAAAACCCAAGCAGTTGTAACTATCAGATTCAACTGATTTTAATGGTGTTTACCTGACTGAAATTCCATGTTTCACTTGGAAATTATATGGCAAGAATATTTTCTTGTCTTATGGGATTTTTTCTAATGTTTAATAAAACTTGTAAACAAATTCAGTATTTTGCAGCACGACTCCCACTATCAACCATAAAAACCAAAGCTATTCATTTATTTGTCTATATTAACTTTCCTTTTTCTTTGTTTTTCTTCCGGACAGACTGTACTCTTTAATAGGTCGTTATTATTTCTGATTTGGTTGATTAGATTTGTGACCACGCAGAAAGAAACTTTGTTTATTAGCCTAATAATACTGTTTAATTGTTTCATTTCAGTTTGTTTTTTTATTTTTTTCATTTTTTTAAGAAACAATTGAAAAAATGCTAACTTGCATTATTCAGCTAGATGATTTTTAATATGGTGTCAGTGTGATTTAAAGCTATAAATAATATTATGGCCATACATTGACATTGATAAATTAACTTTGAAAAACTATTTCTTCCTTTGTATTGCTAGCATGTAGCTGAAAATATCAGACAGAATCTTTTCCCCAAAAAACTAATTTTCATTGAAATTGGAACAATTGACTAATTTGTATTAAGTTTTAATCTGAAAGACTTAAAATTCTTAGATTTTTCTCTTTTAAATAAAATGTTTCTTATTATCCCCACCTACTCTTAAAATATTGTCTGAAAAAGAACTGAAATTCTCTGCAAAAGTTGAAGATACTGAAATTCTTGAGAGGTTTTTCTTAAAGTCAGGAAAACCTAAAATAAGGACATCAAGAACTTTAGTAAAACTTTCCAAGTCAGCACTCAGCCCTGAGGGAAGTCAGATAGTAATTTTACCTCAATTTAATCGGGAATTGCACCAGAACAAATCAGTTTAAGAAGTTATAGGAGTATAACTAATAGTAGATATTCAGAGAATATTAAAAAAATAGAGTGAATATAAAGAGTTACAAGTGATTAATATAAATATACATATTGAATATGTAAAAATCAACATGAGAGGAAAATCTGGAAACCTAGAATGCTATTAAAAACTCTGTCCTCATTATCCTTCTAATATTAGTCATCTGAAATTACCAGATTGAATCAAATTTCATATCTAAAACAGAATTGGTATTTATTTGTCACTTGTTTCGACAGAGCTCTGCACAACATGTGTATTGTGAATAGTAGTTCATGTGAAATTCTTTTGATGTTAAACTAGAGGACTGTGCTTGAATTAATAATTTTTCTTGGGAAGCTAGAGAAGATATTAGTGGATGGAAGAAATAATCTGCATATGCCATGCTGATAGTCTGTTTGATTCTCAGAGTGCTTCTAGAGTAGTAATAAATAGAATTTACGGGAATGCATTACTTCCCAGGGACATTCAGTAGACATTTCTTCTCAGTTTTAGGATAGATACCTAATGGCTCTACACATCTGAGCCCAAAGTCTGAGGCGTTCAATTCAGATGTGACAATTATTGCTTCCAGGACTCCCATTCCTTTTTTGCATTACTAACACAGAAAATCTCCAAACCCCTGGAGCAATGGCAAGCTTGGAGCTCAACTCCACATTCCCAGCATCTATGAAGTGACAGTAAAAATATAACTGCCTGAAAACTTTGCAAGGATCAATGGCAATAGAGGTTTCAAGCTGTGTACAAATAGAAAACAAGTTTTCAGAACACCTGAGAAAAATCTTGAAATCATATTTTCCTCTCCTTAATCCATAACCAGATCTATCTTATAAAACAGTATTTTCAAAATAAAACCCCACATTATCTTCAACAAGAAGTAACTACTATGCACATATATGCGGGCATTTTTCAACAGTGAATTACACAATAAGTGCTTTTAAAATTCGCTTTTATGGATGGGGTCAGGTTTCTTTATAGAACTGAAGAGCTGGATGTTTATTTGGTGCATTTCAGATGAAACTGAAGGAGATAAATGAGGTCTTGGAAGCACTGAACATGTTCTGTCTAAGCTAATAAAACCTGCTTCTCAGCAAGACTAAAAAACCTTGGAAAAGTTATTTTAAGATGGCTCTATTGTTTCAAGGACCTAGCTTATCAAAATGTAGTAAAAGTACATGGCACTGCAGCATCACTGTTGGACTCAGTCATTATTTCCAGAACACTCAGTCTAAAGCATAGAGCTGATTTTCACTGAGAGTTGCTGACACAAACATTATTACTGTGGTATGTTTTTAAGCTTCCCCATCAAAATAATCATTCCCTTCAGCACAAAGAACCTTTTTAGACCTGTCAGACTTCAAAACATACTTCCACCCCTGAGGTGCTACACTTTCTTATCAGAAGCTTCTCAAAGAAGTTTTGCAGTGGGTGTACGTGCTTCATAATGACAAGACCTATTTCTAAGTGCCTTAAATGTGTTTTGACAACTTGCTATTATATTAATTTAAATTCAGACAAACAATACTTACTTGTTCCTTACATAAAAAGTGAACAAGAAACAGCAGACAAATGCCTGAGATGAACTCCTCTTTGTAACCAAATTTTAACCAGGGAAGTATTTAATCTCCCCAGAGCAATGTAGCAAGATAAATTAATTCTTTTTTTTTTTAATTAAAAAATTGTAGTTCACACCAAAACAGACAGAGCTGCCCAGCCTCACACACTGAGCAAAAGGCACAAGGAGGTGGCCTCCAATTTTGCAGTCCTCTGAAGTGAGGAGCATCCCCTACACATCCAAGGAACCTCACGTCCTCTGCTGCTTGCCTGATGCACACATGCCCACTGTGCCTTAGAGTCATTAAGTCAAGGAGAATCATAGAGTGATTAAGGTTGGAAAAGGTCTCCAAGGTCATCAAATCCAACCATCAACACAACACCACCATGCCTACTAAACTGAGTCCTCAAATGCCACATATACATGTTTTTTGAATACATCCAGGGATGGTGATTCCACCACCTCCCTGGGCAACCTTCACCACTCTTCCTAAGAAGCCACAGCATTCCACATTAACCGCATTGTTTCCTGTCTCTGCACCATGTATTGGCCTCTTTGAAGAAAAGGACTCTTATATTAGTAGGTAGGTGCCTGAAATGCAGTAAAGACTATGTTTTCCTCTTACACAACCAAGTTGTCACCACTGTATGATACAGAGCACGCCACCATCAGACATATTGGCAAGGAATATGAGTTATCTGACGTCAAGACATGCCAAAGTCACACAGTACCAGTGAAGAAGGTAGGGGCTGAATCCAGAAATCCTGAAACAGCTCACTAAGGAAACAAACTACTACTGTAAATGTGGTGATTTTTTTTGTTATTATGTTTATTGCAATTTTCCTTACCGTAAATACAGATGGGACCAAAAATATTCAGGAGACAGACACAACATAACAAGGTAATATGTTTTTAATGCAGTAGATAATTATGGAATAATATTTACATGATTCCTCTTATAACAGTCTGATGCAGTTAAGAATATTTTCTTGGTAATGTGACAATCATAAAGACATGGCAGAATAATAGGACTGGCATTTGGCAGGTAACCTAACAGTAAACCTGTCCCATGTTTGCAAAATCACAGAACAGTATTTTGAAGATATGCAGAAAACCTACAAAGAATACTTACTTTTACATTTGTTTAAAAAAAAGAACATTTAACATTTGACATTTTTAAGAATAAAATCACTTCTGTGACAAGCTCTGGAATAAAATCTAAAGGTTAGAATTCTTTTGAAAATATAATAATAAAACTCAAAATACAGTTTAAAGAAGTGTTCTTCAATAACACAACTATACCAAGCACTCTTGACTACAGCATGTTAATAATTTACGTTTTGGATCAATCTCCAATGATTTTCATTTGTCTTTGAGCATAGAAAAAAAATCAGTTCAACTGAACTATTTAGTTTTACAAGAAACATTTAACAATTTTCTGAACCTACATGTCATTTGAAAGTAAAAATCAATGTTTCATATAAAAATACTCATAGCTTCAATCTTTATTGGAATATATACACACTACCTCTTTTAAAACTGACCTTATTACTTAACATAGTTAAAAATCCATTACGGTCACTCCAAAAATATCACACAAGAGCTTATAAAATATTTTCTGTAGAAACAAATCCAATCTAACTCAAACAAAAAAGTGCCCACAAAATTGATTGCCTGTAAAATCAAATTTAATTTTACATTAAAACTTTTCTTTGAATTTTGCAGATCTTACCATGACTTATAATTTTATGGCTTAGTCTGATCTCTGCCTTATAAAAGAAGTGACAATTATATGCCACTTGTTTTCCTGAACAAATGTATTTTAAGCTGCTGTGGTGCAGTCATCTCTTATTCTCTCCTATATCAGAAATTCTAAGCCTGCTTATTACTCCAAATGGTTCAGAATAACTCCTTTTAATATAAATGGGACAAAAATCACCATAATAATTTTGTAAAAACTGATAAACATTTTGAGCTGTGGCTACTTATTCTTTTCTAGAAACAAGAGAATGAGCAAAAGAAAAGCAAGTGCAAACTTGGCTTCATTACCTGCTCACAAAACAAGCTGTTAGGCCTTGATTAACAAGTTACAAATTATTTCAGTTAGCCAGGGTTGAATAAAGCTTATCCCTACAATCTTTCATCTGACAACTTGCAGTATAACTTCTATATGAGCTGCTCACCAGTAAACTGAACACAGATGGATTAAATCTAAAAAAAAAAAGAGACAAATATATTTGTATTTTTTTGAAAAGATGTCACAGATCATCAATTCATTCCATGAGTGCCTCAGACAAACTTGTATGTTTCATGGTGTTGCTCTGTTTCAGAGTCATTATCTCAAACAGTTTGATCAAACAGTATCCCAGCTGAGAGAAATAGAAAAATAAACATGTTTGCAAAAATGCTGTTTATAAATGTTTCTGTGAAGTGAATTAAATACAAAATGAGAGGCAGATTTTTCAGTGCAAAAGAGTGGGGACAGAAAGACTTCTCTCAGTCATAACATTAGTGGGAAGCTTAGTGAAAATAAAAAGAAAACACAAATAGCTAGGATGAATAAACGTAGATCTGTACAGACCTCTATCTTGTTATACTTTGAGGGTCATCAGAGATTAGTGAGCATCTTACCTTAACCTCAAGCTGGTGTCATAAAAGTGAATACATCTTTGCCCTCCATGTAAAGGAAACTGAAGAGAAAAAGCTGCCAAAGATATTGCATGGTAGATGACTAAACTAATGGGAGAATATCTAAACCTAGGTAAGCATCTACCTAAATCAGAACATTATTTCTGCTACTAAATCAAATGACTGAAATCTCAGGTAAACTGAAGAGAAACTACTGGGATCGTAGAGAAAATGCTTGCTCTCATCTGGAGCTAGTTCTAACTACATGTGCAAAAACATGTTCTGAATAACAGCAGATCTTCCTTAATTCCAGTCAGTAAAACATTCAGGCAGAGATGTTCTAGAAAAAAAAAAAAAAAAAAAAAAAAGAAAGTAAATAAAAATACAAAAGACATTTAAAATTATATTCAATGGCTTTAAATGAATTAAAATTCTTTTATATAGGGCATTCAAATCTCAGCACAAACATACATTTAATCAGAAAGATTGTGAACTGCACTGAAAGTGTGAAAAGAAAGATGAAAAGCAAGACTTTTTCCAGGACTAGCTTTCCAGTATGAAGAATTCTGTTTCTAATTTAAAAGAAAATTCTTCGCAATGTAGAGATAGAGGTCAGTATTACAATGTTAATGATTTCTAATAGTTATTTTTAAACAGGGACACAACTGTTTCATCCACCCTCAGCCTAGGAAATAAGTATTACAAGACCATTGGCTATATGGTCATAATGACCATTATTTTATAATTATAGTAGTGATCACTGGTGTGGGGAATATTTGTTTGTTCAAATGTAAGTATTACTATTACTTTTTCTATATTTTACATATAAATAAATATATATATTACGTACTTCATAGCTTATATATAAAAACTGTTGACCATAAAAATTCTGTAGTTGAGAACTGTGGTGGTAAAGTGCAAAGAACAATGGACAATACCCTTTGTGGTGTGGTTTCATCTCACAGATACAGTATAAATGCCTATGCCCCTGCTCACAGACTCAGAAAAAGAAAGAAAGAAAGAAAGAAAGAAAGAAAGAAAGAAAGAAAGAAAGAAAGAAAGAAAGAAAGAAAGAAAGAAAGAAAGAAAGAAAGAAAGAAAGAAAGAAAGAAAGAAAGAAAGAAAGAAAGAAAGAAAGAAAGAAAGAAAGAAAGAAAGAAAGAAAGAAAGAAAGAAAGAAAGAAAGAAAGAGAGAGAAAGAGAGAGAGAAAGAGAGAGAGAGAGAGAGAGAGAGAGAGAGAGAGAGAGAAAGAGAGAGAGAAAGAGAGAAAGAGAGAAAGAGAGAAAGAGAGAAAGAGAGAAAGAGAGAAAGAGAGAAAGAGAGAAAGAAAGAAAGAAAGAAAGAAAGAAAGAAAGAAAGAAAGAAAGAAAGAAAGAAAGAAAGAAAGAAAGAAAGAAAGAAAGAAAGAAAGAAGCAGTGGATTCATTTTGCAAGTGATTTTAATTGCATTATCTTTGAGTGCAGTAACTTGGAGAGCATTTCTATGCTTTAAATTAAGCTTCTTCACCAGGGACAACTCCACAAATGGATTGAAGATGTTGAAATGATATAAATGGATACCTTATTCTGACTCATCAATATGCATATTACACTAATCTAAACTCCCTTTATACTCTCGTTAGATTTCCCCAGGCAATCCTACACTTTTTTCCTCTTATTTTCATAAATTTATCAATATGTTACATCCTACTTTCTTACTTGGCCCAGTGTATTACTGCAAAAAAGAATGAAAATGTGTATAATTTCTAAGCTGGAAAGTAGAAGAGTATGTAAAGTGACACAAAGCAATAGAAAAACAATAGGTAAATGATTTAATTACATTATACCCCGCCCAATGGAATTTGCAGTAGCTTCTTAGTTTATTGGTAGTTTTCATATGTATTCTTTTAAATGTTGGTAAATGGAATGGATGAAATTATCCTTAAGGCCTCTAAATTAAGAAAAAGATTGTAACTGAATTTGTGAGTTGTCTTAATGCATTAATACAGTTATAAAATTTCAAATCCATTACATTTCAGCAAAATATTGTGTTACTGATGACCTCAGAATACCCTAATATAAACTCCAACTTTAGTTCTGGCTGTGTTCCGATAGACATGTTGATTATCTACATAATATAAGACAGTCAATATGCAATCTACTATCTGGTTGCCCTTGAGAAAGAAATTAAGGGAAAGGCTGAACACACCTGCAAAACTTTTATAAAAACGTGAAATGATTTTGGTACTCTCTTGCCACTGATACAGCAGTTGCTAAATTTATGGATCGTTAGCAGGGAGACAGAAAGATTCAGAGAAATGAAAGCTATTGAGAATTATTAAAAACATGGAAATCTTGAGATATGTAGATGGAGGCTGGGAAAGCATTTGGGTTTTTCTTAAGCACCCTCTTATGGCCACTGTCAGAGGTGAGATACCAAAGAAAATGAACGAGTTGTTGGTCTCACTCATCAAAGCTGCTCTTACAGGTTTTTTAACTTTGCATTATTCAAGTTGTGTACAATATTGCATCCATGTTCTCTTCAAAGGAAAAGAGGGGAGAAAGGAATAGAGAAGGAAATCCTCAGAATTCAAAGAAGCCTTATTAAAAGGAATGTTAAATTCCACGGATTCTGGCTAATATTATGATCATTTGATTAGTAATCATTTGATTTAAGGAATAAAAGTGAGAACAAAGTACCATATTACATTTTTTAACTTATTCAAACAGAGAACATTAAAGTGCTAAATATAACCCTGACTCTAAACTCTGGAGAGTTATCTAAATGTTGTACATGTAACATATTTGGACAACACATATGTCATACACACGTGCGTTAGCATATATGGGAGACATAAAACGTGGTTAGTGGAAGCATGTCGACCAACAGGGTAAAAAACCAACACCCCCTTTGTCCACACCCCCTCAGGTGTCACTCCAGAACAGATTTGAGACTCTGGATGTGAAGGACAGACTGGAGGAAAACAAGGAGGAAGGTGCACCCATATCAGAGCAGGGTCAGAGACCAAAACAGCATGAACATTGCCACAACTGCCACAAGGACCGATAGGAGAGTCATAGTTGTAGGAGACTCACTATTGAAGGGGGCAAAAGGTCCAATATGTCAAGCAGACCCCACTCGCAGGGAAGTCTGTTGCCTCCCAGGTGCCTAGGTAAGGGATGTGGCAAGGAAACTTCCCAGTTTGGTGAGATCTACGGACTATTACTCATACTTACATATAATACCCATATTACTGCTGCTCCATGTGGGAGGAGATGAAGCAGTAATACGAATCCCAAGATGGGTTAAAAGAGATTTTAGGGGCTTGGGACAGATACTGAGGGAATCTGGGGCCCAGGTTACCTTTTCTTCCCTCCTTCCAGTTATGGGTGGTGATATAGAATAGCTCAGATGGATCCAGTCAATTAATACGTGGCTCTGTGGCTGGTGTCACCTCAATAACTTTGGGGGTTTTGATAACGGGATGGCCTACACGGAACCGGGATTACAGGTGTCAGATTTATACACCTTGCCAGGATTATAAAGATGGAAAAGAAATCCCTTATTTTATATGCGGTTGTTGTTATTCTTTATCAGTAAAGTTACTAAGAGACAGTTCAAACACTCTTGACCATACTTTTGCTTGTGACCTTTTATAGGATATTGATACCATCTAAAACTTTCATAATTATTTAGAAAAGAATACATTAAATTCAGTCTTAGAAGTTAAGAGTAATGAAGAATAAGTTTAAAAAAGTTATTACAACCAATGAAAATTAGCAATAGTTTGTATCTAACTATTCAAAATCATTAACACAAAAAATTAAAAATTCTTCATATGGGATTAACAGAAAAGGAAGCATGTTTTCCATGATAAATGTTGCTAATTTTTCCACTGTTATTCTGCTGAATAAAACTTTAGTTTTATTCAATGCTTTCTAGCAAGAAGCAAAGTTATGTTATTATTTATTTAGAGTAAATTTCCATTAAACGCTTGCTTTTACCTCAAAAAATGGCTTTTAAATTATAAAAGCCAAAAGTTCAGCAGGAACATGAATCAGTCACTGTTTTCTACCTTTCTCTGAAGGCATTCAGGAGAGGTACTGCAGGTACAGAGTCATCCCACATTATATACTGAACTCAGTTATCCTCATGGCCATTGCCACACTAGAGTCCTCTATCACCAAGGCAGTGTGAGCAGCATTCACAAAAGATCGTACAACTGACCAGTAGGCTCTATGGTCCCTTCAGGGACCTCTCTTAAATCTTCTTAGTTAAATCTTCTTAGTTCTCTTGCCTTCTTGTAATTGGGGTAGTCTGTATCAAAAATTTACATATTCATAAAGCCTTGTGATGATAGGACTAGGGGGCAGATTTAGGCTTGATATAAGGATGAATTGCATCACCATGAGTATGATGAGACACTGGAACAGATTGCCAAGGAAGTTGTGGCTACCCCATCCCTGTAGGTGCTCAAGGTTGGATAGGGCTTGGGTAACCTGATCTAGTGGGACATGTCCCTGCCCATGGCAGAAGGGTTGGAACTAGATGATCTTTAAGGTCCCTTCCAACCATAACTATTCTATGGTTCTATGATTCTATGATTCTCTCTCTTTCCTTGGCCTGTAGACAATAGCAATCTGGCAAGCATGCTTCTAGCTTGGTCCTCGTCATGCAGTACCTAAAGACAAGTGAGAAGAATACAGGGTGAGAACACTGCCTTGTGAAAGGAAAGGCTGCTTGTAGCCTCAAAGAGCCAGGCTGTTAATTCTCACCTCAAAACTATCAGCTTTTGTTTTACACAAAGACCAGACCTAGAAGTCAAAACTGCTGGGAAAGGCAGTAACAATTAACTGTGCCACTTACCATATCAAGACTTAAATGAACAATCTTAAATGAGTCTGTTGACAACAGATGAGGCATTTTGTAGAAGCAGAAATTATTAATCTAATTGAAAATTTGCCTGTGAAGATTTTAGGATAGGGATTTTTCCCCCCAAATGCCTTTATTTCTGCATTACATGACATAACCTGTGTGAACACCTATTATTTGACAAAACAGGAGTTTTTTAAAGGTCCAAAGAGCAATCCTGTTGACTTTCAATGCAAATTGGGTGCTTTTTATTATATCCCACCAGACCTATAAATGTCCTCACTTGTTCTGTTCTTTAAAGAAAATAGAGTTCCCCAGGCATTGGGTCATTAACTAAAATGTTCTCTTTTCTTGCCCTCGATAAGGGGTCATGGTTAGTTAATGTGGACATTTGTAAGAAGCATCATTAAATATTCAACATGAAAAAGAGCCAACAGCAAAATAATCTTTCAGATGTAAAATAGCCCAACTTTCCATATGCCTAAGAATGGCTAAATTAAGCCTGTTTACTTTCCAAAAGTCTGTGTTTTTTGTTATTATTATTATTATTACTATTATTACTATTATTAATATACATTCCAGGAATTCTTCCTCCACAGCCTGGTAAGCACAAATTACCTGCAGCTTCACACTCTCCCATCCCAAGCAGGAAGGGGACCACAGATTTCTGCAGTGATCTGGCATTTCCCAAAACAAACATTTTATTTTGAATTGGTTTCAGGGCAAAAGCAATTCACAGCTGTAAAAGTTCGGCTAGAACACTGTACAACTGATACTGCAAAAGCATTAACATTTATATTTCTAGGGCTTCCAGTAAATTAAGGGCTGCAGGTGATTTGCACATGCCGCTTCTGTGTAGTCTTTCCTTGGTCCCCACATTTTTATTTTGTTTTGGTTTGTTTGCCTTCCTGTGGACCAGTAGTTGAATGCTCAGTCAATTAACAAGTACTGAGAAATAGACCTTTTTTCCAGTCTTACAACTCAGCTGCTTCCCACAGCAAGGAAGAGGACAGGTGCCTTTATGCCATTAGAATACTGCATATGGTGCTGTGTTCCGCTGCATCTTACAGTCCCATGCTTCAGGCCTAGAAAAAGAAATGATTAAGATTAGGAAATCTAACAGAATTCAAAAGTTTGGCAAGTGCTTCCTTCTTGTTAAAATTTATTATCATAACTAATCAACTAATAATATCTTTAAAATTTGCAAAACTCAAGGTTCTGTATGCAAAGTTAAGACTCAGGAGGATCTACATTGAAATACTGCAGAATATTGGGTTAAAGATACAGGTTAAGTGTGTGTCTGGATCTTATCTTTTCTAATAAAAACATAGCCCACATTTGCTGAAGAAAAAAAATAGTAATCAGGAATCAGATCAAATAGCCGTTTCCCATACCATACACAAGTATATTATAATAAGGATCTCAAACTTGGAACCCACTGCTATGATTAACAAAGGTTAATGTGATCTCAGTTATCCCATAGATTGTAAAAAAGATTACAGTAATAACAGTTGGGTTTGGTTTAGAATGAAGAAGCATCCTAAGAGGTCAAATAACTTGCCAGCAATTCCTTTACATTATTCCCAAGCGATATATAAGCTGTTAAGTGAAGTAGTTTATTAAATATTTAAAAAAACTGCTGCCAATGTGAAGCTGTAAAATGCAGATTGAATTGTAAATATTTAGTATGCATGAAACTAGTTCACAAGAGACATGCTATAAATAAGTATTGTTTGATTGCTATAATTATTGCACTGGGGCCAGACTGGGCACTAGTGAAACGCTTAACTTGAAATCCTACTCTTCTTCTGCCCATGAAAAATTCCATCATTCCAAGAGATTTTTCCTTCATGTTTTTCATTAAAAAATCTCTTCCCAAACCTAGAAATCAGTGTTCATTTTAGAGCTGACCAACCCATATAATACCATCTAAAGGTAGATCTTATCTTCTGTCTGCATATCATTTAATAAATCAGTTCTGACTTCTGTAGGTGTATGATTAAATATTTTATAAGTAGTTTATTAAAATAAATTCCATCCTATAAATGCCTATGGAATGTCAGCTTTGACAGTTCACTTTTGGTCATACGCTATTTTTCCTCCCTTTTCTTGAAATTTTGAAACATTTGTAAATAGGATGATGAGGACTGACAAATTGAACAGAAAACATGCAAGTACATCTCCAAATGCATTTCTTATTAGATTACTATATGTTCCAGACTTATTTTTCACTTTGAAATCCTAAAGCAACTTATTAAATAAATCCCCCCAAATTACATTTTTCTTTGAGAAAATGTTGGGGAAGCACTTATTTTGATTAGCTCTTTCCTAAACAAAATATCCTCTTTTAGGATCTGAACATTTCTCCCAGCATCATGTGCATCATGTAGCCAGAGGCTTTTTAAGGTAGGTTGTGAGACAAGGAAGATGGTATCATTTGCCTCAGGATAAGACATGACTTTAAGTTAAGGCATTTGTTCAACTCACGTAATTTCAGATGCTTTGATGAGGCATTTGATTCAGAGTCTGCCAGCTCATGCTCCATGCTCTGGTGGCAGTAGGTAAAATCAGATTTTGATGACTCAAGTAGAAGGACAATTTTCTTTAGTCTTTTTTATCCATTGTCAACAAGGGTCACTATTTTTCCCCCATGGCCACCCCCTCCCCCTTCCAAATATGTTAATTATTCTCTTAGCAGTAGGAGCCATTCTGTGCAGGTCTAATGAAGGGAGGTGTCTATTTATTTATCTGGTTTCCCTTGTGCAAACATCTCTTCTTTCTCTCTCTATGTATATTACATCTACCTTTAGTGACAGCTGGTGCTGTGGAGACAACTATGTTCTGCAACACAACGCAGTGTCCTGCTTCTTGGTTATCTACACATTAGAACTCATTGTAGAGCCTCTTGACTTCTTCTGCCTTCATGTTCAGGTTTCTGTCCTACAGAAATCAAAGCATAGACATAAAAGAAGGTAGATGACTATGTTTTTTTCCCAGCAAGAATCTAGAAGTAGTCAAGGGGAACATAATTCTACACAGGCAATTGCAGACAGATTGTTCATAAACAAAACAACAATCAAAACCAAAATACCAAACAAACAGAACCCCCAAACCTGTTACTTTATTGGCATCATTTGCTTAGAACATTACTCAGCTAGGGAATCAAATTCCCAACAAATTGGTCAGTGACTCTTCAGGTTTTGATGAGAGTCCATCTTAAGGGTCCTTAGGCAGTCAAGGAGAGGATTCCTGAACCTGTTGTTTCTAGTAAATTTTTTTTTTTTTAAACTGACTGAATGGTGGTTCTACATAACTATTCCAGTGCATACACGATCCATTTATATTGATTACCTCAAACTACAAACAATGCATTCTAATTTTCTATGTGTGAAACACCATTCTGTGCGACCATTTCTGCATCTGCAGAGACAGTTTCTGCAGAGTATTAACAAGTAACTTTCCTGTGTACTGTTTGGTCAGTTCTACAGCAGGAACTGCCTAGGGGAGTCTCTGTGACAGCCAGATCTGCTACACAGGATGTTAATCAGCTCACTTAAACCTATAAATAATGCCTGTCAATTGGCCTGTGGACAGCAGGAAATGCCTAAGGGAATCTACAGGATTGTCTGAATTTCCCATCCGAAGTGTTCCTGTAAAAATTAGTCACAGCTCTGACAGGAAGCCAGCCAGGAGTTTAATCAGTCGCTTTGTCTCAAGTCAATCCATTGCTTCATCTGTATTGTGAACAGCTGGCGAGCACCTGGACCAGCCAGGAAAGTGAGGATGATGCACACTGCAAATGCACATGAGCACAGTCCTGATAACCAGCTACACTGCAGTTGCAACGTGAATCTCTACAATGTTACTACTGTAACAAATTCATAGAATCATAGAACAACCAGGTTGGAAGGGACCCATCAGATCTTCTAGTCCAACCATTCCTATCAAACACTAAACCAAGTCCCTCAAGGCCTCATCCACCTGCGCCTTAAACACCTCCAGGGAAGGTGACTCAACCACCTCCCTGGGCAGCCTATTCCAATGCCCAATGACACTCTGTGTGAAGAACTTCCTCATACACTTTCCCCCAGTGTAGAGATGTGGGGCACAGATGCACTTCCAGTCTCTAAATGACAGTTGTTCTCTGGGTAGAAATTTCAGTACATTAAGCATAAAAGTCTATGTTCAGGTGGGATAAAACAGTATCTATTTGACAATCTTTGACCTATAAACATAAGATCTAAGTTTTAGAAGTTACAGAAACAAAATTATGTCTGTTCCATGGAAGTAGAGTGATTTGGTGAATTATTTGTGGAATACTAGTAATCAACAAAACATTTTTTTGCACTGCTTTCTTTGGTTTTTGTACACTTCTCAATATCTTCATCAATGACCTGGATGAAGGCATTGAGTGTACCCTTAGCAAGTTTGCAGATGACACTAAGCTGGATGGAAGTGTTGATCTGCTGGAGGGTAGGGAGGCTCTACAAAGGGACCTAAACAGACTGGACCACTGGGCTGAGTCTAATGGCATGAGGTTTAACACAACCAAACACCGGGTCCTGCACTTGGGGCACAACAACCCTATGCAGAGCTACAGACTAGGAAAAGTCTGTCTAGAAAGCTGCCAGGAGGAGAGGGACGTGGGGGTGTTGCTCGACAGCCAACTGAACATGAGCCAGCAGTGTGCCCAGGTGGCCAAGAAGGCCAATGGCATCCTGGCTTGTATCAGAAATGGTGTGACCAGCAGGTCCAGGGAGGTGATTCTCCCTCTGTATTCAGCACTGGTGAGACCGCTCCTTGAATCCTGTGTTCAGTTCTGGGCCCCTCAACACAAGAAGGATGTTGAGGCTCTGGAGTGAGTCCAGAGAAGAGCAATGAGGCTGGTGAGGGGTCTGGAGAACAGATCTTATGAGGAACAGCTGAGAGAGCTGGGGTTGTTTAGCCTGGAGAAGAGGAGGCTGAGAGGAGACCTCATTACTCTCTACAGCTACCTGAAAGGAGGTTGTAGAGAGAAGGGAACTGGCCTCTTCTCCCAAATGACAGGGGACAGGACAAAAGGGAATGGCCTCAAGCTCCACCAGGGGAGATTTAGGCTGGAGATTAGGAGGAGGTTTTTCACACAGAGGGTCATTGGGCATTGGAATAGGCTGCCCAGGGAGGTGGTTGATTCACCTTCCCTGGAGATGTTTAAGGCATGGGTAGATGAGGTCCTGAGGGACATGGTTAAGTGTTTTATAGGAATGGTTGGACTCAATGATCCGTTGGGTCTCTTCCAACCTGGTGAGTCTATGATTCTATGATTCTGTGATTCTATCACTTTCTCTCAAGGTTGAAACACAGATGTGACTCAGTAAGTCCAGGCATTTTTCTTGGCTACCACACTGAGGAATTGATTTACCACCAGCACTCTGCCCTTCAGTCTTCTCATCTGTAAAACAGGCATAATAAATTATACTATGCACAATAGCCTCAGAACTTGGCACATGGTTCACTAGCACCTGAGTGCATACTGTGTTCTGGTGGAATATGCAGTAAAACGTAGCAAAAAGTTTGCATTTGTTCTCCTAAATTCTCTGTAACAGATTATCAGCAGCAAAAATGACTAATTTCCTCATTCTCTATTACTTAAAGCCTTCTGCCAAGCTAAGAATAGCTCCAAGTCCATCTTGCAAGCTACTTTTTGGGGTTGCGTCTTTTGTCCAGATGCTTGTGCATATCTGTTGGTTACAAGCGCTACATCACTTACAAATAGAACTGTCTGGAATGAAGTCTGAGCAATACAGTGCTCTCTCACTCTAGAAACCACTAAATTCATGTTTTCTACACCTCTTAACTCTGTAATTTGCAACAGAAGAGAGGTTATAGGCCTCCTGTAGAGTAGCATTGCAGGCATTGACCCCAGGCTTTCAGTCAAGTCTCAGTGCACTTACGTATAGAATTCAGTCCTGTGTTCTTCGGTGAAAGAATTTAGTCTAAAAGCATACAAAAACATATATGCTTAACATTGTAATGAAAAATGGGCAAATAGATATGATACTTGAAGTTTGTCCCCTAAGAGAAAACATTATGAGAATTATGCTTATAGGATCATATAGAAGCTTGTTCTATATCTTCTGATAAACGATTTTATTTTTTACCTCAAAAATTTGAATAACTGATATTTCCTGTCATTTAAAAAAAATACAGAAGAAATCTCAGCAGTTTCTGGACTATATCCTTTCCTTTGAGGGAGTGGAGTCCCTGGGAGAAGGGTTGAATTAAGTGAAGTAGCTACATCTGCTCAATGACAGTTTTTTTCTTAGATGTTTTTTTTAATAAAAATTACCACAGGTCAGCTTCTAATCTCATTCAAAGCATGAAAAACACTGGATGGTCTATGAGAATCTGAAACTACTTTCCATTATCCTGATTCTGCATCATTCCAGGTTGTCAAGAGGGTTGGAAATGTGGCAATGACAGCAAAGTTCAGATGACTAGCTGAAAAGGGAGCGTAAATTCTACACAAACATACACAGAATTGAGTGAGGGAGAGGAAAAGGAATGGAGAGAAGAAGGAGGATAGGACAGGACTGGAGTATCAAACTGGATACTTTTTCTCAAGCTTGAACCAGATACATAAAATAATGAAAGTTTCCTAGCGGAGAGTAAGAGCAATTAACGAATTGTAAAGAAAAAATGTTTTTCTAAGAAAATTACCGTAACAGATGGCAAAGTATGTATGCTATGGTTTGTTCAAAACTAATAAAAAAGTAAGTATGATGAAATAGAGAGCATAAACAAGAAAAGAAACAACTTTGATTAGTTGAGAAGGATAATTAGGATACTTAACGTGCAGAAAAATATAAAATGTGTATAAAGATCAAGTTTATTGAGAATAAATCCAGCTAGAATGGAACCCTTTGCAGCAATTAGGAAGGAACTAGCCTCTCAGCAAGGAAATTATAATATACAGTAAGTATTTTATGTTCATTGGTCTTACTAAAAATTAATTGCTCAGCCCCTTTTTTTTCCACGTCTAATATACAGAGGCAGAGATACTTAATGTTAAAGAAACTTGGATGTAAAGTTTGGGGGTTTTTTGTTGGTTTTTTTTTTTTTCCAATCCAACAATGTGTATTATGGTTTTTTTTAAAATTGCTAGCCATTATTTCTTCAATAAACTATAAACCAATGCCAATTGCTTCAGCATAAGCATGCACAGAGCTAATTCACATGCCATGGACTAGCTGATGTATGACTCTATACGCTTGAATTTTGAGAGATACCAAAGAATACAGTCATTGCTACTGAAAAGAAACAAATGTGAATGTTATTTAAGTACTTAGCAGGATACAGAAAAATAAAAGGGTGGGATGATAGAAAGATTATTAGAACACTCAGGAAAAAGTAAACTCAAAGAACTATATCTCACTTTGCAACCTTTTAGCAAAAAGGATGAGAAACACTCTCACCTTATAAGCAGCTTGCTTCACTTTTTTTATACTGGTGATCTGTTACTACCTCCTCCTCTGCAATTCATGACAACGGTCTCTGTCAGTAACAGCACAATGCCCTGGCTGCCTCAACCTAGTATGGCAGTGATTGTGACCTTCACATCCCTCTGCAGGGATCAAGGCTGGTGGGTCAGGCAGCCCCAGCCCTGCTCTCAAGATCTCATGCAAATATCTCAGGTGGACTTTTGAAGAACTGTGGGACCACGTAAAGATGTTGCCAGGAACCTACATCACCTCTGGACTGACCCAAGAGATTGATATAGAGAAAGCACAGCTTGCAGAACCTAGGCAACCTTCACACTGACCCTCTGTTGAAACTCTATTTTAAGGAGTGACTTAGCTTTTTACTTGAGATACCATATTACCTTCACGGGGTGGTGAAAAAAGTAATCTCTTGCTTTGGCTTACATGGGCATCACTTAGTGGTTTGGGGGGTTGTTTGGGGTTTTTTTTTATTATTATCACTCAAGGTCTAATTTTTAAACAAGTAATATGTCAAAGAGGAAAGGGTTACAAAAAATAAATTAAGGAAATTTATTCTGTTCTCAGATTGTAGAATGAAAGTATTTCTATGCCCTTACAGAGGGCATAGAAAAGAAATATTAAGAGCTCCCTCTTAAGAAATACTTTTATTGCTAGTAATTTTTGCTTAGATGGGACTGGAGTGGCACAAGCAGATTTTAATCTGAATCTCTTCACACATTTTTTAACAGTGTGTCATAACAGAAGCATTAAGAAAGTGGAAAGTTTTTCTTCTTGATTGAAACCTATGGGTCTGCACTTCCCCTAAGCCTAAATTTAAAAACCTGACACATTAGTTGTAAATATGTTTAAATTAAAAGAATAAAAGGAGCCATCTCCTGCCTATCACACATCAGAAGACAGAAAAATAAGAGATTTAGAAGAATAAAATGGTAATGTCACTGATGAAATGGTAGATAAGTGCACATAGAGCAGATGAAAGAGACAGTAGTCTCTGCAGTACCTGATTTAATCTGACCAGTTTAAACGACTGCTCACTGAACTGCAACCTCTATATAGATTTGTTTGGCAAAACCCATGTTTTTTCAACAAAATTGTTAAAAAAAATATATCAAGCCTAGACTAGCAAATGGCTACTCAGGAACCAGTTGGTGTAGGTGCAATTTACTGCTCCTGTTTGGAAGCAAATGCAGACAGGGTCGTCGGTATGAGGTGATTGTCCAAGCCCACTGTTCTGTTCTACTCTTTCCTCTATCAAAAGATCAACTTGGGTTTAAGACAAAGTCCTATTAAAAACTACTTTTTGGTAGCAATAGGTCTTGATCTTGACAATTCCCAGATCTGACTATCGTTAGGTTCAAGGGCAAGACTAGAGTTTGAAAAGACTTTTTTCATCAGAAGCTCATAACTTACACAGTCACCACCAATTTCTTGACAACTGATGAGAACTAAAGTTCTGATTTTCAGCACAATTACTTTTATCTTAGCTATAAGGTTGGTTGGCATTCACAGAGGTAATGAGTTAAACAGCTTCTCACAGATATCTTGAAAACTCACATTACTATGTAGAAAGTATAATTTGATTGACACTGCCAAAACTTGTGTTTTACAGCAGTAGTTCCTCTGTTTTATGCTGTACTTACATCAAACAACATATTTAATGACTCATAAATTACAAGTGATGACAAAACCCATGAAGCCAGCGGAGGAAATGCAGTTAGATGAAAGCAGCACATTTGCAAACAGCAGGAGTTAACAGTGTGTTAACAACTTCTCCAGACAGAGAGCTTCAGTGTCCAAAGAAAGACATGGCACTGGTATCCACTTATGTGTTTTACAGATTTGTTCTTTATATGTTGAACATTCAATTTTCTTCAGTTCTTACTGTTTCAGCATAACACCAAAAATCTTCCAATGTTTTTTAAATAAGTGTGATAACCATCAACTTCCTTCAAGATGGCAGGAAGAACTGTTACTGTAAACTGTGCTTCAGGGTAAAATCCAGGATTGAGTCACATGGACTGCTATCGTCATAGTAGGTTAATTTTATTGTAATTTTACTTTGTGTGTTTTATGAGACTGTCAGTGGAAAGAAGTATATAAGGCATACTGCTCATTAAATAAAAAATCAAAAATTATTCATAAAAAATGGTGCACTATATCTTACCATCAAGAAACTTTGTACTCACAGTTATGCTGTAATACTTAGCAGCATGTACTTGTTTTATATTCTTTTTTCAGCCACTAATACAATAGTAGTAAAAAACTACTCTGTTTTTTTGGGATTCACAGTCCCAAAGTGTGACAGTATAAATGTCAGAGTTCTTGGATGGCTGACCACAGACAGCAGAAAAGACTATATGGTCTCTATTTAAACCCAGGTTTACATGCTCTGGAGTGTGATCAGCGTGAGTCATGGCAGTGTCTTGCATTTATAACACTGTGATGGAATGATACCCGACTTGCTAGAAGTTACCTCGTAAGGGACAGAAAAAGAGTTGTCTCCTTTCCACATTAGTGTTCCACATATCCCATAGAAATGCAGGGAAATGGTGTAGTCTATGCTATGCATTGAAATAAAACATTTTCTTGCAGCATAATTTGTATTTGGGAGCAGACTATCCCATTTTAATTATTCACTCTAAGACGCTATTGGGAACAAGGGAAAACAACAACCTCTTAACCTCCATACAAAGCACTACAAGTAAAGCAGCACATAAAAAAACAGCGTGCAAGTAGCTGGCTTCTTTGGACCTATCTCTGAAATATTCAGAGAGATCTGGAGATCTTAATGAAAGACAAGAAAAAATACTTGTGGATAAAGCAATATTATAAGAAGCCTGTTATACCGCAAGTGTGACGCCTACTAATGAAAATACTGAGATTTAAAAAATAAAGTTTCCAAAGACAGATTTAGTTTTCTAAAATAAGCAGCTCAATATAAACAAATAATCTCATATCAGGTTTTTCATGTCAATCCTAACAGGCCACTTCTTAGTTTAAGGAATCACCTCCAAATAAGTTCAAGTTAAGAAGTAAATATTTAAGTGTCCAATTAGGACTCTCCTCCTCCTTTACTTTCAACAATTATTTCATTGATTTTGTAAGCAGTTCTCACTCTTATATTGGGATTATTTGAAGTAAAGATAGGGACATATAATAGCACAAGAACAAGCTTCCCAATGCTATGTCATGTGACTCAACCTTGAGAGTCTTGCAGAATTATTTAATTTATGAAAAGCAGCCAAACTGTAAAGTTCATGAGAGAAAAAATGCTGAGTAAATTCTTTTCAGTTACCTGGAGACTGCTAAACAAGACTTCTTAAGTTATTCTGATAACCCTGTATGTAACCGCAGCCTTTGAAAAGGATCTGGAATACCGTTCTGGAATGCATTTATTATAAGCAGGATGCATTTATTATTTCCTCTCAATCCATGAAGTTCAGAGCAGATTTTTTTTGTCCTCTGTGGATATTATATACTTTCATATATAACATATGCACTCTTGGTATTCTTCAGTTTCAAAACTTGAGAAACAACTGATTCCATGGATTAACTCTAAAGAAAGCTAGTTTTCTAATAGTGTTTGTCATGCACTTTTGTAAAATTGGCATAGATGAATAGAAAAATAATCAGCAGAATAAATGAAGAGGAGTTTACTCTTGGAAAAGAAGGTAGCTAATATAGCTAATCTTTTTTAAAAAGATCAGGAAAAAAGTAATATGGGTTTTTTTCCTATTAATATTATCCTTTGGTTAATTAAAATTATACTTCTCCATTCCTTTTCCAAGGAGTAAATAAAGAAAAAGAAATCCACAAAACATATTACTGCCAGTAGGCTGATCTGTTTTACATGTTTCTGACATTATACGTTAACAATTATTTAATTTGATCAGGGATATGTGAAAATTAAATCTATATGCAAAATAAGAAATACAGTTGTACATAAAACTAACAGCTGTAGGTTTGTTCTACAGTCAACTAGCACCAAGTTTTAAAATGCACTGCAATATCACTAGTGTTACTAGAGGTAAGGCTTTTAAAACCATTAAGATATACCTAGGTTTAATGAATTGAGAAGTATTTCTGGTATTGCTCTAGCTCCCATAAAGGGACAAAAAAAGAGAGCTTACTTTGCTGCCAAGGTAATAGCCTACTACATCACAAACATGCATTTACTGAAAAACACACTTCATTTAGAAGAAAACTAAGCCCTGGAAACAGTCAAAAATAGATCTATAAAACCAAGGTAATGTGGCTTCTCATCTAAGCTTAAGTAATTTTTAGATTAAAGGGTATTCAGCTTACACATTTTCCGTGGAGAAGAACTAAAAATACAGAGCTATTACTAGCTGATCTTAGCCAATGACAGACTATTACAGTGAAATTACAGACAGACAGTAAGATTCACAGAATCACAGAATCACAGAACAACCAGGTTGGAAGGACGCATCGGATCTTCTAGTCCAACCATTCCTATCAAACACTAAACCAAGTCCCTCAAGACCTCATCCATCCGTGCCTTAAACACCTCCAGGGAAGGTGACTCAACCACCTCCCTGGGCAGCCTATTCCAATGCCCAATGACCCTTTCTCTGAAAAACCTCCTCCTAATCTCCAGCCTAAATCTCCCCTGGTGGAGCTTGAGGCCATTCCCTCTCATCCTGTCCCCTGTCACTTGGGAGAAGAGGATAGATGAAGAAACATTTTACAAACATATATTTATACATTTCTTATGTAAACACTAAGTATTTAAAACAATTCCAGAAAGTGAAGTGACTGAATGTGACTCTCCGAACATGCACATGTGTGTGCTTGTATCTTTACAAATACTTACAAATAAAATGCAGATTCTTTTATTTTCAAAGTCAGTATGGCTTTACAATATTAGCTTAAGTAAATCTTACCCCATAAATAAGCATACAAAAATTATGAACAAACACACCATCTCCCCCATTGATTCTAGGAACATCTTAAGCACGGGAGTCCTATGAAGCAAAGCAGAAGTGTCATATGAGACACTGATAACCGATCCTAACGAAAATAAAATCTAAATCTGCCTGTGCAAAAATGCAATAGCATCACTGACTCTCTCTAAGTCCCCACCATTTATCCATATTTTATGAATACTTTGTGCTTTCCTTCCCAGTTTAAGAATTGGTACATTAGAGATATGAAAATAGGGTTTGAGAAAAAAATCTCAATGTATTCCTCTGTTAGAAAGAAAATCATGTTCCTGCCTGATCTTTACATTACACTCTTGAAATATCACTGTGGACAACAGGACACATAAGGAAATCCAATGCCATTCAATTGGCCTGTAATTCTGATGAGCTGCTCCAGACCTCATTGTCATTTTGGATGAACAATAATCCACTTATTTTGAATGCTACCACTTGAGTTTCTATTCAACACAGACCTAGAACAGAGATTCTCAACTGATAGTACACAGACCATGGAATACAGAAAATTCATCCACCAAAGAGCACGCTCATGACATCTTGCTTTTCCAGGTCAGTTTTACTACTCTCATACTGAGTTGTGTATGGCCACAAATGGTACATTGGGATGTTAAGAACAGGACATAGGTATATGTTTCTCTACATAGCAACATAGCGTAGCCATGGACCAGGTGCAAAGATGAAGAATATCCATCTTGGATATCTTTAAGAATGAAGCCATAGCTGAGCTGATCTACTGTTGGAAAGATGACAAGGAGTTCAGAACAAATGACATCCAGAGGACCCTTCCACTTAGTATAGTTCTCTGAAAACTGTGTGATGACACTATTCTCGATCTATTCAGACTAAAATCAGAAGAACAAACTTTGCAGGATATACACTTCTTCCTGTGGACTTTATTCTTCTGCTGATTGAAAGGGACGCTACTAATGAATTCACAGTTCCTGCAATGCTATAATTTTCAATGAATGCTCAGTACATTAAGTAAAATGATGATACAGACATTCTGCACTCCTGAGAGAAGCTTTATCTTGGAAAATAAGAGAGTAAGTCTCATGTTTATCACAGTATTCTACCTAATTTATACATACCTTATGTAATGTCTCCAGATCTTCTATCTGGAGATGGCTTGTAATTGACTTATTCCATTGTGAGGTATCCTAGATTTGATCCAGCTCTCTAGTGAATGACAACACAAGTGATTTAACATGGATAGCACACTGTCAAACTTTTGCTTAGAAGAACTACTAAAAGCAGCAACCTCATCCTGTGTCCTATGGTGCATTTGAACTCAGTCAACCTGTATAACGCTCACAATGGCAACTGATTGAAACTCTCTCTTTTATCAGCATTAAACAGACACAGAAATGTATGTGCAAGACCTGATCCCATAAAAAAGCTTAATCATAATTCAATACATGGAGAAAATACTCAACCTATAATCAGAAACTGGAGATGAAAGAGGAAAATGATTATTTTCCCAGACAAATTGATGAAATATTTTTTTAAGTAATACTTTATGGAATCTATTGGACCAGTTGCAGAAGAGAATTTTTGTTTGAGGAAGATTATAACTGCCAGACAGTGAACAGGTATAAAGAAATGTCCAACTTGGTCAGCTCTGGTACTAGTGTTTACTGTCCTGAGATAATGCCTACCTTCCCAGAAAAGGAAGGTTAGGCATTAAAATAATGTTAAAAGATTAAATCTAAACTAGAAACTGTGTATAGTCTCTCTTTTCAATTGCTCTTCAATTTTAATATTCCTGATCTTGTTTTGATAACTTTAACCTACATAAACATAATTTATCTGACTTTTCTGTCAAGAGAATATGTAGAAAAACTACTAGGTTTCCATTTACACTGTCACTTACTGGCAAGTAATCATGGTTGTTATCTTAAGCTGCAAGTAGCTGTCTAAGGAATGATTAGACCTCATTAGACTATTAGAAAAGGGTGTCTTTTTCCCCTTGAACTCCTTTTTAAATTATTTGTGACCCAAAATAATATTTCTTTCCTGTGAAAAAGGTTTAACTGATTTTTCAAAATGCTGTTTCTCACTGTTGATACTGATTTACTTCTGAGGCTATGTTGTCTGTCTGTCAAAGCTGTAGCATTAAACATTTACATTTTAAGATGATATTATAACTCAGGTGATGAAAATTAAAGATCTTGGTTTTTGAAATTTTCAATTGCTTGTCAATGATAGTAAATTTGCATGTTTTCCCCAGTATCATCATCGATTGCACCTATTATTTAATTTCCCCTTTTCTTCAGCAAACAAATTATCTGATGTTTACACATGAGGCAACGCTACAAAAATACACTGATTTTCAGTCCACAACATTTTAACTAGAAACAAGATCTTATATTACATTTGTTTTTCTTTGTTGTCCAATCTAACCCCTTTGGTGATTTTTAGGTGAGGGAACTTTGAAAGAGGACATTTGTCCTTACCAGCTGGAACCAAGAAAGTAACTTAAACCAGTGAACATTAAATGACACAATGCTCCCTTCCATGTGATCTCTCCAGCAGATTCAACAGATAATAGTGCTTTCCACTATCCCACAGTTGGTGCATTTTTCTATGTAGGTAGGCTTCCTGCTACTTCAAATTATATCAGGAGACAGGTAAAACAGATCACAAGAGAAATTCCCTGCAAAATACAATGTAGTTGAGTAAACCTCGTATAGTAAGAGGAAGGACTTAAATCTTGAGTAGACATACTTTGAACAAGTGTTTATTGTGTTAATTCTGCAAGAGCTTAACTTAAATTATTTCTAAAATCTCACATTTGAGAAGAAAACTTTTTTCCTTAACAAGATACTTCTCTCAATTGCAGCAAGGAAAGACATATTGCATAACTCACACCGTGTCACTTATTACAAGTAAATCAAGCTCCAGGGAGCTCGAAGAACTGAAACTGGAATACTGTATACATAAAGAAGACCATTTAAGAGAAAATGACTAAAAGAACCAATGCCTATGAACTAAAAATCTTAAAAAAATAAGTTATTTGGGTCTTAATATATTAAGAACATTGTGTGGTTGCATTTCAATATATATTTCTGTCTCAGTTCTCCTGTATTTTGATACAAGAAAACTGGTATTTTTTACTCTTTCATAAAAGAACTAATGAAAATAATTGTTCATTTTAAATTAATGGGAGACCTTACATAGGCCCCTCACCACAAGAAGGATGTTGAGGCTCTGGAGCAAGTCCAGAGAAGAGCAACAAAGCTGGTGAAGGGGCTGGAGAACAGACCTTATGAGGAACGGCTGAGAGAGCTGGGGTTGTTTAGCCTAGAGAAGAGGAGGCTGAGAGGAGACCTCATTACTCTCTACAAGTACCTGAAAGGAGGTTGTAGAGAGGAGGGTACTGGCCTCTTCTCCCAAATGACAGGGGACAGGACAAGAGGGAATGGCCTCAAGCTCCATCAGGGGAGATTTAGACTGGAGATTAGGAGGAGGTTTTTCACAGAGAGGGTCACTGGGCACTGGAATAGGCTGCTGAGGGAGGTGGTTGATTCACCTTCCCTGGAGGTGTTTAAGGCACGGGTGGATGAGGTCTTGAGGGACTTGGTTTAGTGTTAGATAGGAATGGTTGGACTAGAAGATCCGATGGGTCCCTTCCAACCTGGTTGTTCTATGATTCTATGATTACTGCATTTTCCACATACCACAAGAAACCTTGTCTAAAAAGGCAGTAATATGTATGTTACTATTATTGCTATAAATCTAGGTCCTGTGTCTACAGTTGTTAAAAGTAGAATTACAGGCGGAAAGAAATTAGACTTTGGAGTGCTATTGAGAGCAACTGATCTAGGCATGGCATTAAAACTTGCTGCTTCCCTAGGCACCTTCTCAAATGATCTAATGTGTTGTTTATTATTATACAATTAAAATTTTTGATAACACTTCAGCCTCTTCCTCCAAGTCTTCTAGGAGTACTGTTAGGCCACAGAGTCCTGCCCCTATTTGCTAAATGTAAAACAACATAGATACAGATAGTTGAGGGACCGCCATATCACTAAGACAATATTAACCAGCATAACAGCAAATAGAATAATCTGTGTAGAATAGTTATTATTGAGTGCTAGCATCTTGGAATGGTCCTAAGGGCTTCCTGACATTTCTTTTCCTTAAAATGGAGCTCTGCGCTATTACCACAACTCAACAGCATTTATGAAGTTCATTTTGCCCTTAAACCCAAACTGAACATTAGCATTTTGTAACCTTACCCACTTATATGTTCCAATATGAAGTGAAGCCAAAGTAGGTTGAAGGGATGAGAGAATCTTGCTCATAAAATATTAATTATTGCTCCTATAAAAATGTTAATTAACTGAAACCTAAAATGCCAACGGAAATATGAATGTCATTTTGTTGCGAACTTGGAGGTACTGATGGACTTGTATGTACTGCACAAGAAAAGGAATATTTACCAAACATAAAGCAAATCAGGACTGTGCATGTTATAAAAATTTTCAATACATTTTCTGACTTAGGATCATGTACGTGAAAAATGCAAATCTCAGAATGCTGGCAAAGCAGGCTTCTTCTCTGTTCTCCTGAATGAGCAATGAAACTGTCCCTGCAGTAACTGCATACACCAAAGAACATTCTTCAGACTTGAAGCTCATAATTTTAAAGTAGAACATTCAGCAGCTGTTAAACAACCAATAAGGCGTACTGCCTTCCATTCGTAAATCTAGTATTGCTCAGTTAGCTATTTTCTCCTTGGGTTTTAACACTCCTGTTGAAGTTTGCTATGATGAGAATGGTGGCATAGAATCATAGAACAACCAGGTTGGAAGAGACCCATCGGATCATCAAGTCCAACCACTCCTATCAAACACTCAGGATGAGTGTCCCTCAGGACCTCATCTACCCATGCCTTAAACACCTCCAGGGAAGGTGAATCAACCTCCTCCCTGGGCAGCCTATTCCAATGCCCAATGACCCTTTCCATGAAAAACTTCCTCCTAATCTCTAGCCTAAATCTCCCCTGATGGAGCTTGAGGCCATTCCCTCTTGTCCTGTCCCCTATCACTTGGGAGAAGAGGCCAACTCCCTCCTCTCCACAACCTCCTTTCAGGTAGTTGTAGAGAGTAATGAATTCTCCTCTCAGCCTCCTCTTCTCTAGGCTAAACAACTCCAACTCTCTCAACCTTTCCTCATAAGGTCTGTTCTGCAGACCCCTCACCAGCCTCGTCGCTCTTCTCTGGACTCACTCCAGAGCCTCAACATTCTTCTTGTGGTGTGGGGTCCAGAACTGAACACAGTATTCAAGGAGCATATTGAACAAAGTATTCAAGGAGGCATGATCCAGAGGATACCAAAGCAGCCCAGGAATTAATCATTCTAACTCCTTTAGTCCATGAATAACATGAGAGTTGTAAGATGCCAACAGTATAAACTAAGAGCCACCAACAAAATGAAGTGTTTAGTTAGACTTCCCCCTGGTAGTAGTAGACAAGGAGTCAGACAAACTTCAGGAGAAGTTCAGAGTCAAATCTGCATACTGTGCATTTGAAATTAATTGATGCTTTTCCACTGACTTTATTGAGGGCCAAAACACTCTCTAGAAAGACAAAAGTAGCCAAGTGACCCAACATAAGAGTTTTTCTTTTTTCTTATTTTTTCAAGAAAATGAGAAATAGAAAGAAGAGAGGATGGAAAGAAAAATGAAAGGAATCCTGTTAAAAGGATATTAAATATTTCCTCTTAACTACTAAAAGAGCAAAAACTAGTATCAGCCAAAATAGAGCAGATTTGCAGCATATTCCAGTGGAACATATGCACACAGTTATATTATTCCAGGCTGACTACAAGGTAGCCATAGGAAAGTTATGACTCATATTACTTAAAGAAGAAAATGTTATGATAATAATTTGTACTAACAGCACCCCTAAGAAGTTCCGTACATGCTGTTGTTCCAAGCACAAATCCTGAAAGGGAATACTGAAACAAGAAGTAATTGTAAAAATGCTAATTTCTTGTTTAAAAGAGATAAAAGATCATCTTTTAAAGTGGTACAAAATGTAATTAATAACTGGCTCTTGAGTTTTACTCAGTCTTTTTTTTATTATTTCATTCTGATTCATTTTTAAGATAAAATCTGATTTGAGAAAATGAAAACCGTTCTCTCACAACACAGAGAAATAAACTTCATCCGCTTCCTGTTTGCACCAGACAGAACTGTTGACACCCTGAATAAGTCTTTGGGTATCAAGACAAATTGCTAGAAGATATGTTAAAGAGAAAATATGTATTTATTGCCAGCCTCTCATGGCTTGTCTGTTGACCATGTGGAAGCGGTTCTATCTACATCTTTCTGTTTAAAACCAAAACTGCTTACTGATATAACTGGTGATGATATGGTTGCCTCAGATTTCCTACTGAGTGGGTAAACACATCACTGTTAAAACTTTAGCATTGTTAGCGTGGGGAATATAGGTCTAATAGCCATCTCAAAATCATCTCTTGCCAAAGATGATTTAACCACCTGCTTGTGCCAGACCAAAGACATAGATAGGACATCCCACTTTCCATCTGTCCATCTAAAACATTTCACAGTGACTAAATTATGTCTGAAGAAATAGATACTGGTGTTTGCCTTTGTTTTCCAGATCACTTTTTTCAGCTTGACAGTTTTCCTTGTGTTTTATTTTGAATGGAAATATAAGCATGTACTCAAACTCATAAAGGCTTATCTACATGAAATGGAAATGGTGAACTCATATCAACAGAGAAGGAGGAGGCTGAGTTATTCAGCAACGGTTCTCACCATTCAGTCCTCACTGAAAAGCGCTCTCCTCACCCCTCCTGGGTCAATGGGCAATGAGATGGGGATCAGGGAGATAAAGCCACCCGCACTATAGTGGAGAATCAGGTCCATGACCACCTGAGGAACTTGAACATATTTAAGCCTATGGAAGCTGATGAGTGGCATCCCAGAGTTCTGAGGGAACTGGCTGATGTGGTTGCAAGACCAATGATATTTGAAAAGTCACGGCAATAAAGAGAAGTCACTGGTGACAGGAAGAAGGGTAAAATTATGCCCATTTTAAACAGGGTAGAAAAGATGACTCTGAGAACTATCAGCCTGCCAGCCTCAGAGAAATAGCAGACTGATCCAACTACTTCTTATTGCAGTCTGTTGCATGAAGAGAAAATACTTACAACTTCTTCAAACCATGAACAAAAGTTAAGGAGACAAGAAAATCTGTGACATATTTAACAACTAAATCATTAAAATGAATCATCATCTTCACTCCCATCTGCTTGCATTTCACAGACTGAAATAAAAAAGCACAACTCTGCCATTTGTTTTTCTCTGATTCCAATTAAGCCCAGAGGGCCCTATACTGTCAGACAAAAAAAAAGAATAAAAAAAGAAAAAATATCATAGATTTTAAAATAGTTACTAGTGTTCATTTAGCACTTTGTGGGCCCTATGAAATGCATTCACAGCAGTATTCATTCAAGTGTTAAAATTACTGTAATATCTGCTCTAGCAGTAGTCACCTAGTAGTATTTTGAACTCAACCTACTGATTACAGGTTCAGGAAAAGCCCTGATTATCTGGGCTTTGCAGCTTATGTCAAAAAGTCCTTGAAGATTTACACTACAATGTGCTAATGTTTCAATACCCCAGAATAAAAAGGGTAGGGAAAAGCTAAGTCATTACAACAGAGTAAACCAGAAGTCAGAAGATAAATATTGTAATGACATTTTGAGGCAGCAATAGTTAACATGGAAGTTTTGCCACACTTGGGATATAGAATCATAGAATCACCAGGTTGGAAGAGACCCATCGGATTGAGTCCAACCATTCCTATCAAACACGAAACCATGTCCCTCAGCACCTCATCCACCCGTGCCTTAAACACCTCCAGGGAAGGTGAATCAACCACCTCCCTGGGAAGCCTATTCCAATGCCCAATGACCCTTTCCGTGAAACACTTCCTCCTAGTCTCCAGCCTAAATCTCCCCTGGTGGAGCTTGAGGCCATTCCCTCTTGTCCTGTCCCTTGGGAGAAGAACCCAGCTCCCTCCTCTACACATGAGGAACATATATGAGGAACATGTCTTCAAATATCCCACCTGCTCTTTATTAGGTCAGGGATTCCTAACTGGTGCTACAGTACACCCTGCATTACTGTCTCAGTTTGATCTCTAGTTTGTACTACATCCAGAATTCCCATGAAAATTAAGATAAATAGTCTTCAATTTGCAAACAACTCTGAGAACTTGCAATGCTCGCAAAGTTTCTAAAGGTGCAGCCCACTGGTTGTCTTCTTTAAGTTGTGTCACTACAGTTGATTTGGCTTGTCACTGCTGATGAAGTATTTCTGAGTCTTTTTTCTTTTTCCTGAGCTGATCATACCTGGAAGAGGCCAAACCGTTGCATGCTCAGTTTTTGTGTAAAATTCTAGTGATACTTCAGGAAGTATGTGTTAGCAAATAGGAGAGATTAACTTGTATTTCTCCCCTTTTCCTTCTTAGAAAAGCTATTTGCAAATTCTATGCATAAATAATCTTGTTTGTTTATGAGACTGAGCCTAGGATAGAAATTCTAACATCTGGAAATCTGGATAGTAAACAGTTTACAATTCAGACAGCCTTTATTTTTCTTCCTTTCTAAATCTGTCACCTTCCAACAAAAGTGAGGAATGTTCCTCTGCTGTTAGGCTAGTCACCACATTTGTATTGCAATTTAATATATTTTAGGTAAAGGAATTGTCTCTACAAAAATCACATTTCCTTTCCAATCTGGCCAAAAAGAGCTACTGGAATCAATCTCTTCTCCACAGGGGAGGCTGATAGCGTATGGGTAAAAAAATGCTGTTTCACTGCTATTGATGCAGAGTCCTGTATCTAGCTCTGTAGCTTTCTAAAGAAGTTTCTCTAACCACCAGCACTGACAGGCAAGCATCAGGCCACGTCTGTCACAAGTTTTTCTGTAAAGGAGAACTCAGTGAGAATAACAGGTGACAAAGCTGCAAAGTTTCTGAAAGCCCAGTCTCCAAGATTAAGAAAGTGCTGTAAAGCACTGTTGTTTTTCTCCCCTCCCTAGACATCACAAATTAGATTACCATGCTTCAAACTACAGTGGGGAATTGGACACACCCCCAAAAGGGTGAGATCTTTAAGTTCTGTGTGCTTCAGATCACTCACCCAGGACAGCACAGCTGAAATGCTGAAGAACAGGAGAAAGAACAAGAAATGTTACAAGATCTGGCAGTATCTTAAGTCCTCATCTATAAGAGGCTGCTGCAGTGGGAAGTGATCTGAGAAATCTAAGGTCAAAGCAGGCACAAGGCATAAAAGGGTCTCAAAAAGGCAGATCAGAACACTGAAATACATCTGCATGGATTCCAAGGGTTAGTCACTTAGCAGTCACAAAGAAGGACTGTTCACCTGCTAAGGAGAACAGGCTTCTCAGAAAAACAGAAGAAAGCTAAACTGTTTTTGCGTTTCATTTTTGAATTACAAAATCTCATTCACGCTCCTCAACAAATTGTTTTATTACGATAACAAAAAGTTACTTTTAACATAACTTCAGTCATTTCTAATGAAATCCTCTGGTGAAGTTGTCTTTGAGATGACAGCAGCAAAAATACACATAAACAGTCAAGAAATTTAGAAACATTTTCCCAAGTCCTAACTGTTCTAATTTCTCAACTTAAAAATAGGTTTCCCCTTATTCATGCAGTCATTATTTCTCTTCTGAGGTATTTCTTACTCTTCTGAATGTTCTTTAGTTTTGCAGCTATACTTCTGAGATGCCACTTTTTTCAATTAGTTTCTCTTTTACTTATTTAATTTTAGCATTTAGATTAGAGTATAAAATGCAATGTAAGCACACATCACAACTTTCCATGAAGAATTAAAATTAAATTTAAAATTGTTTATATATTATATTAAAGAAAGTCTTCATTACTTATGCAGCAGTGCTTTTGCCCTAACATCAACACTAAAAATGGTAATATTGTCTATGCGATCAACTGAACAGAGATGTAAAAGCAGCTATATTAGATATTCAGCAAAAGATATTAAAGCATTTGTGCATTATGAAGATATAAACATCAAATATTTAAACACTCACCGTTAACAGCCCAGCTTAATTGACAGGGCAATAAAAACAATTATAGCTGAATTTTTAGGTTTTAAGGAAAGGGAGCACCAACCTTATTTGTGATTTTGTTCATCCTTCAGTAATATTCCACTCATATTATTTGTAATCAGGACACAGTGATAGAATATGCAGACATATATTTTAATATTAAAAGTTCATCAGTAAAGTTTTGTATGGGCATAATTTTTAAGTGAAACTTTACTACTTTCGAAACAGAAAAGACATGACTCAATATTTTTGGCCCCTGTATTTGACAATTAATTTTCTAAGCACTGAAACGAAATAATAGAATTCTCAGTTCTAGGAGAAGCAAGGTGGGGGGGTCAGTAGAACAGCCACCTTAGACTTTGGGATGGCAGGCTTTGGTCTGTTCAGAAGGCTGCTATTCCATGGGACACGGTCCTTAAGGGTAAAGCAGTTCATAAGGTCTGGATGCTATGTAAGAAGGAATTCCTGATGGCACAAGAGCAAGCTGTCCCTGCGTGCTGGAAAATGAGCTGGTGTGGAAGAAAACCAACCTGGCTGAGTAAAGAGATCTTGGTGGGAACAAGGAAAAAGAGGAAAATGTTCAAAGTCTGGAAGAAGGGGCAGGTAACTTGTGAGGACTATAAAGATGAAGTGAGATCTTTTAAAGAGAAAATTGAAAGGGATAAAGGTTAATTAGAATTTAGATAGACCCATTCTGTGCAAGATAATAAAAAAATCCTTCTATAAATATATTATCAACAAAAGAAGGAGCAGAGAGAATCTTCAGCCTTTACTGACCACAGAGGGAACAACAGCGACAAAGGATGAGGATAAGGCTGAGGTGCTTAATGGCTTCTTTGCCTCAGTCTTCAATAGCAACATGAGATGTTACCTGGATGCTCAACCTCAAGAGCTGGTAGACAGGGGGGAGGAAGAGAACAAAGTTCCCTTGATCCAAGGAGAAATGGTTAGAGACCTGCTAGACAAATTAGATATTCATAAGCCTATGGAGAAGGATGGGATTCATCTAAGGGTATTTAGGGAGCTGGTGGAGATTCTTGCCAAAACTCCTTCCATCATCTCCCAGTAGTCCTGGCTGACTGGGGAAGTTCCATTGGACTGGAGGCTGGCTGACTTGTTTACAAGAAAGGCCGGAGAGAGGATCCAGGAAACTATAGACCTGTTAGTCTGACCTCAGTGCTGGGGAAGGTCATAGAGCAGTTCATCTTGGGTGCCTTCTCACAGCACATACAGGACAACTGGGTGATCAGGCCCAGTCAGCATGGGTTTATGAAAGGCAGGTCCTACCAAAGTAACATGATTGCCTTCTATGGCAAGGTGACCTACTTGATGGGTGAGGGAAAGGCTGTGGATATAGTGTACCTGGACTTTAGTAAAGTCTTTGACATGGTATCTCACAGTATCCTACTTGACAAACTGGCTACCACTGGCCTGGACAGGTGCACCCTCTGCTGGGTTAAAAACTGGCTTGATGGCCAAGCCCAAAGAGTCGTGGTAAATAGAGTTATATCTGGAGTTAAGCTGGAGACCTGTTGGGACCCTCATTATAAGAAAGACATTGAGGTCCTGGAGCATGTCCAGAGAAGAGCAACAGAACTAGTGAAGGGGCTTGAAAACAAGTCTTACAAGGAGCAACTGAGGGACCTGGGGTTGTTTAACCTGGAGGAGAGGAGGCTGAGGTTGCTTTCTACAGCTAACTAAAAGGAGGTTGCATAGAGGTGGGTGTTGGTCTCTTCTCTCAAGTGATAGGTGATAGGACAAGAGGGAAAGGCATCAAGCTGCATCAGGGAAAGTTTAGATTGGACATTAGGAGAAAATTCTTCACAGAATGGGTTACCAAATACTGGAACAGGCTGCCCACGGAGGTGGTTGGATCAACATCACTGGAGGTGTTTAAAAAGTGTGTAGATGAGGTGTCTGGGACATGATATAGTAGTAGATAGATATGATTGGAGTTGATGATCTTAAAGGTCTTTTCCAACCTAAATGATTCTATGATTCTGTGAAACCAGACTTATGATTCTATGGTTATCTGACAATACAATAGAGATGCAAAGAACTCCAGAGCTCTCCCAGTTGATATGCACACTCAAGACAGCCCATCTTCTCCAGAGGAAGTTTCTCCTGAGTAGCATGAACTTGAGCCAGTGTATACCAGCCATTCCCAAGGCTTTTCCATTCTCTGGTGCTTTCACAAAAGTAGTTTTACTTTTCTCTGAAGGAAAATGTGCATGATTTAACACCTACCTTTAGGAGTTTCATTTGTTAGATCAATATTCTAGATTCAAATGCCAGCGAAGAATGTTTTATAACAGGGAAGTTAAATCAATGGAAACATATAAATTTGTAAGAGTTTTGCTTAATTAGGGTCATATAGTTTCGCAATTTGCGGAATTAAGCTCCATTTGATTTATAGCCTACCACATTTTCTTCCAAATTTTTTTTTATTTTGGCATACATTTACTATACCAAAAAAACATTTGGAACAGCAGGAAAATGCATAATTATTAACTACCTGTTTTTTTCTACCTGTATTTCAAATATTGACACTACAAAGAATTTATTTTTTTAGATGTTTACACAATTTCTAAATAAAGGAATATTTTTCTCTCATGTCAAATCAGATATTATCCTGACAGCTAGTGGTCTGCTTACTTTATGCTTAAGCAATCTTCTGAAGGTTTGGTACTGCTGCTAATGCAAGGCACCAGATCTCACTTAACTATCCTCTGCAGATGTAATTAAGTACTTCCAAATGTTTTGCTTAATTGCATCCCTTAATGTTCTGAGTGAGTGATGTTTTGCTCTTTCCCTTCAGTTATGAATTGCATTTATAGCTTCCAGTAATCCCATTTATCATTGCAATTTGCTAAGCTTGAAATGTGCTACATTAATTAGTTCTTTTCAAGTCTTTTAAAAGAAATGTCTGGAGATCATTAATTCCGTATGGGCAATTTATTATTGCTTAAGAGAATTACATATTGCAGTCTGTTACTCTTTTTTATAAACTTCTTCCTGTATTTCCCTGTGTAAAATTATTTTACATGATCACCTTTTATAAATCCTCCCTAGTGAGTCTCATTGTAATTTACTTTTTTTTATAAAAGGTTCCCAAACATTCAGCAGTCAATTCCAAACACATAGTAATTACCATTAGAATTTTTTAATTTTTTTTTTTTTGTAAACTGTTATTAAAAAAATAGTTTGCAAAGCTGCAAGCATTACTTACCAGAATAAGTAATTTCCATGATTTATATATGTAATGTGTATATTTATTTATGTAACATGGTAATGATGAAGGTACACCATGCAAAGAAACACAAGGAGACACAGAGGGGAATTTTTTGTTTTACAGTTATCAATCTGGAGAAGAAAATAATGGGTTTTACCTTTATTGAAATAAACCAAAAAATACAAATCTCATCCTCCATTCTCCATTGGTTTCAGTGTTCTCTCTTGGTTTAAGAGTTTACTGGTGGTTCGTTCACATGTTCAATTTTAAACACAGAATCACAGAACAACCAGGTTGGAAGGGACCCATCGGATCATTGAGTCCAACCATTCCTATCTAATTCTAAACCAAGTCCCTCAATACCTCACCCACCTGTGCCTTAAACACCTCCAGGGAAGGTGAATCAACCACCTCCCTGGGCAGCCTATTCCAATGCCCAATGACCCTCTGTGTGAAAAACCTCCTCCTAATCTCCAGCCTAAATCTCCCCTGGCGGAGCTTGAGGCCATTCCCTCTCATCCTGTCCCCTGTCACTTGGGAGAAGAGGCCAGCTCCCTACTCTCTACAACCTGCCTTCAGGTAGTTGTAGAGAACAATGAGGTCTCCTGTCAACTTCCTCTTCTCTAGGCTGAACAACCCCAGCTCTCTCAGCCGCTCCTCATAGGGTCTGTTCTCCAACCCCTTCACCAGCCTCGTTGCTCTTCTCTGGACTTGCTCCAGAGCCTCAACATCCTTCTTGTGGTAAGGGGCCCAGAACTGGACACAATATTCAAGGAGTGGTCTAGCATACGAGCGAGTATTAGTAAGATCATAGTGTTATTCACAACATGTCGACATCAGTCCAGAGGAATTTCTCAAGCCATCTGTTCCCCTTCCGAAGAGAAGATGAAGAGGATTGAATATCCTAAAAACCCTAGAAAAAAATCTTCCTGAATCTATTGACATTTATACTGCTGTAATTCTAAAGGAGATCTAGTAAATGGTGGAATAATGCAAATATTTAACTAGGAAATAAAGTTGATAATTAGATATGACTAGTGGCACCTGCCTAAGGAAGAGAAATAAAGGCATAACTTTCAGCTTACATTGTAAATTCTGAATGTGGGGAGTTTCAGTTGTTTGGGAAACTGGCACAGAGTGAATTCCTATTTCTCTCAGCAGAAATGGGACCTACCTATATTCTTCAAACTTGCACCTTTAAACACCCATGAACTGATTCATTTCTGTTCTATTATTCTGCTCCAATATAAAATATATATTTTTAATAAGAAAAGAAATAATATGACCAAAGATATCAGTAGATATAGCTTTATTCTTTACTTATTTTTGTTACTATAATAACAGAGAATCTGCCAATCGCCCTTAAGTAACAGAAATCTCTAAAGGACAAGCTGTTTAAAAATAAAATTTTATGGATTCTGTTGTCAATCCTGTTTAAAACTTATTTGAAATACGATAGTGTTACTATATAAAAAAATAATTCTATTTTACCAGTGGTAAATTGAGTTTTAGATTAGGTACTGGGAAAAGAAAAATACTGCAGGATAAACATTTTGATTTGGTGTGTTTACTTGAGATTTTTTAGCCTAGACATAAGGCAACAAATCAAAAAAATCCAGTTTACAAATGGAATTCAAATTGAAAAATGAAAACCAAATATTTGAAAACAGAAATTTCATAGAAATTGCAGGTAATCATTTCTTTTAAAGCAGTTTTATTTCTTTTGGAATGAGAAGTCATATACCATGAAAAAAAAAGTTGGTAAAAAATGTTAATTTTAAAAGAATCTTGGAAATGTAGAACTTACCTAGAAGCTTATGAATGTTTTAAAGTCCAAGACATACTGAAAATTTATGATTACATATACCTTATTTTTATAATACTACATTTGAAGTGTAATGAATACGGCAAAGAAGGACAAAGGTAGTTGAATCTAGGCAAAAGTAGACAGTGTACAGCAGCGGCTTAGGAGAAGCGCCACATAATTTCATGTAAGTTAATTTATGTGATCTCTAGAAAGATTAATAGTTAAGAAAATAATTTTAAAAACCACAGACTTACGTAAAGAAATAAGTTGAGCCATGCTCCACCAATAAAAATACATCTAGCAATATCCTTCTCTAACATTGCTCTATAGCAAATGTCTATTGAAGATTATAAAACTCGAACAAACTTACAGAATATTTTCCCTAGAATGCTTCTTAGCTCAGAAGCTGCCTGGAAAAGCAGTGGTTTTGTAAGATGCAAACTCACTTCAAAATCTCTTAAAATGTGTCCTGAGTCTTCAACAACCTTCATTATAGTAACCACATTAAAATAGATCAGAACAGAGTTATAATATAACCCTATCATTATGTAATAATGAACTGTTAAATGAGACTCAGAAGTTTTTCATCTTTATGACCATTTAATCGTGGCTGTTTGAAAAGTGTTAGAATTTCTGGAAGCAATAGAATGTGCCCCTTTTTTGAGCAAAATAAAAATCATGGTGAAAAGATGTTGCTGTAGTTTCTACTGCTCTTTAAATCTTATTCTATTTTTCACACAAAGGAAGGAAAAAGGTTAAACGGAACAGTCGAATAAGAAATCCTGTCTTTGATGTTATCCTTGATCCTGACTGTTTCCCTCATTGCAATGCCTGAAGAAATACAGGCATAGCAGACTTTTATGGGAATTAATTTGAAGTGTGTCAGTTTTCACTAATGCCAGTCTGTTGAAGTTTTTCTTGCCAGTTGCGTTTTTGACCATCAGTTTCAAATAACATGAAAAAGTTTTCACAGAATCACAAGGTTGAAAAAGACCCATTAGATCATTGAGTCCAACCTTTCCTATCAATCACTTAACCATGCACCTCAGCACCTCATCCACCTGTGCCTTAAACACCTTCAGGGAAGGCGAGTCAACCACCTCCCTGGGAAGCCTGTTCCAGTGCCTAATGACCCTTTCTGTGAAGAATTTTTTCCTTATGTTGAACCTGAACCTCCCCTGGCAGAGCTTGAGGCCATTCCTTCTTGTCCTGTCCCCTGTCACTTGGGAGAAGAGACCAGGTCCCTCCTCTCCACAACCTCCTTTCAGGTAGTTGTAGAGAGCAATGAGGTCTCCTCTCAGCCTCCTCTTCTCCAGGCTAAACAACCCCAGCTCTCTCAGCCGTTCCTCATAAGACCTGTTCTTCACCCCCTTCATCAGCCTTGTTGCTCTTCTCTGGACTCACTCCAGAGCCTCAACATCCTTCTTGTGTTGAGGGGCCCAGAACTGAACACAGTATTCAAGGAGTAGTCTCACCAGTGCCTAGTACAGAGGGAGAATTACCTCCCTGGATCTGTTGGTCACTCTGTTTCTGATATAAGCCAAGATGCCATTGGCCTTCTTGGTCACCTGGGCACACTGCTGGAGTCAGGTAACCCAAATTCTAAAATAAAGAAGAGAGGAACAAAGACAGAAATGAAGGGGGAATAAAGAATCATACCTTGGGTGTGGGGAAATAAATAAGTGAAGAGATGATCCATGCTATAAATAGTGATTAAGATTTAGTCAGTCAGTGCATATATAATTGAAGATAGCAAGAGGTTCCCTTTATTTGATCTGGACTATCCAAAAAAAACCATCTTGAACAAGTGAAACAGAGGCTCTGTAATCTTCTCCTCATCTTCCTACAGCCTGAGATCAGCTGAAACAATAAACAAGTGAACACTCTGGAAATTGCTCTACCAGCTGTATGATGGTCCTTACTGTGTACTCACCTCTCCCACTTAAACTGGGAAAAAGAGCTGAGCACTGAATACTAACTATGCTGAAGATTTGAAAAAAAATAATAAAATGGAGGATTATAATTTTAACCATTTGAATGAGATGGTTGAATATAGGTCTCTGATAAAGTTGTTACCAAGGTTAAATATTTTCCATGAAGTTCACTGCCAGCACATGATATCCAGTCTGTTATTTTCCCATCCTATTATTGTCTCTCTCAATAAACACAATCATCACAATAAAACAGCCCTGTGGGGTTTATGTCTTTCTGAACTAATCAATGAGAAAATCACTAAGTACTTATCATCTTTAAGAATCTCAACCTCTTTTTTCTCGCAGATAGGCAGTGAGGCTAGTTTGTTTCTTTTGTGGATTAGAGTGAGGCATCCTGATTAAGTCTTAGCTTTGCAGTATAGGAAGTGCTGCCACATTATGACTCAATTAAAAGATGCAATAAAGAGTTTATAAAGGTTGGCATATGATGGATTTCCTGACTTTCACATTAATTGATTTGAAAGAAAAAAAAAGTTTTGAGACACCAGTTCTTAAAATAGCAATATAAACAACAAATTTCACAACGTTCTACACATGGCTATTTAAATAACAGCCCAAACTCCAGATTACAAGGAGAATTTTCTCTACAATCTTGTCCCTATCTCACCAGCTTTGTAAAGAAGATAGTCAGCTGAAATATTTAACAGGAAGACATCAGAAATAAGCCTGGAATTGTATGATCACCAGGAAAAGACTATAGCAGAGAACAAGAAAGAAAATTGGTCTTTCTCTGAGAAACAGAGCAAAAGATTGAAGGTATTAATCAATACCAGAGTATGATGAAATAATTCAACAGAGTCCCTGGGTCGACTCCCCAGCTTTTTCTAACTCATAAAAGTAGATACTTGGTTAGATTAGGACAGACATGTTTAGTTCTTATCTTGCTTTTCCTTTGCAGGTTTTTATTGTCTGTAACATATTGCCCTTCTAGAAACCTCTTGATTTTTTCCTGTGAGATACAGAGAGAAGCAGCAGGCTAGGCAACAATAGGATACTGCAATTGCTACTTTCTACACACAGTATCTAGTAATAACAAAATATTATTATGCTGTTCTTTATACCTGTTTTAAGAATGGGTCAGCATCTCTGCAGAAGTTTTCCAAGCAGGTAGCTTTTTTTCAGAGTCAAGAACAACATGTCTTCCTGCGATTCTTTCCACACCAAAACTTTTATAGTAATATCAGCCCTTTGAAGAATTAGAGATTGTGCTTCACTCAGATTGGAAAATTCTTTCATCACGTGGACAATGCTTGGGTAATGGCTTAGGTTATGATTTCTTTTTTAGTATTAATAAAGCCAGCACTCTTCTTGGCCTTTGTATACTTTGCTATTATTGTGTCTGACATGAGAAAAAGTTTTACACCTTTCGGTTTCATCAGTATGCCATTATCATATAAAATTTTTAATAGAAATAATTAACTGAAATTAAAGGACTGGAAATCATCAACATTATTTTTTGCTGTGCTTTACAATTACCACTAATCATAGAATCATAGAACAACCAGGTTGGAAGAGACCCATCAGATCTTCTAGTCCAACCATTCCTATCAAACACTAAACCAAGTCCCTCAAGACCTCATCTACCAGTGCCTTAAACACCTCCAGGGAAGCTGAATCAACCACCTCCCTGGGCAGCCTATTCCAATGCCCAATGACCCTCTGTGTGAAAAACCTCCTCCTAATCTCTAGCCTAAATCTCCCCTGGTGGAGCTTGAGGCCATTCCCTCTCGTCCTGTCCCCTGGCACTTGGGACAAGAGCCCAGCTCCCTCCTCTCTATGACCTCCTTTCAGGTACTTGTAGAGAGTAATGACGTCTCCTCTCAGACTCCTCTTCTCCAGGCTAAACAACCCCAGCTCTCTCAGATGCTCCTCATAGGGCCTGTTCTCCAGACCCTTCACCAGCTTTGTTGCTCTTCTCTGGACTTACTCCAGAGCCTCAACATCCTTCTTGTGCTGAGGGGCCCAGAACTGAACACAGGATTCAAGGAGCGGCCTCACCAGTGCTGAGTACAGAGGGAGAATCACCTCCCTGGACCTGCTGGTCACACCATTTCTGATACAAGCCAGGATGCCATTGGCCTTCTTGGTCACCTGGGCACTCTGCTGGCTCATGTTCCGTCGGTTGTCGACCAACACCCCCAGGTCCCTCTCCTCCTGGCAGTTTTCCAGCCAGGCTTCTCCCAGTCTGTAGTTCTGCATAGGGTTGTTGTGCCCCAAGTGCAGGACCCAGCATTTCGCCGTGTTAAACCTCATGCCATTGGATTCTGCCCAGAGGTCCAACCCCTTTGTTTTAATGGCAACACAAGAAATTGAGGTAATATAAACCCTCCTAGTCAAGAAAATTATTAAATACTAGTGACTTTAGTACATGCATTTTATCCAAGCTAAACATGAAAGAGTTTACAGTCATGTCAATAGCTAGCTTTGATTTAATTTTATGGTTAAGGTTGCCCTATTGCAACTGCAACTGTCAACATTTGTCAGTTACAATCACCAGAAGAAGATTTACACACACACACTCTCACACACTTCATGAACCACCTCCTATAGCTACAAGACTACCACTGATCCACAGGCTGGAAAAGCCTACTGCTTTTCATTGACTGTAGGCACATATATACATCCTTATTAGAGCTATTAGGTTCTTTGACTGAATATAAGCACTACAAATGCTATCCTGAATGTCCACAGTGTTTTAAGAACTATGAACACTATTATACTCAAAATGCAATTTTTCGATGCGGATATTCTAGAAAATAGTTCCTTAACCCATTTCTTAGCACCATAGCGAGATAATAATTCAATTCTTATATAAAAGAATTATAAATACCCACTGTTCAGTAGTGATGATTTTCCATCTAAGTATACCTTAATATCACCATTTAGTTTGCTAAAAAAGAAAATACAGACATCATGCAAATTGCTGTCCTTCATTCCATTACTATAAAACCAGTTTCTTACAACACTGAAACACAGGTTCTGTTTAAATAAACATTTTCATTAGTGCCTCAAAAGACTGTAAAAGTTTTGACCATATTAAGAAATTTACAAATTTTGTCACTGTACTTTTGAAGCTACACTAAGAGAGGACAGAAAGGTAACACACAGTTAAGCTATAAACAATGCATATGCATGCAGATTTTTCGAAATGGAATGAGCAGTTAATAATCATAATCAAGTGTAGGAGTTTTTAGCAGTCTTCTTGAAGGACTGATGACATTTTTATGTTTAAATAATAATGCAACATAGGCCATAAGTCATTCATCTGCAAACGAGGAAGTCAGACTACAATTATGAACAGAATAACTCATCATTTCCTGGAAATCTGTAATTCTGAAAAGGACCTGGAGATATTAGCAGACAAGTCACTGAACACAGCTTAAAGCGCAGCACTGTGGGAAACACAATTAACAATACCCAAGTCAGTGGGTCAGAGCAAGACCATATGTAGGACCAGCACTCAAATACTGTGAAAGAGTTCTGCACTCCTTAATGGTCCTTGGTGCTCCTTAATGTGCCAGAGAAATGGCTGGCAGTCTCAAACAGAAGAAATGAACAAAACAAAACAAAACCAAAAAAATTAGATATACTTTATAAAAGCATTTGTGACTAACTATGAGAAAAAATTACCAAGGTAGGATGAAAATGAAAGTGTCAGACCATGATGAAAATATTCTTGCCTAAATACAAGTTAACTTCCTTTCAGGTACAATCTACTGGATTCAACATGAATTCTGTGTACACCATGTACATAGTCACAGCATGAGACTTGATGGCCTCTTGAGAGGCAAGTACTTATATGTAGTCACAAGTACATACGGTTGCCCGTTGTACCTCTTGTCCAGTTCCATGAGTGATAAATCTGTAATATAGATTCCATAATGTGACAATTTTATTTGGAATACCATGCATATATAGCAGTGTAACCTTGATAATCTTCCAGAAAACTTCCTCTGTTCAGGCACTGGGTAGACAGAATCTTGTCTATCATCCTTGCTATTTGGTAAACAGAAAGCCAGGACCCTGAGCAGTGTTGTTGGAGCCTGAAGTTGTACAACCAAGTCCTGCAGTTGAAGACAACAATTAAAATTTAAAATATTTTCTAGAAGATATAACCAGAAGTTATAGGTTAAACATAGGATTATATGGGTGAAAGACCACAATACCAGACTCTATGATCCAAAGGACCCTTCAGGCCCTGAACAAAATGAGTTTGTAAAAAGTGCTTATTTTGCTTCAAGAAACAGTAATAGCCAAAATATTTGTGTTGAAAACACATTAGAGCTGCAATCAAGTCATCATTTTCAGCCATGAAATAATTCATCTAAACAGAACATGCTCATTTGAAATGCTGACCTAACAGTCGAACAGGTGTTGCTATAATAAACAGCCCACTCTGAGTGAAAGATGACATAATTTGGAGTGGTATTGCCTCCCATTGCAATTATCACAGATCTCAGACATCTAAAATAACCGTTTTTGTAAGAATTGCACAATGTTCTTATTTTAATTTACTTGTAAGCATACTCACGGGGCTATTTTCTTTATCTAGCTCATGCATTGACATTTGACTGCATTACTAAGTGTTACACACATTACTTCCCTTCTAATAAGATTTTCCCTGACTTGATGGAGGAAAGCAAATGAGGAAAGAAAGCAGTACTACACTTAAAGATGATATATGGTACTTAAATCTTCATTGCATACTAAATGCTTTTAAACTATGTACAGCTCAGATATTCTGGTTTGATTTTTGAACTTATTGCATTATTACCGTGTTCTCTCTAAGGCACTTAAAGCAAGAGGGAAGTGGTGCCAATGTGTCTATAAACACGTACATAGACTGTCAAGAACTGTGTTAAAATCTATAAGCATTAGAATATACTTGGCCAGCGTGAAGGAGGAGAAGCAAAAAAGCAACCTAAAGAGTAAAACCAGTTTCCTCTTACTGCTTCAGGGATTTGATGAAATTGACTTTTCCCAAGAACAGGGCAAACCCATCAAATAGTAGTGTCAGAATATAAATGCTCAAGGGACTCAAAGGAACAAAACATACTTGAACTCAAAAGAAAAGGTACTACTTGTCTATTTTTATGGCAGGCTGTTGTTATTTAACCATAGCACTAGCTATGTATGTTAAAAAAAAGAAAAGAAAAAAAAAAAGCTGTTTTCAGAAGAGATTGAAAGACTTAGATGAAAAAAAGATGAAGCATATGGAACTGCAAGAGTTTGAGAATCCTCCATTACTTACAGAGTGATCAAGCATGGTATGCTTTCTCAGCACAAAGTACATATATGTGTTCTGTTCCTGTGTTTCTGGATTTCTTTCCTATCTCCTCTCCTAAATTCTACCCCCTAGAAAGGACAATTTAATTTCAAAGCTTTGTAAAGCCTACGTTTGTGTTCATACATCAAACCAAAACACAAACCATAAAACCCAGACAGCTCGTCAGACGCTGAGACTTTTGGAACCCATGTTAGTCACAGGATATAAGTGTTTGCATCACAAACTTTCAAGTAACGGGAATGGTACAACAGCACATTTACAGATTAAGAGGACTTCCACAGATACAAAGCTAGAGACAGTACTTGAATTCTGCTCTGACAAAGCTAGAGACAGTACTTGAATTCTGCTCTGACAGAAATAACTTGGGCATACATGCAGCAGCTGAAAATAAAAAACCCAGAAGCTTATGAAGGGTCCTGCAGGGGGAAGCTTTGCCAGCATTAATGAAAAAAAATCTAGTTATCTTTAATAATGTATAATGAAATGTGAAATTTGTACAAAATGTATCTTGCTACTGAGCTCCAAATCTCTATGAGAGATGATTAAGCTCTAAATGTTGTGTTAAGATCAAGTTTCTGTGTTAAGACTAAATCTACTGAAAAATTCATTTAATACCTTTGTCTGTATTAGAAGAACATTCTCTGTCTACAATCAGCTATGAAAAGATAATGATACCATTTCTTCATACCATCATTTTAATATCAATATATTATTCTATGTAGGAACTCTGGATTTGCATACAGATGTCCATAATGTATGCTGCAATGCATTCTGCTCTAATTTTAAGACTAGAATTCACATATTCTGATATCCTATCTCTTGAGCAGTAGAATCTGAGACATGTTCTGGAGTAGAAGATAACTTTCCCGTTTATATTTTCTGAAGTTTTTCAAAATCATACCTTGAAAAATTGGAAAAGGAATTTCCAGACAATTCACGAATGGATCCAGTAATGGTGTTATTGGTAGGTAAACATAGAGGAATCAAATCCTTGCACTGATTTTAATTCAAAGTTACTATTTTTACAGTGATTGATTCACTGTACTATGACTAAGAAAGAATTTGTTCTTAAGAAAACTTTATCAGGTTTGATAGTGATAACCTTTAATCAGCTTCCTTCTTATTCTCATTTAGTAAAAATGCTTTACCATTTCTTTCTTGCTTTCATTGGTTATCTGAATTTAATAGTAAGTTGTCCAGCAACTGTATATATTATCTTTCTTCTTGATCCTTTTAGAGAGCTAGTTTATGGTAAATTTTATGACCAATAACCAGTTATACTAGTAACAAGCGGGTTATTCTGCTGAGATAATGTTTACAGATTGCAATTAACTATTACAGGTAGTGAAAGAACAGTGGTCTTAACATAGAATCGTAGAATCATAGAATTACCAGGTTGGGAAAAGACCTTTTGGATTATCAAGTCAAACCATTTCTATCTGCCACTAAACCATGTCCCTGAGAAAGTTGTCTACCCATCTTTTAAACCCCTCCAGGGACGGTGACTCAACCACCTCCATGGGCAACTTTTGCCAGTGCCCAATGACCCTTTTTGTGATTTTTTTTTTTCTGATATACATAACATTACAGCTTTCAATAAATTTCACTGAATATGTTGTTCTTCCACCTTCCTCTTGCTCACTCAACTGCAACCCCATGTTCTTAGGCCCATACATTGTTGTTGTTGTTGTTGTTGTTATTATCATTATTATTATTGACAATAGTAAATACCTCTCATGTGAAAGAATGATCATGGCAACATACATACAAAATTATCTACATGCTATGTACAATAGCCATGAGATCCTGAGGGTGGTAATGTTCTCCCTCTGCAGTGCCAGACCAGACACAAGCAGGTACCCAAAGGAAGGGAGGGAGGAAAGGACAGGCCACAGACTCAGCTCTCAGTTGGCATTACTGCCTCCTGGAGAAGAGTAACAGTAATGGAGTGAGCTTCTTTCTCTGAATACATTTATGCTAAGTCCAAATGTGTCATTAAATTAAAGGCAGATTAACCTGTCTAGCTTTGAACCAAAAACCAGAGGAACAGCACCCATCATGGAACAGCACTGGTGTTATTTGGTTCAGGACTGTTGGAATGCTGAAGGACTTCCTCTGGGAAAACAATCATGTGAACAATCCAGCCTGTGAGCTAATGCACTGAGGAGTAGCAGTCACCAAGGACAGCTGAGAAGCAAGACCTCTGAGAAGTTTTGGGGAGTATCAGCCTGGATACCTCCCTGATGTGATAAGAGAGACTCTGTACTCGTGTATGCGTGGCGTACGTCAAACTGTACTAACGGAAAATTATTCTTGTTAAAGATACTAACCAATCAGACAATTGATGTATTCGCCTGGACACATAATATTAACCAATACTAAAGTAAAGATTTACATATCAGTCACGTGTACCTTTGCCTTTTCTATAAAAGCTTCTGATGCTCTGTAATAAACGACTCATCCGCTGACTATATTAGTCTCTGCGTTTGACTCCTGATCTCCTGCCAGCACAGGACTGTAGGCAAAACCCTTCCTCAGCTCAGACAGGAGATGTCTTTCTTCTGTGTTTCTCGAAGCCCTGTAAGACTTGGAAGCATGACGGAGAAGTCAGTGTCCTCAGCCCCTGAGCATGTTACTAGTGCAAATGGACAGCAGGTCCTAATACCTTTGTGGTCTCCATCCATGGCCTCACCTTTCCTTGCAGTTATCTCTGCACAATTGATTGAAGAGGAGATTGTTGCATCTCATCAACTGGATAACCACTTTGATGTATAATTTAGAACAAGAGAGGAAAAAATCCTCAGAAAACTGAAATATATTATTTAAATAAACCACATTTGTTTGGGGGTTTTATGTCTTTCTTACTCTAATATATGTTTGTCCTCAACCAAGAAGCAATATAGGAATTCTTTTTATTCCAGTGTGATGTATACTAAATAGGCTCCCATAACAATTAGGCTGAATTACATAACTGGAAAATATAGACATGACAAATGTCAAGCTACTGTCCCTCAGGCAACCTCCCACAGCCAAATCTTCTTGGTTCTTGCCAGTTGGCTTTGGAAAGATAACGCTTCTCAGCTTTTCCCTTTCTTTTATTTTCAGCTATAACCAAACTACAAATTACTCAACAATGACAAAACTGCTACAATTACATTATTACTGCATTAATAAGCTGATTTTTACCACTTCAGAGCTGATTTGGATGAGAAAGAATACTGTTACTGAAATTTAAAATTCAGTTAGTTACTAGGGATAAATTATTAATTTTAAAACAAAAAAAAAGTTTTTAGCACATTTTACACAATTCCTCATCTTGCATGTGGGGAAAAGAAAGACTTAGAAGGAAAGTGAGAGCAAACCTGAATATACACAACTCATCAAAATCCAGAACACAAGACCAAAGTTTAGGTGATAAAATGCTAATTAGACAATTAAAATAATTTTAAATATAAACAACAGATTGCGTTACTGGGAGCGGCTAGGAAGATTTTGGCTCATCAGCAGTTCCAGAGCTATGACTTGAAAACAAAAAACCCAGAGGCAGTAATTGCTGAGATAGAAATCATCCTTCCACAAAGAATCTGAGAAATAAGACAGAGGGTAGGGAATACTCTGTTCTCTGTTTTTTCTCCAATTGCAGTGCTTTCAAGACCTGGAGTTAGCAGCTGCCTCCCAAAAATCCTCTTGCACCTTCTGAGAGCATCAGTGAGTTGGCCTTGTTCCCCATGTCTTAAAATGGAAGAGTGGAAGTGGGGAGAGGGATAGGAGTGGGGAGAGGTATAGGAGTGGGAAGAGGGGCACATTGAAGGGCAGGAAATGACCTGTTGAGCAGAAAAATTGAGATTTACTGTATTCCTTTATACAGAGTTTTAGATGCCATAAAAATGGCAGTTTTGAAAAAGAGATATAGAAGTTTCTAGACCATGAACAACCAGACGTGTATTCAGCTTTGTCTCGGAAAGCTTAAATCCAACTCTAACGCCTCTTCAGTGTTGTCTTCAGTTATCATCCATCTTATTTTGCCTTCCAAGGTTCTTACTGAGGATGCAAGCAAGTGGGGAATGCATGTCTAATGAGTCTAGTGAGTTCTCTGAAGCAATTAAACAATCTTAGAGGCAGGAATATGGAAAGGTAAGGGAAAAGTCAGAAGTTTGATGATTAAATAATTAAGACAAGAGGTAGTAATGGCAGGTTAGACTATAAAAAGAAGGTGTTTTCTGCAAACCAGTTAACCATATTAGTTGTGCGTGTGTGCAGCAAACACCGGCAATGCCATACAAAGCATTAGATCTAAATTTGTACTTATTCCAGAAAAGTGAACCTGATGTTTTTCTGGTGTATCTATCACTTTTTTTCCCACCATCTGTTTTTCCTTCAGTTTCACAGATAATTATTGTTTCTGACTTTGCTACATTATATAGGTTATGATATCATTGAATTTTTAATACTGGTATTGTCCTAAAAAAAGTTATGAATGTCAAGTAATTAATTCTTCTTTCACTTCCATGGGGTTTACAATCATTTGCTTAAATTCAAAGCTCATTATTTCATGAAGTATCTCACCACCTGATCAGGCACAGCAAAGAACAGTTGTTAGATCTACCTAATGAATAAAAAGTACTCACCTAAATTTTGCTGATTTAACACTCATTGGCATCATTAGATGAAGGAGAAGGAAATTGGTTCTTAAATCTTAGTAAAACTTCTTCTTTACAATTGTCATGGATAGTACCACATAAGATTTAAGGATGTTGGTCTTGATTACTTGCAGCTCATATTAAACTACCAGTGGCACTGGTAGAGGCAGAGACATGATGCTTAGGGTCATGTTTTAATGGTAAATTTGGCCATGTTATGTTTAAATTTGACTTGATGTCCTGAAAGGTCTTTTCAAAATTAAATGTTTCTATGATTTTGCTCTCTACTCAAATAACAATGAGCTTCTCCTCAAACAATTGAATTACATTTGTGAAGTAATGTTTTTCAATGACTTTTAGCTTACAGAACTCTAAAGATTTTCCAAGACAATTGTGGAATATATTGCAAGTTTAATACTACTGAAAACTTGGCAAACACGAGCATGACCTACAGCAAAGGGGTAGTAAAATGTTTTGGTACAACATTTCCATTGCATCTACTGCTACTTTCACAATCTGGTCCAGTACACGATCCTTTAGATACTCCTTCCACAGAAACGCTAATGACAGTAAAAGTAAAAAAAAATGTTAAAAAGAAGGAAGTGTTTTAGCCTCCTAACCTTGTCACTGTTCTTACTTGCTATATCTGAAATTTCCTGTCTCCAGAGAAATTGAGGAGTAATTTGTGGAACAGATTTTTACAGTCCTTTTTTTATGAAAAGCAAGTGCCTCGCCTTGATGAACTACTGAAATCATCACAAAATGGTGCTTTGTACAACCAGGCTGTATAGGGCTAATAGCCAATATGGCTGGCAACTTACAGTAAGGTTCTTAAATTTGTACTTTCTGGTATTGGCAGAGCATATAATCGATGATACTTTAACTGATTGGAGAGCTAATCTATGTGATGTGAACATCCACAGGATATGTGCCTGAAGTACAAACAGTTCTTTTGAAATTCAGGAAATGAGAAGCCAACAAGAACAAGTAGTAGGATTATTTTTGAAAGAAATTAACAGACAAGCATAGACTGGAAAGCTTCCTGTTGTGCCCCAAAGGTCAGTTTGAGCTACCTTTGCAGTGTTCTGGGCTTTTCCCTTTAGGAAAGCCCAAGACAAGGTAGTTGTACCTAGAATCCCCACTGTGTCCAAGAGGGAAATTACTCACACCACATGCTGTAGACTTCAGACATACAATGTGACCTTCTGTGAAACAATAGGTGAAAGTTCTACAAAGAAACTACCAAACTTCCTAAGCAACTTGTACCTTTAAACAAGTCAGGGCAGAGTAACAATTCAATTCAATTCAATTTAAAAGTCAATTAAGTTCAATGCAATACTTTTAAGATTCCCCCACGGAAATCGTTTTAAGGTAGTGATGGCAGTGTTGAGTGAATTCATAGCACAGGAGAGATCAATAACTGAATGAGGTGACAATCTGTGAACGTAACAGAAAAATAAAAAAAAGAAAGATGAAACTAAAGCCAGAGGATACTTGAAGCAATAGAAGGACAGATCTGTGGGAAGTTGTACATGGACAGGTCCTCACAGTAAGCCACATGAGTTTCAGTGAAGCCAGAATCATAGAATCATAGAATAACTAGGTTGGAAGAGACCCACCAGATCATTGAGTCTAACCATTCCCATCAAACACTAAACCACGTACCTCAATGCACATAAGTCCAAAACCTTTTGCAATGATGAGCTGGCAAAGGAAAAGCTAAAATGAACCTCCGAGTACTGACAAATCTTACTTTGCAAAACCTGTCAGGATAAGGCTTAAGCAGATCAAAACACTGGCCCAGCATTGCCTAAACTCACCTTAAAAGGACTCAACTGGACATACAATTTCTATATTCCAGAAAGGAACATTTAAGGAATCCTTCTGCATTTCTCTCCATTGTCAATACAAGAATTATTTTATGCTGCCGAGATTTCTATTGTCAGCTCAAACACACACACACATACCCTGGCCTGAAACAGAATTCCATAAGAATGTTCCTTTCCATTAACCACTGTCATTGTGAGAAACTTCACACAGATATGTAAGTGAAGAAGGATTGGATGAAACAGCTCAAGAAATGTGAGTTATCGATGTCTCTGCTACTCACTGAGGCAAACAGAATAAAACTTTAGGTAGTCTTAGTTATATAGCACTGTAATCAAGTTTTTCTGACTCTTTTGGCCAAATTTAGCTAAGATTAATATCAGGGTAAGGCATTAAATGTCCTTGCTAGTATCAGAAAAATATCTAAACCAAACCAAACCAGGTAGTCAAGCAGATGACATAAAGATAAAGACAGGTTGTAGCCTGAACCCAACAACGTTATTTGACAACAGAGAATCTTCACACAAGACAGAAACACTTACTCGCTTTTCTAATTTCTCTCAGTCCTAAACTATTTACATGTCAATTTATGTTTTAAAAAAAAAAATATATTCCTTTTAATATGTGAAAACATATAGACACCTACACCACAATTAGTAATTAGTAGTCATGAAATCTTCTTAGGAAACAGGAATATTTTACAACTCCAGCTGTTGTGCCACTTTGTACATTATATGAATGCCTAGTTATGTCCAATATACCCTAAAAACAACACGTGACACACACCTAGCTAGAGAAATAATACACATATACTTGCAGATGGTAAACACCTTCAGATTTGTAGGAACAATGATGCATTTTTGCTCATCTACTTCACATGTCTTTCTTCCCACATTAATTAATTATCTTGTTTTAAAATGACAAAAACATTACTTGTTAAGACAATAAAATTCACAGCCAATGTTTAATTGCACCATAAAATCAAACATAAAAAAATTAAAATTTACAAAATAACTCTTAGAATTGTAGTTCTGCATCTTAATTTAATGAACACAATCAAAGCTAGTAGCTGCTTTTAGAAATACTGTACTTCAACTGGAAAATGAACTTAATTTGAAGTTTAGAAATCCTGCAGATAGTACTACATCTTCTTCAAAACTAAATGACAGCAAAAAAAATCATACTTCAGAAGTATCACTAGCTTGCATTCCTGACTAAATTTTAGTTTTGCATTTGTCTTTTATATTGTCTTTTGCATACTGTCTTTTATATATGTCTCTCAATACACAAAATACACGATACTTTTCACTCAGATTTATAGGTGATGCACATGTCTTGTGCCATGTCTCTGTGCAGGCATAAATTTAATCTACAATACTGGGGTTTTCCCCCTTTTTACCTGAAGACAAATATTTCATAGCTTAAAATATTCCACACAGCATAAATTCTATGTGTATTTCATACACCTGCCTTTATACAGGACTTCAAATTTTTGTTTCCTCACTGGGTAGAAAAACTGAGTGAGGTTCCCTCCATGCCTCAAAACTTTCTCTTCTCTGGAGTCTTGTGGCATGGCACACTTCATACTATCACTTCGGCACGCCTTCACATGCTGTGTTGGCATTCCAACTTTGCAGGCTCAGGAAGCCTGTGAAAAGCTGTTGCATCATGACAGCATACGGAAGTGTGAGCTTTATCCTAATAAAACCTCTGGCTGTAGGTAATACTCCATCATATAGTCCAGAGAGTCATGTTCCCATTATGTGGACTATACCAGGGAAGAGCAGTGGTCTGGTCTGTAATTGGCAAGTGATTAAATGAGTTAACATAAAATAAAAATGCATCAGGGAGGAAAAGAGGTGATGCCCCTAAAATCATGAGAAGTTCCTTAATGAACAGGTATTGGGAAATGATGAATATGCATTACTTTTGCTCAAATTAAGTGCAAGTTGCTTATAGGCTGCACAGAACTAGGTTCCCAGTGTTCCATTAGATCTCTATTATGCAATACTCTCCTTGATGAATTAATCAGAGCACTATAAATGTACTCTAGTGCTCCCTGATTATTAAATAAGTCATGTACACCGTTGAAATTAATTCACAGTTGAACAGACCAAAGTCAATAGAAATGTTTTAGTCAAACTGCTGCTTGTATCACCACAATCAACAAGCAAATAGCCTGCTCTATAAACAACATGGAGAACATATCATGAAAACATGTACTTAACACTAATCATGTGAAAACAATTCAATAACAAGTATTATGTCATAAATAATCTCAAGAGTAGAAAGCTTTCACAGTTAATGACACAAAGATCACAGACTTTCAGAGTTTCTGTGACTTCAGTGTTATGTATTGACTGTGCCTTTTTCTTCATTTTTATCTGTTTCATATTCAAGAGTATCATCCATATTTAAATAATAGAGTAAGGAAAAGAAAAATATAAGTTCAGACATAATGTAACAAATATGTTTTTTAGCTGTATTACAATGCAGAGGTCATGCCTTAAATCCTTCACAAAACAGCAGTACTTTCTAATGCAACGAATAATACCTAATGCACATTAAATACGAGCACATTGTAAAAGCTAGAGTCAAAGCTTATCATTTTTGTCTTCCATTATCTTCATGAGTGATAGAAAGTCTATAATTAATCTGCTTAAACAGTGTGAATTTAAGGCACTAAACTTCTATTAAGTCTTAAATGATTGCAAATCTATCAGAACAGCTATTTTTCTTTTGCAGAAGAACAGGCATATCCTAAAATGAACTGTATCGTAACAAGAAGGGTACTTCCACCAAATCACCTTGCCTGAAGATCTTTTAATTTTACAGTTCCTTTCTTTACTCAACCTCAAATACTCCCAGATTCTTAAGTTATCAGTATATCGACACAGCCAGGAGACTACTGAATGAAGATTTAGCAATCCACAGCCTTGCGTCCTTCTCACAGATAGAGATTTCATGTCAAATAGCCTATGCGAACTTACCTACCAGCTATGGTAGAGTCTCCATGACTACTCAAACTCTTGCCTCTGTGTACCTGCTCTATACAGTAATTAAACTATGTAGAAGTAATAGATGAATAGTTAAGCCAAGTACCCATGTTCTATACACACTCAATCATAATTATAAGTAATAGTGCATTGTCTTGTCCACTTGAAATAGATGCACTTTTCACTTTATTGAGATGAGGCGGAGAGAACATATTGGCCTGTCTAAGTTCACATTCCAGATATTACTGTTATCAATAACAAATAAACCTCTACTGTAAGCAAGATCCCGTAAGAGTACAGGTGGACTTGGAGCTGGGGATAGGAACCCTGAACAGCATGCTACATGGAACAACTCATCTGATGCTGCAACAAGAGTTTCCCAGCATCAGAAGGAATGTAAGATTCCTGTCACATGCTCTACATTTTTCCTCTTTTATTCAACAAATTTCTTAACCCATTTTGCATGGTAGCAGCTTTCTTACTCAGATCCTAGAAGAACCAGCATCTGCTCAGTACAAAACAACCAGAAACAGGTGTCAAGAAAACAGGTGTTGAATGAAAATGGATACAAGCATCAAAAGGTCAAGGTCAGAGCTGAAAGCAACCTGCTAATTTGTTTGTTTCTTTGTTTTTATTACTTATAGTCTTTAAATCAAAAAACCACATAAACAGCAGGAAATTATTTATATTTAGGTTCCTAGATGGACAATAGGGTTCTTTTTCAGGCATACCCTAGATTAAAGACTGTTTAATTACTATTAATTTTAATTGTAAAACTTCAAATAAATGCCAAATGTTGATTTCCTAAACATAATGATTTCAGTCAGAAGTTTCTGCACTGGCTGAACTAGCCTTTCCAAAGATTTATAGCCAGCTTTGAAAAACATACCCCAATAGTTCCGGATTTAACCTGTGCAGTCTTAGATTGTATTATTTTTTATTTAATGATATACCTTAAACAATTTAAAAAGGAAAACCCCCAAACAATGCCATAGAACTTTGTTAAGAAGAAAACAAAATGCACTGGCCTTATTTTGCTTTTGCTTATTTAGCTTTTTTATACCTTGTACTGCAGTACTAGGAAGGATTTCACAGGCATAGGTTAGAATAGAAATAAGTCAATCATAAATCTCTACCTTAAGATGTGAAATAGCTGTCTGTTATCTGAACTTTTGCTATTTCACCCTACTAGTGTCTACTCATATCTATATATCTTGCATTGTACCTTATTAAACATGAAATTAAAAAAAAAAACTACTACATTTTCAGCATTACTCTGTCACTTTTTTGTTCCTGAAATCAATATAACATTTATACTAACAGCAAGTGGAAGGCTAATATATTTCATTTGCACATTAATGAGTTCTTTATGTATTCTTTAGTCAAATAAACCATAAAATTCTTCCAGTCCTGTTAACATATTCCCTCCTTATTAGTAAGATGTGTCAGATGTTTTCAAAGACTTGAACATTTATCCAAGCTAACCCTCTACTGCAATAGTGTAAGCTATTTCTTACAGCATTAGTCTAAAATGTATGTAAGGTGATGAAATCATGCTTTGTAATACCTCAACTATTTCAGCATTGCCATTAGCAACTTAACAGGTCAAAATATGTGGCAGTCGTCTCTATCTTTATGGAGTCATATGGCCAAAGACTAACTCAACCACATGCTCAAAAGTATAGTAACTCAACTATGTTAACAGACATTCATAGGTCAGTCAGCTGATTTTGTCGTGACTGAACTCAAAGCCATAATAACTTCTCAGAGAAGCAAAGAACATAGTCATCCTAAAACATAAAAGGTCAGGGGGAAAAGGAGAAGGAAGATGCTGTTCCTGAGTCAAAATGAGAGCCCTGGAAAGGCAAATCTGTTCTTGTCTGCTAGTCCTTCAAGCAGAACTATGACTGAGATATGTTTCTCCTTGCTGGCAAAACAATATGTACTGCTCCCAGAGATTTCTGCCTCTCCTAGCAGAGAGAAAGTTGACTTTCTAAGGCTCTGGCAGAGAAAAATCAAGCAGGGTTGTTTGCTCTACTAAGAAACTACTCACATCAATCATTATGGCAGATGTTTGTGGTCAGACTATCGTATCTACCAAAGTGGACACAAGGATTATTATCATCGATGCTGGAACAGTGGACTTGTTTTGAATTTTTAGCTGCAAATGACTGACCTGCTTAGTTGTCCTACATATTTTGATAGGATTAGATTTTTTCCCCTGTTGCATGTGAAGAATATACAAAATGACTAGCTCAAATAAGCTACAAGTAAACTCATTATTAAATATACAAAGCACTATAATAATAAAACTGAACACAAGAAGATGATCAATACAATAACATTAACCCTATAAGCTCATACTATCACTGAACCAAAGCTACAATCTGCAGTATCTGACATCTGCTTGTCCTTTTGGTTGTCGTATGTTAAAAAGAGCCTATGGACACGTGTGAAGGGTTAAAATGAAAGCTGTCCTTGCAAGCGCAGCATGCACCACTGCATATTTTTATATTCCAGTCTGCAGCAGCAACAAAGGAAGGCAGTTATTCTTATACCATAGGTATTGGTTATGAAGTAGGGTAAAGAGTGATTAATCAAACTTGCCACAGCTCTCTTAAGATCGAGGTTGTACACTTGAAAAAATCTCCATCTGCTTTTCTCTAACCTTTCCCATGCATACAGAATGATCTAGGTTGAGTTGTAGCTGCAGTCTCCAGGCACAAGGCTGAGTTAAAACTAATATTCTAAGAAAAATCTTAAATGGGATTTGCCAAGTACTACCAAAACCATTTTGCAGATAGTAAGCATATGTGATTTCGCTTCAGCTGAGTTTGCATCTTTTCGAGTGTGTGCTCTATGAATGTTCAAGTAGTTGAATAGTGGTTGCTGGCTGGGAAATTAATGCTTATCCTGAATCATGCTGCATAATGGATTTAAAATTGTATTTACCTTTGAAGGTTACTGATTCTGTTTTAGACCTCAAGAAGGACTTATAAGCTTTTTTCACTCACTCTATCCATTAGGTCTAATTGAAAAGCTACCACCTACAAATGTTTCCCAACTGGAGATTTTATGTAAATATTTCCAGAAAGCAGAATTGTCCAAAGAAAGAACAGTAATATGAAACTGTTGCATAAGTTTTCAAGCAAGATTCCTCTCTCTCTTTCTATAAAAGTTTTCAAATTGGTATTCAGCTCATATTCAGAATTTACAAGGAGAAGGTACTTGGAAAGATAGGTGATTTTAAGTCATTATCTGTGGTTGTATTTTGCAAATTATTTTGCAGTTAAGTCTGCAAAATGAACTAATTTATCTGAAATTTATTTAGAGTTGCCTAATTCTACAAGACTTAGAATACAGATGATTCCTCAAAGTTGTGGCTTTGGGCCTACATCACACTCCTAATTGTCATTTTTAAAAAGTCAGCAAATCTCCCCATTTTGTAGCAGTGAGGGGAAGCTAGAAAATGCCCTGTATAGCCTTTCAAGAACAATAAAATAAATAACCCAAAATAAGAACATTTGCCCCCAGTTCTCCCAAACTGAAAAGATAGCCTCATGACTTTTAGTGGGATGACAAGTGATTATCTGATGAGACATCAAGCTGGCAAGCAGGGATTCTGGCCAGTTGGCCAAGAGCATGCTGGCTTTTGCCCAGCTTGCCTGCCGTCCAGCTTCCTGACAGTCTCCACCACTCTCCCCCCAGCCAGATGCCTCATCTTTCTGCTGGATGCTTGATTTGCTGCTGGTCTGCACTCTGGCTGCCTGACTGGCTAGTAGAACAGCTTGAGCTTACTCTCCAGCTCCCTGGATGCCCAGGCACCCATCTGGTGTTTGGGATCTCCAGTAGATTGGGCCAAAGCAGTCTGTTCATCTTTGCCAGAGATACTGGACTACTGAAATTTCATTCCAGTGTAAAACAAACCAAAGCCTCTACAACTCAGGTTTGCTTGTAAAATTGCATTTCCTTTTAATCTCCCCATATTCTCCGAGAGAAGACTAAGCAGCACTGAAAAGACTGTGGTGCTTTGTTAATTTTCAGTAGTGCATTAGTCTGTACAAAGCTCAGTAGACCTTCTTTGGAATAAAAGAGAACTATACTGAAATACAGATGTAAGAAAATCATTTATGGAGGTCCACAACCCACATCTCTGTGCAAGGATGTGATAAGCAAAACAACAAATAAGCAATACTGAATAACCTCTGTGTGTACAGAGGTTAACCTGTAACCTCTACACACAAATATATATAAAATTAGAGCAAAAAAATTCGAAGAAAATCTACATGGAGTTACAGTTCTATACAGAAGAGATTCTGACATCTGTGATGAAGTCTTTTTCCAGATTTATTCATCACAATCCTACTTTTATATCAAAGGTATACGTAGTTTTCAGTGGCCTCAGTCAATATATATATGTATATATATATGAAGTTAAAAAGAACCTCAACATAAGTCAGCAATTCTGATTAATCTGCTTGAGTTGTGGTCTACAATAGTGAAGACATGTAATCATATTGGTAGTGTATGTACTTAACCCTGCATCATCTATGACTCCTTTCACAGGAAAAAAACCAACATAGAATATGTAGACTAGACTAGACTAAACTAGAATAGAAGTTTTAATGGTTATGCATCATGACATTGTAAATCACTACTTAAGAAGCATCTCATGAAATCAGTAGGTCTCATGTCCTTTCTCACTGAAACTACCTCCTCCTTTCCCCCTCCCACCATCTCCAAAAATGCAGTAGTAAAGGTTTGTGGAGAAATGAAAAAAAAAAAATATTTGACAAGAAAAACATTAAAAAAAGACGTTATTTCTATTCACTACTACCTTAAGGAAATTAATTCTCTCAACGCAAGAAAAGACCATATTATTTAGGGAAAAGAAAGACAGTCAAAGCAATTTTTGGAAAGTTGTTCACAAAGTCTGGGAGAAAACACAAGTCTTTGGTCAGCCTGCACAAAGACAGGATCTATAGTTTTTCATCCAAGTTTGAGCTCTGTTAAGAGGAGTTCCACTCCTTCTCTTTCCTTTTATATTGCAGCACCAAAAGACAGATTTTTTTACAATAAAGTTACAGAGTAATTTTCATCGGCCTTAAAAAATCTTACAGTTTATTCCAAAACTTAGACCAAAATGGATCCAGAGAATTGATATATTCTTAGCGCTGAGTCTAATGAAAACTGTGAGAAATGGTGCTGCTTTATTAGTGCTGCTTTATTTTTATGCTCTTCCTTGTACGAATTCAGAAACTGTTAAGGCCATGAAGAAATACAGTTGAAACCTTCATGCTTTACATACTCCCTTTTATCAAAACTGCCATAAATTTATTCCATTCTTCACTGAACATTTGAGTGACAAATGGTTGGGGCTCCCACTATCCCTGATGGGACCTCACACAGTCAAGTCTTAGGGAAAGGAAAAAGGATGAAGGAGGCTGCCAGGGAAAAGATTTTACTGCACTTCTTCAAATATTGTTCTGCTGAAATCTCACTTCCAGCATACACAAAAAAAAGGATGAGACATAATCACACAATGTCATCTTCTATATTTATTAAGCAACTCCATGAAATAAATATTAAAGAGTAATGCATGTTCCTGTTTACTAAGTTGAGAAATGTAGAAAAAAATCAACCTTGGAGAACGTGTCCTCATTTGTCCTGAACAAAACAAAGAATATTTTAGTAGATTAAGTAAACAAACACATATTAAATTTATTTACTTTATGAGAAAAAAAAACCTTTATAGTTTTTTCATCTAGGAAGTGTTGAATCCGAATTATGAAGGCAAACTATGCAGATTTTGAGATATGTGAATAATATATAACTACTCAGACAAGCTCATTTCTCCATATTGCCTTGGAAATCTACTATATAAACTAAAAACCATCTTATTAGCTGAAAATAGGTCTATGGCATAACTTCCAGTTTTTAGGTGAAGCTGACATTTCAATACATCACATCATTTCACAATGTAACAATATGACATGCTGAAATGATAAAATGACACCTCTTGTCTGCAGAATTGAAAAAAGAAAATAAAATATTTTAAGATAGAAAAATCAATGCTAGGTTATACAGGAGTCCTCTTCTCTCTCCTTCCTCCCCTTTTACCCCCCAGGAAAAAAGGACATAATTGATTTTTTTGCTTAAGATATACAGCAGCATCTCCAGGAATATGATTATAGACATCAGAGGAGTTCTTGCACAGTTGTTTCTGGGTTAGGAATGAAATTTTTCAAATGTTTATTCAACTTACACTAGGCCCAAGTTAAGGTCTGTTGTCTTCGGCAGAGTAGGATTAAGACCACTACACATCAGGAGTCTTGACTACCCAGGTGTGCCCAGTCACTATTTATGCAGTGCATTACATACATATTCAACATAAAAAAAATCTCAATTTTTTTGTCTTGCTTCAGCATTGGCTAGAAAAATGAAAAGATAATTCTGGATTTTTTTTTTTTTTTATAAAGACGGGACAAAACCAACACACTTCATGATACTTATGCAGTTATATGTATTTTCATTATTCCTTGTGGGAAAAAATCTCCAACACTTTTCCAGATCTGACACGCACTCATCACAAAGAACAATTTAAACACTAAAGAGCTGGTCCCATCAGTCTTTCACAGCAGCATGGCAATGGCATGGGGAAACCGATTTCTTAAATTAAAATAGTTCAGGGCAGAGAGGATGTGGACAGATGCCTTTGCTTCCATGTTCCAGCAGTAGCAAACAAGGAAGTGATGAGACCTTGTCCAAATCAGTCTAAAAAGACTAGGTCTTTCATCTTAGCTTACAGATCTTGTATACTTTATGGATCCATGGCATATGGGTGGTCACTTCCATGGAGAAGTATTATCCCAAAAATAAGCTATGAAAGAGCCACTGAAAGGCACTTGCATTGCCTCAGACGACCCTAACTCAGTCAGTGAGAAAATACAGTTTTCCAGTTTAATCTGCTTTCTCACAAATTTATACGCATTATCATCTATTGTACCAGATTGTATCACCAGACCTATGAAAGCTCTTAAAGTGCAGAATAAAAGGAAAAATAAGGGAATGCCTGCTTCCATGGAGAGCACATTTCTTTACTTTGCAGTAAAACAAAACAGTCAGAATTCTATTTTTTACTAAAATAATTTGGAACAAAAGTAAAAACTATGTTTAAAATTGCATAATATCTCACAAAATAGAAAATCTAGTTCTGTTCTAAATCATTATTTCACTGTACTGTTTTGCACCTTTGCGATCAGCTATAACTTATTCATGTCACTGATGTCTTTTATTGCATGTTGTGAGGGTAGATTTGCTAGTAAAATATCTCTCACAGGACACGATGTATCAGTCTCAACCCAAATTCTAAGATCTTTAAATAAAGACATCAGATAAAGAGGATTTTTTTTTTACATAAATATCATCCAGAAAAGTACTCATAGCTATTTGCATTTCATAAAAACATAATTATTCAACATTTTAGTAACTATATATCTATTTTTCTAATAAATAAAAAACCCCAACAAAATGCTACATCTGAATTCTCGCTTATGATATAGTCAAAATGACAATACATTACATGAGAGTAAAGGCAATAGTCTGAGTATGTTGGAAGTTGTTACTTTCTTTTATCCAGCTTGTGGGCCAGATTATCTTAACCACTGGGTAGTTCATCTGTTCAGAGGTACAATGCTCTGAGAACAAATATTGTAATTTCCTTTTACGTTTTGTCAAGGATTAGCTTATGACCTCATAGCAAATATTTCCTTTTTCTCCTGACATTCAATTTAATTTTACGGTTTCTCCTTTGTCCTCCCTCCAACAGGTAGCTGTCTTCAATGACCTTCTATGTACAGCAGGAAAATCTAGGGGACTTAAATTCCAGGAGAAAGGTAGCTGAATTCTAATGAGCAAGTGGGACCAGCAGAGATTATTTCAGATGATAAAATATAAGACTTATTCACTTCCAGGCTAGCAATGATGAAGTTAGAATCAACTATTTGAGCTCCAAATATTTATGAAGATAAGAAAAAAGTTAATTTATGTTGGTTTTATGTGTCCAGTATAACAACTGGCAAGGGCCATCATTGGCCATGATAATACTGTATGCTTTACAACAGATTTTCCAATGCTCTTGGGAAACACAAGTGGAACAACATGAAATCTAGGTTTGAGTGTGGGGGGTTTTTTTGTAGTGCTAATTATGTTAAACATATTTCTGCAACTACTGATATATTCCAAGCCAACAGGAAAAATTTTAAGTATTTAAATATTTGCGTGCTCATTCAGAGTCACAAAACAATAGTTGTTTTTCCATGTTCAGTAGAGGATGTTTTGGATATACTGTATAAGGATGCCAGATTTAGATAAAATAACTGAGCTGATTTGGCAGTTAATTTCTGCTAAGAAAGATGGGCCTTGTCTTTCTTGCCAGCTTTGTTATCTTCTCCCACACATATTAACTACTTCTGCCATTATGCTGACACCTCAACTAAGCCAAAAGAAAACTATTTGCTTGCCTCATCTCACCCACTGAGTTTTCTGTAAGCTTAGTGAGCTAAGCTGACATGCATATTAAGTACCTCAGGAACATATAGGAGTCATTAAAAAAAGACGAAAGGCAAGAAGACGATTTGGTCAGAATCAAGAGATGAAGGACAGGGTGTAGTGCAGTACCTGCAGTTTTGCAGGTAAGGTTTTACACTAGCTAAATTTTTCATGTTTCCTCACCCTATAAACCTAAATGTAAAAGTTACCCAGATCTCATACAAGCAAAGCAGATTTCAAGCAGAATTCATTATGGCACTTGAAATGACCTTTAAAAGTGTTAGTGAATCAGTTACCAACACTTAAAGTTTCATTCCTGTCACTGCTTCCAGTACTATTTTTTTCACAAATAACTTTACTAATCATAAAAGTATTTACTATGAAGTCCAAAAAGCCATATGCATTACAGCTGATTAGAAGGTATGTCCCTGGTATGTCTTTTTCCTTCCAATTCTGAGAACCAGACAATTGCAGTATGGCCTTATATCCTGAATGCATCAATATAATGCACAGAAATTAAAAGAATATTTTTCTATTAGCATTGATTAAGATGTTTCATATCAGCCAGTGTCAATGCACTATCCCAGATACTCATTTTCCTACTTTACAGTAGGTTTGGTAAAATTAATTGTTTATATGGTCTCTAAGACAAAGGAATACTTTTGCCATTGAGAATGGTTAGGCTGAGGCATCTTAGCTTTATTGCAAAATCTGTAAATCTTCTAGCTCTAAATGCACATAATACCACAGAAATATTTCAGAGCAGATCCTCTGCAGCAGTAAATCAATATAGCTCTACTGAAATCAATGGAGCTAATGTGATTTACAGTAGCTCAAAATCTGCCCTTTTGATTTTGGCCTGTGATATAAGAGACTCAAGAGGGTTATTACAGTAATATTCAGGAATATATTTTCTAGTAAATTACAGTTCTTTAAACAGAGACCAAGGAAACAATGCACAGGCACTGCATTTTTGTAGCAAAGGATTAGCAGGAGGGTTCTGCAGCTGATCATGTAGACTAGCTACCTGTTGGTAGGCACCAAACCAGGCACAGGACCTAACCTGGCTGCCTGTTCCTGTCCTTTAAGAGAGGTAGGGTCCAAATTTTTTGTGTTCTGCTGGGTGGCATAAATGTCCAGGCATCCCTGTTGATTTCCCCTCATTGCAAGTGAACCTATGTACCTGGTTTACAATGGATATCTAACTCCTAGTCTGCCAGAAAAATACCATCACAAGGTGAGGTGTTGGACTTTCTCTGCCTCTACAACGCGGCAGGGGCCAAGGGAACTCCACGGACAAATCAATATGATTTCAGCTGAAGAACCTTTATTGAGGATCAAATCCCTCCTTATATAGGATAGCAGGCCAAAATCTTAGGTAAACACCAATTGGTCACTTCTACCCTTGCAACAAACCTATTTTTGGCAATGTCCATCCCACATAACATGTTGCTAAGGTAACACCTGTCACACCCACCTTCAGATGTACTTCATTAACATAACACAAAAGAATCATTTAAAACTTTTGTGACCTTCCCGACTCCGCCCTGCCAGAACTCTTAATGAAAACAATTCCAACACCTCTATCCTGTCCAGAGGCAGAGAGAGGCTGCTAAAATCTTTCCTCATCAGCCTCTGCATGTGAGTCTATACTTCTGCTCTGATTACCAGTGCAGAAGATCCTTAACTAAAGCTCTTCAGATACCTAAAAGAAGCAAGTCCAGCCTGTGACTTGAGAAGGTAATATAAACTCTGTGTGTAAGATAAGCACTATGACTTAGGACGCTGAATTTTGCATTAATTCACACTAAAATCAATGCAAAACTCTAATAACTTAAAAGTCAAGTAGACCATGTTATGTGATCATACCTGCAGTTTAGTTTAATGAGATTTCTGCTTTTGGAGATTTGTGTTTTTTAAGTTTTCTTATCTTTCTACTCACTGCTCACAAAATATGCCTTAGCAAACTAACTGCACTCGTGAATATAATTGAGGTGTGGCACTGCAATAGATACTCAGGCTCTCTTGTTAAATCCCCGTATAGCTTTATTCCTTAAAGGTACTTAGAAGCTGAACACATTACAGCAGGTTTATTCTTTAGCAATTTTTCTAAATTGGTTTTAAGTGTATTACTGTTTTGCTGGCCAGGTGACCTGACAAAAGCTAACCTTGACCAAATTACCAGAGCTTCTCTTGAAAATTCTGGTTTAAGATGACTTTAAACTATATTAAAATAAAAACCTAAGAACTCAAATATGCAAATGTGCCCAAAGAACTGCAAAGTTATCTGCGGTTTGTGTCTGTCCCCTCCTCCCATGTAGTATTAATGTAACTGTCCTAAGTTAAGTACACAATCAAGGCAAACTAGGAAACGAGATATAACTGTTTTCCTATAACTGGAAAAAGAAACAAAAGACCTTCTGTCAAGCACAGAAGCTTTTTGCTAGAGTACATTGTGGGAAAAAAAAAAAATAACTTTAAAAAGTCCTTTTATTTGTTGTGATTAGTAATGGACAAAACAAAGATAAGATAATGAGGAGAATTAATTTAGAAAAGTGTCAGCTCAGGTGAATGAACTGTATTTGTAAGCCAATAATTAGTATTATATAAAATTATGTGTGACTTTTGAGCTTTGTTTTTGTAAACATTTTGGCTGTTTAAAATTTGTAATAAAAGAGGTGATTATTTCCTTCTTTGTTGATGAGCCTTCTTACATCTCTTACCACAATGAGCCATCCATATCTCTTACAACACAATTTGACAAAATTAGGGATTAGAGAGAATGTTTAATTATTTTCCCAGGCTTCTGAATATTTGCAAAGTCTATTTAAGTACTGAGGATGAAAAGAGAATAATTATAACCTAATTATATAATCTTAAAGAAAACAAGGGCATGTTTCGTCTTTGAATTGTATGTGAATCAGATAACACAATCATCTTGGGTTCAAAAAACCCTCAGAAATCAGTGAAAGACAGTTGAGTATCTGATATGTGATATCTGGTATCTGTTATATCGGTTCATTATATTAGCATAAGTGTACCAGACCTAAAAAGACTGCACTGAGCTTCTGTGATATGCATGCTTTGTTAAAATGTCCTTTTTTTTATAAAAGTACTTTGGACTAGCAAAAATTCAGTGACAGAGACAAGTAATAATGGTTTAATGTATAAAGAAACAGTTCTCTGATATTTCTTACACTGATTCAGTCAAAGCCTAAGCTACACTTTCAGTGGTAATTTGAAGAAGACTAGTAGAAATTCACTGCTATATTCCTTTTAGGGCAAAGGAGAAGAGAAAATAAAGGAATAACTGTTTAATGTATTACTGATTGTTAAATATCTCTGGACACAGATATGTAAGCACACTAAGTCATAAATTTAAATGTTCAGATAAATTATTCATAATAGAACTAAATAATTACTGCCGTTCTAGTACATGACCGCACCTAGGAAAATCTGCTTTAATAGATCTTTAAAAGACTACCTCTGAAGCACTGATAAGAATGTACTTCATTATTTGTGACTCTAGTTAAAAAAAAAAAAAAAGTCAGTTTGAGCTTTTTCTATTGAAATCCATAATTTTAGTCTTACTGAAAGAAAAAAGCAGCAAAATGCTTGGACAACAGAGGGTGAAAAAGCAGGACTTCCTAGATGGGACAAAATTTGCTTTATTCCAACCTTAGAATTACAAGTTCACATAAGAACACATACAGTAGACTCCTTTTCTAGTCTTGACTAAGCTGGAAAAGGTCAATTTAGTACATACTTGGTGAAATAGGAGAAAATATGTAAAGCCTTTCATTCCTGTCATCTACTTTCAGAGCAATTGAGGACTCCTCAGTATCTGTTTTCTTGCCCTTTGAACCTCTTGGAGTTAGGTGCTCCTATCTTTTTTTCCTCTGTGAATTAGTTGCTCATCTAGTTGTTATTCTGTGTTTCAGCAGAATGAGAGAGGCATTCTCTACAGAAGCACTAGAGATTCTTCTCTCTGTATTTTTCAGACAGGATAAAGAAATAGGAATGATAGCGGCACAAGAACCACTTACTGTAGGTGTGTGTGTATATATATATGCACAAACAAAGAGGCAGAAAAGTTATCTGTATTTTGTTCTACTTAAAGTGCCATTCTTCATCCTACCATTTATTTTCCATATGCATGGTGTTAGGAGTAGAGGGGGGGAGGGAAAGAAGAAAAAAGAGAATGTTTTCATTACTTTTATACGAAAGGACTCCACTGAGCTCTTTTTCCTCAAAAAGTACTTAAGATGGTATTTTAATGTCACAGTCTTAACAATAACCTTAAGTGAAAATCAACTATTAGTGAGAAAATGAAAATTAATTATTAATTTGCCTCTTATTCAATACAACACAACTGATTGAAGACTGCTACAAAATCAAGATGTTATAGCCATCACAAAAATGCAATAGCATTACAACAACATTTATGATGTTATATCAGTTTTGCAACAATTTAAGTATATTCTCACATTCTCATGTCTGAGAGAACATGCTCAAGAAAATAGTTTTATATTCAGACAATTTCAAAATAAAATTTGGCAGGGTACTCTTAAAAAGTAGTGATTTTTACAACAAACACTATGATCAGTTCCTCCAGTTCTGTCTTGTTGTTTTTTTCCTAAAGCCACCAAGTATAACTAGAAAGACGGCAGTATAAAAATAGGTCAAAATATGAAAATTCTCATTTATTGAATCTGAGTTACAGGTGCTACTAGATTATTAGGCAGCTTTGCAAGAAGACAAATGTATGGTACAGACAAGAGGAAGACTTAATATTTGTTCTTTCTATGAATGATGGACAAAAATGGACATCTGAAAATGGATCTATATAACTAGAAGCATGATAATCAGCCTGCCTATTGATAACTGTTCACTTCATCTCAAAATATCTATCTGCAGAACAGAATCTAAACAGCCAAAAATATCTTAAAAGGCAACAAAGGTGTCCTCATAAGCCATAAGTGATTTATGTGATTCTAACAGTGCTGTGTGCTTTTACATGAAGGATCCTACTGCAAGTTCCCTGGGCACTTCCTAGTTCTTTTGTTGTAATGAAAACATGAATTTAAGATGTGAAGTAGAAAAATAATTTTCAGATTGTACAGAGGTTTTCATTTCTTTTCTATATACAAAGGAAATGAATAAATCACACCATGTAAGTATCTCCAAACCACCTTTAAACACAGGATTTTTTCAACTATTGTTTCATTTTTTCCTTGTTGCAAACTTGAAAGGTAATTATAAGTCTCTCCTGTGCTGGTATTTATCATGTCAGAAAACAAATCTGGTAAGACGGTACAAAAAGTACGGTTTTCTTACATAAATTAGTTGTAGAAGTCATAGAGTTGATAACACATAACAGTGTTATCAAGTCAGAAACTTTCTGGTTGGACTTCATCCCTTCCAAATTAAGCATTTGTCTTAGAAGTTTAGATCATCCCTGGACAGATAACGCAGCATAAGTCTCAAACCTCTGTCACCACCCACTTCCATTGACACAAGCAGAATCTGAAGGTGTCATTGTCTCAATTTCTCAGCTCTGAAAACCCAAATCCAGATTTACAATCAATTACCATGGGCAATAGAGATGTAAACACATTGCATTTCCCATATACAAAACAGAGGTATAAATATTTCATAAAAGTGGTTCATTTACCCCCATTAGGAGCCTTTTCCTATTAGCAACACAGAAAGTCTTAACTCTTCTGCCTTTGACTGTTTTTCTATTGTATTTTGTAGCATGGAAACCTCTGCAACGTTTAGGTTTAACCCCCTCATCTTTTCTTTGTATTCTTAACAGTAATCGTAAACACAAATCATGTGCCAGTAAGGAAAAAGCTTCCAATGCAAAAAAAAAAAAAAAAAAAATGTTTGAAACAAGCAATTCTGTTGAATTAGTTTTTTTCATCTCCAATACCCAGTGAGATTTGATAGGAAGAGCACTGTGACTATGGCATGGTTACAGGTTGTCCAGGAGAGACAGGAAGGGCAGGCAAGGGAGGTGGAGAGGTAGTGTTGAACATAAAGGAGGGATGGGATTGCACAGCACTTACACTTGGGGATGTCATGGTTAACAGCCTCTAGGAAAGAATTAGGGCAAAATCAAAAAAAGGTGGGAGATCACCATCCATATGAAATTGAACACGAACAAATTATTCTGTACCTGGGATAGTGTAATCTTAGATGTAATATAGACTGGGAACAAGAGGCTGGAGTGCAGCCCTGCAGATAGGGAACTGGACAAGCTCAATATGGATCAACACTGTGCCCTGGCATACTAAATGGCCAACCATATCCTGGGGTGCATTAAGTGTGTGATACAGCTAACTGATCTTCACAAGGGGGGTGGGGAGGATGGGAAAGAAGGGCTTACACAATCCTTGACAGTCATCAAAAATACTGTTTACTGCTGGGAGATCTTGCAAGTGAGCCAGTGGGAAGTTCAGAGAGTTTATCCTGTCCTAGCTAATGTCAGGTGCAGGACCTAGGCTGCTGGTGAGGAGTGGGCCAGTCAGTCCTCTGACTGCCACTGGTAAGATCTCATGGAAGAGAGCCCAGGCATGCTAAGGTTGTGTTAGATCAGACCTGTCATAGGTGGATCCACTTCCATCATTTCTTTTGCATCTTGAGGTAAATACTCTTCCATGAAATCCACATCATTATGTGGCAGACTGATATCCATTGGACCCTCCCCATTCTTTGGTGGATTAACATGCATAGGCTCTATGACATCTTTAATGAGTTGACATTCCTTGGCATATTGACACAACTGAACCCCTTGCTGTTCTGTAGTGGACTGACATCCATGGACTGCACACCATCTATGCCACGGGTATGGGCAATCTCTCACACGTCATAGGTGGTGCTCCACCTGCATTGATTCTTTGGTGGACTGATGCGCCTGGGCCCCATGCTGTTCCCAGACAGAGCCACATCCATGTACTGCACACCGTTTTTCACATGAGCAATTGGAATTTCTTTCATGCCATTTTGGGTATTGTTCCTCCTCCAATGACTTTGATTCCTCCTCCTAGAAAGCATCTTTCTCTTCTATTACTCTCCCAGGACTGCCTCTTTGCAATCCCACACAAAAGTGGGCAGCCTCCCGCCTTGCAGGTCCATCTGCTCCTCCTTCCAAGCATCTCTGGCATTGGAAGTTCTCAAAGTTTAGTGAATTATCAGTGGGTTGCCAGGGACTTTGTTTTTGTAGGGTTCAGCTGAAGCAAAATGCGGTCAGGAGGTTTGTTACAGCAAGAGGCCACCGTGACTGGTGACTGTGAATGTGGCCAATGCGAGTGGCCAGCTATGGCTGGTTGAGGAACTGAGGTTTCTGTGACCTGAAACTGGTCTTAATGTGGGAGAAAGAGACAGGTCAGAGGGGCTGAGGGACCTTTTCTAGAGGATCCAACTCCTGTGCCATTCTACTGCCCATTTAACACAGGGACTGCCTTCCACCTCACCTCTCAAGCCCTAGGCTCCAGCCCCCTTCTCATCCTGAAGTCCCCTGGATGAGATGGTGGTGACAAGGTTTCAGGAGGGTTAGGGGTCTTCAGTGACCCCCTGCTGACCTGGTGCCCTGCAAGTGGTACAGTCCCCTCAGCTCAACAGTGGCTGAGAGGGGTCAAAGCATCTAGACATGCCCCTGATGGGAAAGGGCGGTCCACCCAGTCTGGACAAGGTCTACCAGCACTCCACAAAAGAATTGCTGATTGCCAAGTGTTACATAGATCCTTCTTTCCCAGCTCTGAGCCTGGAGCATGGAGGGATTCCACCTTTTCTGCACAAAGCACCCAGAGAGAAAGGAGGAGAGGAACTGGTGTCCTCTGGGGCAGTGTACCAGCATAATTTCAGAAGCCTGTTCCAGGTCACTGAGGGAAATCCTTGGGGCCTGGATTTGGTTGGGGGATAAATCAGAGTTGCACCTTTGCTCTGTTCACTAGCATGAAGGGCAAAGCTTCTCACTACTTCTGTGTTTGCTTGCTTATCTGTTCCGAGAAAGAGATCTCTTTTTTTTTGAAGAATCTCAGGCAACTCCTGAACTAACACCTTTTCGTAGATTCCCAAGAAGAATCTCTTGCCCTTCTCAGACATCTGCCAGAAGAGCACATGAAGACACATAAAGGACAAGATACCTGGGAACATCAAACACAGCTTCACCAAGGACAAAGTGTGCCAAGATTGACATTAGCCTTGCTTTAAGGAGGTGACTGTCCTAGAGGGACATAAGAATAGCAGTGACTGCAATTTACTCTTACTTTAGCAAGGCCTGTGACACAGGCTAGAACAGGCTTCCCAAGGTAATCATGGTCCCAAGCTTGTCAGTGTTAAAGAAACATTTGGGCAATGCTCTAAGATACATGATTTAACTCATAGGTTGCCTTGAGTAGAATCAGGAGTTGGGTTTAATGAGATCCATATGTCCTTTCTTGCTCAGGATGTTCTCTGATTCTGTTCTGTGACTTTCTATCTCCCTTTTGCATTTTTTGTCCCTCTTTTTGCTGTTCTTTTATTGACATTAAATATCAATTCTGGAACCCTGAGGAAGACTAAAGTAATGAACAGATCTATCTGAACTGTAATACAAAACAAAAAAAGTATATGCAATTCATCTTGAAAGTAGAAGCCGTCATTATTCCCTTTCAAGGCTATTTAAAAAGTAAAAAAAAAGAAAAGCTGCTAAAGTAATATTTTCACCTTTATACATTGTCCTAAAGAAAGTGCCATGGTTAAAAAATCATCAGAAATTCTATTTTACGCTTCCATTGTGAAATTAAGAGAGCTTTTGCATTCTGAACTCTGTCCACACACTGCAGCAGCAGACCCCTGGATTGTTCTGAGTCTTAAATAGTTGTGCTTTGGAGAAAGTAGAATGAAAAAATTCTTCAATAGATCCCACGCTAATGACATACTAAACTTCTAAGAAGTTTTCTTTCCGTATTTATTGAAACCAGGCAGTTAATTTTGTACTTATGGGTCCCAACGTATTCACTGTTTCCTACGGGAGGTTTGGATATTTCTCTGCTAGGACAATTGTAGCTGTAATTATCTATTATCCCAGTAGCCCGAGTCTTTTTGTGAGCACATATTATTAGTTGGGAGCAGTGCTCTAATGTCATCTGACATTGGCAAAGAACAATCTCCAGGCATAGCTTTTCTTCATATATGCTGGTATGTGAATCAATAATAGCTCTTCAGAACTCAAAAACTCAACTCAGAGTGAGATTGGTGTAATGAGGGAAAAAATCAGGCTCTCGAGTTTGATATTATCTTATTAGAGAAACTAGTTTGTACTTTTAAGTGAACTTTTTAAAAAAATTATTTTATTTTTTATCTCATCTGTGGAAACTGTAGATCTACTGAGGGTGAACAGGGCCGAATATAGTCATAATCTTGACAAGAGGTATTTTGTGGAGACTACTGCATTGTGTAAACACAAATTACATGCCACATAGTATTTACCCTGTCAGTAGGTCCTAACTGGGAGGTCATTAGAACTTCTTCGAATATTATGTCCTCATTTTTAAAATATTTCAGGTAATATCTCAGGTAGACTGGCACAAGTCTTTCAAAACTAAGGCAAGGCACAGCATTCAGGAAGGTGTGTTTTTATCTTTACACTATACATCCATGCTGTTGAGATGAAACAGGCTGCTCCTTCAGAGAAGAGACACTTTCCGAGCCTGGTGAGTGCTATGCAGTAATACACTTCCATTTTCTTAAATTTTCTGAATCTATATGGCTACCCAGCTCTGCAGGAATAAGCAGATCTGCTGCACTATCATTGGCTGGGCAGTTTGGGCATCATTTAAACTATGATTCTGTTGTGTGTGTTGAAGGTCTTTCCTGTTTCTCTAGCGCAAGCTACATCCAATCTGCAGGAAATACTTGTGTGCGTTACTTGAAGTGGCTGGTGAGTTTGGACACAAGTAGACATGGTTTCTAGCAACACTGAGAAATGATCCTACTAAAATTACCAAGGTTTCTTCAAATCATTAGTTACTCATGAAAAACTGGCTAATAAAATTGAGAGCAATGTACACTAACTCTTCCCTTCAATCTTTGCTTCCCCTCTCTCATTGGTCACTCACTCCTGCTATGCAAAGAATATTTCTTTGGAAATTAAGGGTTGTCCATAACCCAGTGAATTAAATATAAGTTCCATAAAATACATTGGATCTTATCCTTACGTCCGAGACTTAGTTAATATAAGGATAGATATATTTTTTAAATCTCTTAAGTTTTTCATTGCTAATGAATCCCTGATCCTTCAGGACCTTATCCCCGTATCCACTTTAGTACTTTTAACTGCTTAGAATTAGAATTTTAAGTGCTTAGAATAATTTGCAGAAAGAGTTTGTACATATTTATGACACATTCTGTTCAGATTAGAAAAGTGGTATCTTGAAAATGCAGCAGAAACTTAAATTTCAGATTTATGATGGTAGAATTTTTCTCCTTACTTTGTGTTCTACATAAACGGGACTCATAAGCAGATTTCTGAGCTTGAGCATTAAGAATTTGCACAAAAGAATGAAAAGAGAGTTATTGCATAAGCATAGGTTGAAAAACAGGAATGTAATGTGAAAACGTTCTCTGTTTCACATGGATTTGGACCCTTTTAATTGATACCAGACAAGACAAACAACAGTTAGTTATTAGAAGCATAAATTAAACAAGGGTCCTATTGGAAAGTATTAAGGCATCATTTCCTACCTTGTTTTCTGAAATATGAAGCTACCTAAACCACAGTTTTGTGTGCTTGATCTCGTAATGAAACTGTACATTAGACTGAATTGCTGGAGTCCATTTCTGTTTTCCACAATGTTATATCATTAAAGCCTGGAATTAAGTTGTGTAAAATATAAAACACCACAGCTCTGAATTAGCCTATGAGGAAGACAAGTATTGCAAGGATGATGATATGAAAAGTTAACTTTGCAACTCAATTAAACTCAATACCATGCAAGTGTCACCATTCTTCTAGCACTGAAGGAGGCAAACAGGTGGAATATAACAGAGAGAAAACAATTCAGGAGGTTCCTGGAGTGTGCAGCAGACAACTTCCTTACACAGCTGTGGGTAGACAACTAGGGAAGGCACCTTGCTGAAACTTTTAAATTTATTGCAAAGCATGATGGGAAAGGACAAAATTAATCATATACTGGAGGTCCAAAATACTTTCGATTAGGTTTCTCACCAAAAAGTGTTAAAGGAAGTTAGCTGAGATAGAATATAAGGCATACTTTACAGATTAAAAATTGGTCATAAGATGGAAAACAAATTGTTGGAATAAACAATTAGCTTCCACAATGGGTGGTGGTTACCATCATTATTCACAATTCTTCATGCTGACACCCAGAGTGTTAAAAAATATTCATGAGCTATATAGAAAAGATGACAAATTTGCAGCTGATATAAAATAGTTAAAGACTTTGAAAGCAAATTTTACCCAGAGGAAGTCCTGGACATGTCCTGTTACAGAATGACAGAGTGATAAAATGAAACTCATTTTTGTAAGGTGAAATGCATAGGAAGAAAAAAAAAATACTTACCCATACACATGCAGTCAGGAGATCTACTAACATTCAGGAAAATGATCACAGGATGACTGTCATAAATTCCTAGAAATGTCAGTTTAATTGGCAGCACCATTGCAAGTTCCCAGAAAAGTGAGATGTTACTGTCTGAATGAAGGGGTAGTGATCAAACAGAAAATATTTGTGTGACTTTGAATAAATCCATAGCATATTGATGACGTATGAAACACTTTCTAACAAAGGAATCCAGTGCTGCAGGAAATAGTGAGGATCGACTCTGTAAATAGATTCGGAAGACATTGACCAAATATCTCAGGAAAGATTCGCTGGAAGTGAGCACAGCAACCACAGGAACCTTCAGCTTAAATCAATGCCTGCCAGGACCTTGAAAATTGTACCAAGGGATGTGTGAGCACCAGAGACACATTTACACTTGCCAGCAGACACTGTCAGAGACAGCATATGAGCCAAAAAGAATCTTTCCTCCCACCCTGGGCATAACTTAGACTATGATTCTCTGAATAATAAAATGTAAATCAGATTTATAATTCAGAGTTCATTCCAGGTTTTATGTGTTAAAGTTTTAGTGTAGCAAGTGAGACAAAGCTTTTAACATCCAATCTCGACAGAAAAGTGATTTCTAGGGATTAGAGTGATTAACTGCTTCAAACATTTGGGAAAATGTGTTTAGCATTTTTTGAATGTAAACAGTTTTGAAAGATAAAACCATAGTTTGGACAAAACTGCTCATTTGTTTGGAATCCCTGAGAACTATCCAGAGATAGATGAACTGGTATTGAAATGACAGTAAGGTAGTACAGCTGTCATCTTCCAGCATACAAAGAGAATTTTTTTTCTTTTCCTCTGAGTTATTAAATAAAATAGCTTGTTGAACAAGCAGAAAACAGATGAAATTATGTGTAAAGTATACAGTGGAAGTCTGTTTTGCCTTCTGTATTACAATGCATTATATTTAGTCTTAATTATAGGAACATAGAATCATAGAATAGTTTGGGTTGGAATGGACCTTAAAAATATCTAATTCCAACTCCCCTGTAATGGGCAGGGACACCTCCCACTAGAGCAGGCTGCTCAAGGCCCCTTCCAGCCTGTCCTTGAACACTTCCAGGGAGAGGGAATCCACAGCTTCTCTGGGCAATCAGTGCCAATGCCTCACCACCCTCATTGTGAAAAATTCCTCTTTGTGTTTACTTTAAATATTCCCCTCTCCAATTTATAGCCATTCTTCTTGGTCCTATCGGTACATACTTTGTAAAAACTCCCTCTTCAGCTTTCTTGTGCGCCCCTTTCAGGGACTGGGATGTAGCTACAAGGTCTTCTCAGAGTCTTCTCTTCTTGAGGCTGAACAACCCTAACTCTCTCAGCCTGTCCTCTTATGGGGGATGTTCTAGTCCTCTGATCATCCTTGTAGCCCTTCTCTGGACCCATTCCAATAGTTTCATATCCTTCTTGTGTTAAGGATTCCAGAACTGGGCACAATACTCTGGGTGGGGTCTCACAAGGATGGAATGAAGTGGCAGAATCTCCTCCCTTGACCTGCTGGCCACACTTCTTTCGATGCAGCCCATGATACAGTTGGCCTTCTAGGCTGAGAGTGCACATAGCAGGCTCCTATCGAGGTTATCACCAGCTACTACCCCCAAGTCCTTCTCTGCAGGGCTCTTCTCAATCACATCATCCCCCACCTTGTATTTAAATTGGCAATTGCCCCAACCCAGGTGTAGGACCTTGCACTTGGCTTTGTGGAACCTCATGAGGTTCACATAGGCCCACTTCTCCAGCATGTCCAGGTCCCTCTAGATGACTCCCATCCTTAGATTACGAAACTCAAGTAAGTGTAAGGTATTAATATCATAAATGAGAACAAAATTTTGTGCACTAAACAAAATCAATTTGGATGTCTCTATACTATAGCACACAAATTATAGCCCTTTCAGCTGTTCTTTAACACAAATCTAGTAGATGAGTCTGGCTATAAATTAATATCTAGCTTTTACTGAAGTGACCTGTTGATAAACTTAAAATTCCTTTGTGGAAATGGAAATTTCTCCTGAATTTGGGGTAGAATGTAAGAGTCTTTGCCTCTTTCTATCAGCATTTGTGGCAAAGCACTTCCATGTCAGAAATAAATAATATCGACATCTATGAAAGAGTTTACTTGCATATGATGAAATGAAGTCAAGCTACAGCAGCATAATCAGTTATTACTTAATATTTAAGGAACATTAATTATCTTTGTGCATATATTTGCAAAGAAAAACATGGAAATATTTACGTTGGAAAAAACATCTAAGATAATCAAGTAGAAATCTTAACCTAGCACTGCTTAGCAGCCACTAAACCATGTCCAGAAGCACCACATCTACAATTCTTCTAAATGCCTCCAGGGGTGATGACTAAACCGCTTCCCTGGGCAGCCTGTTTCAATGCATCAGAACCTCTTCTGTTAAGAAATTATTCCTAATATCCAATCTAAATCTCCTCTGAGGCCACTTCTACTTGTCCTATCACTTGTTACCAGGGAAAAAAGACCAACACCCAACTCAATACAACCATCTTTCATGTAACTGTGGAGAACTATCTCTAGTTCCTTCAGCCACTCCTCATACGACTTGTTCTCTAAACCCTTCATCAGCTTCATTGTCCTTCTTTGGACACGTTTGCTTAAACTACAGTAATAGATGTTTAATTTAAAACAATTCACCTTCGAAACTTACAGACACACATTATCTTGCTGCTATTCTAGGGTATTTATTTAGTCAGCTATGGTATCTTAAGAACAGTTGCCCATTTAAATGCTGAATTAAAGCATAGTCTATCATACATCAAGGCTTAAAGGGCACCAGAGCTTGGTTCCAGGCTTCTCAATTTGTTATACTAATTTATATTACAGAAAAATAACTCTGAATACAAAATATTCTCAGTTTGCAAACTAGGCAGAGTAACACAGACTGGGAAGTTCGTGAATACATAACATGAAGAAAGAGAAAATGATTGGTCATAGCCAAAAGATAAGAATGATTCATTTGTTCAATTCAGTCAACCAACTGAACAATACAAATTGTTTCTGAAGTGATCCTGCAGGAAGAAGAAATTTCTTTTCAAGACTTTGAGTTTGTCCTTGAAAGGTAGGTATTTTCATTTGTCATAACAACTTTCATGGTATAGTTGTGCAGAACCATCCTACTGTAAAGAACTTGTAGAGCCAAGAGACATTTTACAAAAGGAAAAAGGGTGCTGAAAAACTCATCTAAACTACTAATCAAAGGGAAACTTATTAAAGCACTTAAGACTTCATGTCAAGTGTCTCCTGACTTCAAATGGTTTTATGTCCAAAGAGTTCTGTGCTGCTCTCTCACCTACTTGATTGAAGATACTTGCCACCGTACATTAAGACATATTGTTCTTACTAGTATTATTTTAAACATAATTATTATTTCATTTTCTTAAACACTACATAGCATCAAACAAAACTATTCTTAACTCTGCTGGAATCTCTTAATACATAAAAGTTTTAATTTAATTGCATATATTGTAGTACTGTTATACATTAATGTTTGAATAATCACTTTTAGTAACCTTGAATCTAAAAAATACTGACAATTAAGCCTAATTGTTATATGCAGAGCTATAATGTTTCTCTGCAAACTGTTTCAGCTCTCCAACTTCATTAATATCATACCAGGAAAAAACTTTATATTCTTATTGCTTTCAACAGATACATGTCAAAATCATGTCCTCCAGCTGCTGAACATCTGTCATAGTTGTGCAGGTTCATCTTAGGGGACACAGAGTGCTTGGCATTTCCTTTTGGGAAAAATATTTTGCAATCCTTAGCAATATTACTGGTGACACTGTGAATAGCTGCTGCAGGTCATGCAGCTGGGGAGTTTTGAGGGCCTCTCATTCCCAACTGTCCAACTTTTTTATTTTTTAGTTAACAGTTATGAAAAGGGATAGCATCTCAGGTCATCTATGTAAAAAACAGAGAGCTAAAAAGGCTAATAAATATAATTCTAGGTCATAACAATATCAAAACAGTCTTCCTTTATGCATCACACTTTCCTGCACGATAAAAAAAATACAAAACCAAAAAACCCACCAAACCTGATACTTATTTTAAACATGGCTAGACTAAAGACAAAATGAAATTGTATCCAGATTTTCAAAGCCATGAATTATACGTGAGTTGAGAGAAACTCTAATGGAGCTAGATGTTCGTAAGTGCTGCATTTTTAATGCAGGGAGAAACTGAAGGAAAGCCCCAGTTTCTCTACAGGCAAGAAGAGGCATCCTAAAAAATACAAGGCACATACAACATCATTCAAAAACTAAAGTTAGATGATGGTCATAAAAATTCTCCAGGAATTTTATTTTACAGTCCTAATTAATGGTTACTGTGTATATGCATGCTTATGGAAAACTGTAAAGTACAGAAAAATTATGCCAACTTGGACTTCTGTAGGGTAGTCTTTGTTTAGAAGGGTGGTTTATAAAGTTCCTTGGCAGACAGTCCTAAAGGGCAAAGGAGCCTAAGAGGGCTAGATGGTCTCCAAGAAGGAAATTGTGGTGGCACAAGCGTCATCAACAATAACAACCAAAAAAAAAAAATCAAAGAAAACCATCCAAAAACTCCCCCCAAAAATATTCAAACAAATTTCTGCTGTATTATAAGCAATCTGTTTAATCTGGAATTCTGGGTGACTCTATTGAAAGGAAACCCAAGACTTAAACCCACCAAATAATGTCAACTGGAGAGTTTGAAAAGGCAGAGAGGATCCATGTAATCCAACAAAGGCAATTATTGATCTGAAATCAAGAGTTAATAGTTAACTCTATGCCTTCTCCCATCTTCATTCATTTTTGAGCAACCTGGTGTAGTGTAAGCTATCCCTGTCCATATCCAAGGGGTTGGAACTAGGTGATCTTTACGTTCCCTTCCAACCCAGATCATTCTGTAATTCTATGATCTTGAGAGTGACAGGAAAGGTGACCTCTGTTTCCTCAGTAGGTTTTCATTCCTTAGGAAATCTTTGATCAACTCAACTGTGTGGTTGCTCACTCTGTAATGTGTAAAGCAAACCCACAGATTACATGAAGACTGCTCTGTTATTCAGCCCTTTAGATACTCCCTTTTTCGGCTGATATCTTCCATGTGCTCTGTCCAGAAATACAGTCTCTCAGTGAGGTTCTTGCCACTGTTTTCCTGAAGACTTAAACTAAATTATGCAACCTTAGAGGTGCAAACTTCCCAGCTAAAATTAAAATTAAACATGACAGATAGTTCCCATGCAGTAAGCATGAATACTTACATTATGCATCCATGTTTATGCAGTATCCCAAGTCCCATTTATATTAATGAAAGTCTGTACTAGCAGCTAAATTGTCATTCAAAATTTACAACAATATCAATGAAATCAGAACCTGAAGCTGTGCCGCTGTGTTAATATTTTGAGTTTCTATTCTGAAACACAATACAACTGACATGACAGTTCTGAAGAAAACTATGACATATCAGATGGATCTTCATTGAACTGCTTTGGCTTGTATACAGTGAGTCATGTATAATCAATAACCCTTCAAGTACGCCAATAAAGTATTATTTTTGATAATGCCTCTGAAGAGATGCTGGAATTACTCATTTAAAATTTGGGTGAACAACATCTGGAGATTTGTATTTATTTTTATACAAATGTAAAATATATCTGACCCAAACCTTGTTGAAATGAACAGGAATCACCCTATCTACTTTGACTGCAACCCTACCCATCTTTTAACATATCACAACTGATATTATTATAACATGAAATTAAGGAAGAAATAGAAGAGATGTAAAAACATCTTTCTGAGGAATTACTTCACTAGTTGTGATTTCATGATTGCCAAATTGAGACAAAAAAACTCTGTGGTTATGTTTCTTATGAATCCAGAGTAAAAAATGGCCTGTAATAATGGCATGAAATTCACCTTGGTACAAAGCATTTTTTTTTTAATATTGTGCCTATTTTTTCCAGAGAGTAAGTTCATCAAAGAGGAATTGTGTCTAGCTTCAGTCACGAAGAATTTAAGTACCTATCTTGGTTTATGAAACTGGTCATTGAAATTGCCTCTGTTTAGGAGAGCAGAATTATGTCTTCTGTGCATGGACAGAACAATATTCTACACATCTGAGCTTAATTTAAACACTCAGGAAAATGTCTAAAAGTAACCTAGCCAAGTTGTATCTTGTTTAAAGACAGAAAAGAAAAACAGCCCCTTTTTTTTTTTTTTTTTTAAGAAATGGCTCACAAAGCCTTTTTTAGAAGTCTACTTCAGGGTAAAGTGGAGAATTTGGTTTCTATTGACTAAATGGTCTCCGAATACTGAGATCAGGGTGAATAGTTCGAACATTTAGTCACAGGAATCCCATCTCTCACACTTCTGTACTTAAAGACAGGAAAGATCTGGCCTCTCCTAAATGATTCATATTTATAAATCATCTCACCTATAATAAACAATAATCTGCCCTAGGGTGTTTTAAAACATGTAATCTTGAAAATTGATAGTCTTATTATTTGGCATAAGGTGACTGAGCAGCATTATTTTTTCCAATCCAGTAGTTCTGTTGGTTTTACGCTAAAGATGAACAATGACAGCAAAAATTCCAATATAGATCGAATTCAATGTGCAACTAAAGAAATAGGACTCAACATATATGATGTTCCCGCAGACTTTTACTAATTTATCCAAAATGACTCAGGTCCTACAACCTGCCAGAGAGGCATATTTTCTCCCACGTAACAAGTGAGAGGATGAGAGGCAATGGCTCAAGTTGCACTAGAGGAGGTATAGATTGGATATTAGGAATAATATTTGCACCAATAGGCTTATCAAACATTGGAACAGGCTGCCCATCGAAGCAGTGGATGTAGGGACATGGTTTAGTGGAGGGTTTGGCATTGTTAGGATAAAGGTTGATGATCTGAAAGGTCTTTTCCAACCTAAATGATTCTGTGATTCTATGATTCACCATAAAATAATTTTTTACCAGTGATGAGGTTTTGGTGACTAAGTGATATGAAAGAAAAGGAGAACTAGAAGGCACACAAGCAAGTACTAAGATCTAGTTTAGACACAAAAATTATAGAAAGTGAAAGGCTTAAGAAATCAACTACAAATTTGTTTTAGATTAATGATATCAGGATACTTCTTCTCAAATATTCAGTCCAGTATTACAAAAAACGAAGCTATATTTTCCTGTATGTACTACTTGTGGCTTCTCAATAATACAGAAATTTATATTTCATAGTTGTTATTTCTCCAACATTTCAAAACAGCAAGATAGCCTGTGGTCTTTTCCATATAGTTTATTTTACTACTAACTATATTAAATTCAAGACTGTGTACCTGATGACTCATTAATTAACAATTTAACAAGCAGAGAAGGAAAGTGCACCTGGATAGGAATATTTTGCAATTTGAACCTGACAACATCCTACTTTGAAGACCAAGGTAACACATGAGCTTAATTGTCCTGAAAAGTCCCTATGAATTCTTTGATAACTTATTTTTCATCACTTGCTACAACATCTTTTGCTCAGGAGAGTTTATACATTATTTCATTAACCTAATGAGAGATAAATGACCAGTATGTAACAGCAGTGGAAAAATCTTTCTAGTGCATGATCATGACTCAGTAGTAGCTGGCTATTGTGACTTGGGAGCTTAGTACTTTCTAAGTACCTGAAGGAATGATACAGGAACATTTGAGCTCTGGCTACATATCCATTGGCTCTCTTTGAAAAGACAGGCATACTGCTTTACAAAACATTGTGTCTTGTTGTTTTGAGGGATTTTTTCTTGCCATCCAGGGATTATCAGTTTCTCAGTCAGAAGGAGTATAATATCAAGTTTCTCTTGGAGACTATCCACTTTTTTGGAAAGTGACAGGATATTCATGCATGTAGGCTGCCTTTACAATGTCTAACACTAAGGACAAGCATGCTACTGGCCTACAATTCCGCTGCTGACATTCCCAAAAATGCCAGAGAACTCAGATCTTGCTATTTTCCTTTTGATTCTGACAGACAAAAGTGCATCTAGGAGGAGAATGCACATGCAGATGTAGCTGGGACAGAAGTTGAGAAATACTTAATACTGGCCCAGAGAACTCTGCACTGTAAATGGTCAGCTTCTTCTACTACTCATTCTTACCTGCTTGTATACTCTACTGACAACAAAATATTTGCTCCAGTTCTCTAGCCTGCCATGACTCTTTCCCAGGTACCCATGCTTTTTCCCTAGAGCCTGATAAGGGTTTTTTACCTTCTTTTCTTAGCACCATGTTTTTTTCTTCAGCCATTCCCATTCTGCACCACACATTACTTATCTTGATCAGAATTACCATCCTCAAATGTTTATGACTGTGCCTCCCTCAGGTCTCTTAAGGTGCCCCTATATCATCTATATATACACCCCCTGAAAAACTTCAGTGTAGTTCAAATCCTCTGGGTTGTCTCCACTAACTCAGCAGCCAACTATTCCCATCAGCTATTCAAACGTTCTCTTAAAATTTCTCTGTCCCTCAGACAGCCCTTAGCTACTTATAATATATTATTTAGTTCCTATTCACCTACTCTGCATAATTTGTTATCCTTCCCTTTGGCATTTTTATTAATACATAGTGCATCTCACATTAGCATAATACCAAGCAATTCCAAATATAATGGTTAAATATTTAACTAAATTGTACATTCTCAAATACCTTACTCAAAATGTTGCAAAGATGAAAGTTTTCATCCATATACATGTCGGGACAATTTCCAGAGCCCGACTCTAAGATCTCATTGACTCACACTCTTGTAAATCCTTCCCCTGAAGAATTAAGAAAGAGAATGATGGTATGGTCTTTGCAACTCAACCAAGACCATCTCTCAAGAGCTGTGTGTACACAACCTAGAGAAAGATTGGGAGTAAGGACTGGAAATTAAGTCAATTACAACTAGTAGAATTAGTCTGATTTAACAGCATGCACTGAGATCTTCAGTTTCAGGAAAGGGAGATGTAGCCCCATTGGAATATGATATCTGATTCAAAAAAAAATTTGACACTGTTCTTATAGTAAAGTTTGAGTAAGTTTAAGAAATGGTGAAAACAAGCTAAGTTATCTACATCTCAGTTTTTCCTGAATGGTTTGCACACTTTTTTATAGTGACTACATAAAACAGTTATGATAACATTATTATACTTTATATAAGAATTTAAAAAACAGCATTTGATGACTTTAAAGATAAGAAAGCAGTGAGAACTCTCAAACTTCATATTTGATGACTGCAGTTTGAGCAGTTGTAAAGTAGAAACACTTTGATTTAAACTGATTTGTGAACTGGGAATTAAGTGTAGATTTTCTAGCTCTAAACAGGAGAGCAGGAAAAGCATGATTCTTAACAAAACTATGCTGAATTGGAGAGAAGCAAAATAGAGAGGCTTCACTGCCTAGGGACTGTCACCAAACTTCCTTTGGTCTATGTAGTCTCACAATACTCCTATTTCTACAACACTCAAAGTCAGTTACCATTTAGCTCCAAGTCTGAAACCTGGATTAACTCTATTACTCATATTCTATTGCCAATATAGCAGCAGAATTACAACAGCTTTCTCCACAACAGAATAAACATAGGGGTTTGTGTCTGTTTTTTACCACCCAGCCTCAATATCTCAGATTAAAAGAGGAGGGTTTTGTGAGTTTTCTTGTTTGTAAATTATCAAATTTATTTATTACAGTTGAATTTCCTTTATAACACATGAGGAAACTGATTTCATTGGTAGACATTAGATAATTAAAATTTTCTCAGGCTTGTACTTTCCACAAAGGGGTTAGAGGGGCGGAAAAAATATTGCATTTCTATTTTCTTAAACATTTTTTCTTCCGGAGGGGTGGCTGTATGAACAGCTTCCTGAATGCTAGCACAATTTTAACAAAATTTTCACAAGTCAGGTGTAAAGTACTCTGATGATTCCACTATCATCAAAAGGGGAACTCTTGTGCTCCTCAGTTTTGATGCGTTGTTGTTTCCTTCACAAGATAGCCCTGCAAATAGGGCTCGCAACCTGGAGACTGGCAGTTCGTTTCAGAAGCAAGTTGAAATAGAAAAATCGATAGACAGGTCTTTTATCTTAAATGCTGTCTTTGGTATGAAAACAACACCAGCCTTTAATTTACAAATTGAAGTTTTACAGCCTCCTTTGCTTGAACGTGGAACTAGTAATTTTCAAATATTCTATGTGCACGCATGTGTATGTGTGAGACAGAGAGGGGGAGAGGCAGACATAGAGGGATACTAGAAGTTTCTTGATAAGTAAGTAGATTTACACCTGTAGTAGGTAAGCAATGAGAAAAATTATAGAAATTTATTCTGCTTTACAAAATATGAATTATTGTATATGACTTTTTTCCTTTTTTCTACATTGTCATAATAATGTGACACTAGCAGAGACAGTAGTTCTTTCCAGTTTGACAGCCTCATGGTATATAAAGAGATTTTTTTTCCCTGTTGCTCAGAGTCTGTATGGATGTGTAAAACAGCTGACAGCTGCATGTAAGTCAATATATAACTTCCAAGTAATTTTTTAGCCTTTCATCTTAAAGTTACCTTGCTCAGCAAAACAACTTCTCTCATGCCCTGGAACGAGTAGCTTTAAGTTCCATCAGTTGAGATTAAGGGGTAAAGAAATTCTCTCTTAAGGTAATTTTCATGGTATGATCACTCATTAATCCCATCAGGTTATCCATAAACAAGCAAAACTTATATTTTCCTTCTATTAATTTAGACAGATCTTAACCTCTCAGCACCCCACCTCCTAACCCCTCAAAATGGGAGAAAAAATAGGAAAAACAGCAAATCTAAAGGTAATAAATTAGGAATACGCAACTATCTGCTTTTGCTAGTATAGTTTCCTTTGACTGATGTAATTTCACGCTAAAGGCTTTGAGGAATTTCTCGCCAACTCATCATCTTCTAAAAACCTGAAATCTAGCTAAATTACATTTTTTTTTTCAAGGAAGTGGATGTTCAAACTTGACATCAGAGTAGGCTTGATCATGAGTAATTTATTTAATTATACTTAATTTAATTAATATTTAATTTAATAATTCCAGTTGTTTTGGGGGGATTTTTTGTGATTTATTTTAAATAAAGCAATACATATCAACGACAATAGAAAATATCTTCAGGAGTAAATAATATATACAATGTAAACAGCAAACAGTGTACATTTTTCTAGGCTTTGTTTTCATTTTAGGTGGTTTCACAACAGTGCAATTCTATTGACTTACCACTCTATAAAGGGAAAAACAAGCTCTTGAGCAGATGGGTGGTCCAGAACAAAATTCTCATAGCTGAATAATGCTCGACTTCAGGGAGTTTAATTCCATATTTACCTCCTAGTAACACGTCTGGGGCTCTAAAATACTGTCTTGGTTCCATTTCTAACTAAGCTTCTTTATAAATGCATTTTTCTAAGGAAAAGAAATAAAAGTGTTGAGAGAGAAAAGGCATGTCACTGTGACATTTCTCACAAGGAGAGTGCAGTGTCTGTGTAAATGAGAAAACAGTTGAAGGCAAGACCTGTGGAGGTAAACAAGAGAAAGAAGAAGTATACTCAAAGGTGAAAGATAACTCACCAGAAAATTTCTTAAATTATCTCTAATTTGCTCCAGGATAATGGGGGGAAAATATGACAGGAAGATAGCAGGATTTTTTTCCTGTGGTAAATAATGAAAACATACCAGAGCTAAGGTCTCATGAGAAGACATCCTTGAAGAAAGAGTAAAGTAAGTCAAGAACATTTTGACAGCAAATAGCATTCCTCTAACATTTCAAAGAAGCAAACTTTCACATGAAGACAAGTATTACCTGTAGGTACAGCTGCACCGATCATTACATAATAGCATAATGATTTTTATTTCTTTGAACATGTGTAAGAGTGTACCTGCTACAAAATAAAATAGCTTTAAGCAACTGAGCACTTCCAAATTCATAATAAACAAACCATACATTTCAAAAAAGCTGAACCTTCCCAGGATCAAGCAAATAGCTTACTGTGAATCACAAGATACTTTTTTTAACTTCACTTTGTGACTCCTTGTGTTAAAAGAATGTAGCATATAACACTTCTTAACACAGACAGAGAAGGACAGAACAAAGCTGGCCAACCTAAAAACAAGATTTTGGAGAAATTTCAGTAAAAGTATCCAACAGTGAAGTTATGAAAAGCCTTCTGAAGGTATGCAAAATTCCTTACATGTGATGTCTGAGCTACTAATTCTTTCAGAGCATACAAAGAAGGACATTAGCAGGGCAAATCTGAGAACCAAGATCACTTGCTAGCTACATCAGGATCTATCTGAATATATTTTAAGGGCTCAGCTCTACAATATGCCTATCTTGTGCCTGTCCCACTAATCGTCACAGCAAAATGACTGGATGAAAGGCTCTCACTGGACTAAGTAGTCTCTTTGGGAGACAGTTGTCAATTATGCACAAGGTATAATGCAAAACATGCTTGTAGGTTTATTTGTTGTTTTTTGTATTTTGTTTTTTTTTTTTGTTTATTTGTTTTTTGATTGTTTACTTTTTGTCCTGGGCATGCTTGACAGCGTGCTTATCTGATGAGGTAGAATATCTGGAGAGGGGAAAAAGCAAGTTTGCAAAATGAACAATTAATGAGACATCCAAAGGCTTGCATGAAAAAAGTTTAGAGTATCTATGGAAAACCAGGTAATCTGAGAAATGGAAAGCCACAGACTAAGGCAAAACAGAAAGAGAAAACACCACCTTTGCTCCACTCTCCACAGATAGGCTTACTAGTCTGAGCCAGTGGACTGGATGGGAAAGGTAGTGCACTCAGACAAGGATAACTAGCTATTCTAAGCAACCTGACAACTTATTTATTTTTGTATGGAACATCACCAGAGAAGAGCAACAAAGCTGGTGAAGGGGCTGGAGAACAGGCCTTATGAGGAGTGGCTAAGGGCGCTGGGATTGTTTAGCCTGGAGAAGAGGAGGCTGAGAGGAGACCTCATTGCTCTCTACAACTACCTGAAAGGAGGCTGTAGAGAGGAGGGAGCTGGCCTCTTCTCCCAAGTGCCAGGGGACAGGACAAGAAGGAATGACCTCAAGCTCCTCCAGAGGAGATTAAGGCTAGAGATTAGGAGGAGGTTTTTCACACAGAGTGTCATTGGGCATTGGAATAGGCTGCCCAGGGAGGTGGTTGATTCACCTTCCCTGGAGGTGTTTAAGACACGGGTAGATGAGGTGCTGAGGGACGTGGTTTAGTGTTTGATAGGAATGGTTGGACTTGATGATCCGGTGGGTCTCTTCCAACCTGGTTGTTCTATGATTCTATGATCACACATAGTGATTTTTTTGTATGCAAAGCATGTGACCAGTTAGGGAAATAAACCAAACCTTGCAAACCCCAGATTAACTTGATAAGCACTGGCACATCATCTTGAAGTGAAACTAACTCTCCTTATGCTACTGCACTTGTCTTTTTACTTTTTAATCTTCTACAGTATCACATGCGCACAAACTATCACTATTCTGTTTCTGATGGTTGAAAGCAGAGCTGTAAGACACAAGAATAAAATCATAGAATCATAGAATCATAGAACAACCAGGTTGGAAGGGACCCATCGGATCTTCTAGTCCAACCATTCCTATCTAACACTAAACCATGCCCCTCAAGACCTCATCCACCCGTGCCTTAAACACCTCCAGGGAAGGGGAATCAACCTATTCCAATGCCCAATGACCCTTTCTGTGAAAAACCTCCTTCTAATCTCCAGCCTAAATCTCCCCTGGCTGAGCTTGAGGCCATTCCCTCTTGTCCTGTCCCCTGTCACTTGGGAGAAGAGGCCAGCTCCCTCCTCTCTACAACCTCCTTTCAGGTAGTTTTAGAGAGTAATGAGGTCTCCTCTCAGCCTCCTCTTCTCCAGGCTAAACAACCCCAGCTCTCTCAGCTGCTCCTCATAGGTTCTGTTCTCCAGCCCCTTCACCAGCCTCAACATACCTCATATTAATATTGTAGCAACTCCATGGAAACAGCAGGCTATAAAAAAATCACATTATCAGCATTATTGGGGACCTACAACAATATTCATAAACCACCATCTGACTTCTCATTTAAAAAGATAGCTGCCATGTTCTTTTTCACCATGCGGCTCTGTTACAGAATATCCTCTACTTCCTTGGAGGTGTTTAAGGCACGGGTGGATGAGGTCTTGAGGGACTTGGTTTAGCATTTGATGGGAATGGTTGGACTAGAAGATCCGATGCATCCCTTCCAACCTGATTGTTCTATGATTCTATGATTCAATACATCTTTATCAGCAGGATATTCTCACTTGAGATATCTAATAAAATTATATCGGTCATGCTCTAACACACCAGGATGTCAAGTACTTCGCCATGATAAGGTCCCCTGAAGGCAACACTGTCATTTTAATGTTGCGTATTTTGCCCAAACCAGAATCTACTGTGAGAGACTTAACTTTCCTTGAAGTTTTAATTGTTTAAGACAGAAGTCCAAGAATTTGGTTTCCTTATATTAACGTTGTAGAAAGCTCCATTCTTTTACTGGTGGAAACACACCAGTAAAGTGAAAAAAATTAGCATTTAGCTCTTTCATTTATCTAGACAAGTATTTTGTCTGTAAGAAGATATTGTCAGTACATTGCATTAAAGACTTTTTAGTGTTAATTCTTGTAAAATACATGCCATCAATTTCTTGAAATTCCATATAGCCTCTAAACAACTGTGATTCTAATCCCACTCGCAACCACAGTTAACTCTTCTTTCATTCCTGTTTAGTTAGAAATGGGGCAACAGAATGGTTACACTATAATCAAACCTGGTAACATTCACCATATTACCTTCTCTTCACCTATCACACTTTAGGAAATTCACCACACTGGCCATTTGTCCTTCAGTCAGACATTTTCCAAGACATCTTGCCATCTGGCCTTATGTTATCCCATAAAGCTGGAGTGAGTCCAGCACATAGGAGGGTAGCTGAAGGTCTGCATTCACCGTATTATGTTCAGATACAGAGTTTGTCCCATGTACTTCAGTTCAAAAACGTTCTCGAACCCTGTAGATTTAGCATCTGTTATTTCCCGGTTAGTTACCTAAAGGAGTGCCTCCAAGTCCTGGTTCTTCCCAGGACCTCCAGACATGCAGCCTCTCTGATCCCTTCTTAATTTCTCTTTAAAAATATGAAGGAGAACAGTGACAGCTTATCTTTCTCATTTATGAGGCATGTGTGCATATACACTATCACAATGATTTCCTTGATTTTCCTTTGTACTCGCGAGAACCTCTATTTTCTTAATGCCTTCCATTCCTCAACTTATTGTGATTTTAATCCAATAAATGATTCCAGCTTCAGCGGTTGCAAGAAAACTCTCTAAGCATAGGGAAAACATTCTTGAGAAAAAAATATTCCTGCACCAAAAGATAATATCTAGTTTGCAGAAACTGCGCTAGAACAGTCTGTTCAGATATATTTAGTACTTCTGATGTCCCAGCCTTGAAGACTTCCAGTTTTTCATAGCTGGGGGTTTGGTATTGTTTGTTTATTTGGTTGGTTGTTTTTTATTTAGGACAGGGTAGGCTTGACAGGGAGGGAAGCTTCATGGCCATCTTTCTTAAAATTAATATTTCAACTACTCTTTCAGAATTTTTTAAGAATAAATTTACATGCACTTATTCCTAAAGATGAAAAACATAGCAAAGAACATTTTTGTATTCTATACAATAATGTTTCTGTTCATCCAAAGTAATTTAACTTTTTTTTTGTGCTGCCTATGAAGTGAAAAAAAGCACTTCATATTACTGTAATCATAACATTCTCTCAAAAATAACCTGTTTTAGTCCTCCTCAGCCCATCTTCTCCCACATGCAGATAAACAGAAAAAAATTATTGAAATTTCCTTAAGGCTTAAAGTTTTACACAGGCAGAACTGCCTGAAACTTTATACAAAACCAAAGATACTCTGTATTTTTAAGTACAGCCTTCAATTGTTTGAATCTTATGTAGAAGTCTCTTCCCATTTTAAAGCTACGTGTTAGTTTATAGATGAACTTCTAAAGAGTCTTGCAAACCTGGTATGATATCACTAAGTTTCAACCCTCATCTAATTTGAAATTTCAGGGATTTTTTTTTTCCTATTCCCTTCCTCGGCAAGATCAAGTAAAATGGCTAAACTTATATCTGTAAAATAAAGTAGGAAAAATAATATATATGAAAACAATTTTGATAAAATTATTTATATACTAGTTTTCCTGAGTACTCGATTGTATGTATGACTTTCATACAATACAAAGCAGCTTTTACTAAAAAATACGTGGAGTAAAAGTGTGGTAAAAAATAACTTGAGTAAAATGTGAATGGAGATTCTGGTGAATTTTTTTCTGCCCCCCCATTCCATAGATCGCCTCCTCATCCTCTTCTTTGATTTATTTTACACGTGTGAATGTGAGCTATTTGCAATCAAAAAGAAAGTGCATGATTTTTAAATTTCAGGAGGTTGTCTTTCTTTCAACACATTGCAGGACACACTGAAATTCAATAAAGAACAGTGACTTTTGGCATGGCACACTCTTCTCAACCTTACTAATTTCCCTGAGAAAAACTAAATATTCTTGTAATTACATTGTTTATTGGCATTATTTTTTCTCTCTCTTTGCCTCATTTCTCACCACTCCCCCATCTGGTTGAGCTTCTTGGGAAAGTGGAACCAGAATCTGACTTTGTTACTTGTTTTTTTGTATTATTATTTTTAATGCATTCACAGCCTCTGATGGCAACGCACATATTTCTTTGAAATAGAAAGAGGTACTGCTGGTACAATAACACCTTTCCCAAAAATTTAGCATTGTACCTGCTAAATGTGATCTCCAGTCCTTTTCCAGTATGGATTCTTCCAACAACGTTCGTGCCTCAATTTCCTTTAATTTACCAATCTTCCTCCTAGTATGAAGGCCACAGCATCCTACAAAGGATTTCTAAATATCTAAACGTCTAATTCCCTCCTTGCTTTACACAATAACTGCGAAGTGTAAAATGAAGACTAATAAGCTTAGTAGCTGATATAGTGCCTACACTTTATCAATAAGTATTTTTGATAACTCTAAGTCATCCAGGAAAGTAGATATCAATAACAGGCATACCACAATCATTTCTCCTTTCATTCTGTGAGGAGAAACACTCAAAGCAATCACAATGAATCTATACACTGTAGCTATGTAAGAAGTTGGGGGGTTTTTCTAATGGAAGTTATTCAAACTTTATTAACTAAACTTGCAGACTATAGAAAGGGAATAAAAATAACACAAACACATGTTATATCTGTATTGGAAGTCACAGATGTCAGCAAAGGATTTTAGGTATACAAAGGACTTGTTTCTCTTTTCCAAGATAAAGTACACATGGACAGCTTGCATTTTCTGTTTGGTTTGTTACAAAGTTTATACATTTCTTTACTACATTGCTTATTGACTGTAGTGTAATCAACATTAATTTTTAATTAATTTTTATTTCTATAAAGATTTTCTATTAAAATGATGTGGATATAGAAAGAAAGAATGAAAATAAACTCAGGTGAACTTGTTCCATAATACACAATGTTTTTGTCAAAAGTGAATAGGTGCTCCATATAGAATCATAGAATTGTAGAACAACCAGGTTGGAAGAGATCCATTGGATCATTGAGTCCAACTAGTCCTATCAAACACTAAACCAAGTCCCTCAGGACCCCATCCACCCGTGCCTTAAACACCTCCAGGGAAGGTGAATCAACCACCTCCCTGGGTGGCCTATTCCAATGCCCAATGACCATTTCCGTGAATAACCTCCTCCTAATCTCTAACCTGTTTCTCCCCTGGCGGAGCTTGAGGCCATTCCCTCTTGTCCTGTCCCCTGGCACTTGGGAGAAGAGGCCAGCTCCCTCCTCTCTACAGCCTCCTTTCAGGTAGTTGTAGAGAGCAATGAGGTCTCCTCTCAGCCTCCTCTTCTCCAGGCTAAACAATCCCAGCGCCCTTAGCCACTCCTCATAAGGCCTGTTCTCCAGCCCCTTCACCAGCTTCATTGCTCTTCTCTGGACTCACTCCAGAGTCTCAGCATCCTTCTTGTGGTGAGGGGCCCAGAACTGAACACAGGATTCAAGGAGTGGCTTCACCAGTGCTGAGTACAGAGGGAGAATAATCTCCCTGGACCTGCTGGTCACACCATCTCTAATACAAGCCAAGATGCCATTGGTCTTCTTGGCCACCTGGGCACACTGCTGGCTCATGTTCAGTCGACTGTCGACCAACACCCCCAGGTCCCTCTCCTCCTGGCAGTTTTCCAGCCAGACTTCTCCCAGTCATATAAAGTGGTAAAAGTCTAATGAGACCATGACTATGCAGCATTCAGAGCAGAAACATTAGAGAAACTACCAAGAAATCATTCTGCTTAGAGATGATAGCTTAAATTATTAATATATACATATTCCCATGACTTAATAGCCAAGTAATTTGTTCTAAGATAAATTAAACATACTGAGAGAAAATCTGGCCTTGCTAGCGTCACTGGAAGTTTCTTCAGCTGACTTTGATATTCTAGAACTCGATCTTCAGTTAAGCATGGTGATGTCTCAGCAAAACTGGATTTACAGTATCAATATAAAGAAAATAATGCAAATTGGAATCTGTGTCTTTTGACCCAAACAGTACTTATCCTTTTAAAAGGATTAAGAATTAACTGATTACTGATCTACAGCCTTTATGTAAGTGTAGGTGAAAAACGCAGTTGGAAAAAGTAGGTGAAAATCTAAGATTATATCCATATGACATGATTTTCTTCAAAGGCAGAAGCTCTTTTTTAAGTGGAAAGATAAATTCAGTATTTCATCAGGAAAGCATTAGTATAAATATTTTTATTTTTCTTGTATTTGAATCAGCAAACAAAGTGAAGGAAGGAATTATTATTATATGGAAAGACAATCCTCAAGAAATCATAGAATCATAGAATCATAGAACAACCAGGTTGGAAGGGACCCATCGGATCTTCTAGTCCAACCATTCCTATCTAACACTAAACCAAGTCCCTCAAGACCTCATCCACCCGTGCCTTAAACACCTCCAGGGAAGGTGAATCAACCACCTCCCTAGGTAGCCTATTCCAATGCCCAATGACTCTCTGTGTGCATTTCAGTATGCAAATATGAGAAAATACTTCCCTGTTATGCCAAGGTCATTTGAAAGAGAAATATAATATTAATAGTAAGATCTATGAAAAAAATAGTAAAATTTCATAAAATATTCCAAGAAAATTGTCAAAATGCTCATAGTTGTTCCATTATCTTCTTAAGGAAGGAATGGAAAATATTGAACATATATCTTTTTTAAAAAAAATTTGGATACTCCCACATTTCCTTTTTTTTTTTAAATTTCTATTTCACTCTTTAAGTTCTACCTTAGTATTCTAGTTGTCTATAACTTGTTAAATATTCTCCACTGTAATCTGCAGTCATCATTTGGTTCCTTGAGTAGCATAAAATCTACGTACGCCACATCTGCTAATTTGCATGTGTTGAAATTTTCAACACTCTGTCTTTTCTTATCTGTTGTGAACCAGTATTTCAAAATAACCCTCTATATTTCATCCTAGCTGCTTAAATCCGTTTGGTTCCCTCCCTTTCCTCAGCAGTAAAGCTGGATTACAACAAACAAACAAATATGAGAATTTCAGCCTTTTTAGTGTCAGAAGTACCGACACTATTCATCAAATAATTTCTGAATCGATGCCCATTATGAAAACTGAGACTGTCTTATCTGATTTGTATTTTTAATGTTGTAACAAATTTAATACGTAAAAACCATCTTAAAGTCCATTCATTTCCTCTATTGGTCTTATTATATTAAACCGTTCTACAAAGAAGAAAATTGGGAAGATGGATTTAATACAAACTTAGTAAAATTATATTCCACATATATATATGTATGTATGCTGTATTCACTAGTATAGTATTAAAGCTCGGCCTTACGTTCTCTCACTCAGGAAGAAACTGCTACTTTCCACTGCAACAAAAATGCAGGATATTACATTTGAATCTAGATCTAGGTCAGGTACTATTAGCCCTTTTCATGCAAACCTGCAGATGCCCAAATGGGCTCTGACAAGATGCTCAGTCTCACGTTTTCCAGAACCCACAAAGTAGTGACTGAGCTGCCTGTCAGACTATCTTCTCACACGCACACAAAAAAGTCAAAATCAGCAATGAAGTTTCTTATTACACAACTTCAGGGTACGTGTATACTCAAAAAGAGTCTGCAACTGTATGATTTTTCTAGTATCATATATCCAGGAGCTTGTATACTATACCAGTTAGTTTTAAAGAGAAGGAGAGGTGTAAGAAATGTTAGTTTCCCTGATAAAAATGCAGCTGGTGTAACTGAGGTTAAATGAACACTTAAGTTTTCGTTTTCTTAGAAAACTTAGTCACCATGCCAACAATGATGCTCTAACTTTACTTATGTAAAGTTAGATGCCAAATCTGCATTACACACTAGTCCACCTGCACTTTTTTTTTTCAGAGTTATCACTCTTTCATTTATTGTGGCTTTGCTCTTAATAGAAGGTGTCAGTGAAGATTACCACTTGCACCTCTACCTATGATATCACTGAAATGTGCTGGTGTAAGGATTTATCCCATCTATACCACACTTTATTGATAGTCCTAAATGCTGCCCTCTGTAATCCATCTCTGTCAGATATGACTGACAAGTTAAGTGCATAGCAGCAGTCCTAGGACTGCCTCTTAAACGCTGTAGGAAAAAACAGCAATTATTATGAAACAGAGGCACAAATTCCACAAAAAAAATCACATTGAGATTTTTGTGGTGGTTATTTTTTTTTTCTTTTTTTATTCATCAGTAGCTTAGGAAAAAGAAATGAACCCAAAAGCAAAATGCCCCCAAGAGTCAGCAGTTTTTTAATATTTACACACTTGCTTTGCTCCTGAATGCCAGCTTTTGACACCAAATTATTTTTTCTTAAAGCCAGATTGTAAACATGCATTCAAGAAGGGAAATGCTGGAGAAACTTCTCCTTAGCCTCGCATCATCCCAGGCATTTTGAGGATATACCAAATGAAAGATTAATTATTGCAACCCCAAATTTGGGAATAAAGCTATAAATAAGCAAAATTCTTACATTTACTTTGTGAATGTTTATTCAAAACAGGCAGCAACTGTTCTTAATTATAATGAGAAGGGAAGGGGAGATAGTCCAATATTTCTGACTTAGAGACTGAATACAGTATTAGGTACACACTGTCATCTAGAGGCCAACTAGCTCTTTATAATAAGCTTCATAGTAAGGGTCTCAGTTTTTCCCCCCACTTTAATAACCAATGCTTCTGTCTCTTTGACTGGTCACATAAATTACCTCTACAAACATCCTGAGCTGAAGACCCACTGCAGTCAATCTGAACACATGCATCGACACCTATGGATCAGTGTAGGAATGTTGCATTGCAAGATGCTCATAAGTGAATGGTTTGTATGTAACCACATTTCTAACAAAAACACCTGCCTCATGAACTCTTCTCCTTGCATTTCCAAGAAAAGCTGTCAGCACAAAAAAAGAACCATTGATTGTGATCAACAACTGGTAAAGATGATTTAATTTGAATACGTTTATATTTGCAGTGGGATGGATACCAATACAGTTTAAACTGTAAAGCCTTTTCCACTTTTCTAGAAACATGGTATAAAATTGGCTTTCAGTGAATAAGATGTAATATACCATTATTACTAAGTATGATACAAGTGAAAAATATCTTTGAAAATAGCTGCCATACAGAAGAGTCTGATTGAACTAACTAAACGAGAAATATTTGTCAGCTCTCTTATGAATTCGTGACAACCTACACAAAAAGCACGTGTAAGAATGATATGTCTCTCCTCTGTGTGTGCATGCTCTATACTATTGCTTCCAGCAGAATTTTCCTACTTGAATTCACAAAAAAAAGCACAACCTGCCTGACAACTAGTGCCTAACATGAAGTTAGACAGAGCTTTTTCTCATAACAGGTTTAAACAGGTTAGTATAACAGAAAGACAAAAAGCACTTGCATGAAGCAATTCTGCACACAGAATGATTTCAGGTTTGGTACAGGCTTTGGATAGTCTGGTTTCTGCTGAAAAAAACAGCTGGAGGCATGCTGCAAAACAGCGTGCACACTGTTGTTTCAGAGGTAGTACAGGCTCCATCAAATCTGGTTGAGAGAGCAAAAGTGGTAGAGTATTGCACTGAATCAGAAAAAATCTCTTAATGCACTTGTACACTCTTGGGAAGGAAGAGGGGATGCAAGTCAGACACATTTTTATTCCACCTGAGCACTGCATAGGCACAACTGCCTGCACCCTAAGGATATAATTCACCTGTAATGAATGAATCAAGTCTGGAATAACTTTTTCCAGGAACACTATGGTCCAATCCACAGTCATGAGAGGCTGTATCTAGTGACAAAGCAGCACAGTTAATCCAGGAATGTAAGAGCCTATGAAAACTCAGGCTTTCTCTGTTCTCAATAGCATCAATATAATACTTTTTACTTTACTTATAACATAGTTTAGTTTCTTCTCTCACCTAAAATAAGTATTAACAACCCCATACCTTCCTACACCTTGGATGAAAACTATCTGTATAATCTTTTTTTATCCCTAATAGCAAATGCAATAGTCAAAAGTAAGTAACAAAACCTAAGCGTATATAGATTTATAACATTTTTTTCTATCTATCTGCTATTCCAATCAACTGGAGAGAATTAAAAAAAAAAAAAAAAAAAGAAGAAAGTGAGAAAGAAATTGCAAGTCATTATCTGCTAGTTTCCCCTCTGTATGGAACACACTAAAAGTGTGTTTGCAAGAATTCTCTGTGCTGGAAGGGGAAAACACCTACTTGACTGTTAATTCTTTATCTCAACAATGAAGTTTGCTGTTGAAACAAACATTATAAATATTGACTATATATACTAGGGATTTATGCTTCCAAAAATACTGCTATACTAGAAAAATAATCTGAATCCTAAAAACTTTCAGAAGTAATAAGAGTAATTGGAAAGAACAGGAATATGTATTCCAACTTAAAATATGGAAACACGGTATATTAGTCTTCCCCACTATCCCCAAAAGTACAATGAATTTTAATGTAAAATGTTGAATTTTAAGAAATAAAATGTTAAACGGAATTATTTATACAAAGAGAGACTGTACAGCACTCAGACATCACACCTGCAAAGACTGTAATGGGTTTTACACTTCATAGAATCATAGATGAGAGCTAAGTGTAGAGCTGTGCCATGTGCTCAACAAACAAGATGATGAAAAGATGATTGCTAAAGCAGTCTGAAAACTTGTGATTTCATAAACTAACTGAAGTAAATCAATGACAGAGAGGGAAATATGACCTCTGCAACAAAATAAATTACCCTGTGCAGGCTCTTCATTGGTTTATAGTTTCATATGCTGACCAAGTTATAATAGTACCTAAAAATTATGGCTGGTTTATTTCCTGCAAGGTGAAAAAAAAAAAAACCAAACCAAAATCAGAAAATTTACTTAGGATCTCTTTCAGGATAACTTATACCACATGTATTTTCTTTGTGAGAGGAAAAATGATTTGTAATATGTGTCCACAGATTTTTGCAACTGAAAACTTTATCTCAGGTTGATCACAGTTAAGATATTTTTAATAGCTTTGTCACGATCGATTGATTAAACTCAGGATATTGTTTGTTTCAAGTGAAAAATCAACAGAAGTAAAAGGCAGAAAAGTTTTCATCTTCCAATGTCACCAGATTTGCAGCAAAATTAATTTTGTTCCATTTTAAACAAGAAGGTACAGGAGCTAGTAGAGGAATCTTTTTAATGTGAGCAGGATAGTCATTTATAATCAAATTGAAAAGTTTTGAAGAATTTTTGTTTCATTTAAGGAAAATTTTCCATATTCCATTATTCTGGTGAAAACTACTACAGTATTCATAGCCAAAACTGAATGATAATTTTTGAAAAGTTATGTGGTGATTGGATAGGTTTTTTTATCTTCTTTCTGCTTCCATATTTAAGATCAGTACCACTGGAGCTGGGCACCCAGGTGGTTGTCAAAATGCCACTAACGCTCCTTTTTGTCTTTTCCTAGAAATCTGAAAGATGTTTGACTACAAGAATTTTGGAAATATTGTGTGAAATTCAAACTAATCCTTAAGAACAGTAATGTAAAATTAGTAAATTTGTTCTGGTGTATTTTCTGTTCTGGAGTAGATTTGATTACTAGGTAAAAGTAATATTTCCAGGAAACCTTAACTCTTATTTTAAAATTGATATGTCCTCTCTTTGTCTTTAAGACCTAGGAAGTCTTTAATGAGTGAGAGCTTGTCACTTAAGGAAGAACAGCAAGATTGTCCTGTGTAAAGGAGGATAATTTTTTTTTTTACTATGGAGAGGATTTCTTTTTTCTTAAATTTGATACATTTAGGATTCACACTTCAAAAATTCAAATGTCAAACTTCCTAGCCTGGTAATTTACTAAATGGTTTCCCACATTAATAAGACACATCTAGCATTAGACAATACATAGTATCATGTCTCTTCTAGCTGAAATAAGTCTTCTTTCTAATGATTTGTTAATTTAATCCAAAAAGAATGCACAACACAGAATTAGAGGCTTTTACAGACGGTAAGATTTAGTTTTCTTTTGGTTTTTTTTTTTTTTTTTAATGGAAGATTTCTCTATAGCTGCTTCTACAGTTAGATAGAAAATCCCCCTGAGAATTCAGCTTGCATACAGATGGGAAACACAGTGATCACACAGTTCTTCGGTATATTTTTAAACAGCATTCAGAAAAGAAAAACAAAATCTATTTAATGTATGGAGATGAAATCAGTGTGTGCACAGGAAAATTTCTTTTATCTCCCAAAAGTGCAATTCAGAGAGATGATTAATGGTTGCATGTAAAGGGCATTGAGGAAATATTACTAGAAAACTCTTTCATTCCAAAAAGATCTATTTGCCAGCTCTGCAAGCAGGCTATCGCATGCTGTAGGTAATTGAAATTAAAATAATAAGATTCACAGAATGTCTGATATTTCTATTTTGTATCTGAATACTTAGGGGTTTGCAATACCCATAACGTTGTGTCTACAGTATATAATCAACCACTGGCATCTCACTTGGTCATCCATGTATTTTAAAAATCATTTATCACAGCTAGTTTTTGAATAATTTATGGTTTCAAGCAGAATTCCAATCAGACTTTGCTGTTGTTCACAGACCAAGGTATTTATTTAAGCTCTATAAAAGTTCAATTTACATTACAATGCTAACTTAAATTTACAAGGAAAATACCAGATCTTCTGAAGCTTCTGCTCTGGAGGTGGGACATAGTAAAGGAAAGCAATTGAAGGTTGCTAAGCTCTTCAGTTGAAACAGGCGGCAGAAAAACCAGTTGGAAATGGAGAGATTTCAGATTAGTTTCCAGATAATCAAAAGAAATGGTCACCTTCAGAAAGCATAAACTAGTACACAATCTCAGTAGATTGCAATTCCATTGAAAAAATCCACCTCATCTTCTGGTGGACAAAGACACTAACACACATGGATGCCCTCCTGCACTATGTTCACACTTACAGTGAAGTGGGGATGATGCTCAAAAATTGGCTACTTAAAATTCAAAATTAGTGGCAGAATAACTATTGTAGGTGTTTTGTTTTTTTTTTTTCCTTTGGAAACAAACTGTGATTAGCAGTTTTGTTGAATTCATTCCTTATTTTGTCTTGGTCCAATGGGAACTCGTGATATCCATTATCAGCACAATTGAGGATAGATCCTAGTACCTTCACCTATAGCATATACCACTAGAATTATAACCATACTTCAGCAGCACGAGAAGGAAGGAAAATATATGATCCTATTTTTCTTTTTATTAAGGCTTTATCTTTACATAACTGTTGGAGGCAATTTAATTTATATTATTGTTATTATATAACACATCCTTCACAAGTTTGGCCAAAAGTATGCAAAAGGAATATAATGCACATGCTTGTACAAGATAATATCCTCAAATTCTAATCAACTCTACAGTTTTTAATAAATGTTCAGCTACATTTGATCTAGACAGCGAATGTCTCTTACTCTGCACTAGAAAGGACAGACATGATGTGCCAAGTACTGAAATTGTGTTGTCCATGCCAGTGCTAGTCATGGCACTGCTAGCTAAATTTTTCAAACTCAGGAAAGTGTAATGCTTCTCTTATTTGTTGCTTGGCATAGAACTTACTATCACTGTCAATACACATCTTCCTCCCAAGAGAGGTAAACTGGTTTCTTCTAGCATTTCTCTATCTCCTTTTACAGTTGTTCTTGGAGAAAGAAGATTAAATATATTAAGGTTTTAACAATTAAAAAAACCTTTTTCTTTACTGTCTGCTAGATCATTTGCTGTCTACTATTCTTAGATAAATCTTGTTCTTGTAATTGTATTTTCTCATTTTTCCATGAAATTACATTTTTGCCCTTCCTTATGTTTACAGTAGATGAGAACAACACACTTTTTCCTAAACGTCACAGTAAAACACTGGTTTTTAATGTTACCCACCTCAAACCATTCAAATCCTGAAAATTCTAATAATTGTTATTAGAATGTCAAAAAAACGTAAAAATTTACATTCAAATAATTTACCTGTGGACTCTCTTGCAGTTCCATAAAATGATTGCAGATTTATGTGCACAATATATCAGAAATACCAGCAACCTAAACCCATTCAGTTCTTCTCTGAAGACATCTACTCTTTTGAAGACATCTACTTGTCTTCAAAATATATTCAGGAATGCTGAAGTAACAAAAATAGAAATATGCACATTTATAATTCTTGGATAAATTGTGTGTGTTCAGTTGTATGGGTTTCTTTTAACTAAATTTAAATGTAGTTTTAATTAACATTATATTGCAGAACCAAATTCAACTATAATTTGTTTATCATATATCCCATATTTAGAAGTTTTTTTTTAATATTTTTATCAAGGTTCTTGTTCCAAAATTGAACTAAGAATGGTAATTTAAAATTGAACATTGACTTCATGCTATAAGATGTTATGATAGCAAAAGCCTTTTCTTATCTACTATCTGTAACATTTGACACAAAAAAAAAGCTATAAGATCTTTTAAAGTTGAATACTCCTAGAAGATATATATTTTCGAATTGTGCAGGCAAAGTCAGACCTCAGCACCTTTACAGACCACATTAGAAGAGATTTAACTTTAATACTGGAAGAGGCAATAACTGAAATAATCTAATACATTTTAAAACTTTAATGGATTTTGTTGTTGCTGTTGTGCATTTTTTTTAAGGATTTTGAGGCACATAAAACAAAACCCACTGGATAATGTCTAGAATTTTATTTAGATTTCCTGCAATGTCTTGTAGTTCCTCTCCTTGACCTTACAGTTTTGTTTGCCTTATTGTGTTGTGAAATATCACTTGCTACAGTTCCTAAGATGTGTATAGTCATCTAGTTGTGTCAAAGATCATTTATATTTAACAAATCACAAAAATCAGTAATATGTACTTTTGATTAGGTGCTCAGAAAAGAAAAAAAAAAAAAAACCAGAGACAAAGTGTATAATATTATGCTGCATCTTGTTCTGTTTCCATACTGGTTCTGCTGCATCAATACAGTTCAGCAACAAGAGGAAAGTGAGATAGAGGTGTTCTGGGACATCAAGTTCTTGACACACTGGAGCTTTATTCTCATTGTCTAGAACATCAAGGGTATTATAAAGAAACTTACTTATTGGCAACAGGAGCTCAGAGAACTATCTTCATTAATTCTTTTGAGATCTTTGACTGTAAAATTTCATCAGAAATTTTTATTTTATTTTCCAAGCTAAATAAGAAACTGTAGGCTGGAGATCTAAAGGAAAACAAGCAAACCATGCAGTATCTTTTTTTAAGATGCATCACTGTCAAGTCCAGAATCTGGTAGTAAAAACCCTACATAAAGGGCCAAGGCTGGAGAGGGAGGAAACACAGAGAGCAAGGCACTGGGGAAGCATCACAGAGCTCAAAAGCAATGGACAGGTGTCAATTGGACAGGTGACAATTCTCTCAGCTACAAGGCAAGTTAATAACCAGTTTGTTGCTGCAAGTTGCTTTTGCAGCCATATTCAGGCATGACATGCATGGAATGATGATATGAGAAATTTGGATCATGACCAAAAATCCGGACCATTACCAGGGAATAAGGCCAGAATGGTTACAAGATTGTAGCTGCATGACTCCTCCTCTTCCGTATTTTGCACCTTGGGTCTCCTGAGTCCAAGTAATTCTACCTTTTGTATTTTAACTCTTTTTGTTAAATACCTCCATCACACATCTTGAGTTGTTATTCTTTGATATCTACTCTAGATCCTCTTGAACTGGAAGGTACACTCAGTTTGAAGATAAGAAAGCACCATTAAGAGTCTTTCCACATGCACTAAATTAGTATTTGTTAAAACTTATCTGTCTTTCTCTTTCTTAGCAAACTATCTAAATCAAAGCTAATCTCTTTTTCCTAGAGATACTAAAATATTTCTTCTTGTCCTTATCCTTATTTGCTGTGAATTTACTATTGATTTTCATTTGCTGTCAGCTGTCTGCATTTCATAACACATAATTTATAACCACATCTATGAAACTTTTTTTATAACATACTATATATTTAATATGAGAGAGACACTTTTACTCATATTTCCAACGAGGACATTAAGGCTTTATTACGGGTCTATCAGAATGCATTGCAGAGAAGCAGTAAGGCACCAATAAATTATTCAGGTAATTCTAAGTGAATGGTAATAAAACCTTCATATACAACATCACTCCTCTTTGAATTTAGCATTTATGGCATTACTCTAGTTTTAAGCACCACTTTTTGTAAAGCGCATTTCTTTTTCCTCCCCATTTCTGCGTAGGTACAGAAAGGTCTATTTATCATGGAAAATAAATATGGAAAAAAAGAATAAAAATAAAACAAAAAAAAAGATAAAATTAAAAAAGCAAGGAGGGAAGGAAGGAGGGAAGGAAGGAGGGAAGGAAGGAAGGAAGGAAGGAAGGAAGGAAGGAAGGAAGGAAGGAAGGAAGGAAGGAAGGAAGGAAGGAAGGAAGGAAGGAAGGAAGGAAGGAAGGAAGGAAGGAAGGAAGGAAGGAAGGAAGGAAGGAAGGAAGGAAGGAAGGAAGGAAGGAAGGAAGGAAGGAGAAAAGAGAAAAAAGGAAAGAGGCAAGAAAATAGAAAAAAGAAGAAAAGAGAACAAAGACAAAAAAAGACAAAAAGGAAAGAAAAAAAAAGAAAAAAAAAGAAAGAAGAAGAAAAAGGAAGAAGGAAAAAGAAAAATTAATTGTCCCATTTCATTCTCTAACTAATAAGAGTCCTCTGCATAAAACACTACTAGGAAGCACTTCCTCTGCCCTGAATCCCAAGACTTTTTGAAAGGTTGCAGGTCCGTAAAAATCTTGCTACTTTTATTTTGCCTTCCCTGTACTTCCCACATGTGTATCTACTTAGGCTTATTATATCGTGGACATTAAATCTTGCCTAATAATTAATCTGTTCCACTATGCAATACTAGATATGTATTTGATGATTATTTGATAGATGATAGATTATTTGACAGACTGGCAATGAAGTATGTGTATCATGAACCCAATCTCTTGTGTAGATAAGGGTTCTACATTCATGGTGTTCTTCTTGGGTTTTTTGCTCTATAATGTAATGCAGACATCAAGTCACAGGCCTGAACTATGACTTTGTGGAGTAGGACTCTACAACTTGCCATTTCTAGGGCTACAACGGGTCAATGTCCCCTCAGAAACTCTAGATGCAATGCACTGCCATTGAAGTAAAATTCGTGTTGGAAAATTAAAATTTCTTTATCAGTGTGCCAACAGTCTTGTACAGTACTCTTCAAACACAGGTGTACTTATTTGATAAATATGATCATTTTCCCTATCTTTCCCTTAAAGATATGATTGCCAGTTCTTGGTCCTAATTCTGAGGACACTTTTACTGCATCCTGGTTTTGTATATTCTTTTATCTACAAGGAAAGCACTCCTGATCCCACTGTGAAGAGAACATTTATATCTGGATCATCAGTTTTTGTTGAAATGGCAGGCGATGTATCTATGAAGTGCACTGCCATGTATCCTTTGTTTTACATTTTCTCTGCTCAAAACTAAAGATTATTTTGTGAGTTAAGACAAAATTCCAGCTACTAATCTCTACTTAGGGCTTAAAAGGTGTCTCAGCTCTTAGTAAGTTGCTTGAGAATATGTGTTTTCACATTACATCTCTGATTGTTTTGAAGTTTTCCTGTTACTATTCATGAAAATAATCACTGATTCTTAGAAGCATAAGCTTTAAAATTCTCTCCCCCTAAAACAAGGTATTTTTTTACTTTGTATTTTTAGAGATGTTACGTTATAAAGCCTGAGAATAAGAATATATGTTCCTGAGGTGATCAGTGCTACATTTCTCATTGCTGCTTCAAAGAACACTCCAGAAATCTCAGCAAGCAGATTCAGCATGTGCACAGAGTACTCAGATGTTCAAAACAGCAGTTTACCAATGCAAATATTAGCAGAGCAGTGATCAAAGTGACCCATAAAACTCTCTCTTCCTGCTTTCTGAGATTTCATGATTTAGAAAGAGCTTTCAGGAATTTTTTTCTCATAGCTATACTCATAACCTTTAATAGTTTTTAATGGAGGAAGGTAATGGGAGCAGCATAATTGCTGGAATCATGAGAGAATGTGTCTAATACTGCATTGTTCAGTCAAGTGGGTGAACAAATGAAGGCAGATAATGATGAATCAACTCTATCACAGTGCTGAACACCTTTAAGTACTCCAATCAGTATTTTGTAAAAGGTCACAATTTTTCACTACCTAATGACCTGTGGTATCACAATAAAACAGCCAGCACTATCAGATGACAAACGTCAATAGGCGAATCTGGAAATAGCCTGTAGACCACTCATTTGAGACAAAAAAATGTGGAAAAAAAAAAAAAGGAGGGAGCCACAAGATTCTCTGTTCTGAGGCTCAACACAGCAGTAATATATTCAGAGTTTTCAGAGTATATAATGCTGGCAACAGAACAGGAACTTTTGGGTTTGACAGCTAGGAAAAGGTAGTTCTGCATCAGGATAAGAATTTTTTAAGCTGCTGATTGCCTCCTATTGGGAGGGAGAGGAAGATAAGTCTTTTTGTGTGACTCTTGAAGGACTCTTTCGCTCTTTGGATATTAGCTAATATGCAGCGAGTAGTCTTAATTCCTACTTAGACCCTCTAGATCCTAGCATAATTTATGTATTAAAAATTATGTATATTTACACAGAACCAGGCTACTTAATTACTTCTCTCTCTCTTCTTTTTTATTTTTCTTTAAGGCAAAGAAGAAAACAAATGATAGATAGCATTCACCTCGTTAGAAAGATACATGCAATAATATACAGATTAACACACTTATTTGACTGAGCAACCAAGAGAAGGTGTTTATCTTTAGCTTATTGTACTTAAAGTATATGAAGTTTCTGCAACACAGCAAAAAAATAAACCACTAGAAATTCAATTGTTTTGAGGTAACTTACTCACAAAATCACAGAACAACCAGGTTGGAAGGGACCCATCGGATCTTCTAGTCCAACCATTCCTATCCAACACCAAACCAAGTCCCTCAACACCTCATCATCCACTCATACTGATGTCAATGGTTAATGTAATGACTCCCAGAGAAACATCTAAGATTATGCAGTCTGCTGCTTCTAGGTAGCTGCAAAATGAACAAAAAGGGAAAGATATCCTTTTAATATAAAAGGAGTTATTGTTGCAGTTTGCAATCTGAAGTGTATCACAAGACTGATGATACATGCTTATCATTAATTATAATTATAGCTTTTTTGCACAGTGCCTCTACCAAAGAAAAAAGTTACCTTCATTGGCTTAAGCATGTTTACAAACACATAAAAAAAGAAAAACCCAAGTAATGACTAGGAAGAACAGAACAGAACACTCAAACCACTTTTTTTTTTTGTCCACTCCCCTCACTGCAGATACTGTGAAAATGCTGGTTACGTTTTCTCAGCTGGAAACCTGACCTTTCTAGTCTAGTTCTGATAAAAGTTATTAAAGATGGAATAAACTGTGCTTCCCACTCTGCAAAATCCTAGCCTATGCACTCTTCCTAAAACATCACAGCTGACTGTGGGTCTCCTTGAACTGCCCCAACTCAGGCCCTTCCTCAGCTGGCAGGAGCAGCAAATAATGGAGGAAAGGGCATTGGAACTAGATGATCTTTAAGGTCCATTCCAACCCTAATGATTATTCTATGATTCTAAGACTGTAGAGACCCAAAACAAAGCATGGATCTGATCATGTTTGTCTAACAGATGACATGGTAAAAGATTTATGCATTTACTCAGGTGCATTCACTGGCCAGATTTTCCACTTGGAAGTTACCAAGGTAAAATGTCTATGTTTTTATTGATGGAGGGTGGCAGTGGTGGTTTGTTTTTATGAACTACTGATGCTAACATGTCATAATGATCTGACAGTGTATTTACATGAATAACTATAACTGAGGTTTCCAAATACAGCAACTAATGCCTAGGAACCATTGAAGAGCTTGGCCCACAGTCAGTGCGTTGTTGGTAACTACATGGCCAAACTGAGAAAAAAATGTTGTATTTTATTCCTTATTTTCTATTCTAATAGAATCATAGAATAACCAGGTTGGAAGAGACCCATCGGATTATTGAGTCCAACCATTCCTATCAAACACTAAACCATGTCCCTCAGCACCTCATCTACCCGTGCCTTAAACACCTCCAGGGAAGGTGAATCAACCACCGCCCTGGGCAGCCTATTCCAATGCCCAATGACCCTTTCTGTGAAAAACCTCCTCCTAATCTCTAGCCTAAGTCTCCCCTGGTGGAGCTTGAGGCCATTCCCTCTTGTCCTGTCCCCCGTCACTTGGGAGAAGAGGCCAGCTCCCGCCTCTCTACAACCTCCTTTCAGCACATAATAAGCACAGTAGGACTTTGCTTTACAAATCACATTTCAGCACTTGTGGAACTGAAGGACATAGGTTTAATTCAGTAAGCTGTCTGCATGGGGAATTACCATAAAAGTCAGCATGTCTCACTTCATGAGGGCAGACAGATCATCTTTTATGATTTTCACTGTCACTATCTAGATACCCAGGAGGTTGGGTAGCGTCAAAGTGAAAAACAGCTGCTAATGTAGCTGCTTTACTCCTAAGGAATTCGACCTTAAGTAGTGATTCAAAGTTTAGCTTATATAATGACTATAATTTTTTAAGAGCTCAGAATAAGGTTTCCTTCAAACATTTGAACAAGGAAATATATCAAATCACCAGCAGTAAAAAACATTAATCAAAAAGTAAATGCAGAAAATGTAACTATCTATCTAGTGTACCCTCCTATGCTTCTCCTGAGAATGGTTGAGTAGTGGATTAGTTTCTGATTACTGAAAAAGAGGAAATGAAAAATTCTGCACGAATCATTGAACTGTCTCAGTTATTAGTGCAACAGTCAGAAGGTACTAATCTTCCTTAATCTACTGAATTGGCTAAATTGGCAAAGGAGCTAAAGGACTGGCAAATTTGAACTTGTTTCAAAAAATCCTGTTTCTTGCAGGGTTCAGAATTTATTTGCTTATTTTCAAATACCCTGTGGCTAGATCTAGTAATTATAGGACAGAAACACTCTCAAAATCACAGGGAAAAACAGCCAACAGAATATTCACCTCCTTCACCCTCTCAAGAAAGAAAATGAAAGCATCTTTTGGTTCAAAAATTGTCCTCACAGTTCTCCAGTGTGAATATCTTGCATTAAATTGATAGCTGCATGCACAAGCATCCTGAAGCAAGGAAAATTGGTTTGGTTTCAAATATACCAGGGATTGGTTGTTGATTTCCTAATGTCCAACTGATGACTCATCTTGGCTTTCATTTCTCTTTGCAAATGAGTATGCCTAATAATACAGTTCAGTCTTCATCAGATGAAGTAAGAGCAGCAAAACTAGGTATTTTGTTGCACTTCCTTCCATAAGAAACAGGTGAATGAAGGGAGTGAACATCTCCACACAGGACTCTCTCTCTCCTGTGTCAGTAAACCACAGCGTAGCTGAATTTGGGCAGAGCTGCCTACAGAGGCTAAACCTGAATAAAGTCCTCCTCCATATTTTTGGTGGGGTTTTCTTGTTTGTTTTGTTGATTTTTTTCAATTGTTCCACAAAGTTTTCCCATTCAAACAGTCCTAGGGCTTCAATGTCATCTGTGTTATGAAACAACTACAAGTTGAAGGAGCAGTGTGGGTACAGACACACCCATATGTTCCCTCTAAGAGTGTCTAAGGCATGTGACAAAAGTTTTGGGGAAGAAATGGCTTGGTATTTCCCAGATATGCGTAACAGAAAAGAGGGTGATAATTTGCCCCAAGAGATCAAAATAATGTTCCTGCTCTTCACCACGGTCTGCAGAAAAGTATGAGCCTTTTTGCTGAAAGAAGAATGCAAAAAAAACTCAGATGTAGTCTCTTATGGTCACTTTCATAATTACTTACAACCTTCAAAATTACTTGTATTAATTTAACAATGTATCATCTTCCAACATAAATATATATATATCCAAACAAATAGTAAATAGTTAAAGAGGGCATTTTTGCCATTCCACCTTAAGATGTTAGATTAATATGTTACACAGGAATCTTGGGAGCTACGTAACCTATAGAACGAACTGTGCAATATTAAGAAATTGACAAGGGAGAAAAGTACATTGTAGGATAAAATCATAGAATCACAGAACAACCAGGTTGGAATGACCCACGCGATCATCGAGTCCAGCTGTTCCTATCAAAATGAGTGATATCACCGTTAAATGCTGCCCGCAGAATATGGAGGGATGACGAATTATATTTCTTTCATTAAAGCTCTCCTACAGCATTCAGTCAGAAAATAAAGTTTCCAGTCCTGGTAATTGGACTGTTTACAAAACTCTGAAAGACGAATCAGTGATTTTGATTTCCTCTTCTACCTGTACTGCCAAGAAGGACTTGCCCCCAGAAAAGTACAGATAATATTGATGATATCATCTTCTGTAAAATGGATTTGTGATTAACCTGCTTAGAAAATAAGAACAAGTGGTGTGTCTTCAACGACCTTCCCAGCCACAGGCAATATGCAAGTACTTGCCCTGCCACTCTAGTCCTTGCAGGAACTACTGGCAGCCCTGTCACCAACCAGAACAGGTTAAACCCTTGGCTGTACGTCAGATGTAGGAGCTCTCTTTGCATCAACCATTCTCTCTCATATGGAACACGGTGCTCTTCTTAGTAGGCTGAATAGGTGTTCAAGATAAAATTACAGGACCATATAATGAACACAAAGTTCTCTATGTCTTTTTTTAGATAAGAGTTTCTGAGGTGGTTTCTGAGAGAATTCACTGGAAAAAGAACCCAGTGGGCTGTTGGAGGCAAGCATGGATCAGATTACAATACAGGAATGTTGCAAAGAAAGTTGTGACTGAACTAGAAGTGGACAAAACACTTTTAGTGTTTTCATCAGTGATATAGAGCTACTAACTTGACTATCAGACAAAGATGGGCAGCAGCATCCAGAGTTTGTCTGAATCACTAGGTGACCAGAGATTTATTTGGAGTCTTAAATCCTCATATTCCATTAGTCTGGTTTTACATAGCAACTCCAGTGAAGTACCAAGATGTCACAGCACAGAAGAGAATCAGTCCCTTTACTCTCCCTCATATTCTTAAAGTCAGGCAGGTGGGGGAACTACTGTGTTGTAGACCAGAGAAAGTAGGATTTGATGTATGGGCTTTGGCACACATTGAACATTTTTGTGAGGAAGTATTTTACTGTAATTTAACTTTTATAGTAATGCATGACACATTCTTTCCAGCTAATTGCTCTATTTCAGCTTTTAAAATTAACAGATCTTTCTCTCTTATGTTTAAGCTCATATATTGTAATGATGTTACTGTTACTGTTAAAGGTGACCTGAAAACTATTTTAAAATATTTGCTTCTGACTTCATTCATTTACAGTGAATAAAAATGCCTAGGAGATTCTAGACTGTTCCTAGAGCATATTTCACTCAACCTCTCCCCCAACTTTGTCTCTCTTTTCTATTTTTACTTTGCACATGTCATCTCTCACATTCTGGCCTTACTTAAGTTAGGACTGCACATGACATGTCCTTAACAGCTATTTCAAGCTGAAGGAGTTATAAAAATCATTGTAACAATGCTCAACTCTGTTCCAGGATCTTATACAGGATCATACAGGACCTTGACAACAGTTGTGCTACTGTAGGGAACTTTCTGGCCTTTACTTCTTCATTGGGCCGAAAACTCTGCCTTTTACTGCCCTATTATACACTTTGGTTTGTATTTGATTATTTTCTTGTGGATTTGCTTAGAGAGAGACCTAGAGGCAAGAGATGCTGTCAGAAAAATTGCAAGTCTCTGCTGAAAAGCAGGTAGGTGTATGCACATTTATCCATGAACAAAAGTGTCAACATTTAAATCCAAAAAAGCAAACCCTCAAAGTCAATTTATGTCACGAGATTATTCCAGTGAGCCTTATTTTTTCTTCTACTTTTAGGAAAGAGTTTTGGATGTATTTCATAAAAAAAAAAAAAAAAAAAAAAAAAAAGGTGAATTAGTTCCCTTGCCCAAAGCCAGGTCAGAGAGGCAGCTTCATCTGGGAATGGTGAGTACTCCTTAATCTTTCATTTTATGTGCAGAACAAAGAGATCAAAACAACTTCTAAAACACCTGAGCAACAGTTTTGTTCTGCAAAGAATAGAGTTGTCTCTTTCATATCTGTTAAACTGAAGTTTTTACATGATGTAATGTCTCTACTGGGAGAGTAACGTGAAAATCCAGTGATGCATATTTCTTTAGGATGTTAAAGTTCTAGCAACTTGATTAATTTATCTTCTCTTTTCCCATCAGCTCTAAAAGATAAGAACATTCTCAAATGTATGGTAAAAAAACTTCATATGGAAAGGATTTTATCCTGTGCAAAACCAATTACATGACTTTTTTTCAGTAGAGAGGTATGCATGCTGTTACCATGGTTTATCACAGAAATGTGAGGCCACTGCAATCCAGGTACTGCTTGAAAATCCACATGTGAGAAAGCACTTAAATGTAACTTCAGTTGCACAGAGATATTGCAAAGGTGAGTAGGAAAAGCAGGTTAAACCACAGAAATACTGTGACAATTAATGAGTTTGGTACGGTTGGTTCCATTAGTACAAAACCATGTAAGAGTTGCAAAAAACAGTAAGAAAGGTTTATCTTTCTCAAAAGAAATTCCTATATCCTGTTCCTAAGGGTCAGACTTGTACCATTTTAAAAAGCTGCATCTTAATTTCAAATGAACTATTCAGCGTGGCATGGTACTCAAAAGAAGCAAAATGTTGAGTAGAAGTTTTTATGATGTGGGTTATGATGAATAAAATTTAGACACTTGGCTCAAGAAAATGTCCTATCAAATTTCTATAATTGTCATGACACAGTTTAAATTGTGCATCCTGTACAACATTCCTCTTGTCATTTTCTGGAGAGAAAGGAAGGCTTTAGTAAGTCTTTTGACATGTGTACTGTAACATCCTCATGGACTAACAGATGAGGCATAGGCTAGATAAGCGGAACAGCTGGACAGCCAGGACGAAAGCTTTGTGATCGACTGCACCAAATACCAGCTGCATGTCTCGGAGCTCAATAATCATAGAATCATAGAATCACAGACTCACCAGGTTGGAAGGACCCATCAAATCTTCTAGTCCAACCATTCCTATCTAACACTAAACCAAGTCCTTCAAGACCTCATCCACCCGTGCCTTAAACACCTCCAGGGAAGGGGAATCAACCACCTCCCTGGGCTGCCTATTCCAATGCCCAATTACCCTTTCTGTGAAAAACTTCCTCCTAATCTCTAGCTTAAATCTCCCCTGGCTGAGCTTGAGGCCATTCCCTCTTGTCCTGTCCCTTGTCACTTGGGAGAAGAGGCCAGCACCCTCCTCTCTACAACCTCCTCTCAGGTAGCTGTAGAGAGTAATGAGGTCTCCTCTCAGCCTCCTCTTCTCCAGGCTAAACAACCCCAGCTCTCTCAACCGTTCCTCATAGGTTCTGTTCTCCAGCCCCTTCACCTCAACATCCTTCTTGTGGTGAGGGGCCCAGAACTGGATACAGTATTCAATGAGCGGCCTCACCAGTGCTGAGTACAGAGGGAGAATCACCTCCCTGGACCTTCTGGTCTCACCATTTCTGATACAAGCCAGGATGCCATTGGCCTTCTTGGCCACCTGAGCACACTGCTGGCTCATGTTCAGCCGGCGGTCGACCAACACCCCCAGATCCCTCTCCTCCTGGCAGTTTTCCAGCCAGGCTTCTCCCAGTCTGTAGTTCTGCATAATGAGCCGACTGCTGTTTAAGATTTCATTAGTGACCTGGATGATGGGACAGAGCATACTTTCAGCAATCTCGCAAATGGTACAAAACCAGGAAGGGTGGCTGCTACACCACATGGCTGTGCCACACTTCACAGGGATCCTAACATGCTGAATAAATGGGTTGAAAGGAACTTCCTACGAGTCTTGCACGTAGAAAGGAAAAACCACCATGCACCACATTAAGCTAGGAGCTAAGCACATGGTGGGCGAATTAGACGTGAACCAGGAATACACCCTCGAGGCATGAATTCAGTTCCTGCCCCAGTGGCTCCACAATAGGGCTTGTCTCCAGATATTCTCAGCCCTCCTTATCATAGTTAAATAGTATAGTTAAATAGAATAGTTAAAAACCACTTCATATAGATTTGAAATTTGGAAGTAAACAGTGGATCATGAAAATATTTCATTTCATCACAAAAAGAGAAAAGACATACACATTTTTTTACTAGACTCTTAAGAACCATACATCTATTTTAAATGAAGATACGGTTCAGTTCAGGAAAAGAAAGTTGAAATTTTACATTACAAATAATAAAGTTTTAAGTTTATTAAGAGCTTAAATTTTTAATACAACTAAATTTCTAGTTGAAAAGTCTGATAAGCTTTATATCAATAGTTTATGATGTTAAATTTGGTGCCATGTATCTTTACAAAACATTTCACAATAAGTCTAGGAATGTTCTACAGCTAAAGTAAGTAGCACATTAGAAATAGTACTTCTTAAATGGTTAATGAATTAGGAGCTGAACACACAAACATCTCTTCGTAATTACTACACCTATTGTCTACCACTAGGCAACTTCCCTCTTACAATTAATAATATCAATAATGACTTCTAAAGTATTTTTAAAATAACCACAGGTAAATATAATCTAGTATGAAGATAATAGCAGAAAATCCTCCTATGAGAGATATTGATGGGTTTTACTGCAGATGATGAATTATGTTAATAATATCTACTCTAATATGGACCTTCTATACTGCAGAGCCTCAGGGAAGGGGAATGCATTCATGATAAAGATGCAAAAACCTGAGAAAACATTTCTTATTACCATTAGGATGTTTTGCCAGTTTCTTTTTTATGTTTCATTAGTTCTCCAAAAGCCTTATTCAAAACTCAGATAGCCTACCATCGTTGTAAAAATCTATGATTTCCTTAAAGTATTTATGGGATTATGCTACTGGCAGAGTTCATTTGTCATCACAGGGATAAGATTTGACACAAAAATATAATGCAGGAAAAACATATTTCAACAGCAACACATGGTAGGTAAGTGCATAATAGAATTTATAACATATTTCATTTTTCTTTTATCTTCCTCTACTTGAAATGTATTTTCTTGCTGACACTGATAATACAACTTTTAGGAGACCAGCAGTGCATTATATGAACAGTGATTGGAAAGATGGCAAGCTATTGTTTGTTGGAGTGATTCTACCTATTTATTTTTGACAAGGTCAAAAAACTCTTTTAATTCAGCTTTACACTTGGTTGATGATGAAAAGAAGGTGTATGCTTTGACATAAAATAACCCACAGATGTCAGCATCAAGTAATAAACATTTTAAAGTATTCCTACTAATAACTGAATTCAGGACAGCAACTGAGACAAAATATCCATCTTTGTCAAACACTGAGCTTCCAAAGTGTTCTGCTAATCATTTGTAAGCACTGAGCACAGAACTCACCAAAATCTAATTCTGTTGTTTGCATTTCAGCTGAACAGTAATTCAAACAAACAAAAAGACACTTTAGAAAGTGTTGTAGAACAAATCTTTAGAATAATCTCTTCTAAAAAGAAAGAAAAAAAACCCCAACATACACCCCTTCAGACCCAGAAACCAATCAAGAAAGCAAATACACACACAAATGATGAATTCCTTTTCTTAATTGCTGCCCTTAATGTCTGTTAAGAAAATTTAGAAAAGTACAGTGTGATATGGTGGATAAGATATGGAAAGACAGGAATGAAATTTAAATCCTTTCAAATATGTACTTATAATTTGGAAACTCCACAAATACTGCTAAACTAAGCATTAATCTTTGCACATCCAGACAGAAATTCTTTACTCATCACAGTAGTGCAGAATTTTTGAAGGAGTGCCCATCTGATTTCATTAGATTCTTACCTGGGCACATACACGGATGCCATTTCCAAGAGTAAATACAGCATAAAGTCTCTGCCAAGGGGATGCTAGATACTCAGCTAACATGCTCAGATCATGAAACAACAACAGTAAATATTTTTTTGTTTTGTCTCTAAAATCAATAACCTTTTGTGTGACAATCTGACTAAAATTCTCTATGGACACACTATATGTCTTCATACATTTTATTTTCATATCTGAACTCAGACTAATGTTACTCTACAAATACATAATACTAATAAGTTAAAACCATTAAATAGGACATGTCCTTAAATAATGTTCTATTCCTTTCCTGTTTCCCTGTTTTAGCACAGACTTTTGCAAAAGTTATATTTCTTTATTATAATTCAATAATAAATCATGCAACTGACATCTGAAAATCCAGCAATCATTTGCAGAACAGAACACTGACACTGGCAGAATTTATTCTTCAACAAGGTCAAAAATCTCTGTCAGTTCTGCACCATGCCCAGCTGGGGATAGATTGGGGATGTATAATTTCATGGTAGAAATCCTTCATTTACAAAAAATAAACATTTCATTGTACCTGTGGAAGCCATACAAAATGTACATTGAAGATGACATCCGAGGAAAAAGAATAACAACCAAAAATTCTCTTTCCTCTATTTCTTCCAAAACACTGACTTTTCCTACTTCCTCTGAGGCACTGTCATTTGCTTTATATTGCAGTTCTGCTGAAGAAGAAAAATCCACAAATATTGCCTTTATCTTACTTTTAATATTACTTTCATAAGCATTAGATCAACTTATCAGTTTTAACAAACTTGGGCCCAGGTCTTGCAAATTACTTTTCACTACTAAGAAATCCTTTCAGCTGAGTGCATACCATTTGTCATTTGTGTAAAAGAGTGGGGATTTCCAAAACATTGATTTCTAGCTCCTCTAGTATCTTCTTTCAAATAATGAAAATAAAGTGCAGCTTAAAATAAGTAAAACAACTGCAGTTAAATTGTCCTTAATTTCAGTATCATGATCTTCAACTTTATTAAGACTGTTCATACTTTGTATAGAATCATAGAATCATAGAACAACCAGGTTGGAAGGGACCCATCGGATCTTCTAGTCCAACCATTCCTATCTAACACTAAACCAAGTCCCTCAAGACCTCATCCACCCATGTCTTAAACACCTCCAGGGAAGGTGACTCAACCACCTCCCTGGGCAGCCTATTCCAATGCCCAATGACCCTTTCTGTGAAAAACCTCTGGATCTACCTCTTTTTGCATCAATGGACGTTCGAAAGACCATTGTCTCTGCCCATAATGTTTCTCTAAATGGAAAATCAATAGCCAGCTACACGTATTACTGGGTTGGAGTAACAGTCTTGCTCTCCAGAGCGAGGAATATTAGAAACACAGCTCTGTGTCCCAGAACATGGAGAAGAGTTCCAGTGCTTGTGAGCACAGATCCCGAACCTCATAGCTGGGCTCATAAACCTACCAGTGCCAAAAGCATTTTTAATATGGAGTCTATCAGCCACTGGGAATCCTCACCATTCCTTTCTTGGAAATGACCATGAACAGTATTCTCATAAATGATACAGAAACCTAACTATATTCTGTTTTTTGAAAGGGTGAACACAGTCTTAACTAAAAGTACACCATACAGGCACAAATCAAAAGTTAAAAGTCAAAATAGTAATTCTGACGTTTGTTAGAGCTGGTAAGAAAAGAAAACATTGAAATATTTCCATACATTTTCAGACTAAGCTTTTTCTGAAAGGCCTTTTCCACTTTTGTAATACTTTGCTCCCCTAACTTGTTTTGCTTCTCCTTTCATTTTCCAGTGAAAAGCAGTTCAGTTTAAATATGAGAAAGATAAAGAAGAGACTAGTAGAGCAAATTTAAAAAGTTTAAATTCCTATAAATTTCTTCAGAAATCATCTTTATGTAATTCTGAAGCAGTAAAAGAAGCAGTAAAGTGCAACTCAACACTAGTCTATAAGCCACGCTTTTGTGTTAGGGTTCTTTCTCTTTAACTGTGTTACACAAGTTTTCTGTTTAATAAAGTCTTCTCCATACAACAGCTGCACAAGTTTTAGACTTCTTGTTCATTTACAGTGTATAGCAATCAGATTTATGTAATGAAGAGCCTGAGTGAAGCAAATGAGAAAAGTGAAAATGTGCAAGTTCTGTAGCTCTCCTCCTATCAAAGCACAGTTATATCAGTCTTGCACAGTGTCTCAAATTCATTGGTACTAACTGTTTCATTGATGTTCTCCCGTTCCTAGGAAAATGATAAAGTGAAGAACTTTTTTCTCAAAGAAAAATAACTTTTTTTTTCCAACCCCTTAAAGGGGAACCTGCACTTAGCACCTTAACTCTAGCACATGGTGAATCTCAACCAGAACTGATTCTCTAAATTATAAGTAATTCCCTTTCTTTTATTCTACCCACTGTGGAGCAAAGTTATAGCACATCCCATAGATGCCTGCATTTTGTTTAGTCCACCAACTATTTTCAAGTCCCAAATGTCAGGCATATTTTGGTGCATGTGGAATGACGTCTTAAAAGATTCTACATTATTCATTACATTAGCAACTTTTAATCAAGGAATTCATCAAGGAAGTAGGAGAAAGCCAGTCCAGTTAACCTGATGCTGATTAGTCCACAGATGTGTCATCATGAACTTTCTCAAGAGGTTTTGTTTGGATTTGAGAGCAAAATTATTCCTAACATCACACCATGTGTGTCCTTTTATCCTGTTCAAAGCTCAAGCTAGCAACTATGATTAGAAAATGAAATGCAAATGCTTCTGAAGAAACAAGATGAGGGGAACAATTACATGATTTCTCACTGACATGAGCAGGCCTACACAGAACAGTGCAACTACTGTGGATCAGTTGAGCAAGGTTAGGTACATGTAAGAGTTCTCTGCCAACCAAAATTTCTATTTAAATAATTTCTTTCTACACAAACTTAGAAACCTTCCAGACTAAAAGAGTTTATCTTACCTCCAAAAGGACAAACTTCTGACAGGCTACATAACAGCAGGCAGAAATAAAATATAAAATAAAATAAAATAAAATAAAATAAAATAAAATAAAATAAAAAAATAAAATAAAATAAAATAAAATAAAATAAAATAAAATAAAATAAAATAAAAAAATAAAATAAAATAAAATAAAATAAAATAAAATAAAATAAAATAAAATTTTCTCCTAAGCTTTTAGGCACATTGCAGATATTGACTACATAAAATACATTTGAAGTTTGAATCATATTTACTGGAATAATCTCTTCAAATCATGTTATTATGTTAAAGACAATGCCAAAAATAGTTAATTCTGTAGTGGCAATTGTACAAAAGAAATTATTCAGTTGTATTGAGGAGTGTAGAAGAAGATAAGGAAATTGGAAAGGTAAAGCTGGCTGAAGCAAGGCTTTAGTGTTGATCTGACTGCAGTTTACCAGAGTCCAGACATTACTGTTTCCACTTGCAGCTGCTCCCCTTTTTAAGTTTCCACTCAACCCCAATAATCTAGCATGAAATCAGGTACAGTTGCTCCCTGACTCCTCCACAAAGTAAGCTAACATAGCTGAAATTACACAATTGTAATAGTAAGGTGATCTTTGAGCTGAAAGTAAAGACAAATGCATGTAGGTATCTTGACATATCAAGGCAGAGAGCAAGTGGTAACTCACCATCACTCAGCTACCATCACAAAAGAAGATTTGACACCAGTTTTGCAGAAAACAGTAAAACTCTCTGCACAGTCACTTCAGTCTCTGTGATCCAAGGCTGGTTTTGATGCAGCACATCTTCAGAAGCTTAATTCAGACTTCTGTGAAAAGCTTCTAAACTGCAAGAAAAAGTGAGAAAACACATAGAGCCAGGTAGGAAAGGAAAATTAAAGACATATGCCAGAGAGAGAAGTAGTCAGTACCTCAAGGATTCCAGAGGAAAAACTAATGCAAATGTTACAAAATGCAAAGGAAACAATCCCATGTAGTTGGAAAACTGCTCCTCAGCAGTGGTGATTTTCAACCTGTTCCAGGGACCAGTGGAGACCAGTCTCTGTGTAATGGGCCTGGCTGAGATTGAGTTAATTTTCCCAACAGCTACCCTCATACGTGCTGTGCTTTGTATTGGTAATTAGAGGTTTTGCTAACATACCAGTGTTTTGGTTACCCCTGAGTAGTGCTCCCACAATTTCAAGGCTGTCTAACAAACTTTCCCATGCATCACCCATTAGGCTGGGGATGAGCTAGAACCTGGGAGGAGACTTAACCAAGACAGTGAACCCAAATTGATCAAGAGGACATTCTATACCATATGACATCTGCTTATCAACAAAAGAAAGAAGAGTCAGGGATATTTGTTATCATGACATTTTTCTTTTGGAGCAACTGCTCCATGTACTGTAACCCTGCTTCCCAGGAAGTGGCTGAACATCACTTGTTGATAGGAAGTAGAGAATAAATGCTTTGCTTTCCTTTTCTTCCATGTGCAGCCTTTAACTTTTGTTTTATTGAAATGCCTTTATTCTAACCCACAAGCGTTTTATTATATTTTCTTTCTACTGTCCAGCTGAGGAGTTGGAGCAGCCTTAGTGGGCACCTGACATCCAGTCAAGGTCAACACACCACACTCTACCTTCTCACTGATGACTGCCAGGCTAATTAGACTCATCAGGTGACTCATTGCAGGGTGACAAATATATTAAACATTAGTTATTAATTAATTATTATATGGAAATCATTACTTTGTATTCTTAAACTGTGAAAATCTATTTTGAGCACAGTAAAATATTTTAAAGAACACAGATAGAAAGGATAACAATTGTTATTTGTCCCTATTTAGCTGTGAAGCCGCCTAATGTAAACTAGGTTAAAAATCCCAGTATCAATATCATTTCATGGTTTGAAAAATTAAGTAAAAATTCAGTTTCAATACCAGATAAGAATAGCATCTGTGGTATGAATTATAGAATACCAGGCTGGAAAGGACTCAAGGTTTTTATTGTCTGGTGTTTCTTGACAAAAGCATGGTTTAGAGAAGATGACAGTCCCCTGTACAGCTGTACTTAAAATATCTAATATTGGGGGTTCCACCACTTCCTCTAGGAAATTCAAACTGCTGATTGCTCACACACATTCTCCCTTCTTTTTTCCCTGTGACTCCTTGTAAAAAGGGACCCTCTTCAACCTGTTTACACCTTTTTTGTGTACTAGCGATCAAAACCAAACACAGTACTCCAGGTATGGCATGACAAGCATTGAGTAGAGTAGGCTGATGACTTCTTTATCTCCGCTGGTGACAGCTTTGTTGATGCAACCCAGCATTCTGCTGCCTCACTTTGCTACAGCAGCACAGTGCTTGCTCATATGGAGCTTGTTGCCCATCAGGAAGCTCTGTGTACCTCTGCAGAGCTGCCCACCAGCTAAGTAGATCTCAGACTGTACTGCAGTCTTGGAATATGTTTATCCAAGTACAAGACCTTACCCTTGTTGAATATCACAGAGCACATCATGCAATTTGGCTCCATCAGCCCCTGCATTTTAGCCTATTAAAAGCTCTCATCATCCACAGAAGTCCATCTCCCTCACATTCTGAGTGATAAATCCTCTGGTACCCTCCTTTCCTACGTGGCACAGGGAACCATGTTTCATCCCTAATGCAGAACATCAAACGTTATCCCTCATGCTGGTCTCATCTATGAGTAAAACTGCAAAATAGTGGAGGAATAAAGAAAACAACTTTTAGAGTCCGTAGGTGGTGTTTTCATTCCATCCTCTTCCTCCTTTCACTGACTCTTGGGTATTTAAATAGTTGTATATTCTGCTTAACTCTTTGTTGTCTGCGATTCTCTGTGTCTCTGACTGTCAATGACCTTAATGCTGGGAAAAAATCAATTTGCTGATATGAAAGACAGATGAAATACAGTATTTTTACTTCCTTTTGTTCTACAATACTTCCCTCCTTCTTAGAGACACAGAACATGCTTCCTCCAAGCATAAATCATAAAAGATATCAACAGGTGCCTTTCAGATAAAGCACACATAGCACACAAAAGTACACAAAAAATATGATGTCTGTATTCCTCTCTTCTTTTATTTCAGCACTTTAAGTGTTTAAGATAAGGCAATTGGGTTTGCAATTTGGTTTTTTCCTCTGTGAGAAAATAAAATGTTTGCAATATTAACCTTAAATTAGCTGTAACAACGTGGTCTAAATAAAGATTGTTTCTTAAAAGTCTGTTGCAAATAAGAACTGTCCACAGTATTTTATATGCTGAACCACTGTTATCAATTCTTCTTCTTCTTCAGAAACCAGTTAACAAACTGCATGGCTTTTCAACTTATGAAACTTATCTGAAGAAGCACAGAGCTACTAATTGTAACAATACCCCACTGTAAAGGTTCTAATGAAGCCAAATTAACGTGCTGGATTTGCTAAATAGGACATAAGAAACCAGTGAGCTAGGATCATCTCTAGCACATCTGATCACCTGGTACAAATTAGAAGAGAACATATTTATAGGTGGCCTGACAAAGAAATACCCTTTGGCAAGCACACACAGCACCACCTCAACTACTCAGAATGCTTTTGGTGGCAAACTTGATTTATAGGTTGTTTTCTTCTGAGTTGTGAAACCTGAAAACATTGTACTTGCACAATATCTAAAAGAGTGTGAGATACTATGGTAGTTATTAAGGATATAAAAGTAGATTCTAAGATATCTGGAGAAAGAAAGGGATACCTGCACATGCCTTCCCCTATTGAGATTCCAAAACACTAGTAACACATCTACATATATGGCATGTGGTGTATCAGGTATACTGAACTTTTTTAAATCACTGCCCTCTTTTACCTTCCTAACACCTTTTTTACTGCTGGATTCTACAGTCTCATTTTGTACATATACACCCAATTTTGGAATTGTCATTTAAGTTTTTTACATCAGTCTTTAGCTGATCCCCTGCATCCCTCAAGTGTAAAAATCCATACTCTCTGTTGCAAGCCTCTCAAATGTTACAGAGTTCTTCCTTGCCTACATCCATTCTTCTGTCCTAATCAATTCCAAGATTGCTGTTCTTCAGGGCCTAGCAAGCTTCTTGCCTCAGGTAGAAATATAACACCTTCCTTGCACATCAAGTGCTCTCCGGTCTTCATTTTCACATCCTCTGTGTAATTGCAGACTGAGATTCCCCTGGGCAAACCTGTCTTCCAAAACTTGCCTACCCACAGCTACCCTACATAAATGGCCCATCTAGCCTCCTCCAAGGAGAAGAGAGAGCATTTCTCTGCCAGCGTTGCTGATGTCACTGCCAAGATGAAAACACAAATTAGCTCCCATTGAATAACTGGAAGACGCCTTTTTCCAGCCAGATATCGCTCCAGCTGACTCTCCCAACAAGTCACAGCTTTTGATGCTCATCTTCATTCCCCTAGTATCAGGCTGACAAAATAAATTGGCTGCAAGAATCATGTTTTTCCTAAGAAGTACAAAGAATCAACACAATCAGAAATAGAACGCAGAGAAGAAACAGAAAACCAAAACTAGATTTGTTCTGGATTTTCCCATGCCTCTTCAAGTTATAGCCCACTTTTTCTTCCCGTGGGGTATCTACAAATTGTTGGTGTTCTCTTCTACTCTGGTGAATTGTCTTCAAAATAGCAGGGAGTATGTGCTCATGTGCACCTATACACCTATAAAGGGTATTCAAGAGTGAAAACTGAAACATGAATTCTCTTTCACAATATGCAGTAATCCTCATAGATCAATAGCCTGCTTAGAATTTTAGATGTTCTGTGCAAAGCCAATACATGTAAAAAATAAAATGATATGCACAACCCAAAGAACATGTCATAATATCACCCATACCGAACAGTCACAAGCATAATGCATTAGTTGCAATGTTCTGTGGAAGAAATGACTGGGAAGATACTCAGGAAGCACTATGTATGGTAATGTAAGAATATGTATTTTAGTGCAATGTTCAGTGTGTTAAAAAAAAAAAAAAAGTTATTATCTCAAACTGATTCAGAATATTGGTTCAGGAACATTTTGACTGGCAAATAGCTCCAACTACTTTATAAGCCACTTGGGTTACCTTACATGCCGATTAAACAAAGCTAATGAGATTTCATGCATCTCAAGTAAGGAGGGGTGGAGTAGAAACAGATCACCTAAATAGATATCTCCATTAATTCAATCCACTTTAAACACCATGTAAAATGATAGGTGGTGTTCAGGGTTTTGGCCCATAACTACGTTACAAGACTTGAATAAATAACTTACTGTGCCTGCTCAGGCATAACAATTGCCTTTAGTTTTGCATTAGTGTTCATCAAAGACATCTTTAGGTGATCTAACCATATAGATGGACCTAAAACAAGTGGTTAAGCTCAAAATATGGATGATGTCCCAGAAGAGAGTGTTTTTGCATAGTCTGTGTACTTTGTCACGATTTATACGCATACATCTTGCTCATTTACTCTCATGTTAACATTTAATAATTATTTTCTCCTTGGTTAACCATTAAGGTAATGTGATATAACTCATCATTTTTTTCACCTCTTTGAACTGAAGAAGAATTTGAAGGAGATGGGGAAATATGCCCCAAACCTATCATGAAAATTATCACTACCACTTCCCACATATCTGGCATTGTTCTTGCACTGAAAGAGCTTCCTCTGGGCAACTAGGAATAATCTAGTTAAGCTTTTCTATGAGCTCCTTTACATACATGCTCTGACTTTCCTGGATAAGATCCTGGAAACCATTTTGGAATACTTCTCTATTCGGTAAGCACCAGCTTGAAGTCACACAGCTGAAACGATGACTAAAGAATTTTTTTTTTCCTCAGTACGCAAGCCATGTTCATCCCACTGTTCTCTGTTACCCTCTGAATCTCAGGACAGGTCACTCAGTGCTGCTGAAATATCGAGCTGCTATTATTGCTCAAAGGAAAATATGTTTCACATAAAGTTTTTCATTAAACTGAAAACCCTTGCTACATCTTAATTAGGAAATACTAAACAACTGGGGCTACGGAGTGTAGGGGCATATATGCTTTATTGCCAAATGTGGATTTCAATGTGGTATCAGGTTAATAGTGTAATCTTTCTTATGCCACAAAATAAGAATATATGATTTAAATAAAAGGAACAGAACTCAAGACATTATCCTTTTTTCAAATGTCTGATAGTCATAAATAAAAGTAACCCTTGCACTATTATCAAGTTTACTTAATAAAATACAATATTGGTGAAAAGGACAGATACTACAGATTGATAATGTTCAGGATTAAGGAGTCCTTTGTAACAAATGTGTCCCTATATTCAACAAGTAACAAGCATAACAGAGTTAAAACTGCCCTACATTGATCCTACCCTGAAGGTAAACCAACTACACTGCAATGCTGTAAATTTCTGCCTGGAAAACATTGCTGTCTGGAAGCCAAAACCACTGTAGTCTAGTGACTAGAAATCAGTTTAGCTTGAAGAGACAAAGGCTGAATACAAATTATACACTGCTAGGGCTTAATGCTGAGTGTAGTTAGCCACGTACATTTTTGCTAATACATAAAGAGGAGGGAGTGCGAAAGCTCATAAGAAAAAAAGTCTTTCATCTCTTTTAGGATATACAACAGAGAAAAAAAATACACTATATTTGTCAGCTGAAAATAAAAAAACCAAACTGGATTTGGCCTGATATTCACCTGGAAGACATGTGTTTTCTTGCGATTAAATTGTGACTTCAGACATAAATTAAGACCATGCCTAAATGAGTCTACTTGTTGTTCATATATTCTATTACAATGTTATATAAACTGTTGCTGCAGGGAGCCACTGGTGACCAGTCTGAGACTAAATTAGACATCTATATGCACTGACACATGACTGATTTGGAAAGATATTTTATCTTCCTCTGTTCCAAAATTAGAGACTAACCTCATCTATCTAGCTATTCACAGCTCTTGTTTTCACAGAGGCAAAATATTTTAAGAGTTTTCGGAAAAATAGTATTTTTTGTTTCTCAGTTGCACACAGCATTTGTCACCGATATACATTAATCACATAAGTTCTTGTAAGTCTATGTGAGACACTACAAACTCATGTTACAAGCCAGTTTTCAATCAAGACTCATCATGTTGCCTAGAGAAGTATACAGCTTGTAGATACAACTTGGTACAAACATACAGGCAAAGAACCACAAGAAAATATTGTTAATGGTTTTGTAGAAAGAGTCAAACATTTTAGGTATTCATATAGCACAGTCAAAACCAAAAGTTTAATTTTCAACAGGCGTAAAATATCAAAAAGCTGAAAAACTGCCAAACAAATAAGGAACAGCAAATTAAAAAAATATATCTTTATTGTATTACATAAGTTCTTCACAAGACATACAGAAACATTTATTTTTAACAGGGTCATAGTAAATATTTTTTTTTATGAGTAACTTTGGAAATTTTATCATGATTTATCATGTGATTCTGAAGAGAGCTCCCACTCCTCCAGACCTGAAGGACATTGAAATAAAAAATTGAATGGAACAAGTGAGTGGTTTCCTGTTTAACCATAACAGACCCTTAGTTAATTTGTAGAATATTTTGAAATCTGCAGGTTATTGAGAGGTTTTTAAAACAGACCATTATAATCAAAATGTGTGAAGTGTCTTTATCAGAGAAGCAGGTTCTTGCATGAAGTAAAGATTTTCTTGGAAATGTAAGGCTGTGGTAATTCATCAATATAATTGAAATTATAGATTATATATTGGGGTAAATCTCCATATTTGTATCCACGTTCTTATTATCATATCAGCAGATTTTAAATTAAGTTCATTTGACAAGATGCTACAAACTCTTTCAGATCAAATTGCTCATACAACCTCTTTGAGGCTGCACCCTCAGCTGCAGTGTGGTACCCGTTCATTTCCAAAGCAGACAAAAATTAACATTTGCAAAGCAAAATTAAGTCCATGAAATTCCTTAAGGTAACACACTTTCAGCTCAACTCAATCATAATGAGTCTGGTCAGGTCTACTGCTGTGCTATGTATAGCTTTCCTCCAATGCTGCAAGACTACTGTGAAGACAGTCAGACTTCTCTTTTCATAATAAGCAAGAAAACCAGATGATACAGTATTTTCTACATGTGCTTTGCTTCACATTTAGCTTTCCAAAAGGTAATGAGATTTTTGGCTTTCTTTGGGATGGGAATTAAAATAAGCCTCAAAAGTTTGTACTAAAAGAGTGTGTATTTACCAGATATCAGATTTACAGTACCAGTGACACCTTAGAAAAGTTGTGTTCCAATGGCAGTAGGTTGTGTTGTAGTTATGGTACATTGTTATAATATTATTCAAATAAAGCTAATAAAAATTTTCATTGGGCATCATGAATTATATTGTTGAATGGCTGTAAAAAAAAAAAATTATTCACCTGGGGAGCTATTCAGCAGATCAGAAAATTTTAGTTATATCTTGTTTTAGGTAATGTATGCACATACATACTGAAAGGAACTAAATCATAAATAGTCAGTTCTTCCAACATAGAGGGGTTTTTATTTCTGTAAATTGCTCTTTTCTTTTTTTTTTTTTTTAAATACCCATTAGTTTCCACTGTTTTGGTAAACCACTTAGTACAAACCCAAGTATTTTAGGACACAAATCTAAAAGTAGAAAGTCAAACATAAAAATTTGAATAATGCAGCATCTTCCTTACATGCAGACTTAAACACTATTAATAGAAGATTTACAACCAACTTCTTGTTTCAATTTTTAAAGCAATTTGTATCAATAATAATGAAAAGAAGGAAGCAATTAACCAGCTTAGCAGTGGGTTGTGTCAGTACAAATAATACTAAAATAGTAATCTCTTCAAAGATAAGTTTAAATATTAAAAACAATATCCTCCCTAATGACTATATTTTTCCTCATTAGAATAGAATAAACATGAGAGAGAATGCCAAGATACAAACATTTGATGCTAATCAATAAGTATTTGCTTATTTGCTTTCAAATTTCACCATTAAAGACCACTTAAAACCCCAACAATTTTGACATTAATATTACTAAAGATCCAGAAGACAGAAAAGATGATTTTACTATTATAGTACACTAATCAATTTTAAGAAGAGCTCTAATTTAATAAGAGCAAAGAGAATTATCAATACAGAAGAAAATCTCCAAACATTCAATAATTTTCAGGTTCTGTGGATATCAGAACATTTTACTGATCAGAAAAAAAAAAATCTAATATAATAAAAAAATAATATTCAGTCAAGGATACCAATCAAAAGCCAATTAATTTCACTGGTAACATTTCTCTATGAGGCTGTTATTTTTTGGAACACATCAGAAACAGATGAAATCTATGGAGGCCACCACAACACAAAGCTAATTGGAAATGATAAATGAGATATAAGTGCAAATGATTACTAAATATACTTCGACTTAAATAAAAAGTTCACAATAAAGTTCTTAGAACAGTCCTAGGAAGTTTTGCTTTAGGAAAAGAAAATAACAGCATATGATGTAAAAATAGGAAGGATGGAAATAAAAAGAACAGGCACATATTTCTGTGAATGTATCTGGGTGAGAGAGGTGGCACTACACAGTGTGCATTTGTAGATTAGGCTATTAGAAACACATTAAAAATTTAGAAGTAATGAATTTAAATGCTTTTTATATATTAGGGAAAATTAAATGTAGAATTTTTGTGACAGTTTAATGAATTTGTATCTAGTTCTTTGTCATACTCATTTTTCAGAATAATTTTGCCTTATCTCCTCATAGTCTTAGATGTTATGCTGAATGAGCACTGTCCTGTCAAAAGAAATTAGCTATAAAATTTAGTTATGATTCATAAGTATCAATTATCCTTGGGCTCAAACCCAGCATCTAGCTCTATTTTATTCTACTTCACAAAACTCCCACAGTCACAGGAAATTGTATGTTTATTATATTAATGATGAATCATTAAGAACAATATTCACACCACCTAACATTTTATGTCAAATGCCTAACTTGTCCAAGATACCCATTCAGTCTCCCAAGATTCATTCACTCATTATTGCAGAAGTAAACCTGGATGGGCTGATCTCCACTTCTAACTGGGAGATTCAACATTGAGTTGGTAGAGCATATGACTCCAAGTTAGTAGTCCACATCTGATGCTAAATTTACTGAAGCTCAGAAGTGTGAATGAGACCTGTCTATCAGAAACTAAAAGAGAAATCCACCTCCCTCAGCCAGAACAAAGCCTTTAAGAACTTGATTCTAGTTCTGAATAAGTGTTTCATTAACAAGTAAGTGATCTTGGCATTGTGTTTGTCTTCTGCATACAAAGCCAATTTCTTCTTTCTGTGTCAATAAGTATCTTAAAGTCATTGTAAAAGAGTCTTTGCATTTCTGCAAAATCAATTTCTTATTATCAGGTAGTGCCTTTTGCAGGCTTTCTGGTGAATGTAGTTAACATCTTTTAACTCTAGGGAGAAATGCTAAATTACTTTTCAGTTAGGAGTTATTACTTATCTCCTTATAGTAATGTCTGGTGAGAGCTCAGAAATAGTGTGCCAAAAAGTCTTCCACTCACTTTATTTGCTAAATATGTCTCAGTTCTTGTTAGAAGTAGCTGGATGAAATGTCCTTCTCCATTTTCATGTGGACTATTCTATGACTGCATTGACAGTGCTGAGTGCACCTTACTTGTTAAAAGCTCATCTTTAAAAGTAGTCTCCACAACACTGGATGTCTACAGAAACAAACAGGGGTGAATCTTAGAGCAGTACATTATAAAAATGAACCTCAGACAAGGTCCAAGGTTGATTTTTATTTGAAGGTATAAATTACTTTAAGCAGTGAAGACAGATCATAAGATTAAGCAAATAGGGTGATGGATTAAGTACCAGGAGACTGATTTACAGTCAATGTGATAATAATTTGCTAAATCACTCTGGTTTATCATTCAGGCACAGAAAACCATATGGGCTGGAGCAGCTTTCTGAACTGGTTCCTAGAATGGGCTTTTCTCTTTTTCATTACTTACACTAGGAAATTCTATAGTATACAACACAAGGGATGTATTTAAGTATACAATACAAGGTTTGGAAGTCTCATATGCAGTGTAAGTTTGAATCAAATGTAAAATAAGGTCTATAAAATATTTTGTATTTTCAGAAAGATAGTTTTTTAACAATTCCATGAATAAGTATGTATTGTCTCCAAGGACTAGACTTTTGAAATTATATCAAAACTTACTTCTTTGCAGAAGAAGTGCTAAAGGTTCTTTAAAAAAAACAACAACAAGCAAGCAAAGCAAAAAGGGAGAAAAGGGGACTGTACACTTCACAGCCCTAAGAAATCCTACATCCTCTTTTCTTGAACTTCATGTTTTCCCCTGTTGTCATATGCCCTTTATTTTATATCCCTTGCATTTAGTTTTAAAGAATGCAAAATCTGAAGACCAGACTGGGCCCAAACATTTTTCCAATGCCAAGAGAGACAAGAACACTCTCTGGTTTCACATAAGAATACAGAACAAATAAAACAAACTATGGAAATTTAAAGAAGTTTATGAAAAACACAGATTCAGAAGTTAGGCATGTCAGGCTTTTAAAAATAAGGTATAAAATACAGAAATTCCATCAATGAAATTCTCCTCAGCTTTGGTAAAATAAGTATATTTATATACATTATTACAATGTGGTTTTCTTGGTCCTGTTTTTTGCCTCCTCACGTAGTTGAAGAGCTGACTTTGGTTAAGCCATGTCTTTTAAATGTGGTTTCACAATTTCACTAAAGCATGTAAAAGTTAAATGGTTTACCCAAATCAAAGAGTGAATCCTCTGCATGTGCAAGACTGCTTCTAAAATGCCAGAATTCTCTTTGCTTTCCTTGCCAGCAGACAAAACAACTGTTTTTAAATTTAAAATTTAGAAAATTCCAGACACCTCCAGAACATTTATTAAAATAAAAGAGGCTCTTTGAATATATCTGAGTCTAAAATTAGGCCTCCTATCTAGAAAACAGACACATTTATGGCTTCAAAACTGTTGCAAAATGAGTTATAGGGAAATATTTTCTTCAAAGAAACTGAGAGGAACACAGAAGTAAAACAACCATCTAAATTACTTCTAATTAGTTTTCTGTCACTGTACTCTGTTTGGTGTGAGAGTGCAAATAGTCTGAGATAATATAAGGTAATGACAAAAGAAGGGGAAGACATTTTAATAAAAATTCAGGTGATGTAGAGACTGATATGAAAGGAGAGAGATGTGTTCTTTATAAGTGACGTAGCATGCCTAAAACCCCAATTTTCTGTATGTTGTAAAGCGAAGTAATTTTGAAATGCAGTTAAGATTGGTTTATCCACACAAAAAGATCCACAAAAAGGGATTAATACATTTCTGGAAGGCATTGTTTAGAAAGATAAACTACCTTTCCAATAACTCAAAACATTCACATCTACTGTATAAGCTAAGAGAGCAGAATTATAGAACTGTGTACATATAACTGATAAACTCCAAAAGACACAGATTTTATATCTTACTTCCAGTACATACACTACACAAATTTAAAGGTATATCAAAATACACTCAACCAAGAGAAAGCCAGAAGTATATTGCCTCATTTTAACACCTAATATCTATTTGCCATTTCGTGCTACTCAGCTGCTGATCTTAGAAACAGAAACTGTATATATTGTAATAGAGGGGACTAGGGTAATACAAGTCAATCAGATGGAGATTCACTAGTAAATTATTTTATGCTATCATTTACTTCTTATGATCAAAGTGATTATAGTTGTACTTAACGATAAACAAAAAAAGCTGTGTGAGCCTATGTGAGATGGTGCTTGCTCTCAGTAAACACATCTTCATTATTGTTAAGTTTTTACTACCCAGCATTCCAAATTTAGTACTCTTCTACAGTTATTCTAAGAGTTTATTATATCTTGTGTTCAATTATCAACACCTTTACTGCTTTGTTCTCTATATAAACTTTTTCTGCCACTGCATCTCTGGAGTCAGATCTCCGGAAAATGTATTGCCATTAGTGCAGTTATCACAAAAATATACAAGAGATTTTGCACAAGATTCTGCCTTTCCTATATAAATTACATCTGATTATCCGCTTCCCACTATAATAGTCATAGATCTTCCTTGCTACACCTGTATTTGCTTTCCATTTAAGCTGAAAAATGATAAAAGTGACATTTTTTAACTACCTGTCATGCACTGGAAGCCTATAAAACAAATTCTCCAAAAAGCTGTAAGAACGTACTCTATATACTCTTCTAAATAATAACAAATATTAATTTCTGTTATGGATTTCCTGCCTACCCACACTCTAACCCTCCCCTGGTAATTTGATGGCTCTGGTGGAGACAAAATGTGAACAACAAAATCAAGAGGACTGCATCATTCTTCCAACCTACTGAAACAGGCAATTATAATAAAAATGTAAACCCAACCAGAAATAGTTAAAGGTAGATATTTGTTATCTCAGTGATTTAGCAATTTAGTGATTCTTTTCTGCATTAAAGTTATAATCTGTGGAATTCCTAAGATGAGCCATAATAAAGGTAAAACCCAAATACACTTGGACTTTCTGGGACCATAATCATATTTGAAAAAAATCATGGATTTCTCTTTTCTTATGCCTTAGCTTTGATGAACAACTTCTGTTTGACGATTGAGCATTATCTGCACTACAATATCTTGGAAGGAAAGGAAAATGGAGGGGGACAGCTTTAACTGGTCATTGCATCAAGGAACCGCCCTTCACCCTTTTCCATGGGATCTGCCCTTTTGCCCAACACAAACTGACTTTTACTCTCTCCTTCCACTGGCAGCAAAACAAAAACAGTGTTGTGCCATTTCAAGGATAAAGCCAACCAGTCAATCATCCAAAATATTTGGTTTCTCTAACAACGTACGCTATAATACTGCAGATATTTCATGCACTTATGCTTCACAAATCACACTTGTTGCATGCAAAAAGAGGTCAGTAAGATCTTCATTTTCATCACAACTATGACATAGCAGTCTGGCATTCCATAACTTACAATGTGCTCTTAAAAATTCATAAAATATAAAGTTTCTCGGTAATATATCTACAGCTAATGACCACATTTACTCTTTATATTTCTAAATACTTTAGAGACATCATAATAAAGGGAAAGAGAGCCCACTTGGCCTGTCACCTTTATTCCTTTAAAGCGTACACAGCCGAAAAATGTGCTTGTCTCTTGCTGCAATTCTTTCTTCAATTTCCCAAAGTGATCTTTAAGCCACTGTGTGAAAACTGCTCAGTATGGACACTTTTCTCTGGTCTTAGCATTAAGGTAGGAGTTTTTACATATTTGACTGTTTAGATAGGTAGATTTCTATTATGCCAGAAATTCACAAATACTGACAAACATACACCATAGAAGTCTCCCTTCTTTTCCAGACACAGCTACCAGTAAAGCTAATAGGTAAGAAAGTGAGAAAGATGAGAGACTGACCTCACAACTGAAAATTATTCAACAGTGTAACTCTAAGCAGAAGTGCACACTCAAGCAAGCGAGAAAACTAGAAAAAGAGGATGCATGGGCAATTAGCATCAAAATTGATAGAAAGTTATTCAGTTCTGTGTTAGACTGGTAAGAACTAGGTATTTAAAATAATCCTGTTCCTTGACCCCATGTGCTTGAATGCAGGAGCTGCTGGTTAATATTCTATGATCCCTTTCTGACTTTAAAATCTGTTGCGCTGAAGCAGTCTCTTCTCTCTCTGGTGTCTGAAAATATAATCTAATAAGAAATGCTGAATTAAAAGACTCAGCACTCAGAAGATAAAAGGAACTAGTTTCATTACCACATACCCCACAAGATACACAAGTATTTGCATTTGAATAATAATAATATCAGGAAAACTATAGAATAATCGGTTGTGCTTCATTACACAATCTTACTGCAGCTGCAGCAGCATGTCAGTTTGTTACAATTAAAGAGACACTTAGCCCTTTGAAGCAAAAAACAATTTTTTATTGTATGTGCAAAGCCATTTTTTACTTCCCTGTTGGCTATGCCACTGGAAATATTATTAAATCTCAAATCTGTTATGTACAATAAGAAATCTCAACATGAGGTTACAAAACCCATTATAAACATCTTTTAACAGAAAAGTATTCAATCATTTCATTTTATTTTTTTTTAGTAAAGTCTCAAGGGTAACAAGTGAGTAATGTTGCAGAGATCAAGCTTCCCTAGAAGCACTCTACACTAACATATATTTCAGTTCATTCTTGCCTGTGAAAGCAAATTTACAGTCAGTATCATTACTACTATCATGCCAATTTGGCCTTGTAATAAGACAATGTAACCAGGACTCTCAAAAATTTTCTGGCTTCCCTAGGGTCCACAGAGGAGATTATATGGGGTTTGGTTTGCTGTAGGGTTTTGGAGTTTTTTAGACAACTCAAAAAAACCAAAACAAAACACAAAAGAGACATTTTTTCCCTCACTTTCAACACACACCTTCCCTTTCTTACTTCTTCTCTACTTAACACAGACAATATTAGTTTTTTAAACTAAAGTTAGACTCTATGAGAAATTTGCAGGGTTTTACATTTGTTTCGATACTGTATTTACCAATTCTGTGCAGGTAAAATAACAGGTGTTTTCAGTAAGAACTTTTTTAAATAGATGTAGATTTTCAAAAATGTCAAACTCCCACTGACCTTTATCAGATAACTAAGAGACAACAACTTTTTTGCCAAGTTTTCCCTAACAAAAATATTTTTCTGCCATTGCCCTGTTATTTACCAATGCTGTCAAAATCATCAGGTTTACACTAGTAGAAATGATTTCATTTGGCACAAAGAAACATGTCTTCAAGAATAGTTGCAACGGACTTTTGAGAAGCAGAAGATTTGAAGAAATAGAATTGACAAAGATAGCATTAAGAAAGTGGTGGAAGACATAGTTTCCCAAATTCAAATTGTACTTGAGAAGCTACTCTGCATATACTGAATGATTGTTTATAGATAGAATACAGGACCCAGAAAGGGGGTCTTTTATCTTTAAACATACATTAGCAGGAGCTGTTGTGATAGAGTTGCCACTGAGAAAACTGAGTTCAAAAGCAGGGATGAGGCAGATTTCTGGAAGAAAGGAACTTCATAAACATCTCTCCTGCCAGGCTTAATCATTCATCCTTTATTTTACAGAACATGTCATACAGTGATGAGAATAGTATGTCTTGTGTCAAATCAATGAAGCAAGCACTTTGTCCTGTGATTCAGCAACCATCATGAAAGATTAATCTGCACAGTGCTCAACTGCAATTCAGTCCAATTATATTCCCAGGGAGCAGATTCTTGATTGTGTCTCAACATCAGCTATGCAGGCAGGGGACACCTCCAAGCAAACTGAGGCCAGCTGGGATACTATAGCACCAGACAGAGTTCAAACCAAGGTTTATGGGCTACCTTAACACAAAACTCTACAGCACCTTCAGGTTTATTCTCTGAGAACTCATCCGATTAGTTAGGACTTCAAAACTGTGTAAAAATGGCTTTTTTTAAGCATTCCTGATTTTTCCTAATATTTTTACCTACAAAGCATTCACTAATGAGTGGCTGAAGGTACCATGCAGATTTTAACATACAATTATATAATCTTAAGTCTGTTACTATGACAACTGAATGCCTTTTTTTTTCCTTAAAGAAAAAAAAAAAATATTCACTAGCCATTTGCATATTTCCCTTCCTGAGGAATGAATCAAAAGAAAATCCAAGAGACTCAAATATAACTGGTATTTCATTTGGTTTTGAAAGGTACAGAAGGCACAGTTGGATAGTTGGCCATAGAATCACTGCTTGGAAAAAAATAAGTGACCTTTAAATACTTTTACTTATCTTCTGTATTCTTATATATTAGTTTTCCAAGACCAAAGAAAACTGTCTTGAAAATGGAATGTATGTTATTGTGCTTCAGTAGTGAAATCTAGTAAGATATTTTCCACCTGTTGCTGCATTAAGCACTAAGAATTACAGGGTATAAATTTTTTAAAAAGTTTAATTTAAGTGTCAAAAATATTCTTGGACAAAAAATGACAATTCAGATAAGCAACCTGAAAAGAATATTGAAAAATAAAACACAATTATTTAGTTTATTTGCATGTCGCTTTGTATAAGACATGGTTCTGGTTGTCTATATACCCATCATCATATCTTCTTTTAATGAGCTGCCCAATATTGAATCATAGAATCATAGACAATATTGACAGCTAATGATTGTTACCAAAGCAGTAAAGTCTCATTGTACAAATCCTGCTCCTGAATTTCAGCTACCAGATGGCTACTGATGTTAATGTATGATAGTTTGTAGTTCTCCTCTCATAATCTTCCCACCCAGGGTGAACCTGATCCTCATTAATATCAGCTGTCTGCCTTTGTCATTTCCCCATCTGCTCTGCTGCTGCCAGCCTTGTATTGCTTTTCAAACACTGTAAGGAGAAATAAAATGCCAATACTTTTATAAATCTGATTCAAAGTATTTTAGAAGTAAGAAAACAAATGTGCGTACAATGATGTGTTAAAAATCAATTGCCAACTCTCAAAATAATTAAATTTGATATAAACATAGGATTGTCTCTGATTATTAAATCTTACAAAGAATTTTACCAGATCTCCATGATTTGGATATACTACTTAAAAAGTTCAGTTGTTATCTCTCTTTGGTTGAATTGTTTTCTAGTGCTTCTTGCCATTCTCCTTCGAGAGCCTCAGAAGCACTTCCTTGCCACACATATTAGGTAAAGAATTTTTGAATGAATCATAGAACAACCAGGTTGGAAGAGACCCATTGGATCATTGAGTCCAACCACTCCTATCAAACACTACACCATGTCCCTCAGCATCTCATCTACCCGTGCCTTAAACACCTCCAGGGAAGGTGAATCAATCACCTCCCTGGGCATATGGTTCCAATGCCCAATGACCCTCTGTGTGAAAAACTTCCTCCTAATCTCCAGCCTAAATCTCCCCTGACGGAGCTTGAGGCCATTCCCTCTTGTCCTGTCCCCTGTCACTTGGGAGAAGAGGCCAACTACCTCCTTACAGGTAGTTGTAGAGAGCAATGAGGTCTCCTCTCAGCCTCCTCTTCTCCAGGCTAAACAACCCCAGCTCTCTCAGCCATTCCTCATAGGGCCTGTTCTCCAGCCCCTTCACCAGCTTCATGGCTCTTCTCTGGACTTACTCCAGAGCCTCAAATGCTCTCTAGCTTGTCTAGTAATAAGAGAGCTTTCAGATCAGCCACCATGTTGTCTCTGCTTCTGACAACAAGAATCAGGATCTGCCCATGTGGAGCAAACCACTCATCACATCTCTCCAGCCCAAAAGTTAATTTCCATTTCTAGAATCCTGAAAGTGAAGCAGTTGCCATGTACCTCACTGCTTAAGTTACCTGATGAAAGTTAGACACACCTTTGCTGCTGATGCATTTTGACCTTCTAAAGAGAAATACTGAAAAGCTCTAACTGGGAATAATTAAGTTTCATCACTTGAAAAACACAATTTTTTTCTGGTAAAATCTGTTGCATCTACTATTGCAGCATGTCAGTGGCAATTCTTGTGAGATGCCATTTCAAGAACCATCGGTGGGATGGCAACAGCATATATTTTTCTTTTCACAGATCATAAATGAGATGCTGGGCAGAATGAGAGAACCATCCTAAAAATAAAATAATTGGGTATAAATCTTTTTGTAGAATTAACATTTTTATTGAGGTGGTACCAAAAAGTAGTCTTCACTTTAATGCACAAATTTTCATTAGTAAAGACGTAGATTGTTCATTTATACAAACTTCTAGTTAATGAGATTAATTTAAAAACATCAATAGCAGTCAGTAAGATATAAACAAATAAATTACTCTACCTTATTTATCAGTTTGAACATACTCCTATCCTGAAAGTTTATCCATTTGTTTTGCATTCATTATTGCATTTGACCAGCATTCATTCTTTGAAGAACAAGTCCTATGAGGAGCAAGCCCTATGAGGAATGGTTGAGAGAGCTGAGGTTGTTTAACCTTAAGAAGAGGAGGCAGAGAGGAGACCTTATTGCTCTCTACAAAATACCTGAAAGGAGGTTGTAGAGAGGAGAGAGCTGACCTCTTCTCCCAAGTGACAGGAGACAGGACAAAGTGGAACGGTCTCAAGCTCCACCGTGGGAGGTTCAGGCTTTATATCAGAAAAAAATTTTTACAGAAAGGGTCACTGGGCACTGACAGAGGCTGCCCAGGGGAGTGGTTGGGTTGCCATCCCTGCAGGAATTTAAAAGACGGGTGGATGAGGTGCTCAGGGTCATGGTTTAATGGTTGATAGGAAAACTTGGACTCAATGATCCTGGGGGTCTTTTCTGACATTGTGATTCCGTGATTATATCTCAGAAAAATACAGCAATAGCAACAGCAACAACAAAAACCCCACTGTTTTCTAAGAGAGAAGGTTGTCTTTGGCATGAGCCATCAAAATGGAAGCCACGACTAGGTTATACATCATTTCTAAGGGAGGAAGTAATTTAAGTCAAAAGTAAATCAGATATTTTCCCAAGATTTTCATATATACCAGCACAACAATTGCCAGCTATGGAAATACAACTTAGCAGGCTTCTAGCAGGGATACACTGGAAATGATTTACTTTCACTTTCTCAAATTTGCAGTAGTGGTATACAACCAGAAGTTAATCAGGTTAGAATAGGACTTAAATTAATTATTATTTTCACCAAAAAAGATTGCTAGATACCGTCTGTGTAGGGTTCCAGGCGCACCACTATCACTGCTTCTAGGAACAGGGCTTTCTCTCCTAGAGATGCTCCTGTTAAGTGGGAATCTTCAAACCAGTTGTTTTCCAGACAGAAAGGTGTCTGGAAACACCATCCATACATGCAATCATTGTTCTAAGTCATCAGCATTTATATGCTACTTACATAGCAGTTCTATTTCCACTTGAAAGCATATGCAATTATGGTTCTCTTGATTGGGGCACATAAAGTAAAGATATTGTTGTTCAGTCCCACAATACCACAAACCCCAGATGATTGTTATTAAAGGGCAAGGACACTGAACAGCAATGCAAGCAAGAGCTCCTCTTCTACATCAGGAACCTCTTCCTTATATCATTAGGTCTCTGCTGTGGCACCTCCCATCCCACTAATTTATTCTTTATCAACACCCCTATCTCCATTGTTACCCACCCCTTAAAAACCAGTCAACACAGCACACAGGAGCTTACAGGCACTCTGTAGTGCCGGGAGCTTGCCATCACATAGAGCTGTCAACAATCTTTCCAGATATTCACACAAATGAAACCTTGATCATCTTCTGATCAGTCTCTGAAGATGCTCTCTTGATAAGGATTCCCATTTAACTCAGGTTGCACAATTTTGTGTATTTCTGGGTTACACAAGGTTCACAAAATCCCAACAGACCCACAACACCAGCTCAGCCAGGGACTTCAACTACTGTTTATAGATCAAGTCCAAAACAATGTGGGAAGCCCTTACATAAATACTCACTTGTTCTGGAGGTACTTACACACAGAAAGTGCTTTGCATTTACCTTGTTAACTACAATTATGCCTCTAAATGCATCAAGGCCTCAGTATAACATACTTACTAACAGGGAGCTCAATGCTCAGTTTACAGTAAACAACTGAAAATTAAAAGATTAGGCCCTTTACCACCTGAATCCTCAAGGGAATCAAAATTATAATTTTTAGCAACAAAGACACAGTAGAACAGACTCTGCAGGATATGTACTCACAGCCACAGAAAAGCAGAAGGGAGGTTAAAAACACAGGTTCAACACCTACCTCTAATTTACTTCCTGAGAAGACTGAAATGTAAATTGGACAAAAAAAGAAAAAAGAAAAAGCATTATTTTCCAACACTGTTCTGCAAGGAGGCACCTGCAAATGAGACTTCTAAATTAGAACTTTGATGAAACACCTAAACAGGATACTTACCTACAAGCTCTCAGTAAAACTCATAGAGAAGAGGAATTAATATTTGTATCTTGTTGCATCTTATGTAAATAGGTGAGTCTGTCTCACCCCTTCCAGATCCTATCAGTCATTTCTTCACCTTTCTCAGCAAGCAGTTCTGCCTTTAGTTTCTGTCAACCCCTTTACCAAAAGAGATCCCTTTTTTATGTAGTGCTGCTGCACAGCCACAGTCTTTATCTTCCTATAAAAAAAAAAAAAGAAATAAACAAAGAAAACCCCAACAGCAATTCTATTCCTGAGCTTGCTACCAAATAATTGGTTTTACACCTCTTGACACTGCTTTCTGGCACCAGTTGCTGATTCCAGCAATATGGTCTGAAGCCAGAAACGAGGTTGGAAAGAGCAAAAATCTAATGTCTCCAATCGTGATGCTAATTAGAAACCAGAAAGAATTGTCTTTCTTTGTAGGCCATGCCATATTTTAGATGTGAACGCATTTAGCTGGTGGATATGAGCAGATCCCCCTGTGACTTCCCAGCAGTGTAGGAAGGAAAGGAAAATGACTGTACAGAACAGTTTCAGTAATTAGGGACATTAATTAGAAAGCAGAACTACACTTCCAACATTATATGATTTTGCCTGGTTTCCATTTGGAAATGTGTCTTCCAGTTTTCCTCCAGGTTGTCTTCAAATAAAGCATTCTGCTTTTGACTGTGACTATTAAATTAAACTGCTATGTATTTAAGATTTAAAGCTTAGTTCAGCACATTATTTAAGTATATATTAATTCTAATCACATAGGTTGTCTCATTTAATAGTGTGTTAATGGACTATTTCACCCAGTCACACTTAAATACTTTTTAAGCGTTTACCTTAAACCTTTAAGTCAGATGTTAAATGAAAATAATTCCTTATTTTTTCTCCTTGTTTTTATAATATCTGAACATCTCTCTTTACTCGAGAAGAAGATAGAGTAGCAATAGCTTGTTGGCTGTCTAGAAATTCCCATCCCCTTTTCCTTTTAGATCCTCCTGATTCCTGGTTCCTACTGTTTAGTAGTATATCACTATTTGCACTACTTTTTTTTTTAATTAAAAATTTAGCAGTAAGTTATAAACACATTTAAAAATAATTTTCTGGATATGTAAGCTATTGTTAAATCCTTATCACATAACAACGTACCACCTTAATATAAAGATAAGACATTTAATAAGGGAAATTGTTTTGTGCTAAGATATTACTGTGTATTTGCCAATGTTCTAATTCCTTAATGTTTGAAAAGCTGAAGAAAATAACAATTTCCTGGATCTGCTGTGTAGTAGTTGTGCTACTCCAACTCTGGGAATGTCCAGAGTCCATTCATTAATTGAGATAATTGTAAAAATATTATGTTTGCTTCCTTATTGAATCATGACAGGGACATCTATCATTCAAAAAATTCGCTAGTTGTACATAAGAAAGCTATCTGAAAGTTAAGCTACTAAATATTTTATACTGTAGCCTCTTTGAGTGCCTTTCAACCCTCAGACAATCACAAAATCAAAGTAACAACCTATCCAAATGGGAGAAAAATACATTTTTAAGCATTGCTCATACTTTCAGAAAGAACATTGCTCAAGGCTGTTTCTGAATCTATGTGTACTCACACATACACATATATTTCTGTCGTGGGTTGTGCAAAAAGTCCAGCTGTTAGGAGTTAAAGTAATGCAGCTAAGAAAATTTCTGTACATAACCAGTGACTTTAATGGCATTTTATTGTAGGTCTAATCATCATCTGTGGGATAAAAAAAAAAAAATAGCTTTTGTGAATACTTTCTCTTGCTCTGGAAAACGATTAAATGTGAAATTTTTCACTCAAATTAGAGCAATGATAAGACTTATATAATTGGCGTTGACTAAAAGGATTGTCAGGTAAAGCAACAACTTTGACAGAGTAGGATGAAATTAAAGCAGAATAAGACACAGGTGTCTGTAGTCAAATATCTCCTTTGAAAAATCCAGGGTATTTCTTTTTCAAATTTTATTCAGGTCTATGTCCTGCTGAGAATAAATGATGCCGAGAATAATTGATGGAATGAAGATAAAAATATGAGACTTACAAAAAAGACTTACGAGTTTCAGCATCTGAATTGCCCTAGTTTAAACTAATGCTATTCATAGAAAATAAAAATAAAAATAGAAAAAGAACTAATCATAACAAAAACCATTAATATAATAGTGAATATAGTACATTTTCAAAAGCTTTCCTAATTTTTAAAGAGTTCAGTAATTTACTGTACACTGGTCGTCATTTTTACAGCCCAGAAATCTTTTTTTTATCTCTGCATCAAAACTGACCTCTAAAGAAAAACTGTGTTTCTCAAAACTGATAAGTGGAAGAAAAAGCCCTGAAAGTCAGCCTATTATATATACCTATATATATAAACACACAAACACTCTATGTATCGTATCAGAGTAGTCATTATCTTTCCTCCAAGTGGAACATTATGTTATGAAATATGACTACTAAGTTTACAAATATTCTCCCCTTAGAGTATCACTGACACACCAGTAGTGTAAGGAGAGAGACTTTATACTGGAACTAAGACAAATAAAAAACCTCTAGTGTAGTAGAAAACTGGGAAGTGGAGTCTGAGAAATGAATACTTAATACTAGTTTTATTGCAGTGGGAATAGAAAAATTTATTTTGAGACTACAGTGTTTGCTTACAATATTTCTCTATCTCCTTCTAGAATGTTGACAAGTAAAACAACTTATTGCTTTTTGTCACCACATCCCCACTAAGATTTCATCCTTAGAAACTGTGTGACATGGACCACCTACAAGTGATAGTCCTTGAACTCTTCCAAGAGAGCTATTTATCCTGGAGCTCTTAGGAAGAGCAACCACTGTGTATTTCTACACCTTCCAAAGCCACCAGAGTTCCATAGCTTTGAAACAGGAACCTTTACTCTGTCTTATGTCCTCATTTTGCATAACAGATTTGTCCTGAGCACTGTAAGAGAGGAGAGCCCAAGCCTGAAAAGTAATATGCAATCATACAGTTAAGAAATATATCATAATGTATGCAGGGGCGCAGAGGAAGAAAAGTCTTGGCATTCTATTTCAAGAGCATATTAATGAAAAATAATTATTTAAGTACAGCTTGAAACTTCCACCAATTAAAACTAATGATTTCAGAGAAACCAAAGAGTCTTTTGTTCTTCCGCTATGGAAAATGCATGGTAATGTGATTTAGCTTGACTATTTTTTCTCCCAGTGCCATTAGCCTCTATTTCCCTTGAGATCAGACTGTAGCTACTGTGGGTCAGCTGATGCATGATAACTGACTGCAAGCAGCAGCTTGAATATGAACTTGACCTACCACAATTTGCTTTTAATGCCATTCTTCACAGTACTGCTGTGGGATTATTTTAATTTTCTGCAGGGGAGAAGAAGAGTTATTCCATTTTTGGGGCTTTGTTTTCGCAGGAATACAAATGCACAACTATTAGATACAGCTGTAGTGACATGTGTGTCGTGCTATTTTAACTAGCAGCAGCAGGACTGTTATTTTAGAGAGGAGAATATGTTCACACCACTGTGCACTGGACTCAGAGAAAAGGCAGAATGGGTCTCTTACGTGTGCAGGTTTAGAGAACATACAATCCAGAGCCTCTTGGCCAGACACAAGATTAGGCAGCAGGGGTGAAGTGCCACATGCAGGGCTGTAGTGAGGCCCTCAGGCTCTACATTCTTCTATCTCCTTTCTTCAGCTTCAGTCCCACTATTGATTCTTCACCATGAAGAAGAGATGGGTCAGCTTGAAGCCCTCAGACGCTGACCCTGCCTGCCCTGTGAATGCAGCAAAATCTATCAGCATGAGAGCTGTACTAGAAAAGGTCATGCCTGTCTGACATGGAACCTGACAATTCAGCACATCTGCGTCTACCATTTGCATAATGTTCTTTTCTCATGACAGAGGGAATAAATACATAGCTTGGATGGAAAGGAGTTTAATGTGAGAAAGTAAAACCACACCAAAAGGTTTTGGCCATCACTTGAAAAGCTGGAGTAACTCTGAAATCAAACAAAGAATCTGTAATAATGGAAAATGTCACACAATTTCAAGACATGCTTACCATCCATTATTTCTACCATTCATGTAGAAAATTTTAATTCATTCTCGGGTATTTCGGCTTCAGAAGTGCACATCTCACCTTACTATCCATGTGCTCTATCTCATTTCATGTCATTCGACGTTTTGTTCGTCTTCAATACTGTTCTTCAAATATTGTTGTCGTTCCTTATCATATTAAATTTGACATTTTTTTTTTTGAAGGAGTGATGTTGGATGTCTGGCATGACTAGGATTTATTATTTTTTGAAAATTAAAGGTTATTTGATTTTAAAACTCGTTGTGGCATTTACCCCAAAGCTATTGAAATATGTGGAAAGGAGGAGGGGGTAAAATTATCTTTGTAGCATCACAGTTTCATTACCAGAAGTCTGAAAAAAAATAAATAAACTTTAACAGCTTTTTACTATGGAAACAGGACATTTAGTCTCAGTGGGTATCCTGAGTGCTGCATTTTAAATTTGATTATTTTTTTTTCCCTGAAAGGGCCTGTGGGGCTAAAATGATTAGGATGAAAGGATAGGTCTGGAACTTCAGAATAATTTTAACAGCAGTTTCCAAACTTTTGAAGCCTCCATGAAGCAGAACTCATTGTGGAGTACTCTAGTGTTGCTGGCTCATGCGAAAAGAATTGTAGATAAATAGCTAAGATAACTGTAACCCTGAAGAAAATGTGATAATATATATAACAAGGAGGAAGAAAAAAAAAAACCCAGGTCTCATTTGAGGAACAGTTTACATTTTTCTAAAATCTAGAATTCACAAAAGGGCTTTAGATAAATCTTCTTTGTGTTTGAAAGAAATACACTAGTCGTATCCTAAGGCTTTTGAGGCAAGAGAAGTGTAGAAGACGTTATAGCAACAGAAAAACTTTTGTACTGTGTAACTGCAAACCCACGGTGCAGGCAGTGGTCAATAAAATCAGCTTTCCAGCAAGGCAAGGGGCATCCAGGGCATTATTTATAGCCTTCCTTTTCTGGTAAACTTTAGTCTGTTTGGCGGAAACCACAAGGCTAGAGCTTAAGCTACTAGAGTTTTCGAGTGAAATCTGAATTTCTTTTTCAATCCAAAGTATTCGGGAGCCAGGTCTTTCTTTGAGAAAAAAGAAATCTCAAAAGCTGTAAACCTGCATCTGAAAAAGATAAACAGGGGAAGCACCAGAAGATCATTAAAATTGAGCAGCGTTAAGATTTCTTAAAACATAGACAAATAGTCCAGTTGAAAAATGCATTGTTTGAACTCAGCCTATAGAAATCTCACTATATCTAGTGCAACCTGTATAAGAATCCTTTCTTTTCTTCAGTTTTGCTTGTCTCTACATAGAAATATTAAGAAATTAAAATAATCAGAGAATCATAGAATCATAGAATGATATGGGTATGGGTTTGAAAAGACCTTAAAAGATCATCTGGTCTAGCCTTTCCTCCTAGGATAGAAAGCCTAGATAAGGTTTTCTAACACCCTGTCTGGTTGCATCCTGAAAAACTCCTGTGAAGGAGACTATACCATGCTCCCTGGGAGGTTGTTCCAATGAATGACTGTTCCCACTGTAAAAAATTCTTTCTTATATTGAAATTAAACTTCTCCCAGTGTAACTTTTACCTGTTGCCACTTATCTTCTCCACATGGCTCTGTGTGAAGAGTGTCCATCTTCTTTGTAGCAGCCCTTAAAGCACAGCAATACTGTGATGAGGTTCCCCTGAGTCTTCTCTTCTCCAAGGAGAAAAGACTGTAATGCACAGTATGCATGTTACTTTAACACTTCATGCACATGTTACTTTGATATACATTATTAAGGTAGAAAAAGTTGTCGGTTCCAGCTAGAGCCCAAACACTAAAGAATAAACATGAAATTACCACCTGGATATATCAGATAGATTCTTTTCCACCTCCTCTTCTCCCATCCAGCCAAGCTGACTCCACAGTGGCCTACAGCAGTCTAAAAGCTGCTTGACAACACTCTGTTTTCTGTTTTGCTGCACAAATCCATCATGTCCTTTGCACAAACTCAGCCATTCACTTTTTCCAGTGTGAGCCCTTCCACCATGGCAAGCCATTTCAAAATTCTTGTATCTTGTCGGTTTGATGTATTACTCTAGTGGCTTATTTTCTTTGATGGATTCAGCTCCAAGTGGGAAATGAGACCCTTAGATTCAACAAGCCGGGAACCATCACAAGTAGCAACCAGGCAGGTTTGTGCTGCTATTGAACATTAATCTGATGTTCTGTACTGAACATTAGTGCTCTTGCTGTTGTCTACCCTCAAAATAGTCATTACAAAAAGGACAGAAATCCTCAGCTATATAATTTATATGCTATGAATTCATTCTAAGATTGCATATTTACTTTCTGAAAATCTTATTTCTTTGCTCTGTATTTTCAAGTGGAGGTTAATTTCGTAACACAAGCCATATTGAGGAATCAGTGCAGAAGTCTTACAGGAAACTGCTGGCTCTCCAAACGTGTTGATGATAACAAATTTTAATTAGTTCAGTGTCAATTGTGTGTCAACAGTTTCCCTAGGCCATTATTTATGCATCCATTTTTTTCACATAGTGATTTTACAGACAAGGAGAAAGACCATTCAGATTATTGTTTCTGAAGCAACAAACAGAGGCATCCTTTTGAGAACAAATATTCTGAGATTGCTGAATATTATACCATCTTGAATCCTATGGGGAGAGCAGTAGGGCTTTATATCTGACATTTCATTTTAAAAAAAATAGCCTGACTCTGAGTGGAACAATGAAGAAGAAAGTTGTGCTTAAAAGCATCAGTAATGATTCAGACAGTTCCAATTTCTTTTCATCAACTACAATATTACTACCTGGTCGAGATATATATATTTTTACCCATTGTGATTATGTGCCTTTATAAAAGCTGAAACACAAGAATTTTTAAAGTGAGATAAAGAATCCGGTTATCCCTTTCTATTCAACATATATATGAATCTCACTAAAACACCAGCCTATAGCATACAAAAGAGCTACCTGAGCTAGCTCAGATGCTGAAGGAAAAGTTACTCACACCAGTACAGAACTCAGAATGAGCTAAACTGCATTATTTCTGGGGTTAAATCCAGGAAGTCATATGCCTGTATAGAGAAATTCTACATTTAAGTAGTTTGCCCAGTCACAAAGGGCTGAGCAAGGTATTGTGGGAACTGAATTGATACTTAACTCACAGTGTTTAGTTGGTCTAACTGATTTCTCTGTCCCATGCTCACGTCCTCAAGAAAGGACCTGAGCTTTCCGTGTCAGGTACAACTGTCATTTCTTTCATCAGTACTCACACCTAATGGTCACACTGTGAAGCTGGCATGCTAATAAAAGAGTAGCTTCACTCAAAGTCAATGTAATCTTAATGCCTTATTTGAGCTCTTCATCATTCTTCATGATTGTTTTAATAGCAGGGCTGCTCCATCTGAAGTACTTTCTTCATGGATAATGAAGAGTTGCTGGGTTTTTTTGTGTTTTTGAAAAAAAACCCTATGCAAACAAAACTTTTTGTCTGGTAATAATAACAGCTAAATTAGGTATATGCATTATTAGTTCCATATCAGAGGCAAGGTTTTTGCTTCTTCTCTTGACTACCTCTTCCTTTACTTCCTAGCTACAGAAGTAAAAAAACCCAACATCCGCACAGCATATAAATAATGGAATATATTTCTCAAGGCAGCAGAAGAAACCAGAGCACAGTTCACATCTCAAATACTGATCAATAGTGTAAGAAGGATTGTTGCTTCAGAATTTGTTTACTTCTCCTTATGGAGCTCAAATTGAGAAAGAATTGAATAAGATCATGTTTGCATCGCAACTTCTTTAAGGCACAACACTTGCCATTGGGGAAGAAAACTGATTTTTCTGTAAAAAGAATTATTGTCCTTGTCCTCTCCATCTAAGGGCCAAATACAAGTTACCTTTCTATAAGGCACTTTGTTCAAACAATTTTGTCTAGCAAACAGTGTTAAAAGATTGACATTTTTACTTCACTGGGAAACTTGTTTGTTTGGATAAAAACAACCCCAAACAATAAACCAATAGATAAACTTGAATCATAATAATATTTTTGCTTCTGACTTCAACTAAAATGAGAACATCCAGAATAAAGACAAACGTTTTTTATCTCGGTTACCTGAAATGTTTTGGTTCATTTCTGTTCTGGAATTTGAACTTTACCAACACTGGTTCTTATAGCTAGAAGCACTTTGATTCCTATGTGTCCAAGATACATGGGCAAAACCCAGAAGGCTCACTATGAGACAGACTGGCCAAGGGAAAGTAGTTGAGCCTCTTTATGTATCACAATAAATTTATTTATATAATATTCACATATTGTCTTCCTGTGCTATTGTCACCAGTGTTCATACAGCTGCACAATATCTTCCCACTGTGTGCATTCTACCATGAAAATTCCATTTCAATAAATCAATACTATATTATAGGCAAGATTCAACTCCCTGGATGAGCAAGAATGTCCCAATTAGTGTAAGAGCTGATTGATTGTTAACAATGGATTAGGAATTATGAGTGAAATAAGTTTCAAACTTACATAGATTAACAAAACTAATGTAGTCCCAGTGTACATGTCTCTTGCAGCTCTATTTTCTAAAGTCCCTAATATAAGCAAACACAAAATATATTTGATCTGTCAGGCATATAGGAACACAAATATATTGGAAGACATCAAGTGAATTATTAGGTCTATTTTTCTCCTAAAACATACAGCAGAATTATTTCTGGGTTCCTCTGGAATAAAACCTGCTGGTTTCTCAACTTTTTTTTTATCTAGAGAAAACATCAGAAACATAGGCAATTAGGCCTGGAGGCAGAATTAGTCTTAACAGAAAGGCATTTTAAAAAGCAGTAATTAGCAAATTAAAAAATGGAACTTTCTGTAACGGTTCTTTTAATGGGCTAGCAATACTTATGTGCAGTTTTTATATCTGGATGACATAAATGCTAAAAGAAACTGATAAATCAGTCATATGTATATTTGATAGATGTACTTCTGTTTATGCAAGTACTGGTTTAGTACATCTATGTCAGTTCTTCAGAGTAAAGCTGAAGTGGCTTTTAATATGAATAAAAAGCAGTTATTTACTATCTAGATCCTGTGCAAAACAGTTTTAGAAATACTCAGAGGAAATTTGTTCATGTTGCGAAAAACCCTTGTATTGAACTTAATTAGAATATTTTAAAAGTAGCTAAGAAGACAGTAATTTCATAGTGGGTTTTATTGTAGTATGTGGTATTTCAGTTTCTGTAAACTTTTCTGTGTAAAACTGTAGCATATAATTCCATGGGAAAATATAATCATTTTTATGATAATCTATTTACATTTGTCTATTTGCCTACTGCTGATCCAGGAAAAAACTCAATATTTTTGTGAATGTCGAAGTCAGTGGTGAAGGTCTTCCTTTTGTTCCTGCAATAGTTGGTTACCCATTCTCACATGACTGAGAACATACACAGATTTCCTTCCATCTCTGGAAAAAAACTAATACTTTCACCTTTATCTAAGAAAGATGCACAAATTCTGAAACCAGGAAAGGTTGCCCCTCAAAGAAAACCAATCTGATTTTCTTCCTCTGTTCCATTGCTTAATACACGTGTCTTTTGCTGTGCTATGACACATCAATTGAAAATAGATTTCTTGCTAAAGTATGTCAGTCTGTAAATGATTTCTAGAATATCAGCTAGAAATGGTGGAGAAGTGCATACAAAACATGGTAGGTGATCTTTGCTCCATCGGGACACTTCTGTCTTAATGCGATGAGAAAGACATGCTGCACAGATATCCTCTTTGCTAAAAACACGAGATGCAGAAGCAGCAGCTAAGATCTGACTAGCCATACCACGATGAGTATTTAGCCTTGTTGTGAACCAGGGCGTTGTGGCACAGTTTCAGGATATAGTTATTGGTCCCTCCATTTGAAAATTCTGCTCTGTGTCTACTGGAGCAGGAAAGAGCGATGGTTATTACATGCAGCTATGAGAAACCACCGTAAAAAGGCATAACACTTGTTCCTACAAATGTGAAAAGCCATGCCGCAGTTACATGGTTACAGTGATATTTCTGTTGTAGATGGAGTAGAGCCAGTGTATCAAACACTACCAGGAAGTCTTCACTGATCAAATTGCTGTACATGTATTGTCCTAAAACCCTGATGAAGAAAAGCAAAAGTAGGACTGCACAAAACTGCAGGCGCTGCCTATGCAGGGAATTTTGACAATGTTTTTGCTGTTCTTTAGCTCCTGGATTTTGTGCTGAGAGTCCCTGAGCTCATAGTCATGTCTAATTATGAAAAAGAGCCTTGATGAAAACACATACCGGCCTCAAGAAATACTGTACAGAAAAGGATGAACTGCAGCTGTAGGAACCTGTTGGATATTTTTGTTTCTTGTTATGTCAGTCATGTACTCTCTTTTCAACTTTTATTTTTATCTTGGGAAACAAACCAGTAGATTTAACAATCTATTTATAGATAAACAGTTATATTGCACTACTATTTTGTGAAACCAAGGAAAAATTAACAGCTACTTACAAACAGAAATATCACATTTAGATGGAGTTATTGAAGGAAGGTAAAATTTTATTTTCTTTGTGTCATATAACAGTTAATAGACTATACTTGATCTTCCATTGTCTATGTATGATCAATCCTCCCAAAAAACATTGGAAGGGAATGATTTTACAAGTCTTATTAGAAATATTTGCCCTGAGAGTAGTTTTTCCATAGCCCAGGCATAACCAGAAACAAAAAGGAAGCCAAAAGCTTGTGACCTTACCTAGTGCTTTCATGCAGCCATAGTAAATCAGCACCAGGACCTTGATGCTAAAAAGCAATTGTGTCCTTTCTGAATGTGGTTATAATACTACCCTTATTTCAATTACCCATCTGTAACTCTGACCCAGAATGTAGTTTGCATTCTGATCCAACTCTTACCTGTGCCCACTTGGTGCTTCTGTAGGAATGAATAGTAATGTGCAAAATTATGTGCCTAAATTTTTCTCTAGCTCCTTCTTTTCCTATTCCTCTTGCCTGTGAAATGTATTTTGCTCTGTGCTCAAAATTTGCATTTCTTTCTTCCCAGGGTTGCATTTCCCTCTGGTACTTTAATCCATTTCAAGACATCTTACTCCTAGTTTGCTGCCTCTGTTCACAACTAGCATGGGGGTTTCTTTTCTCTCCTTGAAGAGAATTCAGATGATGGAAGCTCTTTTACTCTCTTCTTTGCTTTGCCCGTATGTCTTTACTTATAAAAAAGCAGAAAAAGGCAGAATCACTCTTTAAATGGTCAGCATCGAAGCCTGAGAAGACACAGTCTTCAAAGAGATAAAATCCTCTTCTTCCCAACTTAACTGTTCACTTCCTGACAACAGAACCATGACATTAAATACATTGAAGACATAAAATACATTTCCTATCTTCCATCTTTAAAAACAGCAGGAACTGTCAAGGAGCTATGATTGTTGTTTTTAAAACCTCACTCGTGGAACAAATATATCTCATTAACAGAGCAGTCATGGGTAAAAAATGCATTTTTGTTGTAGTTTTTGGTACTCACTTGAATCCCTATAATCTCCCTTGCCAAAGAATTCTACCAACTTCTACCTGAATTCAACTAAATGTTAAAAAAAAACAATTGCAGTTCAGCTGTTTATTCAGACAGATTCATTATTCCACTACATAGCTCAACAAGCTGGTTGGAAAGCAACAGTCCCTAGATGAATTAGACCAACTGATCAGAGTTTCATACAAATTCTTTTTGTTATGATAAACTTTGTTTATCAAGAATCAGACAGATCATGTTTTGGTGATGTTTAGAGTGAGATAGATTGAGAGAATGCATAATTATAACCATGAAAATCTTTGATGCCTACATTGTAAATTCTCCATATGCCTTATCTTTTCAGTTTAAAATTGAGTTGACTAGGTAGTGTCTTTGCATGTGTTCATTCTTATTGGTACTATGTATTGAATTAATCCTTGAAATCCAGTTTTATTATGGAAGTATACCATTCTTTAATATGTGCTTCCCTGAGGACACATGCTGATGGGGCATAACTGATCCTTGGGGATGCTACTGCTTTTCACAACTTTGTTAGTGCTAGTTAGCAGTTCAAACAGTCAACTGGATCTGGGAGATTTCCAAGGCAGCAGATATATCCTTGTTTTCACTTGTGTCCCTAAACCCACACGTAGGTAGCCTCTGCTTGGGGATGTGCTGGTCCGTTTAGACTCTCGCCATCAGGTGGGTTCATATTGCACATTAAATTCAAGCCAGAGCAAGGGTTCCAGCCCTAACTTAGCTCACAGATTTTTTTATTCTAACTCAGGACTTGGAAACCCTCAAGGGCCATGGGAGTCTGAATTCAACAAGGGAGGATAAATCATCACTTTTTGATAGTTTATATCAGGGTGGAGAGTCAGTAGGACAGCTCCACAAGTGAAGCTTGGCCAGGAACCTTGAGTGGTTCAGGAACATAGATCATATTCTTACCCATGGGATGCTCTTCCTAGGATTCCTAGTTAGAAGTACAAAGCCAGATCAGGCAGAGGTTCCTCCAGAAGGCAGGGCTGTGCTCAGGGTACTTGCAGCATAGTTAAGGGTCGGAAAGTATGTCTCTACCTGAGCTGAAGTGGGAACCGTGGACCCGAAGACAGACATTTTAATGCCTTGAAGGCCAAGAAGAGACAAACTTTAGCAATTTAGAAACTGCCTACAAACCATTTGGCATGAATGAGAAGACAGAAACAGATGCAGGCCTGAGAAGGCGCAGGAGGAGGAGGTGATAGCGATGACATTCTCCCTTTATCTATCTTGTTCTTAGCTCTGACACAACCCCAGCAACTACTACACCACCACTTGACTGAGACTGGTCAAAGACTCATGGGAACACCAACCACAGCTCAGGAGACCCACCAGGGCCAAGTCCAGGTTTCGTTTATATTTCAATAACTACTCTTGCAGAGTTTGACATTTTACCCTGAGGCAAGACAGTCAAGAATCAGGCTCTGCAACACTGACCCCCTAGGCACCTGAGTCCTTTTTGAACCTCATCTATAGCTGTTTCCAGAAACTGAAATGGAGGGCAGGACAGTCAAAACTTTCAGCCGTCAGTGAAGTGTGGAAGTAATTTCATATGGATAAGCAAACTAATGCAAACTAAATCTATATTTAAGAACTGGAAAGATTGTTTCCATAAACATTGTACAAAGCTTACATTTTGATAAATATGAAGCAAACTTATCAAGGCTGTTAGGTAAGTTAAATTGGTTTTCCTCAACAAAAGAAACATCTACAAACGTTTAAACAGCTACCTACGAATATAATTTTAACTTTTATCTCTATTTTAAACACACAGCTTAAGAAACTCCTTCTAGCACAAAATTTAGTCACCTATAAATATATTACACTCTTATTTTCTTTTAGGAAACTGTTATTTCATAGTGTAGCATGGACTTTTACTTTATTATTGAGAGCCATTTTCTGGAATTTATTCTGCCACTAGTGCATTAAGAAACCCCATCAGGAAAGAAAAACACCTTTCATCGTTATAAGGAATACAAGATGAAACTTTTCCTCTTTCAGTCCTTTTAGCTAGACAAGCTAAAGTCAGAGTTATTTTTAAAATTACTCAGTTACCTAATTCTGAGGCCTACTCTTATAAAATGATTAAACAGAATTTTAACACTGATGTATGTATCTAATCTAAACAGCTTAGTTTCAAATTATAAATGTAAAGCACTTAAAGAATTATTCAGCAACCAATTCATCAGTAATCTATAAGTTTAAATATTTTTGCATAAAATAGCTGTTGAATTATTCCAAGGAATAAAAAGGCTTTATGAAGAAGTAATCATTTGCCTACAATTCATCAACACTAGAAAGATCTGCATTTATTAATAGATTTGTTTGCTGCAAATAATTCTCCTGGATCTAATCAAAAGATACTTATGTACTTTCTGAATGTTTAATGTGGCATTCTACAAAGACAGGCAACTCTGCTTCCAGACCCTTTTGAGAAAAATGATAGAGTGTTTTCAATTCAAAATAATATGGGATTTTACTGATAATGTAATCACAATTCAAGTTTAATACGATGGGAAGCTGGTTTAGCTCCTTTTTTCTTATGTAGCACAGAGGCAGTAGTAAACTCTTTTTTTTGTGGAAGAAAAGCATCAGCAAAGTCAGCAATCAGAATTCAGTAGCAAGCGTCTTGGTACAGCGGCATTTAGCTGTTATAAATTGTTCAGAGTGTGTTTTAAGTCCATAGACTTCTAAGGCAACAAAATGAAGCACTGTCATTCTTTTATCCTGCTCTGCTTTATTTCCTTTGAGGACTTTGTAGGGTCCTATGATCTTGATTCTCTCACATGGTGGGATTTGAGTTTATCAATACCTGTTCATGGTTCAAATCCAGCTTTTCAAATGTTAGTGCAAATGTTTGCTGACTTATTTTCTTTCATTTACAGTTTTCATTGGGACTTTAATATTCAAAGATACCTCTTTGATGTTTTCAAAGGCTGGAAAGATGCTCCCTCTCCCACCAGTGTTCTGAGTTTCATTTGAAACACATGGAAAGAGGTCTGAATTTTATAGGAGGGTTATCTAGACAGTGATCTACTTATCATAGAATCATAGAATGACCAGGTTGGAAGAGACCTATCAGATCATCGAGTCCAACTGTTCCTATCAAAAATACTTGACCAAAATAGATTCTAAAATGTTTCATAAATTTAACTTTCCCAGTTTCCCACATGCTTGTTTATTGTAAAATTATTAACTCCTTTTTTTTCTGTGATTAGAGTTTAGAAATGAATAAAAAAACTTATAATCACTGTAAATGCAATCTATCAGCAAGGTAGCTCAGAGACAGGTTGAGTTTCAGTGGGCTTCTTTCTGTATTACAGTGGCTGAAAGTTCATTTACAAGAAGAGGACACACAGAGCCTCTGTAGCATGTCAGGCTCTTCTCCAGTCTATTTTCAACTTAACTAATCTTCCCTTGACCTTGGTGAGATTCAGCACTGCAACACATTTTCTGTGCAATAAAGATACACTACCTGTGTATTATGATGGCATGGATTACCAAGAGCGATGTTGTCACACGCTTTACCATGCCTCCCTTTCCAAAAACACTTTTAATGACCCTTTCCCCATTTAACATGGGCACATACAGCTATAGTTCCTGCACAGACTTCATATAGGTTTCTAAAAATCCCACCCTTTCCCCATCACAAAGTGTATTATTCTCAGCAAAATAACAACATCAGCCTAAATCCCTATTTAACTTTTCCGCTATCTCTGTCCTCATAGAACTTATTGTTTGTTCTCATAACTATGAGGTCACTATCTGAACAAAATTAATTCAGTCTTGATTTACCTGGTTGAAAAGACAACCTTGACTGCAGAATATTATCAGTTTCTGCACTGGACCCAAGTCTCATAACCTCCATTACCAGGTCTGTCCAGTAGAAGAGCTGGGAAAAAAATAATCTGAAGCAAGTATACAGCACTCTCAGTCTTATCAAATTAGCCAACAAACACAATGTAGAAATGTAGCTTTATAGATCTATAAAACATGTAGAAGGTTGACCCTGGACAGAAAGCAATCACCCACACAAGCACAGAAAAAGTCCTAGATGCCTTGCAATCAGATATTCTCTGATTGCTCAAACCACAGTCTTGAAGTCTTGCTTTTACCTCAAGGAAGTCATTATTGTCTCCTTAACCAAGGACATCCTGACGTAGGCACACTTTACCTTACCTAATCTTACTTTACCTTACCTAGTGATCATTAAGGCTGAGTGATTGATGTCCCTGGTCTGTCAATGTAAAACTGATAGCACTGCACGGATTCTCCACAGTCAAAGGATTCCCTTGATATCCTAACTGTGGATCATAAGTTGTAGATGAGACAAGTCCTTGGAGTCACAAAAATAGTTTGAAATTTATTTATTTCAAAAGAACAATTCTTGAAACAGGTACAGATTAAACAGTGATAAAGCACGTTGTTCAGGATGGCTGTTCTGGACCTGTGAGTCCTACTTTCCAATACAAATATATACATTTCTCTGGAGGTGTATTTGCTTACACGGGTCCATGCTGATTTTTTCTGAACTGTGACATTATTACATGAGTTAGGAGTCTCAAAAGTCCTCTGTGAAGGTTTACATCACAAAACCTCAGCAAAGTCTGTGCTAAAGTCACATGGCCAAGCAAACTCTCTTCCTTTCATGTATTTTCATTCTAATTCATACATTCCTCTATCAATTTATCACAAAAAAACTGGACACATTCATAGAAATTCCCAAAAGTGAGGCTACTTCCATTTTGTGGTGAAAGGAAAAGGTCTATTCACATATAATAGTGAGTTTGACAAAAGGTGTCAAGGCTAGTAGGAAGCTCAGAAAGGATTAATACGCAAATTCATATTTCAAAAAATATTTATGTTAGGCAGAGTGTAGATAGCTTTGAAAAACTAACTGTAGCATAGGAAATATTAATTAAGGGTTGAAGAAGCTGAAGTCAGTAAACATGTTTTGTGACAGGTCAGAAACTAATCACAAATTCTAAAAATCTAACTATATAGTATCTCCCATCTTTCTACCAGGACTCTAGTTTCAGCTACTGTACTGCAGAAATGTCAGCATGTGGCCTTCTGGCTAGCGATCCAGGTCAGGATCCTGTCTTCAATCTATGCTGGTGGTATTTTTGGGTCTGCATCTCAGGAGCAAACCTTGGACACTTAGTTGCCACCAAGTAATTCTGAGCAGCTTCTTGTATGGGACTGTCCAACTGAGGACGTCTTCTCTTCCTGGCTTGTTAAATCTCACACATGCCAGCAGCTGTTGCTATTCAAATTCCCTATAAGCTTTGTTCCTGATACTGCTGTGCCAACCCCAGTCCTTATCAAGTTGAACTTCTGTGCCAGTCTACTATTACTTCCACCCTAACACTATGGTACTGTCTTCCTTATGCTTTCTCTGATGAAGTCAAAATTACTTTCTTTCAAGCCTAATATGGTATCTCTTAGAAAAGTCAGATGATTTTTCTTTCTAGTTTTTTTGTCACATCAAATCTAAATAGCAATTTACTTTACAAATTCTGGCCAGCTCTTTGTCTTGGACTGCTGCATATTCAGTAACTTCATGGATAAAATGCTTGTTCAGGACAGTTGTGTGTAGGAGCCATATAAGACTGGACGGTGCTCAGTGGAGACGTTTTGTTTGGGGTTTTTTTGTTGTTGTTTAACCAAATTTTGAGAGGCATATAAGGCTTACTGAAAATTCAATGTTTGGACAGGAGAATAAAATTCAGAAACTTAATGCATTGTCAAATTTTCAGTCCCTCTTTCAAAGGAAAGAACAAGAGGGTGTTTTGGTGAAAGCTTCCATAAGTTGTACTCATCAGAGTCAAAGTAATATTTTTTTCATTATTCAGCTCAGAACTATCTTAATAAACAGACAAAACTTGCTCAAAAATCATCTTCAGACAGACACCCAGCACAGAAATCTTCAACCCAAAGAGACCAATTTGGTAGTCACAAGCAACAGAGAAATTGATCTTACAAACCTGAGTGCCAGACAAAGTAAAGACTAGAAAACAACATCAGTTGAGCTTCTAAGAATTACTGTAGCAATGCTTTCCAAACTCCTCATTCACAGGTTATGTGTGATACTCAGATTCAAGTCCATTTCAAATTAATTTGTATTTAAATAACTGCCTTCTACTTTTTCGGTCTTGAATGCAACATTCAGTATAGGCAGTTAGAATAAACTATTGTATTAATTTACAGTTCAACAACATTTAAATCAAATTATGTCAAGTATTTGGATTCAGTCACTTGGATTCAATAAGACGATTTAGAACAAAAAACAAAAAGCATGCTTGGGATGAAATGAATATTCCAAAATCAATCTAAAACCAATTTGATTAAACTAAAACTGTTTAAGGATTAGTGACTGGTATTTACATAGGAACATTAGATATAGCAATTACTTTTATCACATCTATATTTCAATTCTATTAGCAAAACTTTTAATCAACTAGCTGTTACTGAAAGGACTAAATTAGAAAATAAATACATGCAATTAGCTTCGTCAATTTCATACCTCTTTGTTGCTCCTGATGTCTTATTAGAGGTTCAATTATTCTAAGAAATATTAATTTCTGGAAAACACAAAGATAATGTAATACTTCAGCATCTATCAAATGCAACACTGGCAACTATTATGTTGTTTACATTTTAGTTCCCATTCTGCACAATGCAGATATACATATACAGAAACAATGTGTGTATAAATATTTACACACACATGTACAATTTATATACAAGTATAGAAAAGTGAGTTACATTAGATCATAGCTCAAACACTGAGCTACATATTCTTGTTATAGAAGTGTGTCATTCTGATTAGAAGTAGGGTCATTTTTAGGAAAAACTTTCTCTGACAGTAAAATATTTAAGCATGGGAGCTGAACTAAATGCAGTGTTTCAAATTCACTTAGTTACCAGTGCTAGTTCTTTAAGCGTAACGTGGATCCAAAGTAGTGTAATTTTCCACATGTAGGCAAATAAACTGCAGTAGAGCATCGCTAATGCTGTACCTTCAGAATAAATGCTAGGGTAAGCTATGGTGAAACTGTTGGTTTTCTAAGTGAGCTAGAGAATGATACAAGGTACCAGACTGGAAAACTGACAGCCTTATGCCACAGTTGGAATACAGTTGCCTCTTGGAGGCAAGAAATCTGAAAATCAGTTGAAAGAAAGAGGCAGACAAGAATAAAAAAGAGAGATGCAGAGGGGGAGAAACAATATAATCCTACAAGTCACAAAACTTTCTTCTTCTTTTAACTGTCATATGTCTTTTATTCATTAAGACCAGACTATAAAATTCCATTTCACAAGTAAAGGTCCAGTCCAATGAAAGCACAGAAATGCGTGGCTAAAGCTGGGGGAGAGGGAGAAAAAGCACTTCTAATCATAATACTGAGATTCTCAAGGTCAGCAGGTAGAGCTCAGGATGTGTACCAAGCCTAGGCAGCAAGATATTTGTAGCTGTGGGCGGGGGGGATTTTGCAGGGGTAGCATCCATGGGAAAAGGCCAGTCTGCCCTGTGCCAGACACTGCTTGTTCCAACTTGTGGTGATAAAAAAAGGGAGGAGAAGTGTTCAGAGTGAATCTGAACCTTGTTAAAAGAATAGGTGTTTTAAATGTTTTGTAGTTGTTTCTTTTTTATCCCCCAATGCCCTAATAAGTAACTAGATATTTATGCTAAATGTAAATAAATAAAATAAAATTTGCCAGATCAAGTGTGCTTTGTCCATGGCAATGCTTGCCAGGTGAACTCCCTGCCTTTATTTCAACCCACAATTTTTCTTACTCTTGCTCTTCCTATTTTCTGCTGGATGGTGAGGAGTGGCAAGCAGCTGGTTATGCGCTTGTCTGGCAGCTGTGGCCACCCAAGCACAGAATGTTGCTACAAATACCAGTTCACAGGCAAGAAGAAGCCACAGAGCTATCGTCTCCCAATAAAGTACATCAGTAGCATGGAAAATGGGCTCCTGAAGTCTTATTACTTGAGTAGCACCCTCCCTCCAAAAACTTCAGACATAAAACTCCTCACTGGTTTTGTTATATTTATTGCTGTTATCAGTAATGATTACTTCTACCTTATGCCAAAGCCACTTCTGTCTGCAGTTCTGAGGTCTAGAAAAGGTTAGGGGGAGTTTTGACATATAGAATCACCAGGTTGGAAAAGACCTATGGGATCATTGAGTCCAACCATTCCTATCAAACACTAAACCATGCACCTTAGCACCTAATCCACTCATGCCTTAAACACCTCCAGGGAAGGTGACTCAACCACCTCCCTGGATCTTTAGTAATGAAGAAGCTGGGAAAAAAAACGATTTATATATATATGCTGTTCTAATGCCACATGGGACAAAACATAAATTAATTCCTAAGGCATGTGTAAAATGTAATGAACAAAAATGAATGCAAATATTTACCAAACATTAAAAGAGTAAACATTTTCATAGAAAGAAATAAGATCTATTCAGTGTTTTAATGTTTGGGGGGGTTATGTTGCTTATAACCTTCCATGTGCAATGATATATATGTATAAGGTAGTTTATTTCCTAATATATAGTGCACCCGTGCTACTATCTGCATTATAAAAACATAAGGACTAATATTTGGGCACTTTTACACCACGCAATAGAGAGCAGAAACTTTAAGAAAGATGATGACATGCCTGATCCAGAAGCAGAAGCACTGTATTTCAGCAGAGTTTTGCACCTCAGCAAATAACATATCAAAACAGAAATGCAGGGAAATGCACTGCTATACAGAGAAAAAAACTACTCCCTACTCTGTTGCATGTAATTGCTGGCTGCAGTGGTTATTTGCTGAGTAATTTCTACACAGTCCTCTGTTTTGCAGTATGAACAGCACTGAGAAAGCCCCTGGTGAGCAGTGAAGCAGGAGAGCACCCCAAACTCTTCATCAGTAAAAGCTGTAGCCTCTCCTATCAGTAGGAGTTGGAAGAGTTCTCAGATGCTGTTCTCAGCAAAATGCAGAGATGAACTACATAGTAAATAGTTTTGTACAGAAGAATTGTCTTGATGTATGTTTTGGAAAGCAGTAAGGAAGCCTAAAAATCACACAATTCCATTTCTATCCAGCAGTGAATCAAACATCAGACCCAAGCATATTTGAGTGCTAGGCTGTAAGGAAATAGCCCAGACTGCATAAAGCTCAAATCCAGTGTGATTAATTTATCTGCTTTTCCTTTTTCATTATGGTAAACAGAGTGGCATGGCTAGATAATATATGCAACCACAAGCTGGGTAATAGCCAGAAAACATTAAACAAAAATTTATTTCATGGTTTGCTTTCATGAAAAATTGCCCTAGTGTCTTGCCTAAGATATGACATTTTATACAGAACAAATAGCTCTGATAAAAGAACAAATGGTTTCTGCCTAATTTATTTTTAAGCCTGATCACTCTTTTTTCCTTATTACATGAATTTTCTGCAGCTGAAATTTGCAAGAATAATCAAGAGGCACTGTAAAAAAAGTGGTTTTCTCTCTCTGAGGTTTTATTACTATTTAGAATTGTGCCTATAAAATACGAGTAGGATTTTAACATCAGAAACATTAGAGAATCTCCATCCTCCCTGGTTTTTTTTAGAACTCCACCTGTTCTTTGTGCAGTTCATATATAGTTCATATATGGTAATATGATAGGCAAAATTGCTGAAACATCCCTGAGTCCCAAAGGACAATCTGTATGTACATTCAGCATGATTTAACCTAAGAAGGGGCCTTGAGCTCAGCACTGCAACCAACACTGAGCAGAACTTTCCACCATTTCAGTTCCGTCTAAACTAAAGTCTTGACTTGAGCCTTGAATTAGATATAAATTGGCTCCAGATACCAATAGTGTGTGTTTCCAATAGTGAAGATGTTTGATTTTAGCACTTCTTAACGTGTGTGTCCCTCTGCCTGTTTCTTCCCCTCACACTTTCTCATTTTCTCATTTTCTCATTTTGCACCTCATAGTACATTGAACTAATGTTAACAGAAATATCAGATGGTTACTTTGCTCATTAATATCAATTCCTAACTACGCCAACAGGTTATATTTATTTTCAGTGGCTTTCAAGCTTAGAAACAAACCATGCTAATATGGCAAAACTCTTAAAAATACCAGTAACAAATATAGCTGGAACAAAAGTTCAGTAGAGTTGAATACTTTGTTTAGGTTTTTTTTTCTTGTTCATAAGTAAATGTTCTAAAAATATTATTCAAATGTTAATTATGATGCTAAAACTCCCCTGATAAATAGCAACATAATAAAGAAAAGGATTAAATCTTAAGAGTACTACAACAATCAACTGGAAGGAGTAAGCTAGAGTAAGCTAAAATAAGCAGGCAAAAAAAAACTGTATCAAAGTTATGAATTTTACTTGCTGTCAAATTGAAAGAGTGAATCACCAGAAAAGCAGACTGAGGAAAAAAACTTCTATATAAAGTAAACTTACATTGAGAAAGCAGGACTCATGTTAAAAAAAAAAATTACTTTGTTTTTCCTATTTATTAATCTTTTTTTCTCACCATAAATCACACTAAATGATTATGGAGAATCATTCCAAGTCTGTTCCATAGAGATTTGCTAAAGCTTCAGAATAAAATTTAGCTAAATTCTTACCTCTTTTGTGATATAACTTCTCATTTTCTTTGCATTGTCTGATTAGGAACATCAGGTCTTTATGAGTATAATTTCCATGTAGGAGACTTCAAGTGTGTCACAGATACATTTGTAGTAAACTCCATAAAAGAATTATCCATTATTAGAGACAGAAGAAAACCTGAATTCAAAGTAAGATCAAAGTGATGAGTCTGTCTGCTTTAAAATCTCCCTGTAACATTCTGTAATGCTCTGCTAATCCTCTCTTCTTCCAGGAAGAAGTGTCCAATCAACAGCCCCGTAAATCAGTGTAGCACTAATGGAAACTATGGGACTATGCTGATTTATACTGAGGTAGGGTCTGGCCCAAAGCTTCTATCATTATATAGTCTGGATTGATGGCCAGAAAAAATGTAAAGGAGTAGAAAACCCCTTTGTAATATAACCAGGTTTAGCATAAAGAAGGAAAATAATTGGAAACTGTTATGTTTACGTACTTACCATTCTATCTTTCTTAATATTGGAAACTATATTTCCATGTGATATGTGTCTGGGGGAAAAAAAAACAGAATTTAAAATATCAAGCTCACATTTAGCACATAATTTTAAAACCTCAGTTGCAGATGTATTTTTTGTTAGTCATAGTACAAAACTCTAAGACATTTGAGTTACTTGAGTCATCCTAGTGTTACAGGACTCGGCTGAATTTCCATCCTGGCTATAGACTCTCATCATTGGTTGCCATCACTCACCCATCATCAAAACTGCTGTCAGAACTGACACTGCAATCTGCAGTAACAGAGGTGAGAGTCTGAGACAGAGCTATCTGTAGTGAAAAGGTCTACCTATTCACCTTTAAAAATGTCAAAACTGACATATTCCTAGTATTTAGCTTTTCTTGACAGGTTCTACAGCATCAAGAGAGGGTTTAAACAATTCTGAAAAAGACTGATCGTTGACACCCATTCTTTGAACTAAAACTTGAGACAAGTTTTATTATGCCTCTTTAAATTTTCTTAATTGGAATGGATGCTTCCGCATTTTTAAATAATCCTTTATCATCTAAATTATCTTCTACTAGTTCCTAAGACTCTGATTTTGGACCACAGTTCTGCTTTCAAATTTTGTCACCTGAATTCTTCACATAAGGGAAGAGAAGAAAAGAAACAAGGATAAGCCAAGTTCTTCAGAATTAGTTGTAAAGAATTATATTTTCAATTGTTTTCTGGTTATATGCTTACAAATCAAAAGTACTCTAAATTCAATAATGTCAGTTGAACTTTGCTAGCAAAACAAGTGTGAGAGAAGAACTATGCTGTATGAATAGCTTTATTTTTCACTTGTTTATTAGCATGTATGGATAGTACACTACAAAACAAAAAGTGTTATGTGTAAACAATTATCCCTTTAACATAGATTGAATAGCAGTTAAAGTCATATATAATGCTAATTATGGAAAGAAATGTAACTAACGTGGGAGACATGTTATAGATAACTTCTCAAACGTGCTAAATTGTTAAAATGTGCCATTCTTAGTACACATACTTTCTATCTTGACTGCTATAATATTGTTTCTATCTCAGGAATGGATAATAAAATTTCTCACAGGTCAAATGTTAATCTCATTTCCACCAGCATAAACCCACATAAATTCACTAACATCAGCACACACTCAAACTGGAATCCAGATCATTTTCCATTATTTCATTACTTAGGATGGGAACAGCTTTTTGAGAGTTCTCTCTTCCTATTCCTTTATCTTCTCTCATTTTTAGAAGATTGTCATCTTTTTTTCCTTTTTTTCTTACTGGTTGTCCCTGCTAGGGATAGTTCCTTCTGTCCTTATATGTGCAATCATCTTTCATTTTCTGATATTCACTCACTTGCTGGTTTTCTACCACTACCTTCATGTATGACTTTTGATAGCAAAATTTTTCATTAGCTGACAGTGAACTCCTACTTTTGAGGAAGAACTTTTAGACTGTACTGTAGGAAATTTATTGGTTATTGTCTCTTTTAAAGAATCACAGATAAGGGACATAATATCCTTAATTTTTTTTTTAACTTTGGATACTGCTATTTCAAGACCTACTTAAGGTCTACTCCTGCTACCTTTTTCAATCTCCAGCTCTGCTTAAAAATAATAGAACTGCGTTACCATAGTTTTTTTTTTCATGTAAAGCCAAGATATTCAGTGAGTATTATTTAGAACAATATTCTTCCATTCATTAAGAGTAACTGTTAAATTTTATCTTTTAACAACTAGATAAAAATATGGCACATGTATGTTCATGTGGGGACAAGGTAATTGAAGTATCTGCACTGTATTATTACTGACATTTCGGTAAAATGTGTTTATAACACTGTCAGTTGAACATATCACTGTGATGCAGTACAGTTTACACTCACCAGCCTCCTTTTGATAGCTCATTATACATGTGAATATATCCAAACATATGAACAGAGTTAGTGTTACACTGGAACTCCTTACAGTCACAGTGAATGTAAAATGTGAAATTTTACCTGATTTTACTACTAGATAGACTAATATGTGTAAAATATGATAGATATCAGGTTTTGTCTTAATACATGCATCTGTTCTTTACGCAGAATTAATCACTTGAATGTTTTTTTTTTAATCACTAAATGGTAAAAGCCACAAGTTTTATTGAACCTCAAATTTCCCTTCATGTCTTCCCACAACTAAACTAAACATCTGAGGTATATTCTGTACTTTTCCTGTGATTGATTGAAATATTCAGTTAGTACAGCTTGGAGTGATTGTATAAAATTGCATGGTATGTTTTCTCCTTTCCTTTTATGTTATTAAATGCAGTGATAGAGCTGACTGTTTGTCAAAGCAAAGAGCATTACCACTTTTGAAAAGTGAAAAATACTAGGTGGGCTGTTCAGTGGATAAGAAACTGGTTGGATGGTCGTATTCAGAGAGTAGTGGTCAATGGCTAGAAGTCCAGATGGAGATCCATGGCAAGAGGTGTCCCTCAGGGTCCATACTAGGACCAGCGCTGTTCAATATCTTCATTAATGATACTGACAGCAAGACTGAGGGCACCCTTAGCAAGTTTACAGATGACACCAAGCCAAGTGGTAACAAGTCAGTAACATAAAACTGAAACAGAAATGTTATCTCAAAGATACTCATATTCTGTTAGCTGATTTTTGTGTGATATACAATGGAGGAAAGTGGTAGAAATATTAAAACTGTGGGGTTTTTTTCCTAATGAAATATTAAGTTACCTGGAGAAAAGATACTTAATCAGCTTGAAAAGTGACAATGGAGATAGGAAGAAAGATAAGATAAGATTTTGAAAAAGTAGAAGTGGAGTTATGTGAGAAGGGGAGAAAAAAATATTAGTTAAAAAGAGCAATTGCATAAATTATTCTAATAATGTTCCTCTAAAAGCCGCCAGAGTAGTATCAGTAATATGCACATTTTATGAAGCAGGTGCTACTGAAATGATACTATAAATTGAACAGAAAGAGTCAAATAATTTGCCAAGTGATTAAAGTATTGCAATTTATTATACTTCTAATGCAATATTTTTGTGAGATATGAATAAGTTTTACAACATGTAATATAGCAATTTCTCCTTGTGATCAATACCAACTTAACTATAATAACCCATTCCAAGATTTATTATCATATTTTGCATCTCATACATAGATAAAGGCAGTTATGAGAAGAAAAATGGAATTGACTTGTTTTAAAAAAAATTAAAGAGATTCTATAGGGGAAAGAATATTTTTCTAAATATGCTTTCCATCTCTGAATAAATTCTACCTTTAGTATTTCCTCTTGTTCCACTGAAATTAGTAGCAAAATTAAAACTAACTTCAATGAAATATTTTATGAATTTTATAGATTTGGGTCAAATTTATAACATTTTGTGCCCTTAATTCTGCAAATATAGATAGTCATATACATAAATATAGACATCGCCACATAAAGGTCTACATCTAGATGATATAGAGATATATAAAAAATAAATGGTCCTGTACATTTCATTCTAAATCCAAAATTTTTCTGGTGTTCCATATTTTCATTCAAACTTACCTTTTACCTTCATTTTAAACACTGAAAACACACCATGTGAAACAAATCTACAGCCCTGAAAATAAATGAACACATCTGTCAAAAGTTTAACACGCTTTATCATCATTAGTGTCAGTATAATGTGAAGATGTTGAATATCTCACACAATCAAGCTGTAATGTGGGATTGGATTGCCACCTTTACTTCTTGTGATTAATGCCATACTCCACCGGGAGTTTTGTTGATTGATATCAGCCAATTTAATCAGAAAATGAGGGTGACACATCGTAGTAACCAATCCCATTAAAGAAACTTTCAGAAGGAGCAAGATCACAGTGCAACTCTTTGTTCCATCATTTTTTTCTGTTTTTTCCAATATCAATTTTTAAAGTCCAGGTATTTTTATTAAGGAATCTGCCTACCATAGATGTCATACTAAAGTTCTTTACTATTTAAATACCCTTTTTGTTTCACAGAAAAAAACAATCCTGAACATTGATATTGACTCTTATGTGATAACGGTTTTTCAGTGAAGAACAAAAAGGAGCTTTTTTACAATATGAACAACCGGAAGATATTTTAATTACCTTTTTTTAGTAATCTCTTTTTTGCTTCTGTAGTGAACAAATTGTAACTATGAAAGTGTAAAAGCCACAGCACAAATTATCATCACCAAATCTCCTCAGGGGGATTGCCTGTTCTCCAAGAGGATGAGTAAAACTTGCTAGGGTTTTTTTTTCTTAGGTACCACCAAATATCTTCAAAGACATAAACATGTGCCTGAGGGTCCTAGATTTTAGGAACAGTCCAAGTTTGTGTCATTTTGCATAGATATTCTATCCCATCCTGCTCAAATATATAGTCAGAAGTAAATTTGTCTTGAGACCATGAAAGACATTAACTGCATCAACATATCCACACTTAATTTAAAAGAGTAGACAGTGGAGACAGATGAGTCTGTCAGGAGCTTCTCAAAGTACACATTTATGGAAGCACTCACTGTATTCAAACCTGGTATCTGCATTAACCAGCTAGTTGCCTACACTCCCTCTGCAGTCACTGAAAAGTAATGAGCAGATCTACAATGCATATCAAGCAACTTTGGAACTAATGACACAGTCAGATTTTAGCAATAGGTAATTTAGCACTGAATAGTACCATGTTATTCCAGTATGGTATCTTCCTGCCTGTGATATTTTAAGGAATTTTAAGACGTTTTTCTTCAAAAAAACTTTAAAAATACCAATTAGCTTCATATTATCAAATCTATAAGTAGACTTTTTTAAAAGAAATCATTATTCTAGGAAATGAAACACAGAAAATGTGCTAGGCATAATACATAGAAAATATCATTGAGTTGTTATGGTGAACATTACAAACCAGAGTTCAAAGTGTTTGTAGGAAAGGGAAATTTCAAACATCACTACTCATAGAGTGCAGAAATGCAGGTATATAGACATAAGGTGAAAACTTTCAAGAAAACATAAATTTTAGTGCTGCTACAAATGTTATCTTAATTTCCTACACAATGAATCAACTTCTGCCTTTTCCCTTGATTTGTGTTGCCTTCTTGGTAAAAATCGTATATAAAGCACACATGTAAATCTTACACTGTTTTCCCCTTTGCCAGTACTTGTGTTCTCTAACGTTATTACTTCCTTGTATCTGTTAATAAGACATGATTTGTATAGCTGACAGGATAAATCACCAGAACAGCTCAAAATCTCCGTGAAGGTTTGTAAAACCTATCTAAAAAGTCATAGCATCTGAAAAGAGACAAAGCAAGGTAGAAAGGAAGAGAAAAAGAGGACCAGCCTGGGGGTGGGAGGTGGAGAGGAAAGAAAAAAAAAACCAAAAAACCAACAAACAAACCCAAACCAAAACCACAAAGAAATGAAACTGAGTTTGATGATATTTTGTTTCATTTCCAATTTCCACACCTCTAGTCAAATACAACCTGATGTTCCTATTTATATCTAGAGGCTATACTTAATGAAATCTTTAAACTTTGTCATTATTAAGAGATTGTAAGTGCCTTAGTCCTCGAGAAAATAATTTGAAAATCCATTACAGAAGACAGGCTTAAAAAAGGCTACACTGGTTGAATTTCTGATATGTTCTGTTTATTGTATACTCCTTTTCTAGTTAGAGTTAAGGTCAGTTAGGTAGTTGAGTGTTTTTAAGTTAATAATACAGTGACATTTCACCGGCATACATAGCTTACTTGCATTTTTGATCCTGCTACACTCCTGAGAGAAGTTGTTTTAATTCCTAAGTGACTACTCACTGTAATTTCTAATGCATCAATAACTTCTGCATCTTTGCTGCCACTTGAAATGCTCTCCCTGACTTCCTCTAAGGTGGCAGAACAAAGGGCTTCACTGGCACACTATCCTTCAGACTTTGGAGCACCAATCCCAGGCTTTTCTCTATCAAACTTGCTTCTGTGCCCCTTCCCCTTCACATCTAGTTTAAAGCTCTATTGGAATTGAACAAATGATAGACTGTTGAAGACAAACATAGAAACATAAGTATGGTTAATTCAGCTACCAGCTGATGGCCAAGTGTACTAGTACATGAGTGCTCTAGGTTTGATGGTTGCATAGGACACAAAACCACTAACATCACAGATCTTCCTTTTTCAAACATATTTACTGTTGTAAACAAGTGGAGAGTTTTTATTCTGTATTTAAACAATGCCAATCATTTTACTTCACATATGTGCTTGAGAGGTACATGGAGTAAGCAACCAGAATAATGTATTTGTAATATATTTAAATAAGCTATTGAAATAAACAGATTTTCATATCATAGTTTTTAGCAACCTTAGTGGTTACCTATCTGCCAATCTGAGGGTGATATCACTTAACTGGCACAAACTTTTGCAAAAGAAAGACTACAGAAGAGACTTATATACACAAGTACGTACTCCAGTGAAATGCCATTCTGAATTGCATATTTGCTCGTAAGAACTGCCATTTGGCATTTAGAAATTCTACAGTGTCTCTCTGTAAAAGTCATGTGGTATTGTTCCTTTTTCATCAGATGATTCATATAAGTAAATTGCTCATCAGAAACACTCACATTATGCTCATTTTTCTTCTCAGCACCTCTTACAAGGGCTAAAAAGCATATTTTCTTGGGGAAAAAAAACCCACCTCAATTTCACAGGAGGAATAAAAAGCATTAAGTGAATTTGAAGCTCATGAGACTGGGAAAAAGCTCAACACTATACCTCTACTGTCTTCCTTGGGAGGAAGCACTGTCATGTCAGGAAAAAACAGTATTTTGCAGAGTGTAGAGCTACAGCCACTCATCAAAAGGCACACAAGAAATTAAAGGGTTTTTTTCACTATAATAATGACTGAGGAAAACTCTTTTAGTCTTAATATTCATATTGAAGAAAGACTTAAAATTTAATGAGGATACACATGAAGTTTTCCATGAAGTGCTTCTTGAAAGAAAACCGGCCTTTGATTTGTGGATTCACAGATCCAGTGAGGCCAGTCATACAAATGAACACTTCTCACATAAAAATATGTCCAAAGTTTACTTGGTTTGTTTAATGTTTTTTTTTTCAAGTGAGAAAATACTAAATATTAGGAACGACAGGGTGAAGGAGAACATTGTTTTTCTCTTGTAGTCATTCTTGCTATTTTTTCCTGCTTGCCTAACTGCAAATCTATTACAGAAGGTTTTCTACCTTTTGTCTACAATAAACTCATTATTTGTTGTTTTCTTTAACTTCAAAGGTAACAAATTAAAATCAGAAAAAAGTATTGTTTCTAGAGGACTTATTCCTTATTCCAGAGGACCTATTCCATTATTTATCTGCAAGTGAAAGAATTTTGTCAGAAAAAAACCCCAACACTTTCACTGTATCCTTACCATTTACTTAGAATTTTGCTTAAAAAGTCCTTAAATCTAGAAAAAGTGAGGTACTTTGTGATAGAAATTATCATTGTACAGAGAGCTGAAAACATCTAATAGAGTTTGCATCCAGATTTTACCAGGCAACTTTGATTTCTTATTGGCATGAGCAGGATGACAGTAATCTACAGGTTTCCTTCAGTTAGTGTTGTTACATGATGCTCTGTCTATCTTTTTGTTTAGGAGGATTGGCACATGGATGTTTTAGGCTATGAATTATGAACGATCTTCTACCAGTCTTATTCTAGTTATTGAAAAAATGTTTTTCTCAAAACGAACACCTTCAATTGCTTGTATTTAAATGGTCACAAACCTAGCATACTCATGATCTATGGATTTTACTGTCCAGACAGAATTATTACAATTCTGTATTTATAGGTCTCTCCCAGAATGCTAGCCATAAATTGTAACTCATTTAGAATGCAACAACTTAGGTACTTTGCTCAGACAAAAAAAAGGACTCATATATTTTCAACCTAGTTGTATTGCACTGGTTTCCTATTTGACAATATATTGATTTTTAATTCTTATTAACTGTCTATTGTTGTTTATTAAGTAAAGTTCCATCATACCCATCTTGACTGATAAATACTGGGTCCCCTGCTTGTTCATTATGATCCACTTTAAGCTACCAGTTGTTGGCAATAGAATATTAGCGTTTTATGGATTAAACCACTAAAATTATTAATGACAGTAACAACTCCCAGTTGTATCAGTTTCAAAAAGCAAAGAGAAAAGCCCATGGTTCAATTTGTGATTACACATTTAAGACAGTCTATTCTAGGCAGCATTCTAGACCATATCTTTCTTAAACATTCAGAAATTTGTGTAGTCCTTTTCCAGTAATTACATGAAACTTGGGGAGATATCCTTCTTGTCCAGCATTTCTATTTCCTTTTAAATTTTATCTATTGAGGTTACTGGAGGCCTGTACTGTTACTTTTTCCTGAGTACTACAACATACAATAGTAGAAATCACTGTGTTACAATCCAACCACAAGAATATAGGTGATCTTTCTGTTAACAATTTGGGTTATAGGGGCACTCGTCTGGCATTCTACTTCTAGTCATTATAGGAACTGATACTAACCTTTGATTTAGCAAATTGTTCAGCCAGCATTATTGGATGTCTGCTATGGTTTACAATGAAAGTATGGAACTTAAGAACTTTGCTCGAGGGTGACAGGAAAGCACCTGGTTAGACCTTTAACCTTAATCTTACACATAAAATAATAATGCAATTTAATAGTGCGTGGGTCCTACAGATAACTATGCTAGAATTTCTCTGTGTCATTAAAGTCTTGTGTGACGGCCCAACTAAGAAAAGATTTCTAGTCTCTTACTACATATTCTGGAACTGTATGCAATATATTTACAGAGAATCAAAACTTGTCAATCAAATTGTTGACCATGATGCTGAAGATGGACAGTCTCCTATCATTCAATATTTTTGTGGTTAGCTGTCCTCACTGTTTAAATCTTTACTGGATCTTTTAAGAAGCTTATCTCATAGCAATTTTTTTTTTGAGAATGAAAGCCTATTTATTAAAAAAAAACCAAACTAAGCTAATATTTCAAGCCTAGGCTTAAGAACAGTGATATCAGAAATTATAACTTTATGAGGCTATATTAATGCCTATCACCACCTTTCATGTAAAATTATCAGAAACTTCAAGAAAGATATATATTAATTAACCTCCACTATGCAAAGAGAACATGGAGGGATTAGTGAGGGGAAATATCAACGCATTGTCTATGAAGCAGTATAGGTCTTCTCAGTCACTCAATGAATCACACTTGCTGACGAGATAGGCAAAGAAATGCAGTGAATTCATTTGTTGGTAAGTATAGAGATAGAAGATGTATTTTATTCTTCTGTTACTGAGCATATAACCACAAGGTTTCCTCTTTTTTCAGCAGCTATGCCAATTCTGACTCAAGCATGACCCAAAGATGTACCCCCTGGCCAGCCTATAAAGGCTGCATGCTAAAATGGCAGCTACATAATTTGCCAGCTGCTACTGTGACTACTGAACATGAATAACACCACTAGTACCATTCATGTGTTGATAGCCCTCCAAATTCTTCCCTTATTTTAATCCATTTGCCCAGAAAAGGCAAATGCAGATTTGTCCGTTGTTCATAGAGAAAAGACTTTGCAGACTGGTTTATTTCAGCCTAAAGAAGGATGGAAGTCATAACGCCCTCGCCATAATAACAGATTTAAGGTGGCCATGGTTGTTGTTTTGCACTACAGGAGCGGACTCTGGACATGCCACCCTGCTGCCAGCTGCACTGAGGAAAGATACTCTCCAGCTACTCTTCATTGCTACAGGATCCTAGCCCTGCTGATCTTCAGGCAGAGCAGTTCACTCACCTGCTAGTTTTGTTGGAGAAAGTCATTCCAGTTCCAGAATATGCCACTCTCTGTGAGGTGAAATATATCATGTTCATGTAGTCTCTCTACCAGCTATCTGAACACTTGAGCAGGAACGAGACCAATAAGGACAAGAAGGCAGCAACCACTATCACAGCTCAAAAAGTCCTTTGCCTAACTTTAGTTTAAGAACAGCATCTCACATACAAATAATCAGAATTGCTGTGGAAAGGCATTTCAGACTTCAATAAGTTCTGGATTTATGTGACCAAGAAACTTTCCTCTTTTTTTCTTCCCCTACAACTATTAAATAATATATATATATATATCATATATGTTATTTAAACTATATGTGATTTAAGCTATAACAATACATAATGCCTTTCTTTCAAAACCAGTGTTACCACAAAGATTTGAACTGCAAAAAACACCTGATTCAGTTATTTCACTTTCTTTTCCTACATTGACAAGGTCACAACCTCTATTTCTGACTTCCTAAGTGCTTATTTGACCCAAACACTTTATATTTAAACATAAATAAATTAATAACTTTGGGGGCTAATCATTATAGGATGCGAATGAACATACCAAATAGTTGAGCTATTTACTTGCTTCATTTATACTGTTTTGAATGAACCTTTATATATGCTAGTTTAGCATACATTTTCTGCAAGAACATGGGCGTTAAAAACTTCCACTGCTGAAAAATTGTCCTAAAGAAGATAAAAAGGAAGTTGTGTGCATATTCACAATAAATCTGTTACCAATGAGATCAAATATATGCAGAAAGCACTTTGTATTTCTTATCATATTATACACCTGTCTCACTGCTGGAAGGACTGCAAATCCTCTTTTTTCTGTATCTGATTTACATTGGTTTTATATTTACTCTCTTATACATTGGGAGAGATACAATTAGACATGAAAAATAAAGACAGACACTTAAAATCCAAACAGTTGTAGCAGGTAAATGCACGATGATGTTAAATCTTAGGAAAAAAATTAAGCAATATGAAAGTAACAACACTCAAGTTAGACGATGCAACACAGCGCACTCAAAACTTAGCAGAAAGACTTGTAAAATAGCGGTGGACTTTTACTAGTGATTAAATACTCCCCTTTGTGTAAAACCAGATCAAGAACAATGTAAGAATAAATAAACAAACAAACAAACAAACAAATAAATAAATAAATATTTCGAAGTAGCATCAATTGTAATAAGTTAATTTCCCTGCATCCCCTGAAGTGTAGATGTACTGATAGTTTATAAAGTACACACCACACAGTACAGTTTATTCCGGCTTTAATCTGGCATTTTTTAATCTGCTTGGAAACTTCTGTTTTGTACTTCCATGCAGTGAGAAAGCAAGGTCTTTAGAGTATACATGCTATCCATTCAATATTCCTGAAAAGTGAAAGATGATTTTAGACTATATAAATATTATTAATACATTTTCTTTATAAAGCTGATTGTTCTCCATCCTCCTTCATGAAGAGAAATAAAAGTAATCTAGAAAGCTTTAAATTAACTACAGATCTAAACTAAAATGTAAATACAAATGTGGTTTTGTTGTTATGGGAATGTCTTCTAGAATTTCTTAGAAAGTTGGAATTTAGAATTAGTCTTTTAGAATTTCTATAGGAAAGTGACTTTAGGTCCCACCTTTGCTGTACTCCAAGTACAGCGCACAGCAACTTGAGAAGGAAAGTGCTTACTGCTACATATGTGTCTAATTAACTTTCCTTAAGACTTGAAAGGGAAAAGACAGTTGTATTATTTTACTGCTGAATGTAACTACTCATATGTTTGAGAATTGTAGTAATTTGGCTTCACTGGGGTAGTATGGAAATTTAAATATGCATGAAATTGAAATAAATTCCCTGTTAACACACACATACACATCTTTATAAAAAAACATTGAAGGGCAATACTGTTCAATACATTATTATCTTTGTTTTTCCCTTTAATTTCCAAAACGATCAGTATAGGCACTGTTCCTGATTTCTGCAGTAACAGTTTTGAGATACTGAAAAAGACAATAGTTCATTTTAACTTTTATTCCATTTTACTGAAAGAACACTTCAATATGTTAGATATTAAATCCTTATTTTCATAATGAATCGCCCTGGATATTTGACATTCCAGTCAATTTGACAAGTGTCACAACATTTCTGGAGAACTTACCAACTTGGTAAACTGATTTTAAATACATTTCTATAGAGGTGATAGCCAGGTCCTTTAACCATATAAAACTAAGCATAAAGCTGTATCCATATTGCTTTTTTCATCGCAGAGATCTCACTGAATGCAGCTACTCATAATACATGAAACAACATGATTCTATAGAATCAGAAGCAGCCTTTGGTTTGGGGGTTTTTGTGTGTTGTTGCTTTTTTTTTTTTTCAAATGTGAAACATGACTTTCCTTTGATATGGCTCTTACTGATGATTGAAAGACTTATGAGCCGGAAAATACCATGGAGAAATCTGCCTTTGAAGAGTATGTGAGACCTGTTTTAAGCAATGAGAAATTGTAGTTCAGGGAGAAAAGGGTTTCTAATACTGTATAGAGTCTACTAGAATTTTTAATACTTTTCCAAATTACTCCTGAACCTTTTGAGGTTAGACCACATCTACTATTTTCATTCTTTACTCTAATGTAGCTAATTTTCAGATGTAAACTCTTTCAGCTAAAGTATTAATTTTAGTTTCCTTGAAAGTTAAGAAGAGATTAATGTTGGGATGGATAGGAATGTGAAAGTAGGACAGTAAAAGGATTTGGATGCGGTAAAAGTGCCATACTGTCTTCATTGTCTAAGGAATATTTTTAAGGATGTCCTTAGCAGATAATTAACAAGAAAACATTTATTTGACTAATTCAAACCATTCTTTTGCCTAGGAAAGTTCCATGGATAGCTCTTTATTTCCAGTAATATATTGATTCTTTGAATGTACTCTTGAAATAACTTTCAGAATGGTTTTTTTATGAGTTTATGAGAAGGATGTGAATTAAAAGTAGATTACTGCATTGTGAGGTGAGTCTCATGATACTGTTTGTAACTTCCAAATGAATGAAATGCAAAAATTTCCCCAAGATCCTTCTTTCACCTCACACACACATGCATACAGTTAAAATGTTAACTTGATAGAGGGATAAATGTTCTCAGAATAAAAATATTTAAAAATTCAAGTCAATATTTAGAGATAACATTTTCTATTATTTGTCTATAGTTCTTTGAAGTTGCTATTGTCCACTCTGCTTTTAAGAATGTATTTACTGAAGTGTCACTCCCTGATACTAGCAGTGGGAGACAATAATCTGTTGTTCTCTTACAAAGGGGCCTTGCTGGGAATTTCCCTGTGCCACCTTCCTCTCCATTCTTATGACTGGATTAGAGAGAAGCTTATTTTGGCTTTTTGATACCTGTCGATATTTTATGCCTACATTATTGGTTGGTTTTTTGCTCAAGGGTCTTGTCCTCTGCATATGATTGTTTCTGGGGAAACCTCTTTCTCAATGTCTTAAAATTATTGCCTAGAATTTAGGACCTGTTGCAATGGATTAATCCAGTCATCCATCCAAGCAGGTCTGGTCTGTTGATCTCATACTAATATTGCTGAAAAAGTAAATGTTCAGGATTCGAGCAGTCAGTCATGACTGATACTTTGAATTATGGGAAGATAAGCCGCAACCAAAACAGAGAGCTTAAAACTATTGCCTTTCAGCCTCCAGACTAACCCTTAACAACATTTCTTTCAAAATAACCCTGTAAAACACTGTGGCTTTAAGGAACATTCATTCATTTATTTGAGGACCACTTCTTTACTAATTTTTCTAGTAATGGATCTTAAGGCACAAATGCTGTCACAGATTCAAGGAGCATCAGAGCATCCAAGGAATAGCTAGAAGACAGTAAGGACTTTATTTCTTACATTTAACAAAAGAGCAGGAGAAAGGAGAGGCAAAATAACAGAAAAGTGACCTTGGAACATTCAGTTCCTTATAAATCTGAGTAAATAATTTTAATTTTATTCTTACTACCCATGCTTCCTTTTTCTTTTTTTAAATTCAAAAGAAATGAGAAAGTGCCTATCTAAATTAACAGCTGATAAGTTTGGCACCAAATCAAATAAAAATAAAAATAAAAAAACAGTCAACGCCAAATGTGTTTTCACATTCAACTAGGACATTCTGCAGTCAAGGATCTTGACTTATGGCCAAGGCCTTATCATTGGAAACCATCCATCATAACATATTGTAGCATATTCAGAACATTTCCAAATTTTACATTTTTTTAAGGGATGCCAAATTCATTGTTGAATACCAAGAAACTTTTATCAGTAATTAACAGATGATGCTTCTGGTGGAACTCGCTATAGTGTTAGATGCACGTTTTATTCTTGTATTATCAGTGGATGTGTTTGGACTACTGGCCTTCACACCCAGTAAAGTTGTGTTCTCTGACAAATAATACACTTTTTTAGGAAATTCCTTGTAAGTTGTGGTAGTTTTTTATCCATGTTGGATGAAGAAAGTACACTGAAATAAAAGATACTTCAAGGTTTATTTCATAGCTGGGAAATGTAAACAACACCCTGCTGCTGTCAGTCTTCGCATATCTATCTCTCTCACAAACACCTGTTCCATTTACATTCAGAACATGACAAACAACCGAGAGATATGATTCCAACAAGGAAAAGATTATATTCTAATGAAGTACTATCATATTTCCACTGAAGCAGTTAAGAGACTCCCATTGCCATGAACCAGAACAGAGCTGGATTTCCAGGAACTTCCTCTTCCATTCATGCAGATCCAGTAAATAGTGTCTGCAATTTAGACACAGAAGACAAAAATACTGTCCCAAGCTCTACCTGTCTAAGATTCCAACATGGCACAGCAGATTTAGGTCAGTGCAATTGTGTGAAATCTACAAATATTGCAATCAATTTCATTAGGCTAGAGGATGACTGAGAAACACAACTGGAACAAAACAATAATCAAAACAGCAGGACTATTTTTTGCCAGTAAGAAGAGAATGTCACATGTTGGAACTTCCCAGGAAAATAATGCAAACCTTACTAGAATGTTTAAGTTCTGCTTTCAACAACCTTGAGGCCATTCCCTCTCGTCCTGTCCCCTGTCACTTGGGACAAGAGGCCAGCTCCCTCCTCTCTAAAACCTCCTTTCAGATAGTTGTAGAGAGCAATGAGGTCTCCTCTCCAGCCTCTTCACCAGCTTCGTTGTTCTTCTCTGGACTGGCTCCAGAACCTCAACATCCTTCTTGTGGTGAGGGGCCTGGAACTGAATTCAAGGAGCAGTCTCACGAGTGCTGAGTAAAGAGGGAGAATAACCTCCCTGGACCTGCTGGTCACACCATTTCTGATACAAGCCAAAATGCCATTGGCCTTCTTGGCCACCTGGGCACACTGCTGGCTCATGTTCAGTCGGCTGTCGACCAACACCCCCAGGTCCCTCTCCTCCTGGCAGTTTTCTAGACAGACTTCTGCCATGTAGCTCTGCATAGGGTTTTTGTGCCCCAAGTGCAAGACCTGGCATTTGGCCTTGTTAAACTGGTCCAGCCTGTTTAAAGCGGTCCAGCCTGTTTAGATCCCTTTTGCAGAGCCTCCCTACCCTCCAGTAGATCAACACTTCCACCCACCTTAGTGTTGTCTGCAAACTTGCTAAGGGAGCACTCGATGCCTTCATCTAGGTCGTTGATGAAGACATTGAACAAGGCTGGACCCAGCACTGAGCCCTGGGGAACCCCACTTGTCACTGGCCTCCAACTGGATTTAACACCATTTCCCACCACTCTCTGGGCCCGACCAGCCAATCAGTTTTCCATGTGTTTGAGTTCAAGGCAATCAAAACACAGAGGGTTACCTCACCACCTCTTCTTTGTTACCTATCCCACCTGAGTAGTTTACAAAGAACCACAGCAGCACTCCAGTTATGTAGATTGTCCCACCATATTTCCATGACACCATTATACCATAGTTTTATTGCCACATAATGACTTCTAGTTTCTCCTGTTTGATGCCTATTCTGAGTGCATTGGTGTAGATGTACTTCAGTTGGTTTATTGATCGTGCTATACTCCTGAGAGAAGTTGTTTTAATTCCTAAGTGAATACTCACTGTAATTTCTAATACATCAATAACTTCTGCATCTTTGCTGCCACTTGAAATGCTATCCCTGACTTCCTCTAAGGTGGCAGAACAAAGGGCCTCACTGACACACTATCCTTCAGACTTCAGAGCACCAATCCCAGGTTTTCTCTATCAAACCTGCTTTTGTGCCCCTTCCCCTTCACATCTAGTTTAAAACTCTATTGATGATCCTTTCTAACTCCTTAATAGACATCCTTTTGCCTCGGGTACAATTGTAGACCATCCTTTGTCAGCACGTCTTGTGTTGTACAGGCTATTCCATGGTCAAAAAACCTAAAGATTTACTTCTCACACCAGGTTTTGAGCCAGGTTTTTTTTTCCTGGTTCTTCAGGCTGCTTGCCTCATCATTCCCTGTAACAGGAGTGACAGAGAAGAATACTGCCTGTGCACCTGATCTCTTCATCATTCATCTCAAGGCCTTGAAGTCCATTTTATTTGCCCTCAGATTTCTTTTTGGTTTTTCATTATGGCCTTCTTGGAGAATCAATAATCGATAATTATCTGTGGGCTTGACAAGAGTTGGAAGTTTTCTTTCCACATCTTCAACTGAGGCCCCAGGCAGGCAGCAGGCCTCTCTGTGTAATGGGTCCACCATTTGCTCCACCATCAGTTCTCTAAGACCTGTGAATAACTGTCATCAAAAAAGTTGTGATGGCATGGAATTGAACAAATGATAGATATAGAGACAGATATAGACATAGAAAGATAAGCATGGTTAATTCAGCTACCAGCTGATGGCCAAATGTACTAGTACGTGAGTGCTCTAGGCTTAATGGTTGCATAGGACACAAAACCACTAACATCATAGATCTTCCTTTTTCAAACATATTTACTGCTGTAAACAAGTGGAGAATTTTATTATTCCCAGTCATGCAGTCCGTTTTCAGGGGACAGTTGTTAATGACATGCAAATCTTAAACTACTTCAACTCACTTCCATGAACTACTAATTAAAGAGAGGAGGGTTTCAATATGAGCATAAAAACAAAACATGCAAACTATCTCTAGTTTTCTTCATTATAATGCAAAATTAGGAACAGTGCAATTCAGATTCATTTATAGATACAACATCAAATATATTTAGTTCTTTGATGGCAACAACAGTAGGCAACTTCACTCCAGGCCTTGATTAGAGTTCATCTTATTAAATACTCAATCAGAACACATGAAGCATCTCTTCCATGGACCTACTAGTTTATGAACTTAAGAAGAAAAATACACTTCCACTGAAAGAAGTATGACATGCAGATGTCTCAACAGTTTTCTTAAATTCCAACAAACTTCTTTTCATTAATATGTTTGTGAAGCAACAAAATATAAGCCAATTCTGAAAGAAATTATTTTAACCATTTTTGCTAGTAAAATACGAGGAGACAATTTTTCAACCTTTGCATATTTTTCATCTAGTAAACTGACACAGGCTGTGAATATTACAGTAGCAACATCTGTAGAGTGGAGGTTTCTTGGTGATACCTTGCTTTAATTGACAGATTCTTATTATTTCAATCTTGGCACATCAGACATTAACATTTCAGAAGAGCTGTGATATAGCAATGTGTTAGGTCAAAAAAAAAACCCCAGGTATTATCCCTCTACAGTTTAACACATCAGTAGTGTTCAAGGGAAATAATCCACTACTGACCTAAGAAAAAACAATTATTCTTTGTGAAGAATGTTTATTTTCTTACAAATAATGGAGGCAGGCAGACCTCCTCTATCTGTGTGTATATCTACATTCTCAGAGTAATCACTACCATCTAAGATATTACGTTGTATTAGAGGATTGATTTTTATTTTTCTTTTAGTAAACTTTGGATGACAGTGCTTGTGCTTGTAATTTTCTTTGTCTTAATGTATTTGAAACAAACTGGGGTGCAATATAACATCTTGATCTATACATAGTACTTCACAGAATATGTGAATTCTCATTTTTCCCATGTTGACATTCTGTTATCCCTGAGTAATCCCTACTGAGCCCTAAGAAAGTAACATTGTGCTATAAAAATCAGTTCATACTCATCTATTAAACAATCAATCAGAATCAGTATATTTAGATACATTTAGCAGGGAACATTTTACACTAATATCAGTGCAGGTGCATAAGTAATTTTACTAAAAATTCTGACTGAAATTTGAAAGGTAGAACAGGCTTAACATCTCTGGTTGTATCACTGTTTTACTAGTAGTAGTAATCTAGCTTCCATCTATGAAGTGAAAAAATTAATAGATAGGAAATCGTGTCTACAAAAAAAAAAGACAATAAATCCAAAGCCTAATACGTAAACTGATCCTTATTAACAATATTCTCTTGCAAGAAATATAACAGAATCAGCAGATGATTTGTTTTCTATAGTTTATCATACGGCTGATCTTCATTACAAATTGAGTTTTAAACCTTTTTTTTTTTTACTGCACTTCTGAAAGAACATTCAGTATTTTCTGCAGATACGTAAAAAGAATAGAAAAAAATTCTAAATTCCACAGAAGAACATTATTTATCTAACAAAATTCTAGAGCATAAAAGGTCATTTTATTTTTATTTACAAGGATTTCAATCTCTTTTTTTATCTGACTGGAACATGTATGATGATCTTATGTTTTCAGGGGCTGGTGCTCTTAAGTTGACCATCACAACAATGTAGCTTAAAACTGGCTTTTCAGAAAAGCCACCAAGTAGAAAAGTTTGGTTTACCATAGACTACACAGAGTTCATGACAATAAATGAATGTAGAATGAAACTGGAAATTAAACTTTCAATACTAAAGATTCATAAATAAGGCTTAATTAGAAGCCAGAATACAGAGGACATTCCTTTTCAAGGTATTCAGAAATTGTTTTAAAAAAAGAAGAGTTATCTGAGAGACTGGATTTGTGATGATAAACAAGTCCAAATTTGGGTTTGTTTCTTTTTTTAAACTCTGGTAAATGCCTCTTATGAAACCACAACCACTCTGTCAATAAGGAAAGTTCAAACAGTAAAATTTACTTTGTTTTTAACAAATGAATCTCTACAGTAATTTTCTGATATGGATGATAGGGATAAGAAATTACATGGATTTTAAAATCAAATATTCACATGTGTATAAAAAGATTTGTAAGAGTTGTTTGTATGCAGTGGAAAGAAATTTTAATCTGTGGCCTGGATGGTCCTTTTCAACTCTGTCTTCCTATGCTTCTGGCAAATTTTCTTTTTTCCTGTTACCATCTTCTTTCATTGCTCATCTGTGCCTTGTGCCTGGCTTCAAAAAGCATTATTTACTGAGGTGAGTACAACTAAATGCCTGAATGGCATTTCAAAAGGAGTCAAGGTAGCTGCTCTTGAATAGCTCCAGGTGAACAGCTTCACCAAGTAAATGGTTTCAAGAATAGTTTGTTTCTTTTCTCTAACCTTTTTGTTTCTTCTCTCTCTCCGGAGGACTTTCAGTCACTGCAGAAGCTAAAATGAGCACAGGAAGTAAATGTGAGGAGACGGGTGGAAAGCAGGCATTTTTAAGAACAAGAAAGGTAGCAATTACAATAAAATGTGGCAGTAATAGGGTCCATACAGATATTTGTAACAATAAAACAACAACATTTCAAGAAACACTAACTTTGACATTACTTTAAAAGTGTTAATCTTTAGCCTTGGATTTTTTTTAAAAAAAATAATTTTCACATAGAATTTGTCTTGCAAAATTTCTTTTTATTTTCATTTTCCCAGCTTTGCAACTGAATCTAAACCAGCACTAGGTCACAGTAAATGATCAAAAGTAACCAAAGTAATTTTGACCAGCTTAAATCAATGCACGGGTGTAGTGTGTGACAGGATAGAGAAAGGCAACTCTGAAGCCGAGGCCATGGGAGTAGAGTGGCACTGTTTACAAGACGTGGTATTCAGTCTGGTCTCCTCCTGGCTGTATATGGTACTTCTGTGGTGCTTAACAATAATTATTACTTTGGGGATCAGGGAGGAGGGAAGATTCTAGCTCTGGGTATTGGAATAGGCTGCCCAGGGTGGTCCTTCCCTGGAGGTGTTTAAGGCATAGGTGGACAAGGTGCTGAGGGTCATGGTTTAGTGTTTGATAGGAATGGCTGGACTTGAGGATCTGGTGGGTATTTTCCAACCTGGTGATTCTACGATTCTAAGGGCCAAACAAATAAGACAGCTTTGTTTCAACCTTCAAGACTGGTATTTGTGGTATGGTGATGTGTGCCTGAACTTTCACTGACAATTCCCCTTTCATAACGTACTGACTTAATAGTTACTTGCATTTGTGGTGAGTCAGCATTAACAGTCACAATAGGTTTCTTATGTCTGTTATGCAACACTGAACCATTTATGATTAAATTTTCTCTTTGGGATATAGCTGGCTAAATAACAAGTGACAATTTTGAGTAGGATATTCAAAGTACCTTGAAAGTTGCTTGTCCATTTCCTTTTGAAACTAGATCTTGAGCCTCCTAAATTAATTAGTATTAGACAGTAGACTTCTTTATTACAACAGTCATCTCAGGGTTGCAAGTTTCTTGACTGTTATGTAACAAAACATTCAGCACATTCAGGCTACTAGTTTTAACTCTGTGTTTCTCTTCAAGACAGGAGACACAGTGACAGGGAGACATGAGACGCAAGTATTTGACAAGGTCTACACGGGAAATTTTTAACAGGTCAACAAAATCCATGGAGAATGTTTATGGAGATAAAAGGTGTGGGGAGGGGGTGTAGCAGCAGTATTACATAAATACGTTGCTATTATACTGCCACTGCATCAGGAAGAAAAGCAAAGGTATAATATTGAGCATATAGTATTACTGTTTCTCAATAGTTAATAATTTGTTTTACACATGAAAAGCAATATATCTCATGTATCCCAAAATTTTATGATACCTTAGTATATTTATTAATGAAGATTACCGATATACATTCTCTTTCTGGAATGCCTAAATTGTAGGCATGGCAGAAGAAAAATTGATTTTTTTGCTGAAAACTACTAAACTTTCCAGGCTGAAGTATTCAAAGCTTTCATCCTTCATTCAGAACCCTTCTGAAGAGATTAAGAAATCTACACATCCAAAACTGTTATCCATATTTGATAGGCCTGATCATAATTTTTATTCATATTTTATTCTTTGAGCTCATTTCTAGGTAGTCCAGATGCAGCCTTCAGGAACTAACGGTTGCTGTAAAAAGGAGTCTGGCAGTGAGTAATTCACCAGTCTTCCTGCAATGGGTGGGTGGTAGCACTTCATAAGATTTGGATGGTGAAATGAGTGGAAGGCCGGTGGCAGGAAGGATTAGAGGATAAAAAGCTCATGATATGAAGAATATAGGTTGCAACACCATAACATGGAAGCTGAATATGCCAGCATGTGGTACATGCTACACCAGCTACTGCTACAGTTCAAAGAAGTCTTTATATCCAGATATAAGAGCAGTACCCTGGTCTTTGACTCTACATATTCACCATTGTGTTTTTCTACAGAGCTTGTTGGTCGACAGCCAGTTGAACATGAGCCAGCAGTGTGCCCAGGTGGCCAAGAAGGCCAATGGCATCTTGGCTTGTATCACAAATGGTGTGACCAGCAGGTCCAAGGACGTTATTCTCCCTCTGTACTCAGCACTGGTGAGGCTGCTCCTTGAATACTGTGTTCAGTTGTGGGCCCCTCACCACAAGAAGGATGTTGAGGCTCTGGAGCAAGTCCAGAGAAGAGCAACAAAGGTGGTGAAGGGGCTGGAGAAAAGGCCCTATGAGGAGCTGCTGAGAGAGCTGGGGTTGTTTATCCTGGAGAAGAGGAGGTTGAGAGGAGACCTCATTACTCTTTACAACTACCTGAAAGGAGGTTGTAGAGAGGAGGGTACTGACCTCTTCTCCCAAGTGACAGGGGACAGGACAAGAGGGAATGGTCTCAAGCTCCACCAGGGGAGATTTAGGCTAGAGATTAGGAGGAAGTTTTTCACACAGAGGGTCATTGGGCATTGGAATAGGCTGCCCAGGGAGGTGGTTGATTCACCTTCCCTGGAGGTGTTTAAGGCACGGGTGGATGAGGTCCTGAGGGACATGGTTTAGTGTTTGATAGGAATGGTTGGACTCAATGATCCGATGGATCTCTTCCAACCTGGTTGTTCTATGATTCTATTCTATGATTCTCTTAACTAATTTCATTGATGAAGGACAGTGCATAACAAAAAATACTGTTCACAGCCATATTTTTATTTGTCTTTTTCCATCACCTTGTATCCAAACACCTAGATTAGTGGAGGAGATCTCAATAAGAAAATGTGGTTTGTAACTTTAGAATTAACTTAAAGTTTAATGAAAAAACACATATTTTTTAATTATAGAAAATAAAGTAATTTGTTAAGTGAAATTTGAGCATCAAATATTTATAAAAATGCAGCACTTAGTGCACCATTACTTAGAGAATTTCACTGTTCCTTTACGTATTGGGAAGGATACAGTGAATAAAAAAACACCTTGTTAAACTTATTTCTTTCCTAAAGAATTCTCCAGCTCATCAAGTGCTGCATTGTTCTACATCTTCTATATGTTTAATCTTCTCTCTTGTCCTTCTGAATAGTTTTTGGACATTGTTTCAAAGCTGTTGTTTAACTGACAGGAATTCTTGAAACAGAATTGTTTTTTAATGTACTGCTAAAAGATGTTCATTTAGTGCAAACAATGGCTGGGATATCTTCCCCTGTTGACTGATTGACAACAATGCTGAAGAAAGGATTTGCTTTTGAGCCTAGCGTTTCACAGTCAAAAAGCTTGCCAGATCCAATAAATCTGCTTTTATCCTTAACTATTCCTTTCATCTTTGTTTTCTCATCTACAAAACAAATTCAGGAAAGCAAACTTGAGCTACAAACTCCATCAAACCAGTACATAGACCATTATTTCTAAAGTCTCCAAATTAGACTTCAGTTTTAAAAGATTTTGTGCGCCATCTGCAAAGAAATTTCTTTTTCTCTCTCCTCTCCACATGATATGTATGTGTGTGATTTATGAACAAATGTTGTGAATCAAAAATGCCATACAAGTGAGGGAGAGGGGAAGGCAATGCCACTTATGCTGTCCTCAAAGCAAAACTCCTTTTTGCACTGCATTTGTGAGATAGAAGTCCAGGTCTTTCCTTCCCACTGAGCTGTCAAAGTATGATCTAAGTGAAAGAAATATAGAGAGCAGTTCAGAGCAGGTTGTGTTAATGAGAACATAACCATTGATTCCAAAGTGCTTAATGTGCTTTGGAGGATACTTGGAAGTGGTGGGTGATGTGTCTGGCACCCCATCATATCCTACACCAAGGTGCCTCGCTGGATTGAGAATCTGATGTAATTCCTTGGGTTCTTGTTGAAGACCAACACACCTATAATTAGGAAAAGCCACTTCTGGAAGTATTTTCCTATAATTTCCAGCATGATTCTGGAACCCATGCCTGTGTTTGAAGTGTAACATCATTTTAAAGTTAATATTTCACTCTAGACCTGTCTACAACAATATCTTCAGCTGCTCACGAAGTCAGACATTTTGCCCCATCAGGAGACATAAGATAAGACCCACAGAGCGGAACTGTGTAACCACTGTCCCCACACTGTCCCTCTGCCTGGAGACCCTTCTACCACTCCATTCCCTTCCTCAGTTCACATATATCAGTTTTTTACAAGGTCACTTGGAACACTGAAGTGCAATGGCAGGTGGAACTCATTTTATCAGGTTTTACAGTCTGTAGATATCAAAGCAGGTATCAGTGTTATTCTGATAATCAAATCAATACAGCAACATATCCAATTCCACTTTGAGATACCCGGAAAACATCTGTCTCTCAGTATTTACATTTTAATTAAATAATGCCCAGGCCTAGGTCCTGCAAATGTTTCACTCTTGGCTTTACAGAAGTATTTTGAGCAATAAGATCTTTAAACTGTACAATTACAACTGTTTTATTCAGTAAATCCTTCAGGTTTCCCCCACCTCCAGACCATATTACTTAAAAAATTTCTATCTTCAACTAATCCATTAAGCATTTGCTGTACATTCAATACTGTGGGCATGTTGTATAAGTGTCTTCTTTCCTCACTTTGCTCTACATCATCTTGTTTGTACCTCAGAGAACGGGATTTTCTTCAGGACAAAAGCACCACAGTTGATTTTTTGAAAACTCTAGTATGTCTGCACACTACTTAGACTAAAAATTGAAGGTCCAAGACTGCATTTTGATAAAAAACAATATCACTAGAGAGAAGCTCTGCTTTTGCAGGCAGATGACTTTAATCTAAACAATTTGCCTTTATTTGTTTTTTTTAAAAAATTTCACACAAACTTATATAAGCAAACAAATGAATGAGAACATAACAGGGAAAAACTTGCTTCCATATGCTTGTACATAGGCAAGGTTGTACTGTTTCTCTATTTTCATGTTTTACTGCATACCACACTGTGATGATTATCTTTTGATTTTCAAATGCAATTCAGTTGTTAATCAAATTGCATTTTAAATCTATTTTCCAGCCTAAACTTCACAAATATATGTCCTGTTTTATCTACAAAAAAAGTAGAAACCTGTGGCCACTTGTCTGCATGACAGGTTGATAGCAGAGGAAGAAATGGTCTACCTAACCCAGGGAAATGTACTTAGAGCAAGAAAATTTTTCTTAGCTCAAAGTCTAATGAGAAGTAAAATTAACAAAAGTATTATAGTATGTAATTTAAATAAATCTAGCATCCCTTGTTTAATTTTAGCCAGTTACTTCTTTTATGTATACACAATACAGTTGAAATTTTCAGCTGGAGTCATATAGTATATACAATCACTGCAGAAGCATAGAACTGAACAAATGAACTTCTCATTGCACAAGGATCAAATAAGACATATGAGTAGCATTAAAAAATCATGTAGTTTAAGCAATTATTAAAACCCACTCTTCCCTGAGAGGTGTTATATATCCAGATTTTGGTTTTTTCCTGTTAAAAAACAAGCAATCCTTTAAATAATCACTTACTAGAATTCCCAGGTTGTTTATTTCTATCTGCTTACCTCCCTAAAAGCAAGAAGTATATCTGTCTTTGTTAATCTGAATCCACACAAACAATTTTGTGTTCAGGTATCTGTCTGCTGTAGTGGAATGTCATTTACCTGGAACTTAGAATGGGAAAGTTTGTCTTAGACTACCTTCATACTATACTTTTTTTTTTTTTAATGATTTTTTCCATCATTTTCACGTTTGCTTTGGGTTTTTTATTTTCCCTTATTTTTTTGAATGACAACTGGAGATTTGAATTTGGGCTTTTGGCCTTACAAATGTTTGTTGACTTTACTGATTATGTATCAGCTTGTCTCAGACACGGAAAATGGGGACCTGTTGGAAAATGTCTGGAACAATGCTTGACTTAAGGCCTGGGAGAAAGATATTAGATATAAAACTATTACAGTGCTAGTACCTCTAATAACAGGCTATCCTTTACAAATGCAAGTTTAGTATTATGATTACATCAGCTATAACAGAACTACAAAAACATAATCATGTAAGAACATCTTATATTCATTAAGAGAAGCTAGATTTTATGGTTAATGATCACTACTAATGCTGTGGATAGAAAGAAAATGATCCTTGATGCTATTTCTAGTGATACAGGCAAATGACACAAAGAAGCCATGACATTTTAAATGAAATTTTGGGCTCTTTTTATCTGCAGTGAGTTTTAATAATTTAAGAAGCATTCAGAGGGCTGTATTATGTCTTACATATAATTAAATATTCCAAATAAATTTTACTGGCATCTTAGTAGTTAGACAACAAATTCTCTTATTGGCTCTAAAACACTTCTCTCTCATCAATATCCTAGATGCTGGAGAAAAAATTTCAGAAGCAGAAGTATATGTGCTAAAAGGTAAGTAAGAAGAAATAAAGGGAAAGCAATATGGACTCCTTAGCTTTTGAAATAACAATTAATAAACAGTACCTAGTCCTTATCCAATAATTATGTCAAAGAAAGAAGGTAATGTTTAGCAAAATACTTTACTCTTGATTCATTGACTGAACATACTTCCTTATTCCTTGTAAATGTACTAAGAACTGCACAACATTCAATTTTTCCTGACTGAAATGCAAACATAAACAGGAAATTTGTAAGGAACTGCGTATTAACTACAACTAAATCATTGTTTCAAACTCCTCTATAGATAATAGCACATTTATTCCACTTCATGGGTTACTGTAGGCTTTTTCAGACAATAGAGATAAGCTATACAAGATGAACTACTAAAGACAAGACATAAATTGTTTTGCATAAAATTTAAGCTTGCAATTTTATTTTTTTTTTCCAGCTTTAAAATGGGAATTTCTTTAGAGAAGTAGCCTTTTTATGGAGTTTTGAGTTCAGTTTTCTGTCCTGAAGTCAAAGTGAATAGCAGGCTTCTGGGATTTTTCCCCTGATAGAAATACTTTTGGACAATCTCATCATTAGCCTTTCAATCATCCCATGCTGTTCAGCTCATTTTGCAAGAACTCTCTTATACTTCCATGCCCATGAGGTTTAAAATGTAAATGCCAAATGAACTGTGTGAGTCATGCACCTATATGACAATTTGATTGAAACAATTAATGGGAATTTGGAGTGAGGTCTTGTCTGTAATAACAAATTCAGGAATCTCTCAAAGTTCTGAAAGAAATGACAGTTTGTGCTTCCTGCTGGACAGTTGCTATTACTTTTCCAATCTTGTATACAGGATGTAATTCAAATGGGAATCTTCATGTTAGCATTTTTATTAAATATGTAAGTGGATGTAGTGAGACAAATTTCAGTTAAAAAAGTCTAAATTATTTTAAAATATTAAAGGTGTATGGGATGTAGAGGACAACCGGATAATTAAGCTATCATGGTTTTGGCTGGGATAGAGTTAATTTTCTTTTTACTAACTGGTATAGTGTTTGGGTTTAATATAAGAATAATATTGATAAGGCACTGATGTTTTAGTAATTGCTAAGTAGTGCTTACACTAAGTCAAGAGCTTTTCAGCTTCTCATGCTCTGCCAGTGAGAAGGGGATTGAATACAAGTAAGCAGTGTGCTCAGATGGCCAAGAAGGCCAGTACCATATTGGCATATATCAGAAATAGCATAGTCGGCAGGATGAGCATAGATTGTCACTTTGTACTTGGCACTGGTGAGGCCTCACCTGGAATATTGTGTTCGGGTTTGGGGCTCTTCACAACAAGACAGGCACTCAAGTGTTGGAACATGTGCGAAGAAGAGCAACTAGGCTGATGAAGTATTTGGAGCACAAGTCTTATTGAGGACCTTAGGGGACTGGCATTATACAGTCCAGAGAAAATGAGGCTGAGGGGAGACCTTACTGCTCTCTACAACTAGCAAGGTGGGTGTTGGTCTCTTCTACGAAGCAGCAAGGTGGCGTAGGTTATCACTTAATTTTCCCTGGCAAACTGCATTCTTGTGCCATAGGTGCTAATGCCAGAACACTTTCAGTTTTAAAGAACTGTAGTTGAAGTCTCTCATATCCTTTATATCCAGTACTTGGTAAAATGGAGAATCAAAAGGCAAAGTGGAAAGCAGCAAGAATAAATAAAAAGAATGATTTTTTGATTAGGATTATCTCATTTTCACAGGTTTTCCAGAGAATGAAACAAAATAAAAGGGGGGGTGAAGAAAATTGGAAACTCATTCTGCCAGAAGCAAATTTGATAATTAAATGTGCACTTAGCTTATTTTTCCTTTTTTTTTTTTTTTAATTTGGACTTTATGTTGTTTTGGGTTTTTTTTTTCCACTTCAGTAACAAGTTATTCTTCAAGGTCAAATAGTGATTCAGAACATGCAGTTTTAACAGAGTGCCCCTGGCTCTTAAGGGGGTAAAAAATTATGCAGGATTAGCCTGTGTTTCTCTCCCACTAAGCTACAAACAAACACAAAGGAATAACATATTTAAGCTTTGGTACCAGAAAAGATAAGGAAAGTGTCATTAAAATGGAGTCACTTTAATTCACATATACAAATGTATACTAATTAATTAGAATGGAAGAAAGGAAACGAAGTGGCATATTCTTGAGACACCTATTCTGCTCTGAGCCATTCACTGCTGTAGTCTTTCTTTCTCATGATTGATTATATGAGTGTCCCTAGAAATTAGTCTCTTAAATTAGGCGTCTTGAATTACATCTCTACCTTTGGGAAGTACACATTTACCCTTCTCTTCCCAAAGTTTTCAAGCACTGTAAATTTCCTTCTTTTTTTAGGAATAAAGAAATAAATACTCACCTGACACCAAGAGTCACAAAAAATGTAACTTCAGTATAAAAGACTAATTGTTCATATTGAGTGTAAAACAGAAGGCATTGTCTGCCCATTTTTAAAATTTACCTGAATCTTTCATCTGCAACTTTATCTGGAATACAGATTCATGAAGATATGACATGTGGGTGTGCTGCATCAGAAGAGTGTGACAAGGCAGTTTGCTAGGCAGATCACACAGGCAGGTTTTGTGGGGAAGGAGCAGTGTCTCTCTGAGCTCAGGAAGTAAGTTCAGTTGATGACAGGGTGCCCAGCCATGGTATCCACCCGGCAAGAGGCTGAATCCTCTGCATCTACTAGAAGGGATAGAATCATAGAATAACCAAGTTGGAAGAGACCCACTGGATCATAGAGTCCAACCATTCCTATTAAACACTAAATCATGTCCCTCGGCACCTCGTCCACCTGTGCCTTAAACACCTCCAGGGAAGGTGAATCAACTACCTCCCTGGGCAGCCTGTTCCAGTGCCTAATGACCTTTTCTGTGATTTTTTTTTCCTAATGTCCAGCCTAAAACTCCCCTGGATGAGCTTGAGGCCATTTCCTCTTCCTGTCCCCTGTCACTTGGGAGAAGAGGCCAGCTCCCTCCTCTCCACAACCAAGACTGTGTCAACCAAGACTGAGCTCCCAGGAAAACACACAGCTGTCCAAGTCTCTGGTTGCAGAGAGTGTTACCAGTTTGCACTGAAAAGAGAAAGCAGCAAGGGCAACAGTTGTGTAAGGTGTGATCAGGTGGACTATCTTTTCTGCTTGGTGGCTGAGCTACAGAACGAAGTAGATAGGCTAAGGAGCATCAGGGAGTCTAAGCAAGAGACCGACTGGTGGAATCATACACCCTGAGCACTCTGAAATATGAACAGGCAACCACCACAAAAAGTCCCTAATCAAAGGGATTCAGTATCGTCTCCCCATCAGGATGTAGGAAAGGACTTACAGGGAAGTAGTGAGGGGAAGCTAGTCCACAAACAGGGCAGCAAGTGAATACCCTCCTTGCCCAAGCCTCCCTAGATGCCTCTGCAAATAGATATGAGGCTCTAGTTGTAGAGGACCAATCTGTGGACAATGTGGAACCCAATCCGTTTATACCAGAGGAGGAGACAAGACCAGAATGACATACTCTTTATTTTACTACAACCACCACAAAGAAGGAAAAGTGGGTCATGGTTGTAGGACACTTCCTGCTGAGGGGAGCAGAAGGTCCAATTTGTCAAGCAGACACTACTCATAGGGACGTCTGCTGCCTCCCAGGAGCCTGAGTTAGGGATATCACTAGGAAACTTCCCAGTCCGATAAAATGGACTCTAGGTGACTTTTTAGTAATTACATCAAATCATGAGTCCTGTAATAGAGAAAAATTCTCCATGAAGTTTGGCCAGAAGTAGGTTAGTAAGAAGAAGGTAGGTTAGTAAGAGGAAATAATAATAATAAGAAAGACTACAGTAGAAGATTTGTCAAAGTAGAATACATACCAATTTTCCCAAAAATCCTCATCCAGACGCAACTAGATATTTCAAGGAAGAGGAGTATAATTGCTGGGAAAAAGCATGTTACATGTTCATAGAAGCCACAGCATGAGTACACTAGCTTACTTTGAGGAGCATTACTCCAAGACATAATGCATGAACAGAAAACGTGTGTTGAGAGGAGTATTTGGCACTTTTAATAAATGTGCTTCTCTATCAAACAAGTATTTACTATTATATTTTCTGAACTTATCCTTATTTAAAAATATAGAATCATAGAACAACCAGGTTGGAAGGGACCCATTGGATCTTCTAGTCCAACCATTCCTATCAAACACTAAACCAAGTCAATATAATGATTTTAATGTTTGATGTGTGTGCAGATTTCTACAGTCTGGGTTTTGACGTAATTATCAGAGTTTGTTTTACTGGTCACTTCCTTTCCTTTATGATTCCATTGTGGTTTTCATCAGATATAATCCATCCCTTTGACAACAATGACACAGTCCCTGTGTCAGCACAAAATATCTTTGGCATAACTGGTTCTCTCGTTTAACCTCTTTATGTGCACGCTTTTGGACATTGAGACTATCCTGGTTATGTTTATTTGTAATGCTTATAACAATGAAAGACTGAAGTTGAAATATTGTAGCCTGACCATAACACAAAGATAATACAACAGTAATGGGAAGTACTCCTGAAGAGGAGTTTAATAAATGGAATGTTGATTTAAGGCAAGGTGTTTCTTCTTTTGAAATTATGACTAATCAATGAATGATGTTTGATACGTTGTTGGTCCTACCATGTTTTATTTTGATGAGATGGGGCATTAAACCTTTCTAACTGAATTTGAGAAGAGAGAAATTTGCAATGTGAATGCCAAAGTAACATTAAAGATGAAATCATCAAAAAGTGAGAGAAAGTGAAAGCTTTCAGCACACACCACTTCCATAACAAAAGTCTTGACAAACAATAGCTTCATTTTTCATTAATGTCAGGACACCCTTGGTTACTTTCTTTGAGCTGTTTTATTCAAAAGAAAGGTCGCACGTTTTACAAAATAATGCCCTTACAACCAATACTTAGGGCAATTTTTCATTAGCTGCTTAGAATTGTTGGGATATGGTGCTACCTAGCAAGGAAGCAAAGATCATGCCACACTTGGGGGAGGGGGTCACAGTTTCAATTATTTGGCAACTACAGTAATTTGAGAATGCAGATGTCTGAAGCCTACATTTACTCTTTAAATGTTTCCCTTCATCTTTTAAAGACAAAAGAGAAGTACTTCTCTCTTCCACATCACTTACCTCAATGATCACTTAAGCATAAAATTAGAGAAAAGAGAAGGAAATCAAGGATGCTGTCAACTCCTAAGCACTATGCTAATGAAATCACTACCTTCTGCATATGCTTTTTGCATAAAATAGTCTCCAAGTCTTAAAATAGCTTTTCCAACACAGTTATTCTGACATTATTCTTTCATTAAATCATCGCCTGGTTAATTGTATCCTATTGATGATAGCAATCCACTGATGCTTTATTTTCTTTTTATCAAGTAAAAGGTCACATCAACTGAAACCTGCTATTAAGCAAATAGCAAAGAAATTGAAAGCAGTAATAACAGTCTCTCCCTGCATACACAAGGTTGATGAAGAAACAAAGGTGGAAATATAAATTTAAAACAAACTTATGTAATAATATTGCTATCTCTGAACGAAATAATATATGAAAAAATGCTCTGTTTATACATAAAAAGAAACAGATTTGAATTTATAACAATAATGAAAGTTATATGTGTCATCATTGGAGAAAAAAATATATGTATCTACCACACTTGTATCTTGATAACTGTTGATAAACTGTCTTAGGAACTCAGTTCAGTTTATAATTCTTTTAACTTGAGTGGTCCTTAGGGAATTTGGCTTGGAAAAGGAATATAGTATTAGTAACTCTAACAACAAGGCAGTTCAATTTACTCATTATTTTTTAATTATCTGTCTTTAGAATATATCCGGCATTGTCATAAATACATATGTTTGAAAATAGAAAAAGTAATAGATCTTAAGAAGAAACAAGGTATACAGCACAACTGTTAGATGAGGCCAGTCACGGAGTGTGACCTACTCTACCTTATATATTTTCGTTCCCGAGCAGATCTGAAATAATAAAATGAAAATATCTTCGGCAGATCAACTGAAACAACTATCTTTCTTAGATAATATGGAAAACTGAAAAGCTGGAATGAAAATACCAAAGCAACAAAACTTGTTTCAGATGCAGGAGATAGTTTGTTACCCTTTGTGTCTCTACAAACAGCTCTGAATCTTCTGGAAGATAAAAGAATATTTCCCAACTTAAAAGTACATTAGACATTCCAACTGGGAATATCAAAATGAAAAGTTTTACCTTTCCTACCTTGAATTTATCCATAACGCAAACACTTCAATGACTTGAAAAAAATTCAGAAAATATTTCACTATCACCAAAGATGTGTTCATTTTTATTATTACATGGAAAAACGACAGCAAATTATTTAATCCAGTTCTCCTCTAGATACCCATACTATTGTGCTGCTTCTGTTATCTGAGAAATTCACAATCTTGACTGTATTCATAGTCATAATAACTCTCTAAGGTAAGAAAACAGTATGGGTAGGTAGAAGGAGAGTTCTAAAAAGGGGTCACAGCCTGCAGGTATCCATTATCAAATGGAATTCATGTGCCTGGGTCAAAAAGGCAAGAATTACAGGCCAAGAAATGATAGCTGCAGTCTCTAGAATACTGAAGAGAAAACAACAAAGGCAGTCAATAATTAATGCTGCAAATTTGAAGAAAACTATTTCCAACACAGTTAAATATCTTTTTAATTGTGTCTAAAGTGTATTCATGTTCACAAAAAAAACCAAAAACAAAAACAAAAACAACAACAACAACAAAAAAAAAAAAAAAACAAACAAGGAAAGAAGCCAAAAGCCCCTGAACTCAGGAATAAGCTCATATTTACCCTGAAAATGAGCTTGCCATTGGTCACACTGAATATACGATCCTTCCAGACAGTAGGAGTTATGAGGCAGAAAGTGACTCAAGTTTCAAAGTGAAAAGAGATGATCAGCGATGGAAAAATGTAGATTATTTGTCCCTAAATCTCTGTGTGTTCTGTCTTACACACAATATAAAATAAACAATTCAGGTGCCTAGGGCTGCCACTAGAAATTTCCTTTTCCCCGAGGGTTCTTATATAGGTTTACCTACTAAAGTACAGTTTGATCTACATGAAGTTATGAGGCTTCTAAATTTGAGCTAAGGGATACTGGATTCCTATGTAGAATTGCAAGCTCGACTCTGCCAGCATTTAAAAAAAAATTAAGAAATGCTTTAACCAATATTTATTACACATCATGCCTGCTTAAGTGGCACTATATCCTGAGCTCCAGATATTGAAATGCTAGGTTATTAAATACAGTCCTATACTCTGATATAGGCTGAAAAGGAATAATGTTCCTTTCTGTAAAATCTTCTAAACAGTTGTCATTCTTAAGTATGACAAATAAATTATGTGAGCAACAAATGGGCTGACTTCTACATCAGCACCATTCATTAAATGCATTCAACACTGTGCTCTTGAACTCTGAAGCTTGAGATGGGACTTCTAACAGCAGCCACACTGGGTGGCACATTTTTAACCTCCATAAGCACAGCAGCAAATTCTTACTAGTGAGTATGTTTCAAGCAGATTTGTTTCTTCATGGAAGGGAGTATTTTCCTAGCTTGAGTCCTAAGAATACATTTTACAATGTAAACTACAGAGTTAACATCTTCTCCTCAAGACACCCAGAATATTTTCTTTTAAGGAGAAGAGTCAACTAAGCAGATAAAAAGTAGTTATAAGCTGGTTTTACCCTTTCATTCACAGATTCATTTCTATGCCTCTAAAATCTGATAGGAAAGTACAATTACTGTTTCAAATACATAAAGCAGAAGGTGTTAATTTAAGTAACAGTAATGTTCACCTAGTACATGAAATTCATTATGCAGAATTATTTTGCAGCCTAGTTATTGAAAGGACAAGACTGATGGAACAGATGTGATTTATAAAGGTCCCAATTATTTACCAGTTGATCCACTTGTACTACTTTTATGTATGTTGATAAACAACTGAAATGAGGGAATCAAATTAACTAAGGCACAGTCACAGCAAACGGCACAGAGAAGGTAAAATACAATGATACTGAAAAAAACCCACCACAATGACAGATTCATGTCAAAATTTGAGAATTAGGGGATGTAAACCTCCTAAACTAGGTGGCACATAAACACAAAATCAAACTGCCTTTTATCATAAGGTTATTGAAAACTAGGGCAAGCAGATTTTAAGTAGGAAAGGTTATGTATGGCTGCCCCACACTGGTCTTCAGGATCTATAAAAGAACCAATCACGGGATTTTCAGTTTTGAGGAGAATGACATGCATGGCTGCCAAAACCTGCTGAGAATGGTTCTGAATATGTTAATAGCAACTGCCAACAGGCCTGCTATTATTCTGGCCATTATAACAGGTGGCTCTAGTTAGCAAGGAATATTAACACATTTTTTTTCTGTACTTCACCATATGCTTCCCATTAATTTAATACACACAGAAAAAGAAGAATATTTGTCAGTAAGCAAATCTTCCTCTTTAAGCACCTTGTCCAAACCCCAGGTAGCTGTGAGATAATTTTGCTGAATAAAACATTATGACCCACATGCTTTTCTATGTAATAAGCCATAATGGATATTTTAGCAAATCTATGGCAGCCTTTTCAGCTTGACACAGTGATGTGTGCCCTAATGAGAAAGAACTTCATGGTGCAGTAGATGGCAGTAATAATTATACAATGTCAAATCCAATAGTACATTACAGAGCCGTAGTGTATCCTTGGTGGCTGATAGGACAAAGAAAAATGATCCAACAGTAAGAAATTCTCCCCTGTATTGCTAGTCTGCACAGTGATCTGTTTCTACACTGCTCTACCACATCCAAAAAAAAAGCATTTCAGCAAAAGGGAATTCCCCTGATTTTGCAATAGCAAATATGCCTGTGAAGGTCTGTCTTGAGAAGAATGATTAAGGGGAAGGAAGATTAAAGGGCTATAAAATTAAAGATGGCATAAAGTAGATGAAGAGAAGTTAACCATTAATCACAGTCCACACAATGCAGGAAGAAGGGTATGTCACATAAATAGACGCAGGCAGCAGGTTACAAAATAAGAAAATAAGTATTATTTCCTACTACCTTTAATTGCCTCTAGGAAACTCATTGTCAAAAGATATTGTGAACTCCAAACATTTAGATGGGTTTAAATGGCAGTAAGGCAAATTCAGGAAAGAAGAAGCTTTTGAGGAGTGTTATAAGTATGTTCTTAATGCACTCATTACTGGCAGTGAGGAATCAGAGGAAATGTTGCTGTTTTTCTTCTCTTTTGCTGCATAGTCAGTATGAATAAACATAGGCATAAGTCAGTATATAGCAGTCTGTTCTCTTGCACATTTTAAGTTTTTGTAAAGACTTCCTTAGGAGGGTTGTACTTTTCTTGGCAATATTGTTAAAGAAATATGTAAATTAAACTCTTTTTGGATTAGTTCCATTGGGACCAATTAATAAGAAGCTTCAGATATCTCATTAGAAAAAGTCTCTTGTATGATTCTAGGAGGGTATGCACAGCATGAATACACTGGAATTTGGACAGCATTTCTGTTGTTCATAACTATAAATAGTGCTATAGAAATATTTTCCATCATAAATCTACAAGTTTGACAGACATGCTGTGATAGCAACAAATTAACTGCACTCTGACTTTGGCTTACTTATGTATTTCAGTAAAGATATAAACTCTAAACTTATTCCTTACAAATTTTTATGATAGGTGTACACAATATGAATAAAAAGCACTCCCTTGTGAAATGCTCATAGAAGAGCCTTTGAATTGTTATATCTGTACTAAGGTGTCTTTCTAGCCTTAATCTAGTACTACAGGCAATAAACATATACCTGGATGAAATGTAGTGCTGACTTGGTTTATGAGTATTCATTTCAAATCTAAATTCCTGCACTTGAGTGCTTCAGAAGACATCTGCAAAGAGGTGAGTCATTACTTTTATTAAAAGCCTAACTATCTCAATGGCAACAATAGGCTATGCAATCCACAAATCATGAAATATATAAAAAAAAACAAAACAAAACAAAACAAACTAAGTTTATACAATCAAACAGATTTTTGCACGCATAATTAAAGAAGCTGTGAATATGAAAGAAAGGGTAGAAGAACAATTTATACTGAGGAGAAAATAAAGTTGACAGAATATTGGCTCGATAGAAATTATCTGATTTTAGTTTGGAAACTAATCTTACTGGCTCCCAAATCTGAATGATTTCTATTGTGTGAACACGTAGAATATTAGTAAATGAAGTTTCTAACACTTCCATTCTGCACTTCAGTATCTTTCCTATACTTAGAGCAACCAGAGTTAGAACAATTCTTTGGATGGGGGCCAGGGTGCCTGTCACAGATTGCTTTGTTTTGTGGTGGGTTGTTCATGAGGGAGAAGGGTCTTCAGTTGGAGACTTTGGTAACAATTTGCATAAGGCCTGTTTTCCTATCATGTCAAAGATTTAGCATGCCAGTCCACGGGAGATGATAAATGGTCACTTACGATTGATCATAATTCATTAAACATTAATCAGAATGCTGAACTCCAGTAAATAGCATAAAGAACTGTGACTTTGAGACTTCAGCAGAGGCAAGGCAGAATTCTGATTTGTCTTAGTGTGCAGATAGTTGTGGATGTGAGCAAGATCCATGAAGTTACAGTGAGGATTTTTGTAAAGATTCCAACATTTCTTGTTGGCATTGCCAGTAGCAGTGCATTATGCAACTGAATGAGAAGTACAAAAGCACTTTTTCCATAGTATTGCCAGACAATGTACTTACCACAGGAATTATTTACCTCCCTGTATTTGCCTAATGTGATTTTGTTGAGGTTTTTAATATATTTGTCATGCAGAGTGGTGGTTGTTTTCTCCTGATATCAATGAACAAGACAAAGAAGGCTTGTTTTGACATGGCTCCATTCTCATAGCTCCTATAGTATTTGTAGGGAAAGTCCTTACGCAGTTCTTATGAAAGCCCTTTTGCAAGAGCATCACTGCAAGCAGATGTTTAAAACAAGGCTGAGGAGAGCTGTGTAGCAGGTACATTAGGAGATTTTATGTGCATGTTTTGGTTTTTTTTTTTTAGTTTCAAATCAACTTTGATTTCTGTTTAGACCACAGATCAATGTGGTCAGTTATAGTCAAATTAGGTTCTTTTCCTTCCAGGCAGAGATAGGTTTTTACAGAATCTAAATACTTGACCTGGTAGCTGCACCTGGTTTATATCTCGTGCTAAAGCAGAAGCTGAGTGGGGTAGAAGTGTTTTCACCGTCGCTTTTAATGTAAGCAAGTTATTTGGTGTTGTCCTTTTGCATTCACAGCCTGGACTTTGTAGGAAGAAAACCAAGCCCATAGATAACATTTGTAGGATAAGAACTTGCAAGCACAGTCAAGCAGTGCTTTGAGATATTGCATGAAAACTCTGTTGAATAACTTGTTCCCAGAAAATAAAGAATTTGATAGGAACGGTTGGACTCAATGATCCGGTGGGTCTCTTCCAATCTGATTGTTCTATGATTCTATGAAATAGATACAGATTTTTAATTCAGCCTCTGATTCCTTCTCTTGCTTCTTGTAATTTCCAGGGGCAGAAAAAGTTGTCTTTAAATTACTAATATAATATTTGATTTTTTCCCGTTCTTTACTCATTTAAGTTCATTTCCCTTATAAAAATAAACTCAAAGAGACTCTTGAGAATTAGGGTCTTAAAGAACAAACAAGCTTACTATTACCTCAAAAGTGGGATCAAATTCCTCCACTACTAATTTTAAAAAATAAAGCAGCTGAATTATTTTGTACAGTAGATTCAAGTTAATGTTAGAAGACCATGTGAAGATCACAGGATTGTGTAGATACTATCATCTCATTTCGTGAAAGCTTATGTACCTAAATGGGAATGAGAAAACTGCAGAAAAGGCATGTTAATGACCCCCACTGTCTGCATAACTGAACCAGTTATGCATAAAACCTGTAAAGGCCAGTCCCACAGAGATATTGAGACAATTCATTGCCAAAAGTTCCACCAAGTTCTACCAGTAAAATATACTTTGAGTAAATTTTACCACTTCTATTTACCTATGGGGTTTTTTTTCCCCCACTGAGGTCAGGAGAAACTGTCTCTGTGGAACTGTGTCTTGTCTCATTTTCAGAAAAAACAATCTGGGATGTGAGAGCTAGCTGGTTTAACATGCAGGTTAGATTTTCAAACACATGTAGATAATTATAAATGTAACTGTACTGAGATTCCTTTTTTAATTACTGAAAGTATTATGGGAGGTGTATGACTCTCTCATTACAATGTTTTTTGAAATCTTTCATTATCTTTAAACAGTTACACTTTTTATTTAATATAATCCTTGATAAGCACTTTAAAAAGTTATGAAAATTCACCTGAGCAATTTCTGAGATACCCATGTTGAAGGAAGTTGGTTCAAAGAGGCACCACAGGCACAGACTGCAAAACCTGCAGCAATAAATTGCCTTGGTAATCATCTTCACTTATTTTAAATATGACAAATCAAGCAAAGAACGCTGCAGGTAGACAGAGGGATTAATCATAAATTTACAAAGAATTACAATAACATTTAATAATTGTGGGACTGGAAATCAATAAAATACTGGTTCTGTTTATGAAAAATGAGTTAGAAATATGTGAGGAAACTCATGTCATACATCACATATCTAGACACGCTTAAATAATATGATCACAATGTTCTTTTAAAGCCAAATACATTTGTCTTCAATGGAAAATTATCTTTTTTCTAATGAATTAAAAATGTTTTGCATTAAAACAAAATGTTCATACATAATCAAGGAAAGCAAACTGTGACAATGCATTAGGACATCATTACAAATCTGAAAGTACATTTACCTTCATTTCCATTAATGGACATAAAAAATAGGTTTTAAATTATTACTATAAAAATAAAGTAAATTAACCCATCAACCGAGGTATTGTGTTATGCAATGAATAAAAATTAGACAAATGTTGTTTTAAAAGGCATAAATGACTGAATTAGGTTTTCTCCCTCCTGTCTTCCTAAAGAAATAACTTAGTTCTTCCTGACAATCAAGATAATTCCGCACAAAAATATTGTTGCACAAATCCGGTAGAAAGTGAACGTTTCACAACAAAATTAAAACAAAATATAAAACTTATAAAACTGCTATCCCAAGCAGATAAAAAAGGCTCTACTCTCCAAGTTAAATAATGCCAGTTCATCTAACTAAATCAAGCTACAACCTGTCTCTCTTAAAGCTTTGTCACCAGCTTTGGCAGAACAAGGATTTCAAGTTTCTTTCAATGAACAGAAACATATGCTCTCTTTTTTGAGACATCAAAAAGAAAAATTACAGTAGGTTTGAAAAAGCACACTTTTTAGGCTGCCAATCTAAAGTAGTTAAATTTCACAGCTGACCAGACGGGCTTGTCGTGCAAACTCAACCAAACTCATTTTAACTGATCTTGTTTTGTTTCTGTGATAAGTTTTAAAAAATCATATTTCATTTGGTAAAGTTACATGATGAAATTGAGATACTGGGTAACTATAATGTAAGACATGGCCGTTATATTGCTGAAATACTGCACTACACATTGGGTAATATATTGTCCTATTTCAGAAAATAAAGGTAGTTAGGACAAAACATTGGCTGAACTATCAGAAACTATGCTTTATGGTTCCACCTTAGAGAGACACCTCACCACAGGGAATTTAAAGAAAAAAAAAAAAAAGGAAAAAAAAAAAAAGAAAAAAAAGAAAAAGATGGTGCTACCCTTCAGCAGAATGAGTTGGGACCTTCAATAATGATTTTCCTGGCAACCATGTGATGCCATAATAAAGCCAAACTCAATGATCAATGGCAATTTGATTATTAATCTTTAACACATAATATGACATTGGACACACAGAATAATTTCACCTAATGTGTGTAAACATTGGGGCTGGTTACAGAACTTTTATAGTGGTTAAACATACATATTCATATAGATTCTGGGAAACACTGGTTGCATATTCTGGGAACTGTTGGTTAAACATACATAGAACTCATTATCATATCTTTTCACCTACTCTAGGATGTACATCACAGTTCCTTCGTGTCTTTAAAATCCACTGATGCTCTTTATCTTATCTCCTTCCTCATTGTGACCTCTTGATGAGCTCAGGCCTGTCCTTTGTTCCTGATTTGGGACTGTCCTTATTTTAACTAGCAAACAAGTTAAACTCCTGTTACAATCACCATGTCCTTTCTTACTGCAAACTGACCAAGATTTGACTCCTGTTATTCTTATTATTGCTTGAGCTAATTAATTCCCTTAACATAAAGATTTATTCTTTCCTTCACACGTCTTCACTTTACATGATAACAGCTATCTTGCTTGTCAGCAGGTGGAAAAGGATATTGCTCTGGCCCCTCTACCTCTGGAAAGACTAACTCTGGTGTTGAGCAGATCATAGAATTGTAAAATCACCAGGTTGGAAAAGACCCACCGAATCATCGAGTCCAACCATTCCTATCAAACACTAAACCATGTCCTTCAGTGCCTCATCCATTCATTCCTTAAACACCTCCAGGGAAGGTGAATCAACCCCCTCCCTGGGTAGCCTGTTCCAGTGTCCAATGACCCTTTCCATTAATTTTTTTCTTAATGTTCAACCTGAACCTCCCGTGGCAGAGCTTGAGACCATTCCCTCTCATCCTGTCCCCTGTCACTTGGGAGAAGAGGCCAGCACCCTCCTTTCAGGTAGTTGTAGAGAGCAATGAGGTCTCCTCTCAACCTCCTCTTCTTCAGTCTAATCAACCTCAGCTCCCTCAGCTGCTCATTGTAAGACTTGTTCTCCAGCCCCCTCACCAGCTTGTTGCTTTTCCCTGGACTCTCTCCAGTGCCTCAACATCCTTCTTGTGGTGAGGGGCCCAGAACTGAACACAGGATTCAAGGAGTGGTCTCAGCAGTGCTGAGTACAGAGGGAGAATAACTTCCCTGGACCAGCTGGTCACACCGTTTCTGGTACAAGTCAAGATGCCATTGGCCTCCTTGGCCACCTGGGCACACTGCTGGATGAGATACGCGGTGCCACAACCTACAAGCAAAGGAGGATTTTATCTGTTTGGATTGTGAGTAAATAAAAACTGATTTATCTTGTACTTCTACTGCTCCTCCCCACCTTTTAATCAGGTAAGCTATGTCATTTGCTGCCACTTACTTTTGTTATAACCCAAGGATTCCTATTTAGACACTAACTTTTGCTGGGGTTTCCTGTTTGCAACAAAGGCACTCACTGTAAGGGTCATCACTTCCTTCTTCAGATTCTTGAGAGTCCTACAACTCTCTCCCTCCCACATAAGAAGCCAGGCTGTGCACAGTTACATAGTCAGAGGTTTCTCTGCTATTCACATCCATTAAAGATGGAAGGAATGGTTTCACATGGGCTCTTGACTTTGATACTTCTAGACGTGTGATTGCTTAACTGCAAAAATTTAATCCTCTTGATCTGTCCTTTGTAAGAGACCCAAGAGGAGGCACATTTTTCTTATTACAGAGGGCAGTCACTGGAGGTGAAATCCTGGCCCTGTTGAAATCAACAGCAAAATTTCATTGACTGACTTGTTCATCCTCTTAATCCTCTTCTAATCCTCTGTAGGGCTAGATCAAATGCAATCCTTTGAATTGTACCCAGAAAAGAAGAGGAAGCCAGTACAAATATCGGAGCGTTTTGTAATGCATTTCGTCTCACTCATCTCACCTGGCAGATGAACAGCCACCATCTGAATTTTTTGTAGATGTGGCTTTTCACTCCTCTTTAAGAGTTGCCCTCTTCAAAGTGCATTGCAATATTCTAAACCTCAAGTCAGAAAGGTCAGGTTGATTGTCAAACTACCCTGAAAAGGGAAAAGCAGTCCTTTTTTAAATCAGATATTTTATGACAAAATTAAATTTAAACCAAAAAAAAGACCAACTAACATTACCTCTTTAAGCTTCAGCTCTATATAAGACACGTTGAAGATTACATTCTCTGGCTTTGAGGACAAAGAAATAATTTAAAAACAGGGACAAAAATAGTTTTCTTTGCGTAATTTCCTGGTGTCATCAGCTTAATTTCTGTCTTGTTTGTGAATGAATCGCTCTCTAGTAAATCAGTCTGAACTTCAGTTGGTTACTGAGAAACCATTTAAGGTGAATCAACTCAGCCTGAGGCAATAGAAATTCATAACTTAAGGCTACCTGGTCATAGCACATGCCTGTGCCTCCTGCAACTGCTCATTAAAATAAGAAGGCAAGAGACAAACAAGGTTAACAGGAAACTTGCTACCAATTGAAACATAACACAAAACTACTATGACTCGTACTAGATTGTGCTAGGCTGCACACAGTTTTATGCAATGCTGTCTCTGAAGTTTGTCTAAACACACAGCACAGCAGACTGATAATGCTATTAAAAGTTAAATTCATATTTCTCATCTACCCTGCAATACCTGATACACTTATATAGTAGCTTCTGCTGACAGTTCTACATTTAAATTTCAGTACAAGATCTGTCTTTGTAGTATTACCTCAGCAAAAGTGACACCAGAGTTGGATGTTATAGGCTGATGCTCAAAATCAAGCTCCTTTGATTTTTAGGCCTTCCTCTTTTGCATTTTTTTTATATTTGAGATAGCTTATATTTAAATAATAAATTTCAGTAGTCCCTTCCCGTAGTCTCAAAAGTATGAACTATACTGACTAGAAACAGATACTTTTCTAAAAAGAAGGAGTACAGCTAGCAAGGGTGTTGTTTTCAGTTTTTTCTTCAGCTCCCCACCTGCCCCCATACCAGAGCAGGAAGTCATAAAAAATATCTTTTCTTTATTTCACCTTTACTTCACATTTATTCTAGCTGTATTATAAATATTTAAGAAGCTGGCTAGTGTTTTCTTGTGTCAAAATTTGGGAAATCACTTCTCATTACATTTGGATTTTAGTTGCCTGTACAGTTTCTGACAACTGGGGATCAAAAGCAGAATTCACCGCGACGTAAGGTGAAAAGTCAGGTGACATCCTCCTTTACTTCGCTGTTCAAACTTTAATCAATTCTCTGAGAAATAAAGTGAGAGCTGGCTGAGTACCAGAGAGATTTGAATAACAAGATGCTGTAACCTGAATGCCATGGGGCTGGGGAAATGTCAGATTCTACGCTGCTATCAGTCTGTCAAATAGCTACCTGTCCTTTCCAGTTGAAGCCTTTTCAGTTAACGGAGATGTGAACTAAAATCTCACAAAGGTTAAAGCTGACCAAAGCAGAGTTCCTTCATTCCAGACAAAGATATTAAACAGCTGGCATCTACTGTATGTTTGTATTGAGTCTGGCAATAAAGAAGAGCACATTGATTTCATAAGAGTTTGATCCACCTGGCTTTTGTTAACACTCTTTCTGAATTACACTGGTAGCCTACACTTCTCATTATCATTTTTAGCTTTAAATGACTACTTTGGTAACTTCAGAACAAGATGGAACATATATATCTATATAAATAAATTTTATTTTCTCTAGAATTTCTGGACATAGGACATCATCAGTTTTTCACTAGCAAGAGAACAAAGAATAAATTCATTAATATTAAGTGACTATCTAGAATTTTGTTTCTTCTGTTCAATTTCAAAACCTCCTCAAAGCTAAGTAGGAGTTATAAGTTTTTTTTCTTAAACTCTTTAAATGAGTGTTTTGCATTTCAAGAAAATCAACAATAGAGAACACTGAGAGAAGCTTTATCCCTTACAAGTAGTCCCTTTGGAAGATCAGCCTCTGTCTTCCACCTCAGCCCATTGTGATTAGATTTTAGATTATGTGGAAAAGTGAGTGTTTTGCTGGTTTTGTACTGACTTCAGTCTGTTTCTGTTTGAGCAGTGTGTATTCAAGGTAGAGAAATGCCAAGACCCTGCCTTACAAAATACACTACCGAGCTATACCTCATTCCTTTCATGTGTGATTGACCAATAAAAAATCAGTGGAGTTATGTTGCTATAAAAGTGATAAAAGGATGAAGAAATCCAACTCTGTGAGCTGTGATCCCAGTATAATACAAACAGACAGCTTGATTCTTATTTGGACCTTCTCTTGACTGAATGCTATCTTCACAGCAAACAAACACATATGTTACAAAACTTTTCAGAGTTCTGAGATGAGCCTATATTGTGTGTATCAACAAATAGAAATTATGTCATTTTAAAACTTTTGTGACCTTTAACAATTAAATTCTAACTCAGCCCATAAAATTGCAGTGTGGCTCTGGGTATGCTTTGGGCTCAAGTACAAAATTCAGGCGCGAATGCAAGTTAGTAAAGTTCCATCTGAAAGATAAGGCCTGGGAATTCAATTCAATGGCCAGGTTCAGATGCTCAGATTGCCTGCATGCTGGAGATAGACTAAGGCACATCCATGACCCATCTACTCTGTCTCCTGGTATCTGCAGGAAAGAATCATGGATGCAGAAGGGAGCTGCATTATGTTGTCACGTGAAATTGAATCTGTAGTAAAGGTGGGTAAGATAGTGGTCAAAAAAATAAATATTGTTGGGCAGAATTAGCTACTTCCTTTCTAATTGCAAAACATTCTAGCCTCAGGTGTATTTTAACCACACTAATCTTCAGAAAACTTGGATAGTCATGTAACAAAACGTCATCCTATGGAACTATAGCATAGATCATCAGTGTTTTCTTGGGGGAAGTTTTTGATTTTCTCTTACTGTTCCTGCCTAACACCCAAGATAGGTACATCATAAGAGTAATATTACTGGAGTAATAGTGCTGCAGGCTTACTGACTGCCTCTCTTGACAAGTGTTTATCACTTTTTATGGTTCAAGGTAGCAGGAAGCAAGGCAGTAAAAGCTGACTTCAAGAACAGTTTTACAGAAGTTTTACTTTTGTTAGGATGTGTTTGCAAACCTGTTAAGATTTCTGTTAATACCTTTACCTTGAGAAATGATCAACTTCCGTGAGGTGACATTTCCACATGCTTTCTGCATGATGTTGACTTTTGTGACTGGAAAAGAAATCAAAAAGTCAAAGGGCTTAGTAATACAAATTATTTTGTGATTATTAAAATGTAGAAACTATTTGAACTCCTTATGGTGTTGATAATGGAATATGCAGCAGCCTCCAATTTGCTTTGTGAAGAAGTCCTTTCTTAAGCTCTTCCACCCTTTCTACAGAAAAGTCCTGTGGCTTCCTTGAAATATATAAGGGGAAAGTTGCTGTCAAGTAGAAAGACCAGACCCTCCTTTCTACAAGTGCAGCCACATTTAACAACATTGACCTTTTCATAAACATTTGGCACTGTAAGCACCTCAACCTAGATCCACAGTTGATTTTATGAGGCCACTGAATCATACCCTTACTTCAAACCTCTGGGAAGTCCAACATGAGCTCTTTCATCATCATTCAGAGTCGTTTCATCTTCAGGATGACTGACACCTGAGACATACATGTTTAAATATTTCTACATTCGTTCTTACAGTAGTGAAGTCACACAGCCTGTTCAACTCATATTGAAATTCTTACATATTTGTATAGTCAAATGGCTTCACTCTGATTAATGTTTATCATGGTTTAACCCCAGCCAACAATTGACTCGCTCACTTCTCCCCAGTGGGATGAGGAAGGATACAGGGAGAAAATTTGTGGGTCAAGATAAAGACAAATTGATAGGTAAAGAAAAAGACACATGCACAAGCAAAGGAAAACAAGGAATCCATTCATTACTTCCCATCAGCATGCAGGTGTTCAGACATCTCCTGGAAAACAGGTCTCCATCACATTTAATGGTTACTTGGGAAAACAAACACCATCACTCTGGATATTTCCTACTTCCTCCTTCTTCCCCCAGCTTTATATGCTGAGCGTAACATCAGATGTTATAAAATATCCCCCCTCGTCAGTCAGAGTCTGCTGTCCTGGCCAGATTTATGCCTATTTCCCATGCATCCACGGTTCACTCACCAGTGGGGTAGCATAAGAACCAGAAAATGCCTTAATGCTGTACAAGCACTGATCAGTAGTAACTAAGGCACTTCCACATCATCCACACTGCCCATGGCATAAATAAAAAATAAAATAAAATAAAAAAAAAATTTTAAAAAATTCATCCTAACCCAGGAAAGAACAAAGAAAAATGCTCCTTGTATCAGACATGGCAGATGGTTAAAAACAAACAAATAAATAAAACAAGCAGGTTGACTTTCTGGATGTTAAATTCCTACAATATAAATGTAAATATTTTTAGCACATTTCAGAGAATGCCATGTCAGTTCTTGCTGGTGATACAGGAAGGGACTTGAGGTATTAGATTTCTCACTTGGAGGATTCTTGGCTACATTTTGTCATTGGATTAATAGTGCAGTAGCCATGCTCAAAGGAAAAATGAGCACTTGCATTGGTTTTGATGCCAGTATAGGTACATATGAGCAAAATAAAAGTTTAAGAAAAACATACCCAGGAAGATAAGATCTTATAATAATGCCATTTTAAACAGTTCAGAAAATTTAAATCTTGTGCTTTGCTTTAGTGTTACTGAAGACTGATAGCATGTAAACACAAAGTCATAATCTAAGTACCTGGGTTCACTGACTGTCATATCTTGTGCAAACCATTAGTAAATTATCCCCTTTTCATTCCTTCACTGAGATGTTGTCTCACAGAATCGTGCTAGCTGACACTTGGCAAATTATATAAGTTACAGGTAGCAACAGTGATGAGATTAATTAAAAACATTTTAACCTCTGAGACATCAATGTATTTCTAGTGGATTTAGTCTGTGCATATAGTAGTACAAATTAGATGAGGGACTTTCAGTTTGGCTATTGGCATGCTTAAGCCACTTTCAAGCAGAAGAAATGTCAGCATCTAATCAGAGACAGAGGTAGAGGCTATGGGATTCTCCTATTCTTATCTCTGATTCAGTATTACTCTCTTCACAGAAAGAGCACAAGAACCAAGTCTTTAATCAGAAAATGTTGCCTTACTGTCTCACATCACCCAAAAAGACATATTTCTCAGCAGATCTTTCAGTTTCCTCAGGGATAGACTAGAGAGACTTGGGAATGACCGCAGCCTATATCATGAATAGCAAGGCTTGCTATCTCCTCACAAGGGTATTTGCAGGGAACCTGCGGTTTATCCTTTGAAGGAGAATTGAGGGAGCATTTTATCCTTATGGCAACTTGTTAAGTTTTATAGTACGAAACTGCTAGGAATCCTACACTCAGAAAATGTCTAAGACACCACAGACAAGTAAAGTCAGTCTTTTCAGAAGAATTTTAAGTCATTGTCTACCACTAAATCAAAAATTGATATTAGATGAATAGAAATTCACTATGGCTTAAATAGAGTAATTTTTGAAGGTCAAAGACAGTTTATATATACCTCTGTCCTAAATATCTGTGTTGTATCTGACTTGAAGACCAGTTTTCAAATTTCAGGAACCTGTAGCATTCAAGTTTCTTAAATGAGATTGGTCCTCCCATCATTTTTCAGGGCAGGAAGATAGTAATTAAAACCACATCTATTTGCATCCTTTGGAGGTCACAGTCTTTTTTGTGCATTTTTGTAAGCTTAAAACATTTAAATGTAAATTAAAAGTATGTACAAATATGTCCTAATTGGTTTAGATTAAGTCCAAATAGCACAGTCAGTGCGATTTCTCCTTAGGTTGAAAAGATTTTTACTTATACCATTGCAGCTGAAGCAGTTCTAACTAGCAATGTTATTTTTTGAGACCTGTCAGTAGTTTAGTAACTCTTATTTCTCAACTATGTAAATATGCAGTTTATTAGGTCCAAAAAAATAAATCTTTGAACCAATTTAAAAATACATATAAACTCAAAACTGAATGAATCTCTTGCTTCAGATATATTCTAAAAAATAGAAAAAAAAAAAAATCTAAATTACTATTTCTCTGATGAGTTACTGTGTATAGCAGACTGTTAGGAAGCTTTAGAAAGCATAAGTAGATAGGAAAATATATCCATAGTAAAGCCTAGGCAATGTTAGAGCACACTGGCTGTCCTTCCCCTCTCTACAGTATATTAGAGAACAACCAACAATACATAAGCAAGGACTAAAAAAGCAATAAAAGGGAAAATACTCAGTTTCATGCACAAATAAAATATGTTCTCCATCTGCTGGGACCTAAATACCACAGGACAATATTGTCCTTCATTAACACTTCATATGGGATAGAACTGCTCCAATATTTCTCCACAAGGAAACACAACTGCTGAAAAATATTGGCAATTGTATTTATCAACATAAAAATTACCCATCCTAGGTGTTTGTACTGCCATATTGCCTGAGATGAGTTTTTCCATTTTCAGTCTGTAGTAGTTAACCTTGCCTTGGGGAGGGATGGAGAGACAACCTTGATGCTGTGGGAACACTGCTCAGCAGCAATCAGAACACTGACATGTTATCAACACTGTTCTAGTTGCAAAGTACAGCACTATGAGGGCTGGTATATGGAAAGTTAACACCATCTCAGCCAGATCAAATATACAGTCTCACAAAAAAAAATGTGGCTAATAGTTCAGGAACGTTTTCTTTTTTTTGTTACAAAAACATAGGTTGCCAGATAAAGGCAACTGCTACCTACTAATGGAAAATAACAGAGGAAAGGCAGATCCATCAGCCACATCAGAAAATAGCTGCGGAGTTACAAGCACTTGTCTTAGGAAATAATGGAGTAAAGACAGTCTGCCTTTCTCATCAGCCATAACCATTATGTCTCCTTCTATCAATGTGACCATGAAACATGCACAGGCAGCCTATTACATGACCTAAAGATCTATGAAAAATGAAGGAGAGAAATGTGGTTTTTTACTCAACAGAGAAGACTTCAGAGCTTTATCCTTCTCCCCCTACCTCACTCTTATATCTACTTATTTCTGAGTTCAATGGATTACAATGAGGAACAAGCGTTCATCTCTACAAGATGCTACCTTGCATTTGGTTTCAATTTGTTTTTTTCAGAAAGTGCAAGAACAGAAACAACCATCATGGAAGGGGAGGATGCCCAGTCAAGGACTGTTCAGATCTTCTTTCAGGACATCCTATTCCAGTTCAAGGTTATTTGGAACTTAAAATTCTGATCTGATTCTGTATTTACTTACTTTGGGTTTGATTGTTGTTTGGTTTTTCATTTGTTTGTTTGTTTTTAATTGGTCGCCTCTGCAGAGAGGCTGTAATCTTCACTGGTCACATCTACCTCATCATTTTATCCATTCATTGATCAAATGATTAAACAAACTTCTGTGACTCCTTTTTTTTTTTTTTTTTTTTGTGGCTTTTGCACCTTTTCTTTCTTAAAGACTTGTCAAACACTAACTCTATAGTAAAGGTCATGCAAAGTCAAAAAAAAAAAGTGCTGTCTTTGTTTTTCAGTACTTGGGAACAAAATGAGTTTCTGCAAAGTCACTAGCACAGGACCCTTCTATTTGAGAGGGACTTCATAGCATAAGTACTGACCTCAATATTAATTATCATATTTCCAAAGAAATCCTCAGACTTCTAGCTACCTTGTTACCAGCCCTAATCTTTGTCTTCCTGCCTCTTCAGCTTATTATGAATAGCTAATCTCATCACCTGCTTCTCAGCTAGACAGAAGATATACTTTTTTCATCTTTTTTCATGTTCTCCCCTTGCTCACTCCTTATTTTGACATCGAGTTTTATTGTCTTCATATCAAAGAATATAAACCTTCTGTCACCTCTCTTATCACATAAAGATAAGATACATGTGCCATCTCATTAATGGAAGTAAAAAGAACTTCAACATGTAGATAGGCTCTCAGCCAGTGTCATCAGTCAAATCAATCATAGCCTTTTCTCTCTGGTGAGAAATCAGTGAGCTTTCAAGCCCTTTTTCTACAAGGCTAAATGTAGCCATACAAGTTAGTGTTCAGAAGCCTGGTACAAAAGCAACCACAAAAGGCAAATAAAATGTACTTCTGTGTACACATTACACTTGTTTTCACCACTGTGGTATAAAACAGTATTGTATGTACTTCTTGTATGAACAGAGGTTCACAAAAATATAAGCTGTAGCCAGTAAAAGAATCTTATGTTGAAGCAAGCTTTTTCACTTTTTCAATGCTCTATAGTGACCTCAACCTCATTCTGATCTTTGTCAGAACAACAGTTTTCAAAGCCTTAGGTATTTATTACATACTCACCCCCACCCTCCTGTCCCTCCCAACACAAACAAAGAAATCACAGGAAAATAATTTTTACATGTTTGGGGCCAAAACTTGGAGTTTAATATACAATAGACAATACAAACTTCATGTGACTCTCTGGTGAGTTAGTATTAGTGCACTCTTCCCTATAGGAATGAACACTAGATTGTCACAGGACCCATGTCCAGAATATAAGATGAAATTTATAGGTCTCTTCTCACTCCTGACTTTGTCCAGATAGTTCTGGTTTTCTTCTCAGGTCTTCTTTCTGTCTCCCTTACTTTTGTGCTATTGAGAAACAGTGTAAGTTTTGCTGATACTCTTTCCCCATGCTTTTGCCCTCAGGGTTTTGCCATGGTGTGATGAGAACTTCAATAACTATTAGTCTGGTTTATATTAAATCTCATTATATTCTTTAAGAAAGAACCATAAGCTAAAAGACTTTGTCTTTAAGCTATAAATCATAAATGTTTAAAGAACTCTTATGATTAGTTTAGATTAAGCTGAACCACTGTTAAAGGTTAAGACACAAAGTACAAACTGTGCAAATTATTGGTAGGGACACTTTGATTCTATAAGTGTTTAACATAACCTTACCTTGTTTATTATAGAATCCTAGAATCACCATGTTGGAAAAGACCCAGCAGATCATCAAGTCCAACCATTCCTATCAAACACTAAACATGTCCGTTCTTAAATTGACATTTCTTGGGGAAGAGGAACTTGATTACTCAACAGACTTTCTTGCTCTGTGGACAGAAACTGGGATAAAAATACATGTGGTGGAGCACAAAAATAAAAATTAGAGATATGTACAGATCATCCACATTACTGTTATAAACCAAAGATATTTTGTGACTTCAGGTTTAAAAAAAAAATCTGCTGAAATTATGTAATGATCAGTTGAAAAACTTAATTCCCACACATTTACAACAAGGCCCAAAGATCTAACATTTCTTAGTATTTCCATACTATCAAAGAACAGATTCACTGTCATCTTTATGTGAAGAGTAGAGGGAGAAGTTCATTTAAAGACCAGTTTCTTGAGCTTCACTGGAGAATCTCTTTTGTATAATAAATTATGTTTAGCAATTTGAGTTTTGCCTTCCAAATAGGATAAAATTTTGAATTGTCATGAGGAGGACAGAAAAAATAGCAATCACACTGTTAATCTATCATGTTGGAAAATTACTGTGATGGCTCAATACAGAAATAGCCCATAGAAGCCCATACCTAAATAGCAGTAAGCATCTAATTATCTGGTATATAAAAGAATGTATCATTTCATAATACAAGGTCATCAATGCAGAGGATCAAAAATCCAAGATACACTTATGCAGAAAAGAATTTGCTTTTTCAAGTTATTTGTCACTCAAATTAATGTAAAGCAAATTCTACACATCATAAATCTTATGAATAATCCCTTTAAGCCTAGCCAGGTATGTGAAAAATAAACCTTGATACAGAGTTTCAGAAGTAGGCCCTTAACATCTAAATTAAGAGTTTCTAAAAATAAAAATACTATAGTATTCCCTAAAGCACTAGTTATTTCTGACAATGCTGTCTATCATTTCCTCACCATTCATATGTAATGCTACTGTATCAGATGCGTCAATGAATCTTAACTCCACAGCACAACACGGATTACCACACATATGTCTTACTAGCTATAACGGGTTCATGTATACTTACTGGACAGACTAGATTATAAAACAGGCATGTGAAAAATAACCTTTAAGTTCCAAACTTTTGTTCTTCAAACAAGGTCACAAAGTGACTTAGGGAAAGAATAAATTTTCATGGCCATTAGAGGTAAACAGAGGTGACAGTAGGAAAATACTCTGCTTCAAGGAAATACAGTGCCCTTTAGCTGACACTCACATATCATACAGCAATGTAATGACCAAAGCAACACTAAGAGGAGGGAAAAAGATGCATGTTCACAACAGCAAAAAAGAACACTGAGGATAAAACATTTATCATAGGTTTTCAGATATGGAGACAAATAATCTCTATGAGCCACTGAACATTTATTTCACATAAGACACTACAGAGCAGAGTATAACTCAAGAGAAGTTGCTTGGATTTTCCTCCATGCAGCTGGGAGCAGTATAGCTTGTTTTCTACCTGTACAGAAAAGATTAATTGTGCTGTCCCTACTGACTCTTGTTTCTGAGTCGTTACAGCTAAATCTAAAGGGAACAGAAGAAAGAGATCTTCTCCCTTGAAATAGGGAGCACAAAACAGTTGGAAGCGCTCCTTACATTCTTGTTTCTTGGTGGTCCCTAGAGTAGCAAATCCTTATTTCAGACCAGACATGCAATGATAAGCAGTCTGCCCTTGCAGCAGGAGAAAGAATGCCTCACTCTTTGCCTGACTGGCCTCAGAAAATATGACACACTGCTGTCAGGTGCTATTCTTTGCAGCAGCAGAAGCTACAGACAATGGCATCAACTACTGTGTGTCTACTCTCATTGAGGAGCTAAGTTTCAACCTGAGTGTAAAATTCTCCAGGACTTCCTGAAGGATGGCTTCTCTGCTGCAATGAGGCTGGACTGAATCATCTTGCTCCTAGCAGAGAACCTGAAGCTTCTGCAGTTGACCCATGCGTTAGTGGATCTATGCCTTGTCAAACTCCCATCCACCTTGCTAGACCTTTAAAAAGGTTGGGCTACCCTCTTTATAGATCAGGCTTTGGGGCTCACCACTAATGTTAGCATATATAACGTTCATTCTCTTTAATGAGTAGTAGCATACTTATAATAGCCACAGTACCAACAGCTATTTTCAATTAAGAGTTCTTATTCATTTTTAGTTGTATCTCTTCCCTTGCACAACCACAAATCAAGTTCTTAACCTGGATGAATGGAAATTTACTGTAAATTATAGAAGAGCTGAAGATAATTCTATTTTCCATTGCTTGTTAAACAAGGTGGGGGAGAGAGAGAGAGAGAAAAAAAAGGAGAGCAAGAAAAAAAAATTCTATGTCATCATTAGAGTAATTGATTCTCACAAGTATAATTCTTTATGAAAAATATAATAAAGCTTTATTTGTGGTTTAAATGGTCCATACCATTTACAAGATATGAGCAGAAAAAACAGTATGAGAAATGGGTCGTATTCATGTTTTTAGAAAAAGAAAAAGGATAACCTTTTTTACAATAAAGAAAATATATTTTAAATATTAATAGATATTTGTATTTTGCTGAGTGTTTCCAATCCAGAAACCTCACCACATTTCTGAGAAAAGTGTCTTTTTTTTTTCTCCTCTAAATTCTTTTTTCAGTCCCTTCAAACCATAAGTTATTATTTTAACCATTTATCTAGATTATACTAAGAATCTATCTGTAATACTGAGCAGTTGAAATAAACTGCTGGTGAAATGAAGGTTGAATGAGCCCCTCTGAACCTTCATTCTGCATGTGTGATGTGTCTTTATTGCAGTCATTTATCATTTTTTACCTTTCAGACACTGTTATAGAGGATAATTACATGGTAGTTAAATTGGTAGAATTTAATACCTTTCTCCTTCCAAGAAAGTTTCTTTTCTATTTTGAATCTCCCATACACTGTAAAACACAAGCTTCTATGTGACAAATTGGATACTGTGAAGTAGTATATGCAATAAAAGTGATTAACACCGTGAAAATAGGCTGACTTCATTTTCAGACAGATATAGGAGCATTTGCTATGTTAGATGTTAAATACTGTAGGATTCTCTTATTGAATAATTTGAATGCCTAAGGAGTTTTACTTTGTATTCCAAATTAAATTCATTACAATGCTCTTGGAATTGTTTCTTAATATTAACTGAGCATTCCTCATAACACAACAAGCAAAATGATTACTCCTGCTGAGTTTCTCTTTCATTCTTCAAATCCAACAGTCTTTAACATACAGTAAAGATATCTGTGAAGCAGACAAAGTGCATAATGGTTTCTAAATCACAAAGTTCTGCTAGTGTACTAGAGCTCAAAATAAGACCATGCCTTATATCAGTCTGGGGAAATGTGTTTTGATCTTACTTCCACTATTTAAAATCTAGGAAATTTGCAGTCAATATCTAACATTAAAATGGCTACCGAAATTCTGGTTTTTAAATACCTCCTCTTACACAATACTCCAGCATCAGGATAATACAATACAAATAATGTTTTTGAGCTTGGAGGCAGATAATCCCATCCACAGTTCCAATAGCATCAGTGAGGATATTTGAGTCTTGATCTTGAAGATAAAAGAGTTTCACTTTATTTGATAAAGACCTACACATTTTATAAGAGAAAGTTCTGCATCTTTTATGCAAAGAGACATGTTTCAATGTGATATCTAGAAAATGTGATCTCAGTAAGGTCATACACAAATGACCAAGAAAGCCAATGGCATCCTGGCTTGTATCAGAAATGGTGTGACCAGCAGGTCCAGGGAGGTGATTCTCCCTCTGTACTCAGCACTGGTGAAACCGCTCCTTGAATCCTGTGTTCAGTTGTGGGCCCCTCAGCACAAGAAGGATGTTGAGGCTCTGGAACAAGTCCAGAGAAGAGCAACGAGGCTGGTGAAGGGGCTGGAGAACAGACCCTATGAGGAGCGACTGAGAGAGCTGGGGTTGTTTAGCCTAAGGAAGAGGAGGCTGAGAGGAAACCTCATTACTCTCTACAAGTACCTGAAAGGAGGTTGTAGAGAGGAGGGAGCTGGCCTCTTGTCCCAAGTGCCAGGGGACAGGACAAGAGGGAATGGCCTCAAGCTCCATCAGGGGAGATTTAGGCTAGAGATCAGGAGGAAGTTTTTCACGGAAAGGGTCATTGGGCATTGGAATAGGCTGCCCAGGGAGGTGGTTGATTCACCTTCCCTAGAGGTGTTTAAGGCACGGGTGGACGAGGTCCTGAGGGACATGGTTTAGTGTTTGATAGGAATGGTTGGACTCGATGATCCAATGGTTCTCTTCCAACCTGGTTGTTCTATGATTCTATGACTAATAGGACACTTTGATACTGCAAAACAATGACCAACTAAAGAAGTGATTCAGAGGAAGGCAGACTTGAGTATGTTATGATTGCTTACTGTAATAGTCTTTAAACTCTGCAATACCTGCAACATGGATTGCATTGGAAGAGCTAGAAGACTTTTTCAGTCTTATGCAATAAGAAGAACAAAATTGCTTCCATCCAAATTGAAAATATTTAGAAGGCAGTGTTATTAATATGTTAGAATATTGTAGATAAATGTAGGGAAATATAAAGCATGTTATTACTACTCTTTGTTCTCTCTTAGATTTTATAGCCCAGGGATGAATAGTTATAGCTTTTATTACTAATTTATCTAATACAGCCAGCAAAATATTTTAACAATTCTATTAAAAACAAAAATCATAAATGCCATATAAAAATTAATTAAAGGAAAATCCAAGTGCATACCCTTTCTGCCTCTAACATTAAACCTGTTGAAAGAATAAAATTCACTGGTCATATAGAAGTGGTGGAACATTTGATGTTAGGTAAGTTTTATGAAGTTATTTCCCATTGTTACAAATCAATACCATTTAAAAAGTAGTAGACAGGCTAAAGGGCCAGGATTTGAAAATGTGTAATGATATAAAAGATGTATCCATAAGTGAATCAATGAAGTAGACAATGACATAAAGCCTTAGAGAACAGTGAAAATCAAAACCGGAATACTGTGTAGAGGTAAGCAAAATATCAATAAAAGACAGAACACACACAGTACCAACAGCAGCATAGGCTCAACTCAGCAAAATCTTAAGTGATGTTAATGATCATCAAAAGCTTGATATTCGAAATTCCAAGGGAACCTATGGGTTTCCACCATTTAAAACTAAATTTTACTGTTCTTACTGAATATGTGATTCTGCAGAAATTACTAATGCTACTCAGCAGAGCTTATCACTTCTTCAAATACCACATGGAGAAGAATTCCACAGGGTTCTGCAAGGAAAAACTCCACAGAATTACAAAGAACTTTGTCAGAAAAGATGACATTACTAATTCCGACTGTCCATATTTATGTGCAAAAAGGAGATGTGAAATGCGAAGTAATGAATGGTCTTGAATTTCCATCTGAAAATTGGCACCTATTAAAGAAATATCCCAGGCTGTCAAAATCAACAGGGAAAACAGAAAGTTGACAAACTCATGTTATTCTTTCTTTATTCTTGGGTAATATAATGAAATACTATGCTAAACAAGAATATTAATCTTTATACAGTTGCTAAAGTGTTGGGGTTTTTTAGAGTGTTTTGTTTGTGGGATAGAGTATACCAGACTGAAGAACTGCTGGAAACTATTAATGAATAATTGGTAAGTGAATAGACATTTCTAAACTCCTGTTTAAAATTACCAGTAATTAAAAGTTGAAGGCCTCGTTAAGCAGAGAGTTATGGTTGTATACACAGGAACATACTTAGCTAGTTTATAAACTGCACTTGATTTGCATCCTGTTTCCTTGAATTTTTCAGTTATAAATGCACCACTGAGAAAGAGTCAAAGGTAATCTCTAGTAAGACTTCAGATTTAAGTTTTTATATTACTACTTTTCTATATTTTTGTTGTTGTGTTTGGGGAAAAATTCATCTTATGTGTTCTTGCTTACTTTATTACTAGCAGTTTGCTAACCTTGCAGCAAAAGTTCACTTTATTCTCTTTTCCATGTAGTTGAAAGTAGTAGTTACGACTTTGTTGTTCAAGGTAATAGAATGTCCTAAGGTCAATTCATGTTTTGTGATTTGTAGATATTTTTCTGTGCTCCAGTTCATGATGGATTTTTTTTTATGTTATACACTTCCTTTTCCCACTTTACTCTACAGTGTTCAGATCTGTTTACTTCCTTAAAGTTAACAGTTTTGCTTATTGTATTTTTTTTTACGAGAAGTCTGCCCATGTCTTACAATGCATTGATAGTTTTATTTTCTTACTTATTAATGCGTATTTTACTTCTATTTTTCTTCTTCCTCCATAGAAAATTTATGTATGTAAATATGTGAGACTAATGGAAACAGTGCAAACACAGAATTCTAGTGTAGACCAATCTTTTTTTTAAATTTCTCTCTCTTTGATGGACATTTTTAAGTCTAGCTAATTAGGGTGATGTGTACAAATTTCTTGGTAGTTTCTGCCTGCATTGCAAAATGCAAGAAAATTACAGGAGGACACATGGAGCATCAAAGACAAAGAAGTATTAATCTGGCTACCACAGCATTTAACAAGGCATCTTCTACAGTAAACTTACACATATCAAATAAATGTGCTACCTCGTCAGACGAATCATCTCCTAACTCCACTAACTACATTGCTAAATGTCAGTAAATAAACAGAAACATGAGCTTAAAATCAAGAGAAATCCTCCTTCTCTGCCTCAGTATCTACATCTGAAACCAATATTTAACTTCATGTCTTTGCTTCCTATATGAATAGGTTGCACCATTTCAGATTTTTTGGAAACAAACATTACTTACTTTGTCGAAGTATGTGATATTAATGGAGAAGTTTCCAGCATTTATGCATTTCTGTTGAAAAAAAATGGATCAAATAGGAAGAAACAGCAATTAGTACAAGATTTATCTGCCTTTGTAAGGCAGGGTTCATGGTATGTCATCATACACCACTCAGTATTAAGATTGTGCAATCTTAAGTGTATCTGTGCCCCAGGGGTTGCCTAAGCATTCAGAACTCAAAATTTACAAAGAGCAATTATAGACATTATGTAATTCCTACTGAGGAGGACAAGATAATTCCCATGGACTTAGGTGACTCCGTTTAAGCAGGGACATTTTTGAGGTTCTCTTTAACTCCTCAAACCTATTTCGGTGGCATATAATCAGGAGCACAACCTTAGAAGGATTAGAGCAGTAGGCAAAATGTAACTAGCAACAGCAGCAAGCACTAGATTTAATTAATATATGCATGTATCTGTTCAGGCGTACATTCATCAGTTAACATTATTTTTCCCAAAGAAAGATGATGGGAATAATAATAAAAAAAAGAGCAACAGAAAACCAATAAAAATTAAATAAACTTTTCTTTTCTCTCATACCCTTAAAAAAATTAATCCACTGCAAATCTTTTATTGTACCTTTAGAAATAAATTCTAAACAAGAGCGGTTTCTTAAGAAAAGTGCTGCTCTTTCCTTCTCTTTCCAAAGATTTTTTTCTTTTATTTCAGAAAAACTATAAGCATACAGGATGTTTCAACTGAACAGGCTTTGGAAAGATAAGCTTTTTCAATTGCTAGCAATGCTTGCTTTTGACCTAGATCAATCCTGCCTTCCACTTCTAAAGGTGAAGGAACCACAACACTTCTCCCTAAACCCAGATTTTATGGCTTCACATGGCAGGTCACTTCCAGTTTTACAGAGCAAAACAAGAGTAATTCAAAGCTTACCCTTCGCTAACATGCCCCATCTCTAACGCTCATCTCCAAGTAGACACAAGCAGTTGTAGCAGCAGACTGAAAGCCCGAGAAGCAAGACCTAGGTACTTTTTTTGCAGAATCATAACTAAATGACTGTTTGATCCAAACCAGCTAGCGCCTTTCTGTGAATAAAGTTGATAAAAAAAAAAATAAAATAAAAAACAAAGTGCTCATTATTGACCAGAGAGGTTTGCCTCTCCTTCCTTATGTAGAGCTCTCTTTCCCTATGCAGAGCTACAGACTGGGAGAAGTCTGTCTAGAAAGCTGCCAGGAGGAGAGGGACCTGGGGATGTTGGTCGACAGCCGACTGAACATGAGCCAGCAGTGTGCCCAGGTGGCCAAGAAGGCCAGTGGTATCCTGGCTTGTATCAGAAATGGTGTGACCAGCAGGTCCAGGCAGGTGATTCTCCCTCAGCATTGGTGAGGTCGCTCCTTGAATATTGTGTCCAGTTCTGGGCCCCTCATCACAAGAAGGATGTTGAGGCTCTGGAGAGAGTCCAGAGAAGAGCAACAAAGCTGGTGAAGGGGCTGGAGAACAGACCTTATGAGGAATGGCTGAAAGACCTGGTGTTGTTTAGCCTGGAGAAGAGGAGGCTGAGAGGAGATCTCATTACTCTCTACAACTACCTGAAAGGAGGTTGTAGAGAGGAGGGTACTGGCCTCTTCTCCCAAGTGACAGGGGACAGGACAAGAGGGAATGGTCTCAAGCTCCACCAGGGGAGATTTAGGCTAGAGATTAGGAGGAAGTTTTTCACACAGAGGGTCATTGGGCATTGGAACAGGCTGCCCAGGGAGGTGGTTGATTCATCTTCCCTGGAGGTGTTTAAGGCACGGGTGGATGAGGTCCTGAGGGACAGACATGGTTTAGTGTTTGATAGGAATGGTTGGACTCAATGATCCTCCAGCCTAAATCTCCCCTGGCAGAGCTTGAGGCCAATAACATTGATAACATAGTCAATAAAAATGATAACATAGTCAAAGAATGAGGACTATGCATGAGGATATGAAGGTCAGAACTTGCTGAGAGCCTACCAGCTCAAGAAAATTATTCAAAGTTCCCCTTGGCTTTTTGCTGGTTGCATCTAATAGTCATCTCTGTCTGAAGTAAAGTAGCACAGAAATGCTGTTGTATGTTGCAGGAACAGAGTTATTTACCAATGCAACAATAAATTTAAATAGCACTGGAGTGGGACATTTCATTTTGTTATTCACTTCTGTTAACTCACTGTGACTGAAAATTTTTATACATTTATTTGCTGCCCAGCAGCTCTTTCCCCCCATGATTTTCACATAATGAACATTGAACAGGAAATTTTCTCAAAAAAAAAAGAGATAAAATATTCGCTATTTATGTAACATTTTTGCCCCCAGAAATCATTCATAAGGTCATCTGGTTATTTTTATCCTTCTCTTTTTCAAAACATCCATGGAAAATCTTGGGCATCACTGAATTGCAGCCAAAGTAAAGGTCTCTTCCTATTTTATCTTTGGATTAAAGATTTTTTGCTTTAACAAGACTATCTTAAATGAGACATTCGTATGTTAGGATCTTGCAGGATAGACAAAAATTGTAATCCTATAAATCACACAAACATATCACCTGCCTCCCTTTGTTCACCTATGGTGGTTAGATATCATTTCTTGAAACATTTAATAGATGATTAGGGTATTTATGCATCACTCTTGGTCTTATCATGATCTGCTTTTCAGTACACGTACAGGGAAGGAAGAAAAACCAGTCAAAATTTTAAAAAAACACCTTCTAAATGATGCTGCATTTTTCCATCACAAAGATTAATCCATTCAGTAAACATCAGAAAATTAACATAGTTTTCCAACTTTCCCAAAAGAATTAAAGATTTACAGTCACACTTAAGGAAAAAAAAATGTCCTTTAAGCGAGAGCATCTACTTTTGAGCATAGACCGGTAATTGTACTCTTCTGTGCTCCTAAAACCCATTGACCTACCTGGTCACAACTATTTTAGGCAGCTGAGGATTAAAGTCTATTAAATTTATAGAACAGGTTGTAAGCTCTTATCTCGTACTTGTCATGTAGTATCACTAGGTCAGTCACCACATATATAAGCTACTTCAAAAATGTACTCTTAACTTTTTCTCGGCATGGCTTCTTTCTCCACAGAGAATAAAGAAAAACATTTCTAACAAAACCTTCAAAGGTCCTATAAATTAAACTACAGAAAATATTCAAATCTTTAAAAAAAATAGAGGAAAGAATAGGAATGATAATAAGGAAATAATATATTGTCAGACACAAAATACCTTAAACATTAGAATATTGTGTAGTCTTTTTAGCTTTCTCTGTCTACCATATCTGTAACAGAGAATAAAACATATTATCTTCAGGTGACAGAAAATTCATGCTGCCTTCACAGATTAGTCAATCAGGAAAAAATTTCAAATCTTGCTGCTCTTCATCAGGCTGTTTCATTGAGATCAGAATATTCTGTTACTGACTAAAATTGACTTTGATTTCCAGCTAGGAGAAGCAAGTTTTAATGTTATTTAAAAGCATTTTTTCAAGAGATATTCACATTTTCTGCTTTGGTATTATTTCAATGCATAATTAAAAGTATTTATGAAAGAAAATGTCACTCATAGTTCAGATTATACTGATAAAAAGCTAAACATTTACCTTCAAATTCCTGTTGAGAAATGAGAGGTAAATACCATTTTTTCCAATTAAAAATTATAATTTTAAACAACAAAAATACCCTGCGTTATTTTTAGTGTTTTCACACATACAGTCTTATTTTTTTCACTAGAACCCAATCTATTCCTAAAATACATTCCTCAAACATGTTCTCATTTGTAGGACATCTCCAAGTAAGCTACGAGATGAGGTGTGTTCAGACTTTCACATGCAAACAAGTAACTACAGCTTAAAGGTTTACTGCTTCGTGAGAGCCTCCTCCATTTCTGGTTAGGTGAAATCTCCAATCCCATGTCAAGCATGAAGAGAAATGTTCTAATACAAACAATGGTGTCATTTTTTTAGGATGTTATAAAAACTCTTGGTTTTAAATGTTTTCAGAAAAGTATGAGAGGGAGCCAGCGTATATCTATTTGTATCTCCAGCCTCTTAAAGAAATGTTGCAGTGGAGTTCCTAAAGCCACCATTTCTTGTAACATCTGGGCAGGGAAGCGTCACAGGAAAATATTTTTATGGAAATATGAAAAAAAAGTTGGAAAGTAGACATGGAAATGCAGCATAAATTTTGTCCTGTACAGAATGAAACGCAGCATTGCACTACTTTGCAGGAAGGAATGAGAAAATAGACAGGAAGATAAACACTCTCTTCTTTCAGAAATGTTGTTGGTTTTTTTTAAAATCACAATAGTAGTTGAGGTTTCTTACTGTTGAGAAAGAAAACAACTCGCACATGACTTTTTATTAGAAAGGAATTATTTTTAGTCTAAATTTTATTTTAAAAGCCATGACTTTCATCAGTCAATTAATTTAATCTAGCAGGCTAGAGCTTATTTTCAAAGTAATTTAGCAATATCCAAGGTATCATAAATCCATTCTAAGGTAACAATGGATGAAAACTACTAGGTATAAGATCACTCTCTTTTTCTACCTGTATAGCTGGTATCTTTTACCCAAAACATATATTCCTTTAAAAATAGGCTACTATCTGAGTAAAATAGTGTGACATTCCTATTAATGTTTCTCACCTTATTAGGTGACTTCTACAAATAACCAGTCCAGAAATAGATCACTGTGATGTTGCATACTTTTGATAACTAACCAATAAAGTAACTGAATTACAATTGTCATTCACAGTACAATACAAACCAGTTGCAAATGAAGTGCTGTTCACCAAAACATTTACTAGAAGTATAGAAACAGCCTTTAAAAATAGTAAATTTTATCTGTCTTAATATTGTTGAGCACAATCCATTGCAAATTGTAGCTTTTAAAACTCCAGTCCCAAGTAGGGTAGAAATACCATCATAAGAGGAAAAACTCTTAACGTTCTTGGGCTGATGACTGTTGGTGTTCTGGTTTTGTGTTGAGAGAGGCAAGAGACAGGGTGGAATCAGACCTCACTGCAGTAGTATATGATATAAAAGTGAAGTTTTCACAGGTAGTTGAAAGAACTGAGGAGGTTAAATTTTACAGTTCATAATCGCAGTAGCATTTCACCTCTGGGAACCTGTACTCAAGCAAGGTCAAACAGAAAATTATTTTTGTGCTCTCTTCACAGTCCCAATCTGCAGTGAGAAACAGCTATGACTGGAATAGCAAGAGACCGGGAGTTAAAGGCTGAGCTTCAGGAACAAAGCTTTCACCCAGATGCTTTGGCCTCCAGTATCCTATGAGACCTCACTGCCATGTTTAATGTGAGGTTACTGACCTGTGTAATGTGAAACACACCTGTCTTTATTGAATCAATGTCTTGACCTGTACATTTATTGTTCTTATCAAAAGTAGCCTATCTTATCCTTTGGTTTCAGAAATTTTTATGAAAAATATAGCAAATTCCTTGCCACACCCTACAATCACACAGAAACCACAATCTTGATGATATACTACGAAATTAAAGGAAGCTATAGCACTTACTCAAGGAATTACAAGAAATTGTTGCACATCACTAACAGAAGTCCTGCAATGTCTTTGCCTGAAATAATTCATAGAAATTAACACAAGGTAAGCTAACAAAATTTAAAAAAGCACTGTGTTTAAGTGATATTCAGGGTGGATTTTATGATCTCTTTTCATATCTTACAAAAGACTAAGTAAAAAGCATGATACCTTTATTTCATCCCCTACCACCCGCCTTCAATGATATCATGTGGTCTCACAAAAGATGCTAAATTTTAAATTGCTGAATCATATTCTCTTCCTGCATATACTTTCCCTTTCTTGTATTCTTACTCTGCCAGGCCTAAAACAATATTTCTTTTAGAATATAATTAAAATACATGCTCCCATTTTCTTCAACATCTAGAGTAATTCATAATAATTTCAATGTTAAATCCAGGTTTGAAGATCTCCACTTATTGGCTAGATTTTAAAAATGCTCCTGAGTACAAAAATAGACTGCTATTTGCAAAACACAAAGAAAAAAAGTTTCAGTGTAATTTGCTACAATATCCCTCTATACAAAATTTGTCTCCTGCCTACTTAAATGTTTCAATGAAGTTGAATTCCACAGTAACAGAGAAACTTTCTAGTTTTTAAAATAGAAAAACTCTGTATTATTATCTCTCTTGCTGAAACCTGAGGAGAAATAGCTTGACTGAATAGGGGTGTGGAGGGTGTGCTGTGTAGGTGGATGTGTTCAATGTGTGAGAAATAATTACAGAGGAAAGAAAAAAGAATTTTGCTTTCAGTGTTTATAATGCTGAAATCTGTGGTCAATTCCCCTTATTAAAACTTCTGAAAATAGTAGTTCCACAACCTGCATGACTCTTAATATCGATCAAAAGAGAAGTACTTAAAATAGGCTTTTTGAAAAAATACTCTTCAAAATACTGCCCCATAAATGATTTAACATTTTATAACACTGAGTAGCAAGCCATATACAGTGATGTTGCTTTCCAACTTCTAAAAACAATATGTTGAAATATTTAGTGTATTCTGCTGCAGAAAAAAAAGAAAAAAGAAAAAAAAAAAAAGCAATTACTTTTGCCTTACTGGAAGTTCTAGCATTAATTACTGCAATTTCTACTTACAAAAAGCTCAGTCATAGTAAGAAAAAAATATTATCCTTCATTATTCTTAGATTTTTCTTACCATTTAGATTTTTCAAGTTGTTACGTATCTCTATAACAAAACTGATGACTTAGTTAAATTTTCCAGAACATCTGGAACTTAGAGCACCAGCACAGCCCTTCCAATGGTCCTTCTAGCCCCATGTTCTACTTTCAAGCATGACTAGAAGTTTATGCCTAGGGAAAGTGTAAACAAAAGTTTAACTCATTCTCAGTTTCTGGCAGTTAGCAGTTTAGGGACTTAATAAATTAGAGGTCATCCTCATATCATCCCATAAATAGCTTTAAGTAACACCTTTCTATTATGAGCACTTCTTATAATAGTGATAGTTATAGACACTTAACAATATTCTTCAGGAGCAAGTTAATTGAAAATTGCTCTCTGTGCCTTCTCCTGTTCACTATATCCTATTGAATAGTGAATACCATACAAGCTTGATAATTTACCTTTTAATGAAGCTAAATGTTAATGTATTGCAAAAGGCTTTTTGGCTCCTTCAGTGATACTGAATTTGAGTACTCTGTTGCTGCTCAATACTTATAGCCTTTCTAGTTAAAATGCCAATCAGACTTCATCAAATACTCAGAAGTAAACCAGTAGCTGTTTTTCATAAATGCCTTTAAAAAATAATCATAAGTTCTCATCAAATGTAATGGCAGCTCAGCATACACCAAACAGTATTTTGACTGAATCGTTTATGAAATATAGGAGGGCTTCAGCTTCCATGTAATCCTGTACTATATTCCACAAAAGTTCATGAATAACTTCTTCCCAATATAGGACTGTAAATAGCCATTGAGTAGCATAAGTAAAATTGGGTTGTCTGGTATTATTTTTTGGTTTTCTTGCCCCCTAGTGTGCCCCCAGCTATATTTTCAAAGGATAAGAAATTTGGGATGAAGAAATGACAATTAACAGCTGTTACCCATATTATTCACCTGTGCCTCAAATTATGAGGCAAGATATTTGTTGTGAGGTTTCCTCCTGTACTAAATAAAGACTCATTAAAGTTCACCAAGACTTTGACAGTTCTGAACAACATGGTCCCATTCACATCTCTTACCTTTCCTTAATCAAACTTTGAAACCAAGAAGTTTGAAATGCCCACTCTGTTCAGCATTTTTCATTACCTTTTTCTTGTTAGGGCAAATTGGTATTATCACAATTTTCTCTTCATTAATGAGACCTATTTTGGACTTCTATACGAACACTGCAAACGCTGTATCTTCTGTGACCTTAAACAACAGAAAGCCGCTACTGAAGTAATTTTTAAAGATAATTTTTCCATTTTCTTTTTTGCTTTGTTTTTCCCATGATTTTTCCCACTATAATTTGTAATTTTCGAAAGAATCATGAAATATGCAATGGCAACTAATAGGAGTGAACCATATGTTGGAAGGGAATTAGACAATAATCATTTAAAAAGGAAGAACAATATCTCTAAATTAAAATGCTGGTCAACAGAACACAGAGCTGACATTTACAAAGGTTATGTTTGACTGTAATAAAATAAATGGCAGCTCTTTGTGTACATAGTTGTCAATTAGCATTGCATATGTGTCTCCTGGATACATTCATTTTTGCCTAATGACTCCTTATTCAAGATGTAAAAATCTATTATTAATGTTTGGTAAGTACTCCTGACTGAGAGAAATAATTAAGAATAATAGCTGCCTCTTCATATTAGCGTTTTCTTTTCATGGGAGCATAGCTAAAATAAAAAAAAAAAATAAAAAAAAAGCCTACCTAAAGTCATCAGAATTGCTTGGAAACAGAATAGTCAAATGATAATCGATATGGAAAAAATTATAAGAAAATCTTATTCAGATCTTATGTAGATTCAAGTGAAACAAGAATTATTCTTTTTAAGAATTAAATTTAAACAAGTAAATTTGTTATTTATCTTCTTTGGACTTCTCATCTATAATAGGACTGCTAATGTAGACATGTTTAATCCTGAATGATATTTCTTAGTAATTAAAGAAAAAATTAATTTAAAAAAACATTTATACTTATTGCAATGCAACTATGAAGCTCCAGCAATGCCTGATCATGTGAGTGATTTCTCTACAATGGAATTTTTATTTCCCTTTTGCTCTTATTCAGGAAAAACAGCTCTATAGTTGAAGCTCAGAAGGGATAGAATTTTTCATTCTAGCATCAGAATGGAGGACTGCTTTCCTTCAAGAGAAATGCAAAGGAAATCTGCTTGTGGCATCTCTTATTAAGCAATAACCTTGTCAAATAATACACAAATCCCTGGACAGTACACAAAAGGGCCCAGTGTAAATTTAAGAAAGATCCTTTTTGTGATTTTGCAGCAAACAGCAAAACTCCTTATTCTCCATCCTAAGGAACAAAGACGCAGATAGACTGAAGGTTCATTTGGATTTTTTGTTTTGTTTTGTTTTCTTCCAGAAAGTAGAGAGCAACTCCATAGCTTGACGTCTGTGAGGCTCACAAGAAAGGGCAGCTGAGGGTGTCCTGGTTCTAGCCCTTACTCAGAATAAGTTACTCTTTTTACATTGAAAACAGAACAGTCCTGACAGAGTGGACTTGAAACCAGATGTTATGGGTTGATCCCTGCCAAGAGCTGAACACCTGCACAGTCTCTTGCTCATTTGTCTCTCACATGAGATGGGTACAAAATAGAAGAAGGCAAGAAGACCTGATAATGTTAATAATGATAACATAATAAGGAAAACAAAAATTTTGTGCAGAAGCAAAGCAAAAAGAGGTTTTCATTCACTATTTCTCACTCGCAAGCAGATGCCTGGACACTTACTGGTAAAGGAGGTCCTCAGCATGTGTAATGTTTGCCTGGGAAAACTAGCACCATAATCACAAACACTCCTTGCTTCCTCTTCCTTTTCTCAAGCTTTTGTGGCTGAGCATGACACCACATGATACACTGTGTGAACACTGTTCAGCAACAGCAACACAGTTGGGTGTGTTATCAACACCCTAATTACATGTCTATCATGAAAAAGATGCTTATCTCTGTTTCCCAGACAGTCCCTCTGGGAGATATAAATTATGATTGTTCTGAATCCTTTGAAATTATATATTTCCATTCCTACCTCTGGACCACTCTTTGGATACTGCATGTACAGCTGAACAGATGGGTATAACTGCAGATTAATTCTTGGCTTCCATGTCTCCTATTGGCAAGAAACAGCTAGATTTTGTGGTGGATAAACCTGTAGAGACCCCTCTCTTAAATGAAAGTCTCTCTTCGGGATTTAATTTTATTTTTTCAGAAGTCAATGTCAGTTTTTTCACTTTGTAAAAAAATAAATAAATAAAAATCCAGCATTCTCTGCATAAATTGCTTTTATGATAGCATTCCTTTTATTACCTCTGCCTGTTATTTTTCAGATATTAGCATTTATGAGTTGTTGAAAATTTATGGAGGTAAAAAGAAAAATCCATTAACATTTATTTAAAATAATATGCATAAAAGCCTTGATATTCTGCCTATCTATAGATTCAGTTCACAAGTCGAAAGGGTATTAAGAGATGCTCTTTAATTTCCCTGACTCCTATTATAAAACTCTTTACAATTATTTATATGAAGTGTTTTATCTAAGCAAATATAAGTTTTAATATGTTGAAAAAGAATCAGTTTATATGGTAACGATTTAAAATTTCACTATCTCCTATTGATGATGAGTATTTTGTTGTTTCTCATTTATATCTAAACAAAATGTTTTAATTTATTACCAGACAGCTGAAATTGCTGACAATCCAAATGTGATGACATACATAATAGGAAAATACACCAAGACTCCGGAACATTTCAAAGAAAAGTGTTCAATTGAACCTGGTAAAGATCAAAAACTTCAACCTTCAAACAAAGCAGACAATACTGTCTTGGGGTTTTTTAATGAAATAAATGATAATTTAATATCTGGTGCACATAACATTTATCCCAGGTGACTACAGGTAAACAATCCAATGTAAATTTCTGCCTCTAATTAGGATGTCCAACTCTGTATGATCCCTAGATAAAATAAATGTATGTTCCCAAAATGTGTTTTATAAATATAAACCTCTTCTACAGATTCACTGATCTTTTAAAGGTGATATTTTTAGAAGTGAATTCACAGCAAGATCAGAAATACATAAAGACGAATTTCATATCATTTGTTACACCTCAGCAGGAGCTCTCACTTTGCAGTCCTCCCTGTCAAGATTCACAATCTTCAACATCAAACTAAGAAACAAGTTTGGAAATTGATCTGAGAACTTTGATTATTTAAGCCTATCTGAGATGCCATCTGCATGAGTGGCATCATCACCACTGTATTTCTCAGTAGCAAGGTGTACTCCCTCAGAGTACTTTTATTTCTTTTTTCAAGTTTCAGTGTTGTGATGATGTGTGTAACTTGCAGATAGACAGGGAAGTGTATGACTACGTTGATGCATAGCTTGACAATATAGAAGTACCATTGAAAGTTTTTATTTTCTTCCAGCACTTCCACATATTCTCACTGGGAAAGATTAGGACCACAAGTCTCTGAAGAATTCTTCGTACCTATGAAAACATGCCCTGTTTCACATCCAGGCATCACAGCACATGCTAAGGAGAAATTATGTACATAACTTGTCAGCTGATGCACACACTGCATGCATACAACCCCTAGAGAATTACTTTGTGTACCTCCTCCAGAAAGTTAGATAATATTGACAGAGTAACAGTTGCAGTGGAGAGGGGATCATGAAATGAGGAGGCTGGTTTGCTAAACAGATGATAAGTTTTGTGTTTGTTGTGATTCCCTTGGGCTGCATCACTCAAATGGTTGTATTATTTCTGTCATTAGTTTTAGCATGAGTAGGTGACTCTGAGAGGGGTACAAAGTAGTTCCACAAATCAATTAACTCTATATTTAGAAATATCAAACCCAAATCTGTAAACAGCAGGAAGGGACATATTCCACTGCATATGAAGTCCCCAGTTAAACTATAAACTTATACATGTAAATCTCTTCTGCATACATCAGAAAATCAGGAAAGTAAAGGACTTGATTGTCTTTTCTATGCCTTCAGCACCATTGTTTACTTTGAAGAAGAAACTACAGGCCAGATGGAGTAGATATCTAAGTTTCACTTCTGAGACTGAAACAAATATTTTGAGATCTACCAGATAGTTTCCTAGCCAGCAGAATAGCCCTTATTTTTTCTTGGACCCGTATCTGTCTTTCAGATGTCCACTTTCAACCAAGACTAATAAGTAGAGTTTCAAAATTTTGAAGTTGCTGAAATCTATAGAATCATCAATTCGTAAAATAGTTTGGCTTAAAAGGGACCTTTAAAGGTCATCTAGTACAAACCTCCCGCAATGACAAAGGACATTTCCAGGCATGAGGCATCTACCACCTCTCTGGTTAACTTCTTCCAGTGTTTAATAAACCTCACTGTAAAAAAATTCTTCCTTATATCTGTTCTGAATCTTCCCCCTTTTACTTTAAAACCATTGTCCCTTGCTGTATCACAATAGGCCCTGATAAGCAGCTTGACCCCATAACTCTTGTAGGACTCCTTTAAGTATTTAAAGGCCACAAAAAGTTCTCCACAGAGCCTTCTCATCTCCGTGCAGAACAACCCCAACTCTCTCACCCTTTATTCACAGGAGAAGTGTTCCACCCCTCTGATCATTCTCGTGGCCCTCCTCTAGACCTGTTTGAACCCATCCATGTCTTTTTGTTACTGAAGACTCTGAAGCTAAAGACAGCACTCCAAGTAGGGTCTCATCAGAATGGAATAGAGAGGCAGAATACCTGCTACTCTTCTTTTGATGTGGCCCAGGGCACAGATGGCATTCTATACTGTGAGTGCGCATTGCTGGCTCATGTCCAGTTTTTCATTCACCAGTATTCCTAAGTCTATCTCAGCAAAATTTCTCTCATCCCTTCATGCTCAACCTGTATCGATACTGAATGTTTCTCAGACTGAAGTTCAGGACCCTATATAGTTGGCTTTGTTGAGCCTCCTGAGCCCACTTCTCAGGCTTGTCCAGGTCACTTTGGAGTGCATCCCAGTTCCTTAAGCATGTCATTCCACACAACTCACTCGCATATGCAAATTTGCTCAGAGTGCACTCAATCCTGCTGTGTCTTTGATGAAGATATTGAACAGCACCAATCCTAACACAGAACCATGAAAGACACATTTGTCACCACACTCCATCTGAGCATTGAGCCACTGACCAATACCTTCTGGATGTAACCATCCAACCAATGGACCTTGTCATGTTTAACAGACTTGCATATATTCAGGTTCCTCAGATGATAATGAACTTGGTTTTCTCTTACAGTCCCTGCCTTATGGTTCAGCCACTCAAGAGATGCAAGAAAAGAGGTTGCCAGAGGGTGATGATGAAAAAGGTTGAGTACCTCAGCCTTGCCTGTTGTTACCTGATTGTCAGTTGTGTTAATGTGAAAAAGGCATTTAGTTGAAGACACTAATGTCTTCTGAGTAGGATAGCATTGAGAATTAGCTCAGCCGTGATAATAGGATCTAGAAAATCAGCAGAAGCAGAACTGTAAAAAAATGAATCTTCATAAATTCTGCTTTTTGGAGAGGTGTCTGTTTCATTTCCAAAATAAAAAAAAAACCTTATAGAGAGGAATGCACAGAAGAAAACTAAAGTAACAACAATCTGTAGGTATAGTCACAGTATTATAGTATAATTATTGTGGACCGTTCATCAGAAATCTTTATATTTGTTCTTCTGGGCTATTTCTCTCATTAAAATCAATCTGAATCTTTAGAGTCTCATGGTCTGCAAAGATTTTATGCTGTACTTTCAAAAGCTCCCTTAAGCCCTTTAAAAGAGGCTTTTAATTTCCTTTATTCTCAATGAGAACATAGTGCTTAATACTCTTAGGTGCCTTTTAAATTTTATTAGAAAAATAATAGAAGTAGAACATATTTGGTTTTCTTGTTCCAGTTCATCCTACATTCATAGGTGGTGTAAATTATATAAAAGCAGATTGGAACATCTGATAGATTTTTCAAATGACAATATGGAGGGGAAATTTACTTAATCTCCCTTGAAAAAATGTGAAACTCCTACTTTTCTGCAAGTACCATCTCACAGACAATGCATCAGTCAGAACTGTGAAATGAAAATCTCTGAGACAAGGAATGTAATTTCTGGGATTGGAAAAAATGTGAAAAAAAAGAATATTTTTTCAGCAAAATACAATCTGGCTGATAGCTTTCCACTGTATGTACTTCCAAATAGCATAAGAAAAAAATAATTCTAATTTCCTCCTCCTCTATGGCATGACTCAAGTGACTGGCAAAACCACATCCCAACTTGGCTGCTGCTGCTGCTCTGAATGGTCACCTGAGATTGCAGTAATTCAGCAGATGTTTAGCAGCATATGCCAACAGGCATCCTACATGCTGAATGGGGCACTGAAAAAGTCTTTGACAGTGAATTTAGAGACTAGAAAAATTATTATCTAGTCCTAGACACCTTATTATATTATTTTCGTATTAACTAACAATGCATATATAGACACACATACAGAGGCCGGTGAACCTTTATGAACAAAACCATTGAAGCACAGTGAAGTTCCCAGCAGTACTGTGAAGTCTACTACAGTGAAACAGCCACAAAAAAAATCATGAAAAAAAAAGCATAAGCTGCTCTTTCCTTCTGTCATTGCTCATCATAGAATCACTTGGTTGGAAAAGACCTCTGAGATCATCGAGTCCAACCGTACTACTAAATCATACGCTAAGCATTTACGTGCCCATCTTATAAATACCTCAAGGGATGATGATTGAATCACCTCCCTGGGCAGCCTGTTGCAGAGTTTGATAACCCTTTCAGTGAAGAAGTTTTTCCTAATGTCCAGTTTGAACCACCCCTAGCACATCTTGAGGTCATTCTCTCTCATCCTATCACGTATCACTTGGCAAAAGAGACCAAAACCCATCTCTCTGCAACCTCCTTTCAGGCAGCTGTAGACAGTGATAAAATCTCCCCTCAGCCTCCTCTTCTCTAGGCTACACAACCACAGTTCCCTCAGCCTATTCTAATAAGATTTGTTCTCCACCAACCCTTTCTCCAGGACCCCAATATGCTTCATGTAGTGAAGGACCCAAAACTGAACACAGTATTTGAGGTGCAGCCCCACTAGGGCTGAGTACAGGGGCAGAGTCACTTCCCAGGTCCCGCCTGCCATACTGTTTCTGATGTAAGCCAAGATTCTTTTGGTCTTTTTGGCCACTTGGACATGCTGCTGGTTCAAGTTCAACTGCCTATCAACCAACACCCCCAGGTTCTTCTCTGCCAGGAATCATTCCAGCCCCTCATCCCCAAGCCTTTAGTGCTGCATGAGGTTTTTGTGTACCAGGGACAGGACTTGGCACTTGGCATTGATGAACCTCGTCCCATTGGCATCAGCCCATCAATCCAGACTGTTCATATACATCTGTAGAGCCTCTCTACTCTCATGCAGATCGACTCTTCCTCCCAGCTTAGTGCAATCCTCAATCATACTTAAGGGTACATCCAGTCCCTTCATCTAGGTCATTGATTAAGATATCAAACTAAGCTGGATCTAGTACTGAACCCTGGGGGACACTACTCATGACCTGCCTCCAGCTGGATTTAACTCCATTTACCACCACTCTTTGGGCCTGATCATCCAGTCAGTTTTACACTCAGCAGAGGGAATGTCAGTCCAGTGAAAGCCAGTTTCTCAATCAGAATACTGTAAGGGACAGTGTCAAAGGTTTTAGTAAAGTCCAATAAAACTACATCCACAACCTTTCCCTCATCCATTAACCTGGTCACCTTGTCATAGGTGATTATGATCTCACTTCATCCCTGCAGTCTTCCCAAGATTCCTGCCTCTTTTTCCAAAGCTCATGTAATTTCCATTTTTCTCTGATATCTACCAAGATCTCTCTTCTCAGCCAAGCTGGATTTCTCCTCTGCTGGCTCATTTTCTGACACACAGAGACAATCTCCTCTTACATCACCAGGATTTCCTTCTTAAAGATCATCCAGCTCTCTTGGGCTCCTTTGCCCTTAAAGACTGTCTCCCAAGGAAGCTTTATCAACCCGTCTTCTGAACAGTCCAAAGTCTGCCCTCCAGGAGTATAAGGTGGCAGTTCTGCTGACCCTCCTCCTTACTTCTGCCGGAACTGAGAATTCTATCATCTTGTGATTGCTGTGCCCCAGGAGTCCTCAGTCACACCTTCCACGAGGCCTTTTCTGTTAACAAGCAGCAGGTCCAGCAGGGCACCTTCCCTAGTTGGTTCTCTCACCAGTTGTGTGAGGAAGTTGTCTTCCACACACTCCAGGAGCCTCCTAGACTGTTTCCTCTCCACTGTATTATACTCCCAAAAGACAACTGGTAGATTGAAATCTCCAACAAGGACAAGGACTAGCAATCACCGGACTTCTCCTAGTTGCTTGTAGAATAATTCATCAGCCTCTTCTTTCTGGCTGGGTGGTCTGTTGCAGACTCCCACCACAATATCTGGCTTGTTAGGTGCTTCACTGGTTTTCACCAATAGGCACGCAACACTAGCATCACCATCATTAAGCTCTAGGCTATCAAAACACTCTCTAACATAGAGGACTACCCCACCACCTCTCCCTCCTCACCTATCCTGCCTGAAGAGTTTGTAGCCAGCCATAACAACACTCCAGTTACGCAAGTCATCCTACAGTGTTTCCATGATGGCAATTATATCATAATCTTCTTGCCCGATAATAATTTCTAGTTCCTCTACCTTATTGCCCATACTGCATGCATTGGTGTAGATGCACTTCAGATGGGCTGTTAATCCCACCACCTGAGAAGAATAGTCTTAATTATTAACTGACTGCTCACTAAATTTTCTAACGTATCAATTTACATCTGTGCTGCCATTTGAAGTGCTATCTCCCACTTCCTCAGAGGTGACAGGCCAAAGGTCCTCAGTACACCCCTCCTTATACATTGGAGTGTCAACAGGCTTTTTCCTATCAAGCCTGATTTTGTTCCCCTCCCCCCTCACATCTACTTTAAAGCTCTATTAATGAACCCTGCTAACTTCTTGGTAACTATCCTTTTGCCAGGTATTTATTTCTTGTCTCTTCCTATTCCTTCCCTCGTCATTCCCTGTAGCTTGAATGACAGATGAGAATATTACCTGTGCCCCCAAACCATTAACCGTACATCCCAGGCCCTGAAGTCCCTTTAAATTGCTTTCAGATTATTGTACAGGGATCACTGTAAACATGCTTTCAGCTTGAAACACTGAAGCTGTATCTGAATTGATCTGAAGTTAGGAAGACTTTGTTCATAAATCATTCTTGCTAATAAAACGCTTTACCACCATGTTTATGAATCTGACTCACGGAGTTTATTGTAAACACTAATAAAATATCATGAAAAAACTTATCCTTTTCTTCTTGCAGAAAAAAACCTAATTATTTTGTGAGCACATTCCTGAGTTTTCTTTCCAATGTGGATACAGTGATAAATAATAAATAGTACATCTTTCTGTTTACTGGGAGAATTGGTTTATTGGGGCATCTATTGTCATACTATTAAAGGCAGTAAAAGATCTTGGTCATTTCCACCCCAGGTCAAATTGGTAATTATATTGCATTAGACAAGAGAAATTGTGAAGACAGTCATAGTTACAGAGCACAGACTAAGAATGAGCAGAGAGGTGAAACAAAAAAAAAAAAAAAAGAAAAAGAAAACACACCCCAAATTCCATTAAGTTAATCAATATGAACTGATTTTCTGCTTTTTAACTAGAATTCCTTTGAGGATTTTTTATTTGATTATACTTCATGTATGCTTGTAGTTTTATAAATATTTAAAAAACTCAAATTGACTGAGCAAAAAAAGACATCCAAAAATAAATTATGCTACTCAAATTCCAGAGGTTAAAAAAAAGAGTGACCCATGCTAAAGGGAAATCTGCTATGAGCAGAAGTCTGCAGGCTGCCAGAGATTCTGGAAAGGCAAAAATCATTATAAATGTCCCAATTGTGGGTAAAATACCAAACTAAAATTAGATCTTCTCAGGAATCAGTGCTGACCAGCTAGGAGTCAGATTTGCAGATGACAAATCATCTTTAGTGCTCACACAATTGTCTAGCATATTAGTGAAATACAGACCTAGAATGCAACAATATTGAAGTCTCCAGTATCCGTCCAGGAGTTGCAGTCAATGCACTGGGGAAGATTGCATGTTTCTGTGGCAGCTTTGGAAATCAAGTTTATACTGACCAAATGTTAAATTTGTTAACAATTACATTTAAGCCATTCATCGGAAGAAAAAGAAGAGCTTTACTAAGTACAAGAAAAAGATCAAGCAACCCATAGTTAGAGATTAAATATTTTTCTTTTATGCTGGTAATTGTAACTGGAACATAGTATGCATCAGATTAATGACTAGTTAAAGTATTATTTGTTGGTATTTTGCAAGACTTATGAAGATATACTATTTCTCCCCCTTTGTGGATGCAGAGCAGTCAAAACTTTAAAAGGTCCTGAAACTTGATGAGATTATTTTTTTCTTATCTCCTACATCTGCCTTTCAGATAGTCAATGACTCTACGGATTCCCAGCTGGCCAATTAACTATCTCAGACTTTCACTAATATTTTCCTTTATTCAGTAAAAAAACTAAGACAACTTAGGGCTATCTATGGTATCACATAGCGCACATCACTTTTCTCTAATTTCAGCAGCTGTTCCAGACTCTTAAAGAAAACAAATTGACTTTTTCCCTATAGCGTTGGTAGGGTGACTGACATTACATTTATTATCAAGCCCATTTCAAGCTGAGCCAATTTTGTAATAAGCTTACAGCTGACATTATGCTGGATATTAAAGTGAACCTATGTTATTCAGAGCTATTTGGTAGGTCTCTAACAAAACAATGCTGCAAGGCCCAGTCCAGCATTCTTATTAATAATTAATGGTGTTATTATTATTGCATGCACTCCTAAGGCATTCCCCACAGTCCATCTGGTGTGGTCCTTGCATAATTTAGAATTACAACTGTTCTGTACTGAAGAGGGTAAGGAAAGTGAGACTTTTCTCTTCTTTTGTCTGGAAAAGTTTCTTTGGTAAAACTGACAAATCCAAGCGACAAGTGCATGTAATGTCTGGGATACAACATCAGGAACACTCTAGCATCCAGTGACAAGACAATCACAAAGGGATGAGTTTGACAAGGGACCATGAGGGATAACTCTTAGCTTAGCCTTGTTTTTCCAGGTATGAGCAAGCTCTTACAGAAACAGATACATGTTAAGAAAAATTTAAAAAAAAAAAAAAAAAATCTCTTCCTGTTCTGCAAGAGCAAAGCACACACACAGCTCCCAACCTGGATTTGGAAAAAGAACCAAGCTATAAACAACAGGGTCTCAAGCTACTAAGATGTACTGAGAAGTCATGACTGATTTGGAAGCCAAAGAATAGAGTAAAAAAAAAAAAAAAATAAATAAATTGACCTCTGTGCTACAGGGCAGAACTTTACATCCTTTTCCTAAAACTAAATTGTATGAGGTTAGAAACAATATATATATATATTTTTATGGAGACTAGTTTTATAAAACTGAGGGAAAAAACCACCAGATTTTTTACCAGTTTATCATTAGTGAAACTCCTATATTCTTCCCTTCTTTAGTGCCTACACCTCATGGTACTTCTTGTATCAAGCAGAGTTTTAGGCAAGAAAATCACTGGCTTATGAAGGAAGTAGACTGCAGAGAAAGATCCAATGAAGACAAAAAGATAGATAGATAGATAGATAGATAGATAGATAGATAGATAGATAGATAGATAGATAGATAGATAGATAGATAGATAGGACTAGCAAAAAAAACACAGGAATAGGAGGAAGATTTACTTAGAGGCAAACACTGTCTCTTGTACCTTTGTTGGCACTTGGACTCTAACAGTACAATGCTACTTTTTTTTGAAATGAAGACTTTCCTTTCTACGTGTTTCTCTGACGCTTGCTTGTTCTCCACAGTGTCAGTTATTACGCAGTTTTCTAGTTTGTAGCACTTCTACACAAGAATAAGGAAGTTATATATTACATATACCAATTAACATAAGAAAGGGACTAGTAAGAAGTTTTAGGAGGCAAAATCCAATCTGATATGGGTTTTTTAGTGTACACCCTTCTTTTGTTAACAATGTGTGAACTTTTCACACTTTTCCCTCTTCTAAATTTGAGCTAATGAAAATTTCTTCAGACTCAGTGAAACGTAGCTTCTGGACTATTCAGTATTATATTTTTCCTTGTCATTAAATGTCTTCATCGCTGGTCGACACATGGCTCTTCTGGATTAATTCTGGATTTCTGAGAAATCACTGTTGAAGTTCCTTGGTCAGATTAAAAGCTTCAACTAATTACTTTGCTCCAAACACTACAATTCATGAACTCCGCACTCTGACAACCCATGCATGGAAGGCATAGGGAATTAGAGACATAACTTAGAAAACATAGTGGCTTTGAAGATTGCAATGCCAAAAATTATATGAAATTTAAAAAATGGCATAAAAATGAGTATTTTTAACAAGAATATCTTTTATCACCATATCACGTTGGAAGAGGTATAAGACACATTAGAAGGACTTGGATTAATTAACTAGTTGTGTGTTGTAAGCCACAAGGGATACAATGATAAATTACACATACAGTTATGAAATGAAGAAAGATGAGAAGTTAATATTGTTGAATAAAACATTGGTTACACTTCACCTAAAATATTAGGTGCAAGTCAAGGCACATATTGATTTTATTAATTCAAACTGAATGAGAAGGAGCAAAAGAAGGGTTAATCAAGGAAGAGAATTGATGTCTAGAAGTTGACAGTTATTTAAGCCTGAAAAGAAGATTTAGAGAGGATGTGATTACTGACTGAAGATATAGCAAGTAGATAAGTATGAGAAAATGGAGAAAATTAAGTTACTTATATCCAGAGATAGTATTACTATATGAAAAATGCATATACCCTGACTAATCAATTTGACACAGGAGTTAGAAAAGAGTATCTAACCATAAGGAAATGTTTTTTCTCAGAAGAGGGATTCATACAAAAGCAACTGTAATAAAAGCAGATCCTAGTAAGTGAGTGAAGTTGTTAAATAAGTTTAATAGTTAAATATTTAGTAGTTTTTATTAGCTTAGCATTAGATTGTTTTTTTTCCACATAGTCTTTTCCAGTCTGATAGCTGGTTTTCTGGGAAACTTCTTTGATTAATGTTCTCTCCTAGCAAAAATCAGCTAAGCCTACTTCAGTAAGCAAACATTTAAATCGATAACCCTATGTTATTAGCTCTGTGCTTTCTTGTAAGTACTTATAAGACACAAGAAGAAAACATAAAAATGAAAGCTACTCACAGAGCCCTCACCATGTGGAATGAACATAGATTTCCTGTTTTCCACATAGAGCAAAGTATAGCACCTGAGGTATGAGTAATCATACTGTGATCTGTATTCAAAATTTAAAAAAACCCGAATTTAATATTGGTCATAACAAACTATTCTGATTGCACAACAATATGCAGGTCTCCTAAAACAGAGGTAACAATTGTCTTGTTTCAAGCCTGCATTGCTAAGATATCACACATGGTCACTGAAAAATCATGACATTAAATCAAACAAGTATGTCTTGATCCATGAAAGCGTCTGTGGCAGCTCAAATTTAGAGAAAGATTCTGCAGCTAAAACTCATTAATATGCCACTTGCAAGTTCAGCTGGTAGATATGACTGATGGTTCATTTAATGAACAAAATCCTAAGGCCCCATCTAAACCTAACTTCTTGGACATCCAAGAATTTCATTTTCAGATCTAGCTGTACCTTTAATATCCCAATTGCTATTGACTCTATGGAAAAAAATTTATTGTCCTAGTTCCTCTGATTAACAAGCCCAATTCCAAGCTTTAAGTCAGAGGTTTTCTTTCCAGGATCAGACAAGTTGTTTTTTAACTGCTCAGATTTACTGGTGTAATTGCATATTGCATTGTCTCCTGACTAAATTAATCTCCCTCCTGCTTTTGTCTATTGGTCTGCCAAGATCTTTAAAAATCTGTTCTGATATTATAACATTATTAATTCAGAAGACTAGTTGACAGGCCGTTTGAGGCTGGGTCAAAACTAATATTAGTTAAAACTATTTATCAAAGGTACAGTGGTGTTCACCAGTAATACTATTGTGAAGCTACAATATTCTGCAACATTATTGTCGAGTGCTATAACATCAATCAGCCTTAACCACGTTAGGCTATAAACAACTAATGTGTTTATTCTGGGTTAAAAAAAAAGTCACTATTTGAAGCTCGCTCTCCTTTTCTGGTTGGCTTTTGCTGGGCTATGCTAGAGGCAGCACTGAGGCAACCCAAGAGTAACATGAGAAAAAGAAATTACAAGGTGGACAACTACATAGAAGATGATATCTGAACAAACACGTAAGGTATGAACACTAGACAAACTGATCAGGAGTATATGAGATAGAAGACATACTCAGAAAGCGTATGGAAAAAGAAATGGGAAATGAAGGCATGTCTAGGTTTATCTCTGGTAGCTAGTCTTCTGTGCACTAGAAAATCTGTTTTATTACGTATTTGGTAGAAGTGCAGATACAGAAATAAATATCTAAATTTACTCACTAAAAGGAAACAACAATTGCAGCCAATAATTACCTGAAGACAGTACAAATAATAAGCAGAGATTAAAGAGAATGCAATTAGCATAATCTAGAAATGAAATTAAAATCTGTTTACATCAGAGAAACAAAATAAGAAAATACTTCAAATAAAGTATTACTAAAATCAAATAATCAGCTAACTAAAGTTTCAGAGATACAGAATATTAAGAGTGGATTTTCATTAATTCAGTATAATGAAGACATACTGAACTTAAAGGCATTTAACTATCTCTTGGGAATAAGCTATTCAAAAACATGACTTTTCAAAATATCCCTTTGACTTCTTTAGTTTTGAGGTATAGCCAAATATTCTAGACAACGTTCAAAACAAAAGATGAAATAAGAGACTTAATGGATAAACTAATCAAAAACACAATAAATAAAGGAAATTTTAAAAGGGGTGCTTCTGTAAAAGCCTTGGAAATACCTCCGTGTAAATTAATATGATTTCCAGAGGTGCAAATTTGTATTACAGGAAGTGGACTCACATAGTCACAATGTATCTTAAAGACAGTTCAGTGATTCCAACTGAAAATAGTTCAAGAACATATTTTTTATAAGTTGTCTATTTGCCAGATGTACTCACTCATTATGAACTTATGTGTTAAAGTGAATTAAGGAAAGCGTGGATAAAACATAGGATAACTGTTCAAACTACCCAGAAGCAGAAAGAATGAAAAAATAATTGGCAAGCTACAATTTTGCTCCTGCTTGAGTGTTTGCTTAGACAAGGCAAAGTGAATAGATGCCCTTTGAAACAAACAATTAGAAGGTGCTAACTAGATGGAAGATCAAACCAATTATTTTAGAACTTTAATTGATGACACTAAGTTAGCTGAGTACAGAAATGGAGTTTAAGAGCATGAGAAAATGTTTATAAACTAGTGTATACTGAACAAAATTATGTAAGAATGCACATACTGTAAAGTTGAAATAAAAAGATTAATACCTAATAAGAGGTCTTTCTCAAACTTCAGGGCTGTGGATTGCCAGATATCACACAGACTATCTGCCTTCTTCACTCTGTAATATGTTATGAGTAATGGCAAAACATCCACAACTATATTTTACGAGGTTTAGAAATTGCTTAAAGAGGTGTAGTAGTGTGATTATTTATTCTATTTAATTTTCATTACAGTAGAATTCCTGAAGATACGTGCAACCTCCAGCAAGGCCTTTAAGAGCAATAGTGCAGGGAATTGATGCCATAGCTCAGGGAATATACGATTCAAAATATTAATCAGTAATTAAAAAGGGAGCTGAATAGAACAAGGCAGTACTTGCCAAATTTTTTTCTCAGTGATCTGACATCTCAGATGCTTTTGAGCAAATGTTACATACTCCTCCATCATGTCCTTGGTGTCATGTTTATTTCCACTAAATAAAAATCCTGCTACTTGTCCTAAAAACAAGCAAGTGTTTGGTCTAGGTGTTGGTTCAAATATATGCTACATAATAAACAATGGGAGTCCATTTATTCCGAATGCCTGTTATATGAAGATTCATACCAGCTATGCATATACACAACCTGTATTGCAGATTATCCCCTTCTTTCATTGTGTGTCAACTTGAAGTCAGACCAGCAATTCTCACATTGGAAAAAAGCATTCTTCCCCCCCTGACCCAATGTTATGTAAAATGATTCCATTGTGATATTTCCTGTGAATTTCTTCACAGTAAAAGAGCAACTATATTTATGATCAGAGCAAAAAAAAAATTAAAATCATGAAGCAGTTGAGAATTGCTAACTAGTAGCTCACCAGGCCTTTCACAGCTGGTAGGTGGCAGCCTTATTGAATAAAAATCACCTTACTTGAGTACTAAGCAGATACCAACTGGTTAAGAATGTGCTATTATCTCTTACATACAAAACTGTAAAAATAGCTTATTTGATTACTAATTCACTCAGAGAAATGCAATTCATGAAACACATGGAAAACTGCTGACGCCTGGATCCAATTGAGGTTTTGAACACTAGAAATATTTTTCTGCTATAGCGTTTTATAAGTTGAATGTCTCTGAACAATCAGCATTTCTCCTCAGGAATTAGCACGGTGTGATACAATTGACTAACCACAAACATGCAATTTCTTTCCAGAACCCAAGAATACCCCAAATACAAGAGATGTAAGCAAGGAATTACAGGACATCCTTGTTATTCTGGCTAGGCAGATGAAAATTGAACAGTTACTGGAACAGCTGAAATTACCTTAAATACTTAGTTTAGGAATCTGAATCATTATTTCAGAATCTGACATCTTAAAGTGAAGAAAAAAAAAATCAAGTAATAGCTGCCTCTAAACCTGCCTTCCTCCTCAATTTGGATCTTACATAGCACTAATATTCCACTAAAAAAATTAATCCAATGATATAGAATTGATAAATTCAACACATACGTGTGAAGACCATTCACAGGGTCCCCACACAAATGATACATATTTTACCCAGACTTTTCCCTAGTGAGATTCTCTGTATCCATTAGCAAATACATAGATACTATGAAATACATACACAACCAAATGCCAACACACCAAACAGTCTTCAAACTAATCTTTCAGGTTTTTCTTGTAACTTAAAAGAGGAAACAAGACAACCTTGAACATAGCTACTAAACAGGAGTAGTTAATGTAGATTTCAGCTCTAGATGATTCAGTCAATGACCTATTCCTAACCTTTCTGACCTAACCTTATAACAACTTAACATGTTCAAAAGGAAAGGAATTTGTTGACAGCACAGAAATCAAATGTAAAGTTGGAAGTGTTAAATCTCAGGTAACATTTTCAGGTCACTGCTGATGGCCACAGAAGTACATAGGTAGATCTACAATACCACTTTATGAGTTTTTATTATCCCCTTTGCTCAAATAAGTTACTTTGTTCTCCTCTTTTGAGCACTGAAAGTTAGCAATCTCTGACGCTTAATGGGTTTTGACTTTTTTGTGGTGTTTTTCAAGATGTGCAAGCACAGTAGGGAGCCACGTAGAACACTTTACATTTCTGGTGCTTCAAGGAGCACTTAGGAGTTCACAGGAATTAGTAGAAGTGAGAGAGCTTAATTCAATCAAGATAAGTGGGCTCCTAAATTAAGTGCAGGATTCGATTTCTCCTTCCCTTCGTCTTTTAAATTAATAGGATTCCATTCCTGTACATCAACAAGTATGAAATAGAATCATAGAATCCAAATCTAGGGAAGAACTAACAAACGTGACATGGTAATTTTGAACTACGTCATGTACTGTGGAGAAGACACTCCCCAAAACCATTTTGGAGTAGATCTGGTGCTTCTATTTTCTGATAGACAGTTTTCTAGCAAAAAGTACAGTTTCAGTGAGGTAATGCCTGGCAGGAGAATAAGCTTTTAGGTTACATTTTCAGTAGAAAAACTAATATTTATCTCAGGCATGACAAAGAGGTTTGTTATGATATTGGTACGCTAGTAATATCAATTTTTTTACATTAAGATAATTAATTTAGTACAGCAAACAATAATATTAACAATTTACATGAGTTATTCTTTCTCTGCTCTCAATAAAATGCTATATTATACAAATTTTTTATTTTAATACAAATTTGACAATAAGATCTAGTCCAAAATTTTGAATTTTTGCATATCTTCATTTCTAAAGTACAAATAATCAATAGCTACTGTTCTATAAAAACTGAATGCAGTTTATTTAAAAGTTTATTATTTAAAAAAAAGTACTAAAAGAACTTTAAAAACCTGCAATTTGAGCTTAAAACTTGTTTATATATGTTAGAAAAAATGTCAACAATTTAACACAAAGAAAGTTGTTTTCAGATTCTCTCTTATAAATCGTGCTGGAACAGTGGTACATTAGGCTCCAAGGAGAGAAGGGTAAAGATTTCAAGCAAGAGCAAATTAATCAAAAAGTTGAGCTTCAGGAGGACTGAGCCTATTTGTGAATTCAGCTTTAAAACACAGGTTTTAGAAATACAAAAACATTTCATTCTGACACTCTAGTGGGAAAAAATAGTTCTTATTGCTTTATTTCAAACAACACTATAAAAAAAAGGTGTTTTTAAGTGCTGTCATTAAGGAACCAAGCTTCCCTAGATATAATTTCAAGTAGCAAAATATCCTCATTTGCGGGAAAAGCAGTCCATCTTTCCTACCTCAATTTTAAATAATTTACTTTAAGATTCTCCTGAGTCTAAGACATCTGATTGGTATCTTACTACCAAACTGAAAAATACATTACTCTCAGAACTCTTTTTCAGGTTTTTGTTAGCTTTTATTCTCTCTGTAGCCAGTGAGGCACCATTCCATAATTCAAAAAATGAACAAAACTCACACGAAGACAAAGACTAATACTGAAGATAAAATATTCAAGCTCTAAGTAAAAGAAAACCTGGACCAACAGCTAATAAAACTAAGTTTTGGAGAAAGTGATGCAAGTTCATCAGCATCACCACCTTTTAACCTTCTTTTATCCTCCCCTCTCTCTTTAAGTATGCTAGTTTACAGTGATGGAAGGCATTCCTGGTAAAAAAACAATAGTAGCTAGTATATTCTGTTTTCATAGAATCATAGAAGAACCAGGTTGGAAGAGACCCATCGGATTATCGAGTCCAACCACTCCTATCAAACACTATTCAAACTCCTTTAAGCAGAGCTGTTCTCTCTAAATTCCAGTTACAACATGCATTAACTGACTTTTACCAAACACCACTTATCTTAGACTGAATCTTAAGTTTTCATCATTAGAGCCCATAACATTTAAGATCAGAAAGGAACAAGTGTGTCCAGTGCAACCCTTTCACGTGGAACAGGCCAGAGAGCTTGTGAAAACAACTGGTGAAAGATCCAAATACCAATTTGCAGCAGTCATTCTGAGGGAATGGAGAATTGTTTTTGACATACTTCCCATTGGCAACATTTTAAATAAACCTCTACTGTCCAAAGCAGTGTCACACAGAAAGATCTCAATCTGGTCTTGGGAGCTGGCCAACTGCATAGGATACAAAGGATGATATGTTCTGCCATCCTTAGTGCTGGATGTACACAACTAGTTACGGTTGCTCATGCAGTTGTCAAATGTTCATACAGTATCCAAATGACACATGTAAAAAGCAAATATTTCCCTTAAATGGCTTCTCAGAAACACATATTGAATCCTGGAAGTTTCCTTCTGGCAAAAGGGACCTTAAATCTGCCTTGCTGGCTTACCTGACAGTAGTAATCGTGCCCTTTTTGCAAGAATTTACATCCAGAGATGAAAGCAGAAACTTGACTTGGAGGTAAAAAGTAGCAGCTAGCATGAAAATAAGAAAAAAAAATCCAACAACTATCTGATTAATTAGATAATTCTATTACTTATTTTTAAGAACACTCCTTGTGCGGTATAAGTACACAATCTTCCAGCTACTTGAAAAACAATTTGAAGAAAAGTAAGCACAATCACAATGAAAGGATAAAAACTTCCATTCCTATAGAGCAATTGTGATCCTTTTTGAGAGCAAGGATCTTACAGGGAATTCAGAGGAAACTAAATCTTACATTTACCATAAATACCAATAGCTGCATTGAACCCAGTGGTACTAAATCCAAGCTTTGGGTTCTCAGTGGCTTGTACCTGGTTCAAAAGGGTGCCAGAGCAGTACTTCATGTTTGTTTGGTTAGTAAAATATAGTACGCCCTGTCGGTTCTTGGTGCTTCTGAACTGATAAATTCAACTGACACCAAGCGTGCTCACAAAAACACCCAACTTAACCAGAAAATTTTTTGTATTCCTAAACTGTAAAAGTATGGGGTTTGTAACTTGGATGTTGCTCTAAAAATTCAGTACTATAACCCTTTAAATTTGTCAATGTGAAGTATTTTTCTTTGTTTTGAGAAGACTGCAAAATTGCCAACCATGGGGATTTCTGAAGATACCAACTTCCTAGATAGTTTGGGTTTATATTTAAAGGGATAATAACTATAAAATAAGTAGTGGAATTGTTCTGTTATGATCTTTCATATTGCACAAAAAGTCTCCATTTAATTTAATCCCTATAGTTTTGTGTTGTAATATATATGTGTGTTCATGGCTGTAAGCCTCCACACATATGAAATTATGAAATCTGGAACAATTAAAATCAGCTCATCTCTCCAGGAAACAAAAAAAAAACCAAACCCAAACAAACAAGCAAACAAGCAAACAAACTGGCAATTTCTGATGAGAAAATTCCTCAACACAGACATTGACGATTTCCAAATTAAAAGGAAATGGATCTGAACTACAGGAAACCAAAGAGTAGGCTTAAAAAAGACCTTCCAACCTCCTATTGCAGGCACCCACAGACGCCTACAATTACATAGGTCATTCCCACTTGCTACCCCTGCAGATTAATTCACCTGAATATAATGAGTTACAGGAAGATTCCAAAAAGATTGCATTGAGGATGACCAATAATCAGAGGAGTCATTAAAAAAAATCAGTTTACCATGTTAATTATTTTTAAATAGGGAAAACACAGGAGACTGGAGAATTACTATGTAGTAGCAGTTAACCTATGCAGTCTTTAAAAGGATGCAGCAGAAAAAAAAGAAAACACTTCAACAGGAGGCTTGTAAGAATCAAGACACAAAATGAAACATTCACTCCACATTTTCTGACAAGGTTAACAATGTGAAACCGAACTTGTATTGTTCACAAAGAGACCAAGCTAGCAATACCAAAACAAACACTATGAGTAACTCTTTTTAGGCATTACCACTATATTTCACAAGAAGACACGATCTGGGTTTTTTTATTAGTGAGGTGGTTTCTGGAAGCAGCCTGTCATTTTGTGAACTCACTCTTCTGTATTTGTGGAACTGTAGACCTATGAAACGTAGAGCATGAAATGCTGAAAATAAGCCAATATATGACTTCAGCTTTAGCTCTAAGCATGGTAATGAAAGTCATAGAAAACAAATTCTTAGTATGACTGTAAATGTTTATAAGTCTTTTTTTTCTGATAAGAGTTTCTCTTGCTCATACCAATAATTAAGTTAATAATGAGTATTTTCCCAAGTTTCTGAGTAAAGTAAAACAATTTACTTTAGAACATGACCATTCTAAATTATTAGGATGAAGAATTTATTTGTAAATTTTGTTTACTTATAATTTTGATATTATCATGGTAAGTGACCACGTTAACTAGTATCTCATTAAACATGAAAAAGTAAGATGCTTATTTGACATATGTCAGAACAAGTATTGACTTCGTATCTACAGCAATAATTGCAGCAATAATAACAGAAGATAATTTTCTGCTGAACCAGATGATTTTTTTTCTTTTTTAACCAAAAAACCGCTTACTTCGTACATTTTTTGAGATTTTCCTCAGCTGGTCCAATGTCACAAAAGCAATTAATTATTAAGAGGCCTGCTATTTAAAAACAGTTTAAGCTAATGGCATTTCTGTACTCAGCACTGGTGAGGCCACTCCTTGAATACTGTGTCCAGTTCTGGGCCCCTCATCACAAGAAGGATGTTGAGGCTCTGGAGTAAGTCCAGAGAAGAGCAACGAGGCTGGTGAAGGGGCTGGAGAACAGACCCTATGAGGAGCGGCTGAGAGAGCTGGGGTTGTTTAGCCTGGAGAAGAGGAGGTTGAGAGGAGACCTCATTACTCTCTACAAGTACCTAAAAGGTGGTTGTAGAGAGGAGGGAGTTGGCCTCTTCTCATAAGTGAGAGGGGACAGGACAAGAGGGAATGGCCTCAAGCTCCTCCAGAGGAGATTTAGGCTGGAGATTAGGAGGAGGTTTTTCACACAGAGGGTCATTGGGCATTGGAATAGGCTGCCCAGGGAGGTGGTTGATTCCCCTTCCCTGGAGGTGTTTAAGGCACGGGTGGATGAGGTCTTGAGGGACTTTGTTTAATGTTAGATAGGGATGGTTGGACTTGATGATCCGATGGGTCCCTTCCAACCTGGTTGTTCTGTGATTCTGATTTAGAATCTACATGCAGGGCATTTTTAAAAAATTCTGAAAATCTGATGCTTTAAGAGATAAATAAATGAGAAAAAAGATGGAGAAAATAAAGATCTTTCTGGAACAGAACTAGCAAACTAAACCATGAAAATAACTGTGTGAGTTTGCTATAATACAATGTGAAATAAGAACTATCTATCTGAATACCCATACACATTTTACAATTACAGTAGCTATTAACAAAACCAAAAACTTGTAAATTACATCTTTTCCCTGGATTCATTTCAGGTCCCTTATTTGATCAACATAAAGTGAAGCTTATGGATCTGATGCAGTACAGTATTAATGCAGTTAAATCCACTGTAAGACCCAGGAGAGAGCCTTAGCACTGTAAAACCTACTAAAGGACAGATTCAAGTGTGCACCATTTTCTCTAATATCTTTTTTCTAGGTGACATGTCTTGAAGGGAAATAGAAATAGCTCTAAAAATGGCAGGGGACAGACTAAATCACACAAAGCCCCAAAGCCAATGAAAATTAGGGCTTTAGCTAATTGCCTTGTGAGCCATAAACAAAAACATTCTGTTGAAGTGAACTCCAAAGCCACATTCATTTAAAGAAAACTTCATGGAAGATGTGTTTTGGTAAGAAATTCTACTCATTAAGTAAGTAGTTAGGAAATAAGCAGCAGTGGCTCTTGAAAGGGTTCAACTTTTTTTTTTCCCCCACACGCATAACATCTAGTTGTTTATATCCAGCAGAGGTCCAGTTGTTGTATTGAGATCGTCCATTTTCCAGAACTGTTGTGATCCTCTCATCACCCTCATCACAGGAAAGGTCAGCTACATCTTATCAGCTTGGCCACAAAACTTCATCTGCAATGTGCTTATGTCTTGCCAGTAAGACCTGGGACCAGTAATTGAAAACACAATATGGTGGACAGAGAAGGCTAGAAAAGATCTCTGGAGATCCATGTCCCCCTTTTGGCTCAGATATTAACAGAATATAAATAAATAATGCTGAAGTTAAACTGTGCAATTTAGGAGTTAGTTAAATGTCTAAAATAAAAGTTGAAAACACTAGTTCTTCATTGTTGTGCACCATGTTTTTCCAGATCTACATGAGCTGTAATTCCTTACTACTCTAAACTACAATATCTTTCAGGTATTATTACATATTATAATGAGAAACTCAAAATGTAAAGAAAATCTTACTGTCCATAACATAATGGTACTAAAAAACCAAACCAAAACCACATGTTATGAGTGCATTAATTTCTTCCTTGTGCAAACACTTAGCACTTTTTTCAAGGGGTGTCAAATATTCATTCACCTTCCACCGTGTTTGGAAAACCAGGTACAGGTTAAGAATATTGAGTTAGATATCTTAATAATCTTGCTTTTCTCACAATACAGTCTCTTCATATTTCTGACTCTTAAAACAACCCAGAACTGTACATGTACAGAAAGTTATCTCAGTTGGACTGCAAGTTTTGCTGCTACAGCAAAATTGTGTAATTACAATATTTGTCAAGTGATAATTGGCTTATAATTTAGATTAGTGCCATTTTCCACTCAGAATTCTCACACTGGTTTTATTGGCTGTAATCATGTGGGTAAAAACCAGTGCGATTCGACTCTGCATGCTGCACTCTCATCTGTAGATTCCTAATCTTTTAGCCGACAAGTGGATATCAAAAGTCTAAATTCAATATCAATATGATTTAGGGAAATTCAGACATGCATAATATTCTTATGGAAGAAAACAAGTAGTTTTGTTGAAAGTATCATTTAAACACATGTACCAAGAATGATTTGTTGTTTGTTGATAGACAAGCCAAATGTTCATTTATTCAAATCAATAAATTATTACCATACATAAATGGAAAAAAATACAGATGCTTTGATGTTCATAATTTGAAAGCTACCAAATGGAAATGCTACATGGGAACTAAACACCCAGCTTAATATAATTGCTTCTAAAAGTAGTTTAGATCTGTTGCTCATTTTAATGTTTTTTTTTTTTTTCAAAAGACAGTAATGCAATTAAGCATAAGACTCGTCATTCTGCAGAATAAAAAAAAATGCATTCAACTCCCCATTCATAAAAGCAGAGACTTCATTAATTGTTTATGGTAATATAGTATCTGCCACTGCCTTTGTCTGTGCATAATAGTGTGTCCCAGATCATTGCAATCCTGGAAATAAAAGGATAAGGGCTTTGTCCTGTGAAACATGGGATTTTTCTGTTCTGATGAACACCAATTTTAGCTCAGGGTGCCTAAAACCAGCTTGTGGCACCTGACAACCTACGGAATCTTATCTCATAACACACTTCATACATTTTAAACGAATTCTTCTCCCAATATCGACACGAATATCTCCCCTGAAAACAGCAAATTCTCTGACATTATCATGAAGCAATGATATTTTCACCCACGTAAATGTGATCATGTGCAGAATTTTCCTGTTACATGCTATGGACTCATGACTATGACTTCACAGCTGTAAAAAGACACATAGTTTTCAGGAGGAGGTCCCTAGGTTGCAATATTTGTGTCAAAAAGATGATGATTTTACACAGTTACTAAACTGAGTTGTCTGGGTGTTCATAGCATATGCTAAATAGCAATCTCTGTAGTAGCCATCTGAGACCATGGTTCCTGTGGATGCATCTCAAAATTGTGTACAGGCAAATACAAAAATCCTCACACATGTTTTACATGTTATATGTAGAGCACAATAGAACTGTTCACTAACATCCATATTGTGGACATGATACATTCAGTGATAGTGTGTCATCATAAAAGAGCCTCAAAAGTAGATTTTACTTCATTTTAAAAATGTTATTCTTTTTACTGTATTAAAATGATCACTAGTGAAAGCAACCACACCTCATCGTATTCCCCAATGATCTGTAATGGCGTTTGAAACATCACACAGGAATAAAGCTAAACCAAAAAAAAGAGGATCAAGATACACAGAAAAGGGACTAGTAATTGGCTAAGGAAACAGGTTGCAAGTATTCTGGGGAATGCAGTGGTGTAGAAGCATCTTTAAACTAACGTAGTGGATACAGCTCCAGCTAGGAGGTCCTAACATCACTTAATGTATCTATCTCAACACTGCACAAAATCCAAGAAAAAGGAGAGGTAAGTATAAAAAATTGGTAGGTACTGCAGAAGCAAGCTGCCTTTGCAGCCTTTATATGCAGATCCCTGCATAGAATACCTCGAGGTTTCATTTTAAAAATGCCTTTCTTCAACCTGCAAATCACACACTTTCTCATCTTACAAAGAAATTAAGTTTTTCATCCGTTTTGATTGATTGTTTTTCCTTTTCCCATACGATGGGTGGTTTGTACACAAGTTCTCTGCTGTTAGTGTTACCAAAAATAACCATCCTTTATTCTTCTTGCCAGACCTTAAAAGCTCTATTGCTGACCCACCACAAGACACTACTCTGCATTTTTGGGGGGATGGCCTTGTAAGAACAAATGAATTCCAAGTCATATCATGACAATGATTCATACTTCCACTTTGACTGTAAGTCATAACATCCAACATCATCTGGAGCATGAGGTATCTCCATGAGTGGAAATTAATCTGATTTATTTATTCATGAAATGAAATTGCTTTGGCTATAATGTACAGGCTTTAAAGCATCAGTTCTCTCTCATCTCATTATTACGCAGTTTCTTAATTACCTCTCTAATCACACTACCTAATATTGTAAAGTGCCTTGGAGTGTGTAGAGAAGTTGTTGCACATTAAGAACTAAATTAGCAGGTTTGGAGAGGAAAGAAGTTTCTATTGTGCATTTTTTCTAATAGTCCTGTGGAAAGCAAACTGCTTTTCATCTTGTGCTCATGTTACAACTCTGAAAGTCTCGATGGCATGGTAAGTACATATGTTTCAGAGAAGAGGATTTTGCAGAATATCACTTGGAAATTACAGTTCATGAAAATTTAACTTCCAGCCTATGACTTCTTTGCATTTGAGTTTGGTGCAACTACTGTGAAGTATATCAAAAGAGGGCTTGAAGAAACAGATGACAAAACTGTAGGTTGCAACATGGACCTGACCCTGAGGCATGAATCTCTGAGGTATCTCTGGTTTAGGAATATCTTCTTCTAATACTGGATTGCATTCACATTGTAAGCTTTTGGGTTTTTTAAAAAAAACAATTGTTTTCCAAAGATTCGATGCATGAATCCTAAATAGACCAATTGCCTTCCTCAAATTCATATACTCCATATCTGCTCTAGAAGACATACAGTTTCTTCACTAATATTTAACCAGATCACCCATTTGCAAAGGACCATAGAAGTCAATATTCAATTAGAAACTTTCAGTTTAGTCTATCGTCTAACTTTGATTTCAATATGCCATTGACTTGCTGTGAAAACATTTCTTGATGTTATTTTTTTCTTGAGGTTCCCATTAATAAAAATAATACAAGTCAATCAGTCTCTGTCCATCTGAAAAATTGTTTCCTGTTCATTCTTCACTAGGTACTTAAAGACTGTTTATTCTAGCATAATTTTGACTCTAATTTTGTCTCATTGCTGTTCACCAATTCTTATTCTCTGTTTTTTTATGAAGTTTTACTCTACTACATAAAGTCAGAGACACAGGCATTTCTCCTTATTGCCTAAATATTTGTATTGACTTCATAGTCATCTAGTCTACAGCGATGCCAGCTGGAAAAGGAATGTACAGCAGGTTCCATAACAAAGTTTCATTATAAAAGAGGGTATTGCTCATTAAATTCCCTTTGAAGAGCATGAAATTCTGCCTTGAATTCATATATTTCCTATAACAAGGGGTTATGTGGACCCTCGCCTATTACAACCACATGTTATAAGAAATCTGTCTTTTTGAGTAGTTTGACAACGATTCCTATTTTATGTCATCTTTCTTTGGAAAAAAAATCTCATGCTTACGAAAAACAAGTTCTGCCACCTGACATTTTTAATGCATGACAACAATCTTCCTTTCTAAAGCAGGACTAGCCAGTTCTTACTCCATTTTATGCCTGAAAAAAATGGCTTGATGCCACAGAGTTCTGCAGTTAGATAGAGATCCCTACCTATACTCTTTGCTTGTTTTGTTCTGTTCTTTCTCCTCTTAAAACCTACTTCATTTTTGGTTTTATTTTAAAAGACATAACAATCCACAATTGAGGAATAATAAAAAGCTTGAATGTTTCAAATAGCGCTGTTCTCAGTCTGCAGGGGGGAACAAGAGAACAGGTGGTACTACTTGGAGACTATCATATAAAGAAAAACAAAGTAAATTGTACAGTTATACATCTCAGAATTCAACTTAAAGGATGCAGTTAGGTTTTTAGCAGGTAATCAGAAAACTTAGTCTATGAAGCTCCTTTGTTTACACTTCATAGTTTCTTACCATCCTACTAAAATAAAATAAAGACAAAAATATAGTGGAGAAGCTGCCATCAAGTAGAACTGCACAGACAATATGGCATGCATTAAACGATTTCTCAAACTGTTCTTACCCGTAATTGGACAGAAAGTAGCACAGAACGACTGTTAAAATCAAGCAGCCATAATAATTTCCATAACAGGTCCTACTCGCATAGCAACACCTTGGGGCTGTCATGTCCAGCCAAACCTAATGAGTCTGCTGCTCTATATGCCTCTGTCTTTCATAAGAAACAACTCTGCAAGTAGCATTTTCCATATCAGACTTCATGCATTCAATCAGCGAGCTTTCTGCAGATTCTCAGTCAAGACTCTGTAAGTCATTTGTCCCATCACCTCTCCCCTACACTACTAGTAATTGTGCCAGGTAATGCAGAAATAAGGTAAGGGGCAAGACTATTACAAATAATTCAAATACACACTGTTATTTATATGTACACGCATATAAATTTTCATAGAGTCATCCGCTATGTTTTCCTTAACACATGGAAAACAGGTCCATGTTAGTTTTTCCTCAAATGCAAATGCTTAGAGTGTGTTCAGCTAAAGCGACATGTCTGCTAGTTCAGGTCTTGCATGCAAACTTTCACCTCCACTCACTCCACTCCACTCAGATCCTGTTGCAGAGCATTTCATGGGCTACACAAACCTCCCATCTGAACCACTGCAGCCACTTTTCAGAGTCTTAAGTGAGCAAATAAATAAATAAAGCCAGATAAATTCACTCCCTTTAGACTGCAGGATGGGCTAAATACCACCAAGATGATAAGTCTTGATTTGAGAAGTCAGTTTATATTCTGTCTTAACAGTAAAATTATGGTGATCCTGGCATTTCTATAATGGAAGTTCTGTGGAAAATATTTTAAGACAGAACATCAAACAAACAAAGGAAAAAAAACCCAGCAATACAGATCATCTCAAAAGTGTTGTAAAACATAATCAACTGACAGCACAATCTGGAACTTTTTTTTTAAAAAAAAAAAAGATACAGAAAAGAGGCTTGGATCCAGTAGGCTAGGAAGGGAGAGGAGAGCGACAACAGGGGATGTGCTTTTTGAACAGTTCATACTCCTTATCCATGTGCTCTTCAACTTTTAGAGAAGAGTAGAAATGCAGTGCCTTTGAACATGTCAGCTCATCTAAGCTAGAAATAATGCTCATCTGTTCTTTCACTTTCCCTCTTATGAGAGAGGTATAGTGAAAAGATGGTCTCTCACAGTTGCACCTCTAGGATGGAATATCCGACAAAGTTTTGGGATACACAGACTTGACTATTAAACAAACTAGAGAACTCGTGCACAAACAAGCTTCTGTAAAACCCTTTTCGATATTTACCATCATGTAGACATTGCAACTGAACACTTTTATGATATAAATAGCCAGAAGGACTACTCATCCCTCTGTCATTTGATAATATGAAGCAATCAGTTTATTATATATGAATAGATCAGGGAGTCTGAGGGAAAAAAAACACACTCTTTGGGCTAAAAGACACAAAGCAATGTGCATGCTCTACCCATGAAAGAAAAAGTTAGTAATTAGAAGATTTCTAAAGGTCATTGAAATTTCAGAAAGAGCTGTCCAACAGTAACAGTGAATAAAAATAAAAACAAAAAACCTCAACAAACTGAAAAAAAACGCAACCCAATTGTTTCCCAATGAAGGTTTGTTCATTGTTAAATGTAATTATACACTGCTACTGTCTGCAATATCAGGAAATTGATATCAGTTATCCAGTCCACCACATATTCCTTTGTTGCTTGCCTAGGAGGGTATTAATATCCAATATGGTATCATAAGCTTCTGAAAAGCATATTTTACAAGCATGCTGAGCAACAGTCCTAGCCAAAATGTTTGAAACATCCTCTTTCTCAAAGCCAGACACTGAGAGCAAAAGGCAGCCGACAGATTTTTGAAGCATCAGCACTCAGTGGCTGGAGAGGTGGATATAGATTGATTTTACTGACAGTTACTGAGCTGACACTTCTTGATTTGGATGCTCAGAAACAAAGCTGTAGAATGAGAACCTGCTGGTTCTAAGTGATTTTGCATATTCTTCACAGCAAGTGTAAGATTACCCTTTGTTTTAGGCATAAGGGGTTCTAAGAAAAATGGTACAATTCAAGCTTGCTGAACTGATTTCATTAACAGAACTACACCTTCTTCAGGAAGGATTTAAGAATATTGTATTCTGAATTACAGCTAAGATGAGCTGCTCTAAGAGAGGGTAGCAGACAAAGAAGTTTCAGCTATGTCTTTCACCTTTACAGAATTCTCCTTTCTTGTCAATGAATTTCATTAATTTTAAACAGAGATTTCTTTTTTAAATAAGATAAAACTCTAGTTATTGAGATACTATACATGTTTGCCTGTAGAAATAAACAAAATACTCAAGCTATTTGGATAAATTGGTTGCAAGAAAGCTAGTATGATTAATGAGTAAAAAAAAAAAAAAAAGGATAAATCCCACAACAATTAGATGCTTTCATGAAATGATCATTGCAGAACCTCTTTTTCAGAAATGTGATAGTGAATCAGCAAAAAGGAATTGAAGTACTCTGTTCTATTCAGAGATGGACTATATCTGCCTTCCTCTCAACTAAATATTAAATATATTCTCAATATTAGGATATAAAAAAAAAAAAACCAAAAACAAAAAAAACTTTTGATATTTTTTCCTACTATTCCACAGTGCTTGCACCCAGATTATCTTTAGACGTTGAGTCACTGGAAAAGTATACATTTGTATTTGGTATTTTGATGTGGTTTAGATTCATTTGTGTTACAATTTGGGCCATAAAGAATACATTGACTTAATTCATTTAGTCCTTATAATTTCATAAAGAGATAGATTTGTATGGACGTACAGCTTTCACTGTAGTATCTCATACAAATGTGGATACAGTGAAGGGCAAGACAGCAGACAAGAGAGACCAGTGGTGACTTTGGTTGTAGCAGTTCCCATGCTCCCCTGAGCCGTAATTGTCAATATTATCTAGTATGTGCTACCCTTGGCATATCTAGAAACAGTTATGAATAATCTTCTTTTGTATAATATACTAGCACCTTCACTGCTCCATTTTTTTTTCAATTTTTTAAGTGCTACAGCAAAATAAACATTAACATTCACGATCATTTTAGCAGCTTTCATTCACATGTATCTACTCAGACTTTCTAAAACAAGTAATTGTATTATGACCATTTTATACTTCGTTATATTTGACAGAATTTAGCCTTTCTTTCAGATCTTGTCCTCCATGCTTTTATTTCTCTTACCTTCTAGCTTTAAAAATAACATTGTACTTAAAAAAAAATCTTTTTGGAGACAACGTGACAGCTTTTTATTCCTCTACTGTTGATAGAAGTGAATTAAACTTTGCTCTTGACTAGATATATAAGAGCAATCCCTCTCTACAGAGTTTTGTTTAATTATCACCTATAGTAACCTTAAGGTTACTTAAGGTCATTTTCCCTTGTCAATGAGTTGTCCCCCTAACTTTAATTTACCAGCTTGAAAATGTTCTTTGGTCTCTTAAGAATCTGCTCTTCAAAGAAAATGAATAAATAAATAAATGAAATTTGAGAAACAGCTCATTTACTTTGCTCTTTAGAGCCCACATTTTTCACTATTTATAAGCATGTGGGTGACTAATGTGCACGCATGGAGATATTTGTGATTCCCAAGAGTTCAATGGATTGTAGCATGAATGATTATTCATCTGTAAGTTTGCATTGCAACTGGACTATCTTCTACTGAATACCCACTATTTATCACCAGTAATACTTCAACTGAAAAAAATGTCTATTATGGAAAAAGTCAAAGCAATATCATGTGATGCATGTGACCAATAATGACAATAAAATGTCTTTCAACACCAACTGCATTCCAAGGTAATTCTTCCTTGCCTTCTATAGCATTTCAAAAAAGTAGATCTGGAATGTATCTTCCCTGAATAGTTGGAGTTTGTTATTTGGGTTTTTTTCCTTCTTCCTTTCTTTAGATGTGTTTTTTGTTTGGTTTGAGTTCTTTTTTTTTTGTTTGTTTGTTTTCCTTTTCTTTATTGGAAGGCGGGTGACAGAGGGGAGTAGAAGCTAAATAAAGAGATAACTGCTGCATGAAGATGGAGAATAGCAAAGCCATTGATCTTTCTTTATTACACTGTGGAATTTAGTACTTTAAATTTTCTATTAGACAGGTTTTAAGTACATTTTTCTAGTATTTCTAAAGTTGTTTAGGGGTAGGTGTTATACAGAATCAACAGCCTATGGTCCTATTCAGATGAATCAGCTACAGCATGGTTCTCTGTTGTCCCTGACATAGGCAAAATCATCAGCTACCATCCTTCTACAATGAAAGGGTCATTTGCAGACAATACTTCATACAATCAATATTTATCTGAGGCAAAAGAATCTGACCAGTTCTACTCGCCATATTCTACATCCCCTGTTCATAGATATACCTTCAAAGATGAATGTGTCTAACCATAAAAATAGATAAGCCTTAGTGTCACATGGACAACACTTGTGAATTCCAAAGACAACAGTTTTATTTTGTCACAATTTGGATCAGGACAGTTAACAGCTACATTCCTTGCTGGCAACTTGTCAGTTTGGAATCTTTAGTTCAAAACCACATATGGTTTCCAAGTACAAAATAAACACTAATTATGTCTTTCTGTGCCTTTTTATTCTGTGCTTCTGCAGTCTTCTCTAGGGTTTGGGAGTGCATTTGTTTATTTTACTATAACCAGAGTATCAGCCATTCCCATTTCTGCAAAAGTTTAGGTTTTGTCAGGTTTGTTGTTGGTTTAGATATTAATTTTAGGGTTTTGTTGTTATTTTTTGGGGGGAGGGCTGGTTGGTTTTGGTTTGTAGTTCGCAGATTTTGTGAGGGTAGAGGGGGTTGGTTGGGGTTTTTTTGGTGGTGGTGGTGGTGGTTTTGTTTGGTTTTTTTTTTTTTTTAAGACAAGATGTGATAGTCTTACTTCGCAATACATTTATAGTTAAGTGAGATATCTATGTACATGCACATATAGATACAGGTATCTCTTCAGATACTCATACTGCCTCTTTTGAATAATTAACGCCAGAAAACTATTAAAGTGAAATATGTGCCAAGATGAACAAAGCTATTATACAAAGAACTTCAGATTTTTAAAAGTCTGTGCACTCATTTTAATTAATTAATGCTAATTAATACAGAAAGAAAACAATGCGGACACTTAATATTAAAATTTAAACTGAAGTTATGGCTTTTTTTTTAGTTTATCTCATCCCTAATGCTAATAACAAAAACTAGACACTATCTTTTATAGCCAAAAGACTGCAGTCTGGAAACCTGTTACATTTGCATTTAGTCTCTTAAAATGTTTTAAGCATACTTACTCCCTTTGGACATTGAGGGGGATGTTTGACTGCCAATTGCATTTCAATCTGTTTTATTTTGCTGAATGCCTTTCAGTTTAGTGATTAAAAAGCTAAAAATGCCATTCTAAGAAGGTGCTATTATTATTTAAATTCGGTTAAGTCAAAGATATAAACAAGAGCAGGACCATTAGATACATCAACACTCTTTTTTATCCCGACATTATTTTTCTCATTAGAATGTTTCTAACTATCTTGAATTGATAACTCATCATCTCCTGATATAAAAAAAAAAAAATTACCTATAGAGAGATAATATGAAATGCTACCGAATACTGCAGTGTGATGCCATTTTCATTTCACTGTTTTTACTATTCAGCTTTATAGGAAGTACAGCAGATTTATTGTTCCTGTCTCACAGGAGCTGGTCAAGACAAACCTGGAATATAAATATAATCTTTGTGGTCTAGACAGCATTTCACTGCCTTCTTAGTCCATAACTCAATTCCAGCAATCTGGGATTCTTCCTGGCATTTTCCCCACCTCTTTTATTGTTTGTAAAGCCTAGAAGGTATAAGTGCATTACAGGTTGTGAAGTGCTGCCCAAGCAAGGAGGCCATAGACAGAGGGCAGCAGATAGATTTCCTCAAGTGTACCATTTATTACTATGCAATCTCATGCAACTGAACTATCTGTTTTTCTGTCTCCTTTCCTCAGTAAGCTTTTTAGGCCACAGTATTTTTATATCATTTATATATACTGCCTAAAAGAACAGGTCCTTAACCACTACAAAGACTAAAGCACAGAGCAAATATAATCAGATATCACTGCATTACTTGCATGCCACTATTAACACCAAGTGTGGTACTCATCACTTATTGTGTGTTTGAACCATTATCATCTCATTCATATGGAAGTGCCCACAGGAAATTTTTACTTTCGCTCTGCTGAAAAGGTTCTCCAACTTTTGTGTGTTTGGATTGAAAAGTGGCACAGAGCAAGGAAGAATTAACTCCTGTTCACAAAAGATCAAAAAAGACTACCATGCAACACTGAAATGACAAGATTAAGAGCACAGGTCCTCCCCACACAAAGAGCCTTGAAGAAAGGGCCCTATGTGGAAATGACTTCTTTAACCCATCATCTCCAAAGGCATTTAAACCACTTCAGCTGGGCACCCCTGCAGAGACATCCAAGAACACACTGAATGAACAAATTCCAGGACCTGAAACAACTGCTTTAGGTCCAGTACTTCATGGCAGTGTCACGAAACCTGTATAAAAGTACATTTGGGAAAAGCGAAGGATACAGCCACAGTTCTGTTGCGTGAAAGTAAGGAGAACTGGAATGAGTTGTAAATGACATGTATAAGATGTTGGAACCATGATTTTTTTTTCTTGGTTTTGTTTTTAATTTTCAGCCTTGTACATCAAGCATCAATGTGGATCCTGGCCAGTTTAAAAGCATAGATGTTCCTGAAGGCTTAGATGAGTCAGAGGTATTTTTTTTTTTAAAGCATGTGCTTTGCTTTCCACTCTTGCATCCATTACTCTTCTTTCCCCACTACTCCCACACAGAGAACTTCCCTTAATTTTAGTTCTACAATTCTACTATCTCTCCCATCTTTTCCTGGCTGTGACTTATCCACTCCAACTATGTTTCCACCACTATCATCACCCTCATATCATAGCTGCTCATTTGTAAATTTGTCTTTGGTTCTTTCCCTCTCAAAATCTTTCACTATCGTCTCCCCACTCTCATCATCCACTCCCTCCTAGGATACACCTTCTCCCTAACAAATTCACCTTTTTAACTACTACCCCCATTCTCCTACTTTGCATTTATTTCTATATACACTTTCCATGGCATGTATTTTGTCAGTATCTCTTTTTGCAGTCAATATCATCTATGACCTCCGTTCCTCAACCTAATCCTTGTGATGTTTTTTTTTTTCTTCACTGGAATTACACCAATACCAAGTTAACATTTGTGGAAAGGCAGAACTACACTTAGAAGTGTACAGCTAAGTGTGTGTATGTATACTGAAAGCATTGGGGATTTCTGGGCAGAGAAACCAGGACTTAGACTGCCAATGTACTTTCGTATCTAGTGGGCACCAAACATCTTCAATGTTGTGGACACCAAACCCATGTGCAATAAAAAGGCTGCAAAAAGCCGGAGGGTTTAGTCCTGTGACCTGTCCAGTGCCTGCCAGCAATCAGCATCTCTACAGCATCTCTGCTTGCTGCAGACCGTAGATGTCGGGTCACTGCTAATACACGGAGCTCCATCCTCAGTGTGAGTTAGAACACCACCTTGGGCCAGTGCAGCTGGAGAGAAGGGGGAACTGGCTCTTCTAGCAGCAGTTCCAGAAGCAGCTTCACCATACCCTCAGACGAATCCTCACCATCACCCTTCCTGACTAAGAAAACAAAGCCTGTTGATCTTGAATTGTGTGTTCATTTCTGGGCCCCTCACCACAAGAAGGATGTTGAGGCTCTGGAGCGAGTCCAGAGAAGAGCCACGAAACTGGTGAAGGGACTGGAGAACAGGTCTTATGAGGAGTGGCTGAGAGATCTGGGGTTGTTTAGCCTGGAGAAGAGGAGGCTGAGAGGAGACCTCATTGCTCTCTACAACTACCTGAAAGGAGGTTGTAGAGAGGAGGGAGCTAGGCTCTTGTCCCAAGTGCCAGGGGACAGGACAAGAGGAAATAGCCTCAAGCTCCACCAGGGGAGATTTAGGCTAGAGATTAGGAGGAAGTTTTTCATGGAAAGGGTCATTGGGCATTGGAATATGCTGCCCAGGGAGGTGGTTGATTCACCTTCCCTGGAGGTGTTTAAGGCAGGGGTGGATGAGGTCCTGAGGGACATGGTTTAGCGTTTGATAGGAACGGTTGGACTCGATGATCTGATGAGTCTCTTCCAACCTGGTTGTTCTATGATTCTATGATTCTATGATCTGAATCCTGATCTCCTATCCATGGGCCTCGAGGTAAAAATCTAATATATAGAGAGATCATTTAGATTTACATCACTCGAATATGAATAACTCCTAGATCATAGTTCTGGACAACTAGGATGCACCATGTCAACATCATATATGGAGATTAGCGGACACAATTGAACCAGAAAAATCACAACAGAATACATCTTACGTAAGTCTCCACATACATTTATACTAAGTCTTCAAGTATTTGTAAGCATTTTCTTAGATTATGGGGGTTAACCATTACGTCAAAATTCATATTTTTTTTCTGTAAATAGATCTAATATGCTGCCACAATTTTTACAAAGTACTGAGTCAAAATTTTAATCAGAGAAACTCCTATAAAATATATGCTCTTCACTCAGGAATAAAAGTTACTAAGATTTGATCAGTATACATGTGAATAATAAACTAAAGAAGCAGCAGCTATCTTTTAGAAAAATGTATCCCATCTATGCCCACAACCAACACTTAACTACCACATAGTAACAATTTACTGTTTGTTTCTATGATTTTCAGGGACGTGTAAAATAAAACTTGAATGGCATCAAAGATAAAACATACCACAAGCTTGATAGCAGAATTGGATTTTTGTTCAAATTACTTGTTGTATTGAAAAAGAAAACTAGCTACTAGAGCAATTTGTAACCAACAAAACCTCCATTTAAATCAAAAAACATTTGTTTGGGAAAGAAAAGTAGCTCCTGACAAAAGTCAGAAATTTTTCATACCCTCTTTATGCTCAGGGTGCATTTCTGCCTTAAAAGTTTGGTGGAAGAAAGAAAGAAAACAAAAGGCACACACAAACCCCCTCCTATAATTTTAAGAAAAATCATTAGTTGAATCCCTGTGTTGATTCATACTTTCAGGTACTACAAATTTTGAAGGTTTGATTCCACATAAGCAATTTCTCTTCAAAGTAAAGGCTGTCGTTTCATTTCTTATCCTGGTGAAAACAGTTCATTACCTCTAGAGTTGACTTAGTCCATTACAAAACATCTTTCATTTCAAGACCTAACTGGAAAACAAATTACTTTTTTTTTGTTTCATTAATAACATTAAAGGTGCATTATTACTACCACATTTTCTGCCAGTATGTTTGCTAAAATCTCATTTCTCATACCGTCATTTTGAATAATTACATCATGGTACTTCATAACCTCACCCTCCCATCTCAACTACCCCAGACACAAGCAGCAACACACGGTAAGATGCAGAAGAACGATATGACACTTTCCTGTTCACTACCACCAAAATGCAGCCATTCTTAAAACAGAGCTTGAATCGTCCAGTCTCCTCCAGCACGGAAGCAATCTCGCAAAAAAACTAATGTCTTTCCCTATTTTCACCTCCTGTGTGTCACTAACAGCTATTTAGTTTTTAACCCACAAAAATTAAACATCCCTACAAATAACTTGTATATAACTGTGAGAAAACTGGGTTCAACTGAGATTGAGCCAACCCAACATCCCACCCCAAATTAAGCAGTGCCCAATCTGCAGGGTCAGGAGGTCAATCTGGAGGGATAGGAGCCTGAAATGCTAAATGAGGTGTGAAGTACCATAATTAGGTGTGAAATCTTTAGCAAATTAGAGCAAACAATTCCTTAAAAAAAATAACAACAGTTGTATTGAACCAGTATCAAAAATTTATTTCTGCTGCAAATCCATACAGACTGATTCCTTCAATTTTAAGAGTAAGATAGTCCTTAAATACAGTGACAAAAATAGATTAAGAAACTTCAAGCAACTGTTGCATTCTAAATCTTGTTGAAATGTGTGCCTTAGCTTTTATCCAGGTATAAATTCATCTTTTCCTTAATGTCAGTAATACTGTTCTCTTCTTCCATCCTGTTCTTCCCTGGGTTGTAGCTACAGAAATCAAATAATAAACTAACATACCTGGCATGAAAAAAAAAATATTTGAATAGCTAGATTCCTCAGAAATATGCAAAGACTGTCTACAGTCTTAGAGACAAAGGGGATTCCTGCAAATTCTAATAAACACTTCTACAATATTTGCATATACAGGATATCTCCAGTCGATCAGATCTATCTGTCTCCAGTAAAAATGAAAATATTTATCTTTTTGTATAAATACCTTTTACATATTCTGCAGGAAAATGATGGGGGATGCTTTGTTAGCAGTATTTAATTACATTTTGATAACAATACGAGACATCTGTATCCACTCTGAAGTAACACAGTATGTTCTGGATTATTTTTTTGATACATTCACCTGCATTTTATTTTTAGTCTGTAAAATGTAGACATATCAAAATATTAGTTACTAAAATGTCGATATTTTTCTGATTACATGTCACTTGAGTGGTACTTTAAGCATCATTATGAGAGCCAAGTTCTTTATCTAGTCTACCTTTCTCAGTTCTACCAACTAGCATGAAAGTTTTAAAGAAGTTAAATGTAGACACTGTTATTAATTTTTTCCCAGCTCTATAGCTTCCTATATCTTTCTTATATTGCCATAGATACTTTCTTTCAAATCAGCCCATTGCATGTGTCTTGAGTTAATTTAACAGAGATTCCTGTCACTTCAGGCAAACACCTGAATTTCTGTTCCTATTCAAATTAAATATCTGTATTTTTTTTCCTTTCTTCTATTCAACTTACTATACTCCAAACTGCTCGTTACAGATTTCTCCTTAAAGTAACTTATTCCATAAATAAGTTGCATTTTACAGCTCAGTAAAATGAAGCACAAGATTAATGAAAAGCTATTTCAGGATATTTACCATTTTTTTCTAGACTTAAGAATCAACAGCAGTTTGTACTCAAGAAGCACAAATCAATGATATCCATAGAATAGGCAACATTATGAAACTGTGAAAAGACTAGATTTTAAAGAAATGTCATTCAAAAGAAAAATGGCTACTTTTCTCTAGTTTTGTCAGTCTTCTCACAAAATCAAAATAAAACCAAATATATGTAGCAGCCACAGGGAAGCTACCACACAGGTAAAAAAATCTATAAATAGAATTTATTTTCTGACTGAAGTGTGCAACCCTCTTTCTTCCTGGGATACATATATTCACCTGGACTAAATACAATCTTATTAAATTATCAGTTTGATTTTAAGGAGGGGGGAATCAAAAAATCAAAACAAGTCACAGTTCTTCAGACAGTTTATAAATCAGAAAAGCAAGGTATGTAAAACACTTCACTATACAATCAATAATCCTAAGAGTTATAGCTGTTTGGAGCTATGATGGTAAAATAGCATCCTATATTTGTTCTTCAGACAGTGTTGAGTCAGATTGGTTTTCTTGGAGCAACCTCAATGAAATAAAACAAGCTTTCTCTCTCCATTCCTCCTAAAATATCTATGTAGCTATTTGAATACTAAATATCAACTCTATTATGCACTATAAAGAAGGGTCCCAAACCATTAAATATGTCTCCATACCTTTGGTTATCCAGACGTTCTTCATGTATAGCTCTACAGAGTATTATAAAAGTGACATAAAGGTAGTTCAACACCTGTTAAGTTGCACAGATGTTCAGGTATTACCACATTGCCCCAATGAACTCATGGTTTCCATCTAGAACTTATTAGGATTCAAGATATGGGAGAGCAGACAAAAAGGAGGACTGTGGCATTTCCTCAAAAATTATGCTACTTTCTGAAAGTTTATACAACATTACATAAATTAATAATTGGAATATCCCTCTGCTCCTCCTGGAGAGTTTGGAACCTAGGTCAAATAACATAGAGACAAAGAACTACAGAACTAGCGGAATATTTAAAATCTACTGGTATTTTTATTTGAGCGTCTCAACATGTCTGTATTTTATAAACAAGCTCATCCTTTAGAGTTTATTTTCTGCAAACATTATATGAAAATATAACTGTGCAAATAAGCACAAGGTGAAGCTAAGTTCTAAATTTGGTTATTGGTGATTGCCGGTAACTAACTCCCTTTGCAACAGGCAGAGACTAGATATAGACAGAATATACAGTTATTAGCAAATACTGAGACAACCAAATTTACCAAACACAAACTGCAAGTCACACTTTAATCATTGTAAATTTTACTGTTGATCTAAATGGAAGCAGAATTTGGTTAACTTCCTGAGATCCAGCCAGCTGTGAAACACAGCCAGCTGTGTTAAATAGCCTATGAAACTACAGTGTGTAGTAAAAATAGCATGTGTTGTGCTCAAAGGATTTATTTAAAAGCTCTAAGTGAAAAAAATCTGAAAAAAGCAATAGAGAAAAAAAGCATACACAGATGGGCGCTTAATTTTAAAAACTCGCTGAAAAACTTTGAGATTGTGTAGTTCAAAAGTCATTGGAAAAAAACCCAAAACTTCTTAGAGCCTTCTAAAGGTGTTTCAGACAGTTTCATCCCAACTGGGATAATCACATAAACATTGTACACTGGGGACTATTTTAGACCTAAAGCAGCTACAGTCATCATTCCTGGCCCTGGTTTCTGTAGCCCAGACTGCTTGCAAGCTTATCATTACAGAATCATAGATTCACTAGGTTGGAAAAGACCCCCAGGGTCATTGAGTCCAACCCTTCCTATCAATCACTAAACAATGCCCCTCAGCACCTCATCCATGTGTCTTTTAAACACCTACAGGGAAGATGACTCAAACACTTCCCTGGGCAGCCTGTTCCAGTGCCCAAAGACCCTTTCAGTGAAAAATTTGTTTCTGATGTCCAGATTGCTGACAGGCTGCCCATTCCAGCACAGGACTTTACGGCAAATGGGCTCTTTGGAAACTAAGCATGATTTTTGAGAAAACATGAACCAAAACATAACAACTTCAAACTTTTCATTCTCAGGTAAAAATGTCTTTGTAGGGAACATATAGTTCTCTTGTCCTGACCTTGCTTTGTGGTTCACATGTTACAGTCAGACTTATTACCTCTGGTGTATTCCAATTCTGCTACAATAATTTTAAAAAAATGATTATTTTAAATCTCCATTTTCTGTCAAAAAGACCCTTTGTGATTTGTTTTGACTACTGTCCTTTTAGAACTTTTCACCCTGATGTAAAACTAGAACATTTCTTGTGCCGATTTCAATATTTACACTTGACTCTTACCACAAGGAGACATTTACAATGGGAAAAGGTTAATGCTACTGTGCTTTTTTTCCCAAGACTGCTACAATAGTTATATCAAATGCCACAGCACCTAATTGGCCTCCTTCAAAGAATGGTATTTTATCGAGATCTTCAGTGCACATAGAGACTGTGGATATTCTAAAGAAACTACAGGGGTGGCAGCTTTTTCCCCTCCTCCCATCACGCACATCACTCACTGGGCATTCACACACACCTTGTTATGCAACAGAGAAGAAACTTGACCTTTCTAATCTCCATTCAGGTCAGAGATATGGCTGTTGCTACTGGTATTACCTTTTCTAGGGAAAAGAAGCCGTGTATTTCTGCTTCTCTATATAACTCAGTGAAGGTTTCTCGTCATGTAATTAATGAATTTGCTGTGGTTTGTGTAAAATTACTTTACATATCCTCCAGCATACTGAGAGACCCAGATATAAAATTTAGTAATCTGTTCATGTATCTATAATGCTTCCCAGTGTACTGAGACTCTTTAAAACAATTACTTACCAGCTGAACAACTCATATTATGAGGTACAATCACAACATGACAACATCCTGCTCAGCACTCAGCAAAGTACTCGTCATAGACCTTAAAAATTTATCTGAAAATACAAAAGAAAAAAACAAGAAAAGATAAGTTTATCTCACACTCTTACCAAGCACATTTTTTTCAGGCACATGAGGATGTGTAAGGAAGCATTTTCTTTGACATTTAAAAATAATTATTCTCAAGTTTCTTAGTATTAGGTATCCAATGTAAGTTTGCATATGAACAGGGAGCTAAATATTTTGCAGACATTACAATAAAAGTAAGTCTCCAGTTACACTTTTTAAAGGAAAACCACTTTAACAGGGTCATATATTGTTGTACAGCATCTGGCTTAGTAAACTCTATCAACTGTTTGTAGTGTTTTTAATGGGTACTACTACTTGAATTCTATGTATTCAAATGTGGGGAAAGATAATCTTTTTGTCATTCACTTCTTTCCCTTTTCTCTGTGATAACAGAAAATTTTCTGTGCTTGAAATCGATATGCAAGTAAAAGAGATACAACACGTCCAGCATGTTTTAATTCAATCCTGTGGTTTGAGCAACCTGATCTTTCAGAGCATAGAGAAGCAGCCGTGATAACCAGGAATTCCAGTGATCTGTGTGGATCAGGTACATTTTAATTTTTTATTTTTCTCCAAAAAGTCATTCAGTAAAGGTCTTTAAAGTGGTTTAAGAAATAGTTTCCTATCCTGAATAGGAAACTCATTTCTTCAGAGGAAAGTCTGAAAGAACTGACAGAAGAACATTAAAATCTCAAAAGGGCTTAGAGAGGAAAGGGTGAAAATATATCATTATTTAACACCAGTAACATTATTATTCAGTTTGATATCTTTTAATCCTGTCACATTTTAGGAATGATTTTAACTAAATTCTATCTCAGCTTCCAAAAGTCAAAAAATATCCTCATAAAACAGCTAGCTAATAATCTCAATAGCACTTTCCTTATTGGTCTCCCCACTTGTCCAGTTGTCACAGGTGTGTTCCATTGCACTTAGAATCATAGAATAACCAGGTTGGAAGAGACCCACCGGATCATTGAGTACAACCATTCCTACCTATCAAACACTAAATCATGTCCCTCAGGACCTCATCCACCTGTACCTTAAACACCTCCAGAGAAGATGAATCAACCACCTCCCTGGGCAGCCTGGTCCAATGCCCAATGAGCCTTTCTGTGAAACATTTTTCCTAATGTCTAGCCTAGATCTCCCCTGGTGGAGCTTGAGGCCATTCCCTCTTGTCCTGTCCCCTGTCACTTGGGAGAAGAGGCCAGCTCCCTCCTCTCTACAACCTCCTTTCAGGTAGTTGCAGAAAGCAATGAGGTCTCCCTTCAACCTCCTCTTCTCCAGGCTAAACAACCCCTTCTCTCTCAGCCATTACTCATAAGGCCTGTTCTTCTGACAGCCCCAAGGAGAATCTGAATTTCACAGTATCCATTTTCACCTTCTTCCTTTTATATTCCTATACAGAGGTGAAGATGTTTCCTCTGACTTGCTCAAGGGAACACTTTATCAGAAACATGATGAATGACTGCATTAAGGAAGAAAAGTGAAAAACAAATGTGAGATGCTTGAGCACAAGGAGAGGTTTTGTACCATTATTTCCAATGGCTCTAAGAGCAGCAGAATGGGGTAAAATGGATATTTTCTTTTCTAATTCTCAAAGTGACAAAGACAGAACCAAATAAAGTTCTCTCATCCTTAGTATTTTATATACGCTCCACACCATAATGTTCCACGTGTATTTAGTCATAACTCCAGATTTTAAAGTTTTGATGAAGCAAACTCCAGATTTTGTGGGTAGCTGATTAATGAAGATCTATTTCTAATGATGATGTTTACATGCTCTTAGTACTTCCTGGTTTCATATAGGAAAAAAAATGTTCAGCTTCTCCTCAAGAAAGGAGGTGTTAAAAATGACCATTGTGCTGTACTCTGAATTGCAGAATAAGTAACTTGTTATGGGTTATAACTGTTTGGTTGATTCACTTAGCCAAAATTACAATAACTATGAAACTTTTTGCATCTTCAGCCCTTGTGAACACTACACAACATCACAAAATTTCCTCCCCGGTAGGACAAAACCCTGAAAATCACCTGAGGTTAAAACTTTTCTGGCATCTGTGTTTCGCGTTTCACTTCACCCAAACTTTGTTTCTTCCATATCTAGGATGTATTGGCATTAACACGTCCTTGCAAACAAGGCTAGAACATTGGAATTCAGGCAACCTGTACTCTGGTGGCAGGGATCCGATGCACCACACTTTACAAGTCAACATACCCCTGTTTTTTTCTAGTTCTTTCAATTTTGCAGTGATAGATGTTTGGGACTAGGATAGTAAATTATCTTGTATTTCTATTTCCCAAATGCTTCCAGGGCCGACCTCACTTGAGGCCTTTAGGTGCTAATGAAATATAAATCATAATGCAGGCACCAAGCTTTAGGTGTTTCCTAAAAACATAGCTGAAGAATACATTTGAAATCAAATAGGATTCATTTGTCCTACAAGATTTTGTAATGTCTTGCACAGACCTCATATTTTTAGATGAGAATTCTTTGAGGTCAGGGCAAGAATTTTTCTCCCATAAGCAATTTACCTGAAAGTAATTTACTTGAGAGGCTTAATAAATACTCCTTTTGAATGCCTCCAACTTTGCAGTAAAGCAACATTTCAGTGATGGAGTACAGAAAAATATACCGGAAAGGCTCTTTTCAAGTACAGCATTTTAATATGATGGAACAAAGTTTGTCTTTTGCAGACAGTTGCTTGCTAGCTGGAAATACATTAATTGTTAGGAGAAGAAATTTCTGTCACATCATACGAATGTATTTGTCAAACACTTGATGTCTCTGCTGGGATTATATGAATTTACCTCAACTATCATATCTTCCTTGAAGTCTTTGATTATCCTTCAGACACTAAAAATACCCATAAGATCAATTTATAGGAAGAAGGATAACATGGTGATGATCAAGTTAGGCTCCAAGTCCTTTGGTATGCATAGCAGCAGCTGATGCAAGATTATTCTTTCCACTTCCACAAACTGTTTAATGCACTACCTGAGCAATCTCTGGTTGTTCTGTGCTAGGTAAAATACCATTTCCCAGACAAAGATTATAATCAGAAGCAGATCTCCCTCTTCTTACTGCTGTTTTCTGCATTCCACTAAAATCAGTAGGTTTTTGCATTCACTGAAGAAAGCCTACCATATGTGTGAGGTCCACTGAAAGTTTATACCTCAGAATTAAACGCAGATTATTGCAGAATCCAGGAGCTGCCATATGTTCATAGTAATCAATGATGTTTTTCATTTGTTAATGGTTAGACTTTATCCTAAGCTTTTAAGTGTGTAGATGTTATTTGCATATGGCTTTAGGCACATATAAAAGGATGTATACCTAGATGAATAGATGGATAGATAGATGTAACCTTAGATAGCTTGATAGCTTTTTCAGGCCATAAAATCGATCAGTGAGTGCTCCAGAATTTTTATGCAAACTAGGGTTTTAGAGAACACAAACCCAAAGATATATGCATCATAACAGTATAAACAAACAACTTTACATATATCATTTAATGTCAACTCCATATCAGACTAAAACATACAGAAGAAGATCTTATAATACAGAATACTAATAGGCAAATAGAGCTAAATAAAGACAAATATAGAGAAATGCTGAAAAAGAACATTGTTTACAGAGGGCAGCAGAAAGTGGTAGAGAACTGTAAACTAAGCTAATATTTAATCAATATAAATAAGGAAAGACCAACTTCAAGAGGAGAATGACAATAATGGCAAAGGGAAAAAAATACTAGAAACAAGTTAAGGGATGTTATAGGTAAAGGACTGATTGTATAGACTTACTCAGATCAAACCACAAAGGCAAACTAGGAAAGATACCTGAATAACTGCATTCTGAGACAACATCATTCTTAATGATATTGCAGAACAGTGTGGCTGCACTCAGAAGAGATATGTAGAGGTTAAATCAGATTTCATAGAATCAAAGAATCATAGAACAACCAGGTTGGAAGAGACCCATCAGATCATCGAGTCCAACCATTCCTATCAAACACTAAACCATGTCCCTCAACACCTCATCTATCCATGCCTTGAACACCTCCAGGGAAGGTGAATCAGCTACCTCCCTGGGCAGCCTATTCCAACACCCAATGACCCTCTGTGTGAAAAACGTCCTCCTAATCTCCAGTCTAAAGGTGTAGAGAACACCATTGTACAATTAAAGAGTAAAATTTGACCAGACTGAGGAAATAATAGTGTCTTAGTTACTTCTGAAGGAAGACATTTTGATAAAAAATCTTCCTAAGGGTATAGGGAGAAGAAAAATATTATATGAAAATGAAAATTCTCAGATAATTAAGCTATAGGAGATGAGAGATCTTAACCAACACAATATCTAAATAGAAAGTCCACTGACTGCAAGTCAGCTAAAGTGTTTAAAGATGTACTTTTAGACTACAACTACAGTTAAAGAAAGTACCAGACAAATTTACAACGGTCAAGAAGATTCATGAAGGAAATTTAAAGATCAAATACTTACTTCATTGTCACAACAAAAATGAATTAAAAACATTTATTTCTGTATAGACTTCATAGATTTTCACAAAGGCTTTCGTAGAATTTATGAAACAAATTTAGAGAAATTCCTGAGCTATTATGGAATTTGACAAAAATGTTAATATAACTGTGATTGTATGAAAGGTTAGGAAATAAGTAATATTTATGTATATTTAAGGCTACATGTACCAGCCACAATGCCTTATATGAGATATACTGGACCAGAAAAATGAAAAAAAAATAACAAAAATCTCACAGTCAACTCTTCCTGTATCAATCCAAAATCCACCCCTTAAATATTGAACACTGATGCAAAACAAGTAATCTGAGAAATGAAACAAGAAATAAGGAAATTCAGTATATTGGTGTCTTGGCAACAAAAAGAATGCAGAGGATGTTACGGCCAATTAAATTTATATCAAAATATCAATGAACAGACAAACCTTTGTAATGATAAATCCAGAGAAAACATCTAGGTACTAAAGCCTACATATTCAATAAAATATAAAGACAAATTCACTACACAGAGCTGCACACTGGGGACTTATAAAGTTCCTTAATCCAGATCTTCATAAACTTCTGATTTTTAAAAAAAATCAGCGTCTGATTACCAGGAAAGATGCTATGAGAAAAGGCAAAACTAAATCCATTAGGGAAAGGAAATAACTGATCAAAGACTGTGATATTTGGGATGCATATAAGGACTACTAAGACTCACTCATGACAAGAATATTCAATGAAGAAAGTTAAAATGGAAATAATACATTCTGAAGGTTTAGAACAGAAGCTTCTTAGGAAACAATTAAGATGACAGAGATGATTGTAAAAGACAAAGATAAAATAGCACAACTAGCAATTGCACTTCAAATCAAATGTAGAAGACTAAACGGACAATTTAATATATTCTTGTGCTGCATTTTTAGGTGCACTGTGAGGTTAGCATTTTGAATACATTCATGATTCCTTCCTGATCCCACTATAACACTTGATGAATGCACAGTCACCTTAAAAACTTCTCTCTGCTATATGGTTAACAATTATTATTAAACAATGGTGGTGCCTCTATGGACATCAGAAATAAAGAAATTTAAAAGGTAAGAAACTGAGAGCTAAAAGACAAGTTGCCTTTGAGTATCTAAGGTAGGACAGAATTAAACGTGCTGTACTCCAAGGGGTATAATATAAAAAAAACCCAACTATTTGCTGTAAGTGTATATTAGGTTTCCACCAGAAGATTTCCTCCTGAGTTAACACAAGAATTTCAGAATTAAACTCAATTATGAATGACTCTGTGAACCGAAATTAATCCCATTTTACTATCCTACATGCAGGTCAACCTTTGTGATTCCACATCCAATTTGTTGACAGAGAGCGTCTGACCCATAGAAGAGCTGCCTCAGTATTGCAATCAAAGGTTCTTGGGAATACCTTTGTAAAGCCACATTTTAATAACTCAAATAACATCCATTTCAATATCAAAAAGGGTGGTAAAAAAATAACTTGATGACACCCCATCCACTAACTCTACGTTCTGGCAGCATGAATCTAAGATTTCAATCTGAGGCATTGTTTTCAAGATCTTCCTTTGAGTAATCAGTGTCTGCACTCAGTGTATTTACGCTTTCAATTTTTTCCACTGTTCCACTTCCCTAGACACATTGCAGGCACATCTCTGTTATTCTGTCAGTTTTAACAGCTACTTTATGTCTCCTGTTCCATTTGTTTTCAAATTAAGTTCCTGTTCATTCTAGCAAAAGGTGAGCTCCTGATATATGACTGTGCTTAACCTGAACATATCATCAGCATCAACTTCTTGAACAGCTATTTCAGAGGAGAAGGGAAAGCAACATGACACTGGGATTCTGGTTCACTGGAGATGAAGATGATAACAGTGTGACCAACACTGTGCTTTTCTGTAATGATTTCTTATTACTGTCAGAGTTATTGATGCATGCAGAACAAAAATAAAGGGATGATGAATTAATATCACCGACAAGGCTCACACAACAGCAAGCAGATTCCACCTGCTAGTCTTACCAGATTTTCTTCAGACATCATATAACAGAAAGGCACTCAGAGATTGAGTTTGCTGACATCATTAGCACCGATATTTAATTTGGCAGAAAAGAAAGAGGGGTGATAGCTAGTTTTCAGTGCTGCTGAAAGAAACACTTTTTCTTCTGTCCATCTCTCATTTTCCAACAGCAGTTTAATTTGGTCTGTAGAGTGCTATCCAGTTTAAATGCCTTGTCAAGGAGTAATTCCCACAATATGCAAAACACATTTTGGAAGAAGCAGAAGCCTTCCCTGTCCTGCAGCAGAGCTACACCAAGGCTGTGCCCAGAAGTAGCTGCAGATGTCCAGTATGCAGAAATCATTTATTCCTTTTCTTATCAGCTCCTGCTGCTAGCCACATCAGACAAGACCAGCATGCACCATGAACTCCCATTTCTTTGCTAACGAGTCTTTCCCATGGGAGAAAGAGAGAACATTTCTTCTTGATCACAATCTATCCTCAAGGGCACTGATGATGTGAAGGCTGGACTGACAGTGAAAATGGCAAACATAGTAGTCCTTTCAGGTGAATCAAAGAAACTACTATACAGACATATCTCTCAACAGTACGGTAAACCACAGCTTTTAAAATGCATTCCTGTGCAATGATTTCTCTGCAAAAAGAAGCAGGGGGGGAGATTCAGGCAGACTGCTCCTCAGAATAATCCCTGCCTGGATGCAGAGATCCATGACCTTTGCAGCAGGCTGGGTAGGAGGTGGGCAGAGACTGAGTCAGTATCTTCAATAAGTGAACAGGATACACAATGGATAAAGCCAGCAAACTCCAGCAATGAATATCTCAAACAAGGTCACACAGGGAGTCTGTGGTATAATAAGACACACTAATAAAGACTGGTTGGCAAACACTTCCTAATAGGATTCTCTAGTACTAAAGCTTGACTCCTCCCTCAGTTCCAATAAATTTAAAAAAGTTTCTACCTTACTGTTTACTGTTTTGTTTTCCTTATCTTTTTACCACATCATTATGCAGCTTCTAACATGCATAGCAAAACCAAAAGTGGGGTTTTTTTATTTCATGAATACCAAGAGGAATGTTTTCCTAAGCAATTAGTAATCATACTAAGACACAGTTCCATTCACAGTTATACAAAGTCAGGATAAGAAAACATTTGAAATGCAAAGCATACCTACTACTAAATTATCAAAAAGACATAATAACAGGATACTAAATGTGTGGTATGTATATTTAGTATTTATTATAGAAATATACTGCATATAAATTATAAGGAAGTGCCAGATGCATCTAATAAATATGAATGAGGAAGCTTTCGTACCCCCAGAGATATATATGATGCTGTCTTATAGCTCTCGGGTTGAAAACATTGTATGAAAATCGCTTCACCTTGTTTAATTGGAATTGAATCCTCTAAATCTTCCATGCCTGCATTAATTAACTAGTCCAAAACAAGGTTCTATGTGCACTTAAGTTTCTAGTGAAAACTTCAGAAAGTAATAGCAAATCAACTAACAGTTCAGGAAGAAAAGGAACTGAAGTACCAGCAAAGCAGGAACTATAGTACCCTTGGTAAGTCAAGAAATAAAATATTTGTTTGATTATTTACTTTACATTTGTCATCAGCTGACATCCCTACATGGCAGAAATGGACATGGGAAAAAATGCAACTCTTTACATAAGAAGGAAAATACACTTTTTACTGTATAGGTAGAATACTTAGGGGAAAAAAACCCCATATATAATTAGTAGAAGTAGATTCTGCAACTGTAGTTACTTGACTACAGAAACACTTCTTAACGAATAAAATACATTTTAGTGCTGAGTATTATTTGTAAATTCTCACTTGACTCTTTTAATATAAAAAGTATAAAGCAAAATATGATCATCCTCATACAATCAGACCTTAGAAATGTAACATGCAAATGTTGCATAGCAAATAAAATATCTCCACCAGCCTTATTACACACATGAGAAATGAAGTCAAAATAATGTTTTATTTTCCCTATTACCACACAAACAGATTTTACAAAAGGATAATCTATACTCTTTCACAAAGAGGGAAAGAAACCCTATGAAAACATGCTATGGAAGTTTAGTCACTGATGCTGGTGACTGAACCAATGAATAAAACAGGGGGAAAAAAGTATGTTTCCTGGACACTTGTCAGAGAATTTTTAGGTGAACCCAAGTACTTGAGAGAATAAAAATTCTGTTGTCATCTTTCCTTTTTAAAAATTTTTCTTCTGTTTTTTTTTCTCCTCACTTTTTAAGAAGTAGTTTAATTTCAGTAGGTTTTCCAGCGAAAATAATGCTTACCAAAGGTGAAATGTATTCCCAAATGAACAGAAGTCTGCACGATGTTTTAAATTAATCTACACATTGTGTAGAATTTGATCATATTCTCTGCTCTGTGAAAAACAGACTGCTCAGTAATAAACCATACTGACAAAACTGAGACTTCAGAGAATCTGTTTAAAAATGTTTTTTCTTCAACTGCAAACATTCCACAGCAGACAACAGCAGTTCCATCCTTTAGCTGATCTTTGCCTTCTAATGACAATGGCAGTTTTACCCTCTTTTCACAACTGAAATAAAGCAAATTCTATTTATGATGATTTTTTAGCTATTCCAAACACTTCTTTGATTAAATGTAATTTGTCAACTATTAACAGCAGTATGGACGTTCACACTTACTTAAAGAGAAAACAAATATCCCACTGCCATCTTCCCATCACTTTTCAGGCTGGGTAATAAGATTAGACTTATATATACCAAATACCAAACCATACCACTCATCACCTCATCCACCCATCCCTTAAACACCTCCAGGGAAGGTGAATAAACCACCTTCCTGGACAGCCTCTGCCAGAGCACTTTCAGTGATTTTTTTTTCCTAATGTTCAACCTAAACCTCCCCTGGTGGAACTTGAGGCCATTCCCTCTTGTCCTGTCCCCTGTCACTTGGGACAAGAGACCAGAACCCTCCTCTCCACAACCTCCCCTCGGGTAGTTATAGAGAGCAATGAGGTCACCAGCCAGCAGGGTGCCCTGGCAGCCAGGAGTTCCAACCATGTCCTGGGGTACATCAAGCACAACATTACTAGCCAGTCAAGAAAGTGATTGTCCCACTCTACAGTGCACTGGTGTGTCCACACCTCCAGTACTGTGTGCAGCTTTGAGTGCCACAGTATAAAAAGGATATAAAGCTACTGGAGAGCATTCAAAGGAGGGCCCTAAAGTTGGTGAAGGGATTAGAGGGAAAGCCATATGAGAAGTTGCTGAAGTCACTTGGTCTGTTCATTTTGGGGAAGAGAAGACTGAGGGGAGACATCATTTCAATTTACTGCTCCCTCACAAGGCAAGGCTGAGGAACAGGCACTGACCTCTTTTCTCTGGTGAGCTATGATATGACCCAAGGGAATCGCAGGAAGATGTGATATGGGGGGTTTAGGTTAGAGATTAGGAAAAAGATTCTTCACTCAGAGGGTGGCGGAGCACTCGAACATGCTCCCCAGGGAAGTCGTCAAGGAACTATGTCTGAAAATATTCAAGAAGCATTTAGACAATGTCTACAGACATGTGGTATGAATGTTGGGATTGTCCTATGCAGGGACAGGAGCCGGACTTAATGATCCTTGTAGGTGCCTCCCACTAAGGGCATTCTATGAGTCTATAATACTATGATCCTATCTGTCAATTTTGAATGAGCAAATGAGAAATGAAACTACCAAGCAAATAATGAGACAGCAAAATCATGGAACTGCTAAGACAGGTCTTAGCACAGAGCACGAATACCACATTAAGCTGTGCTCATGAGAAATTTACAGACTTTCACAGACCTTCCCCTTCCCTGTCAGTCCTTAAATACCTCATATGTAAGTCTAAATATAAAGAACATGCCACACATTAAAAATGCGCACATACTGCAGCTTCATCATGTTCTCCCAAGTTGACTTGGAGTTGTTATCTCTAGCTAACTAGCTCTCCAAAAGTCTGCTAAGTCTAGAGATATTCAGGTGGTATTGTCAATAACACAACAAGTGTGATATAAGTTACAAAGACATGAGTTTGGGGACTGAAAAGAACTGGCCCTAGTTTATCCTCGGTAGAATGGGTCACTATCAATGAGCTGACTAACATATTACAGATTGCTTTTCACTTCTTATCAGTCTTCTGAGATGAGTATCTTATCTTGAGATACAATGTCAGGGATGTTAATTTCTGTGAAGCACAGAAACATAGAAGTTCAACTAGGAACATCACACTTTCTGATTCGTGTATGAGAAAGCAGAAGCTGAAGCAAGTGATAAATGAACCAACTACAGCTAAATGCTAGCAATCTTACAATTGATGTAAGAATCTGCTTTGAACTTGAAATTCATGAGATGTAGGGAGCTAAAGGTTCATATAATGGTTTCTCACATTTTTTGTCATAGCTTGTTTTTGATCTCTCTTTAGAAATTCAAGTACCGAGAGTATGATTCATACGCCAGCTGGAAAACACACAGCTCCCTAATGCATTTTCTGTTTCTCAGTACGGATTCTGGTAGTGCTGTGGGCAAGCAGTATCGAGCACGTTTACTCTAAATGGTTGATCTCAGAGCAGAACAACAGACTGTGCAATGAAATACTGCAGTAGGTATACAAGCACAATCAATTTGTCATCATTTCACACTCAAATTCTTCTTTGCAAAATACTTGAAAGTAAAAAGGATTTGGTTTGTGTTGGGTAATTTTTTTTTCCTCTTTACTCTAGTAGAACAAGCAGAAATAACAGCAGGGATAACATTTTCTGCACTTTAGGAATCTGGAGTTGACAGTTTTCCACACTGTTAGAATTTTAACTCCTTTCTCCCATGTCCAGATATAGGAAAAAAGGTAGTGTGCTTTAAAGTTATCATTACTGGAAAACACAATAACCATAAAACGCTCACACAATAGTCATAAAAAGAGCATTTTATTTTAATACCTGTCACCACTTCTATTGTTGTAGCATCTAGGATATAGCTGAGACTGGGACTCACAGTGGAGTGTGTTGGGAATGGAGAGAAAAATCTATAATTCAGGGTGTACATCAATGAAGAAGTTCCTATTCTGATATTTTATCTCTCAGGCACGTAAGGTGGTTAGTAGATTAGAATCAGAATTTGTGTCTTTATTGTAACAGGCTCAAAGTCTAGATAGTAAGAGATTAAATCATCAGCAGAGACTACAATGTGGAACAGCAGAAGAATTCATTCCTTTTCATCAAGTCCACAAGCATCTGATAAAATAAATCATGTTTTGATTGAGCCTCTCACCAAGCAGGATCTTGGAAAACAAGGTCAATGTTAAAAATATTTATAGAGAAGCATAAATGCAAAAATAAGTGATTCCCAGTCTTTGTGGATCCAGGGAGGACTGTCTAGCTTCAGAAGTTCTCTCTGATCCTCGTCTCTTCCCTTCAGTAAAAATCACCTCTCTGTAACAAATGTCCTGGTAACAGTGACACGGTCATAAGTCTTCGCTGAATTTTCAACCCCAGTAACTGCAGTGAGGGATTTTTGCCAAATTAAATAAGTAGTCTGACTCAATTCAATAAAAACTGCTAATTCTAGGTAAAGATTTGAGAACTTCATTCTCAGAATCACAGAATCACAGAACAACCAGGTTGGAAGGGACCCATCGGATCTTCTAGTCCAACCATTCCTATCTAACACTAAACCAAGTCCCTCAAGACCTCATCCACCCGTGCCTTAACCACCTCCCTGGGCAGCCTATTCCAATGGCCAATGACCCTCTGTGTGAAAAACTTCCTCTTAATCTCCAGCTTAAATCTCCCCTGGCAGAGCTTGAGGCCATTCCCTCTTGTCCTGTCCCCTGTCACTTGGGAGAAGAGGTCAGCTCCCTCCTCTCCACAACCTCCTTTCAGGTACTTGTAGAGAGTAATGAGGTCTCCCCTCAGCCTCCTCTTCTCTAGGCTAAACAACCCCAGCTCTCTCAGCCGCTCCTCATAGTTGCTGTTCTCCAGCCTCTTCACCAGCCTCGTTGCTCTTCTCTGGACCTGCTCCAGAGCCTCAACATCCTCCTTGTGGTGAGGGGCCCAGAACTGGACACAATATTCAATATTCTCCTGTCCGTGTTTCATATAGCTTTTCTGCATTTCACATCACCAGCTACAATCAAAACTTACAACAACACCACAAGTTCAAACATGGGACCTGGAACAAACTCACTGATTTCTGTGTTGTAGTTATGTAAGAAATAAGAAAATCTGGAAGACAGACAAAAATAATGCCAGGATTCTATTGAAAGAAATATGAAAAATAGTGTTACCTATGTCAATGTTCATTCTATGATGTAGCTTGATATTAAATTTTAAATTTATGATATCTTTGCATTTTAATTTTCTCTTCTACAGAATTTTGTACTGAAATTATAATCTAAAAAGTAGGTAGAGGACATTCAGAAATTTTAGCAGCTGTGTAGAATCAGTTGCAGCTTCTCACACAGAAAAACACTGAGGACACTGTAGGATAGCACATTGGTTGCTTGTTTCTCTCATGTAAGTAAGCAGTGAAACAGTTCAGCACTACTGGTTTTAAAATCACTAATGTTTGTTACAGAGTTAACTTTTTTTGCAGTGAGTTGCACAACTGGACATTCCTTAGAATTGCATTCAGAGTATATTCAATAGTGAATAGCTTTTCACTCTATTCATATTTACAAGTTCATCATTTTAATCAATAACATTGCCTTCTTTCTTCTTTCTTGTTTTTACTGGTTTTTGTTTGTTTGTTTGTTTAAAATGAGTCAGTATGAACTGATGCTCCTTCTAAGGCAAGTTCTGTAAACTAAGGACGGTTGGAAGCAACATAAAATGTAACAGATTTGCAATACACTTAGGTTAGACATTAGAAAAGAAGATCCTTAAGGAGTGAGGAGGCAGAAGCACCAGATTTACTCACTGAAAATGTTTACAAACACCTGTCATGTATGATTTAGGTAGCTTTGTTACTACATTGAGGTAAGAAAATGTACAAGGTGCAGTCTAATATCCTCCAAATTTAACAAGACTTACAATAAGAATCAATTGAATGGTAGGTCTAGTTTAGTCTAGATATAGGTTTCAGGGGTGGAGGTGTATTTCATAGAATCATACAACAACCAGGATGGAAGAGACCCACCAGATTATCAAGTCCAACCATTCTTATCAAACACTAAACCATATCACTCAGCACCTTGTCCACCCATCCCTTAAACACCTCCAGGGAAGGTGAATCAACCACCTCCCTGGGCAGCCTCTGCCAGTGCCCAATGAACCTTTCTGTGAAACATTTTTTCCTAATGTCCAGCCTAAATCTCCCCTGGCGGAGCTTGAGACCATTCCCTCTTGTCCTATCCCCTGTCACTTGGGAGAAGAGGCCAGCACCCTCCTCTCCACAACCTCCTTTCAGGTAGAAAGAGAGCAATGAGGCCTCCTCTCAGCCTCTTCTTCTCCAGGCTAAAAAACCCCAGCTCTCCCAGTTGTTCCTCATAAGGTCTGTTCTCCAGCCCCTTCACCAGCCTCATTGCTCTTCTCTGGACTTGCTCCAGATCCTCAACATCCTTCTTGTAGTGAAGAGCCCGGATCTGAACACAAAATTTGACGAGCGGTCTCACGAGTACTGAGTACAGAGGGAGAATAACCTCCCTAGACCTGATGGTCACACCATTTCTGATACAAGCCAAGATGCCACTGGCCTTCTTGGCCACCTGGGCACACTGCTGGCTCATGTTCAGTCAGCTGTCTACCAACACCCCCAGGTCCTTCTCCTCCAGGCGGCTTCTGACCACTCTTCCCCTGGTCTGTAGTGCCACACAGGGATGTTGTGTCCCAAGTGCAGGACCCAGCATTTGGCCTTGTTAAACCACATGTCATCGGTCTCAGTCCATCCAGCCAGCCTTTTCAGATCCCTTTGCAGAGCCTCCCTACCCTCCAGCAGATCAACACTTCCACCCAGCTTAGTGTGGTCTGCAAACTTGCTAAGGGTGCACTCAATGCCTTCATCCAGGTCATTGATGACGACATTGAACAAGACTGGACCTGGCACTGAGCCCCGGGCGACACCACTTATGACCAACCTCCAGCTGTCTCCCACATTCTATGCAGCAACAAGTGTTCATGCTATTTGCATTAACACCTGGTCAAATGAGACAGGTTGCCGCCAGCAGCAGGATTTGTTTCATCTGTGTAAGTAAAAGACTGATAACTTGCTATTCGCTACTTCTTTTCATACCAATTCTTTCCCTCTTCCCTTAATTCTTTCACTGCTAAAATGGGGAAATAGCTGTTACAGAAACAGGTGCATTTTCTCCACCATTCTCCACTTCAGACTTTCTAAAAGAATATTACCAAACCAGGTATTCTTAGATTCCAAAAAAACTTTCTACCAACATCTAGAAGCGGGGGTATCATCAGAAGAGGACTGTAGCCCATATGAGGTTAAACATCTCATATCCACCAATAGCCAATATCACGCTTTCCATGCTTTCCAGTTTATAGTAAAACCTAGGATACAGCATGAAATGAGCTACCAATAAGGAGACTTCTTAACACATGATCTACTGTTCCTTTTCTGTCCCAAAGCAAAACCAGTTCTATCTCCTGAACTATTTTCAGCAATGTTTTAAATCCTGGTTGTCATTATCTCCATGAAAGTCTTTTCTCAATTCTTCCTCTACTTATCTTCTTTCTCTGCCAATGTATTATAGCACCAAGTTCCTCAGGCTAACTATACACTGTAAAGAAAAGTGCTTCTTTCTAAAACTGTTTCATATGTATTATAAATCAGTTTCTTTTTGTGTCCTACTAAAAGGGAGTGAATAGAATAATGTGCCTGACCTTCTTTTCTGCATCAGTTACTAATTGCTGCCCCCATCTCCTGTCTCCATCGTTCTTTCCTCTGACCTAAACAAAATTTCAAATAATTTTACCTCAATCAGATTTTAGCTTAAATGAATCCACTTTCTAAGAGAATTATAGTTGACCTTGTGGGTCTCAGTAATAATTAATTCTTTTGAGGGGAAGAGGATAAGGAATGACAGAGGGTGAGCAGAACCAAAGCCAGTATTCCATACAACTTCCTTAATCCAGATAATTTAAACATTTTTTACTGTCTAACATCTCCCCTTTTCTAGATGTGATGGTACTTTCCTACATACTGCTAAAAACTACATAGATGTCCCTGATGACACCTACATCTATATGTTTTTTTGTTTTACCTTAAATGAGATTAGTTTTGAAATAAGATAGACAAACAGTTCTTAGCTGTTCTCCCAACACAGGCGGTAATTCTTAAATATCTCTCACTCTTTACACTTATGATCTATTATGTTTGCACCTCTTAGTCCCTTCTCAGATCATTATCACATTTAAATTATCTACAGAGCCATTCTTTCATTAAAAGCTTTGACAAGAAATGGTAATAATTTAGTCATTCTTATAATGATTATTTACTTCTCCTGCAATAGTACCTAGGGACTTCATGCATTGACTGAACTAGCTGTGCAATTAAAACAAAACAGAAAGAGTAGTCCTCATATCAGACAGTTTTCAGGTTAAAAGGAAATATTTTTTTTTTATTTTTTTTTTTATAGAATTCCCTGTTCTTGAATGTAAATAAATAAGTACAGGGCAACTACAGCTGCAGATTGCTAATGGAGCTAAGGTTAGATAAAGCATACTTCCCAACGCCTTTTCATCACAGGCTGCTTTTACTTCCATTTCCCTACTCCTCATTGCTTCATAGAGAACTAATGACATCCTACATAAACCAGTACTGTGAACACTATGTGACAGGTGGTATTTATATGCAAATAAATGTATTCATTAATTCTTCTTTGCCAATTTTACATATTTAAAATTTAGAGTCATACTTGGTCAGGTTCAGGATAAGAAATAAGTGCTTTGGTTTTGATTTTAATTTGAGTGCATCTTGGGTTCAGGAATCTGAGTTTTCATTAAAAAGGAAAAAATCTCTACTCCTCATGGACATAAATAAATCCACCAAGATATGAAATAATAAGTTGATGCAAAGCTGATGTTCATGCCTTTCTATGTCCAAAGGGAAAAAAAATGTTATTCGAATAATAATAAGATCACTGACGTGAAATCTCAGTATTTGCATTGTACTTTCTAACTTATTTTTTTTTTTTAGAATTCTACACTGAAGCTCAAGACTGAGCTTCATTTCATTGTCAATAACAGAAGAAACTGAAGGAAGTAAGAAGGGTAGACTATTCTTGGCAGGAGAATCAACCTGCGCCTTTTGTTGAGGCAATGTCATTGCTTAGCAAGAATTAAAGAGTCAGAGACACGAATAAGAAGGATGGAATCTTTATCTCAGCATTTGGTGTACCTATGGGGGATTAAGTAGTCCTGAACTCTGATCCTTGCTGAAGGCATTGATTATGAACTCACACTGAAGAGGCATAGTGCACTAAAGATAAATAAAATACAACTTGCAGAATAAAACTTCTCCTTTCCATACAGTCTTTTCAAAATGCTGCTAGACTTAATTTTGTGAGATATTGATTTATAATTCTGTTTTATATGAAAATATTAATTGTTTGCCTTAACTTAATAGATAACTACTTTAACCAAGGATTCACATTAAGACAGAATATTTTATGATGGTGGTGAAAAAGATATGTTGTGGACTACCTTTGGAGGAAAACATGGGATTAAAAAAAGCAATAGATAATGAATCTAGGCAATTTTTTGAATAAGAAGCAAAACATTTATGGCTGATTAAAATAATTTTTGCTCCTTTTAATAAACCTTAAAAGAAATGTCAAGAAGTACATCCATCTATACTTAACAAAAATTATTGAATTGCACATGATCCTACTCCTTTTTCTCTGAGAGTGAGTGTTCCAGAAGCGTAAAGAAAAAACACACAGTCATTGCAGTATAGAATTTGAATATTCTAATCTGATGCAATTATACTGTTAGTTCTCTATATATGTATCCTTTATTTCCTTTGATTCATGCAGGAACATGAAAGTTGAGATAATCTGACTTTTTATGAAATTGCATTTGTAGTAGGTTTATGAATATAGTAGAAATGTTTTTTTAGTCTGCCATTGTACTGCCTAGTGCTCAGCATTCTCTGTGTTCACCATGTTCTGACCTAAGGGCCATCATATTAACCTGCACTGTCTCGCAGGGTAAGAGCTTAACCTACTCCTTCTCAGCAGCACATCAGGAGACTGATTTTTAACTACTGAAATTGTGGCTTCAAATCACTACGTTCATTGTAAATAAAGTGCATTGACAGTGCTCTTTGGTTTAAAATTTAGTTCAGTACATAAATTAGAATTCATCCACATGCAAATCAGTACATGAGAAAACACAAGAGTACATCTGCATTTGGATTTAGAAATAGGCCATGAGCTTGTGCCTGAAATGATCATGAGGAGCTCACTTTCACATTGAAACTTCTCAGCATGACCAAAATCCCCTCCCTACTTCCTCTTAGTATTTTTGAAAACATTATTTGCTTTCACAAAACTTCAAATTCTTTTTTTTCTACTTTTGAGATATCTTTAATTAGCTACACTGTAAATTTCTACAAGACAATCATTCTGTTCTCTATAATGTCTTATTCTGAAGTGAACACTCTCCTGGGTAGAAAACTGGCTGGATGACCGGGCCCAGAGAGTGGTGGTAAATGGTGTTAAGTCCAGCTGGAGGCCAGTGACAAGTGGTGTCCCCCAGGGCTCAGTGCTAGGTCCAGTCCTGTTCAATGTCTTCATCAATGGCCTGGATGAGGGCATTGAGGGTACCCTTAGCAAGTTTGCAGATGACACAAAGCTGTGTGCAAGTGTCGATCTGCTGGAGGGTAGGGAGGCTCTGCAAAGGGACCTAAACAGGCTGGACCGCTGGGCAGTGTCCAACGGCATGAGGTTTAACACGGCCAAATGCCAGGTCCTGCACTTGGGGCACAACAACCCTATGCAGAACTACAGACTGGGAGAAGCCTGGCTGGAAAACTGCCAGGAGGAGAGGGACCTGGGGGTGTTGGTTGACAACCGACTGAACATGAGCCAGCAGTGTGCCCAGGTGGCCAAGAAGGCCAATGGCATCTTGGCTTGTATCAGAAATGGTGTGAACAGCAGGTCCAGGGAGGTGATTCTCCCTCTGTATTCAGCACTGGTGAGGCCGCTCCTTGAATACTGTGTCCAGTTCTGGGCCCCTCAGCACAAGAAGGATGTTGAGGCTCTGGAGCAAGTCCAGAGAAGAGCAACAAAGCTGGTGAAGGGGCTGGAGAACAGACCCTATGAGGAGCGTCAGAGAGAGCTGGGGTTGTTTAACCTGGAGAAGAGGAGGCTGAGAGGAGACCTCATTGCTCTCTACAACTACCTGAAAGGTGGTTGTGGAGAGGAGGGAGCTGACCTCTTCTCCCAAGTGCCAGGGAACAGGACAAGAGGGAATGGCCTCAAGCTCCGCCAGGGGAGATTTAGGTTGGAGATTAGGAGGAGGTTTTTCACGCAGGGGGTCATTGGGCATTGGAATAGGCTGCCCAGGGAGGTGTTTGATTCCCCTTCCCTGGAGGTGTTTAAGACACGGGTGGATGAGGTATTGAGGGCCTTGGTTTAGTGTTAGATAGGAATGGTTGGACTAGAAGATCCGATGGGTCCCTTCCAACCTGGTTGTTCTGTGATTCTGTGATTTTATTTTTCTCATTATAAAAATACTCAGAGCATTAGTTACTTCCACTATTAACAGAATTTTTTTTCCAGACTATATAAGGGTTGATAAGTGTGTTGTCATTTTTTTCTATATAATTCTCCCTACCTCTTGAAATACATTACTTTATAAACATGATTTAATTTATTTCAAAGTGATAAAAAGTTGTGTGCACCAAACAAATAATTTACGACAACATTAAGTATTCCACTAGAAGCTTTAGCTGTTGGTATAACCTGTCCTTACACCTCTTGCAGTTCCTGTGAAGGGGAAAGGCCATAACCTCTTATTTTTATAATGACACAAAGTGAGCCAACCATGCAGAAGGGAAGAAATAAAGACTTCCTGTCATCTTATCCTTCATCCTGATACAAACTGGATTTTGAAGGGGAGTGGAAAGGAGTCTTAAAGACAACAGCTTTAAATACAAAGCTACATTACAAAATTCAAACAGATGTAGCACATGGAATTAACTTAGATATTAGCCCCATTACAAGAAGGTTTTTTGGAACAATCAACTTCCAGAATGCCTGAATCCTGGCTTCTATTCACTGGTTTAAAGAGAAAACAGAAACTGCACAGCAAAAAGCAAGCAGGGCAGCTAGAAACCTCTAAATATACAACTGCTGTTAGCATGAAAAAAAAAATCAGCAAGATACTTCCACTGTTGGGGTGTGATCTGTTTACTGCTGTCACACAGACTGCACAGTTATCAGTTAGTAGAGTGGTGTGGTATATCAACTGCAGCAGGAGCAGGCCAGCATTAAAAAATATACTTGGTCATAAACTGCTGGAATCAGAGATGCGATAATCAGGTTTCTTATTTTGGTGCTTGTCATACTGATTTTAGTCTGAGGAAAGAACATGTTGCACAGAAACTGTTCTGTCTATGAGCCAGAGAGGCTAAACAATCAGATCTTTCTGAAAGTCAAACACCTTAAAGGATCAATACTATCCAGACATAATTATAATGGGTTTTTGGGCAAACATTAAGAGATTCAAGCTTATAGGTATTGGTAATGAACAGATATGTGGCAGGGGGTAGACCAAACAACATGAGCTAATATTCTGGCTAAATTCAAAACTTTAAGCTTGGAAGACACAGTGACCCACTACCACTTCCCAGAACAGACCCCCTTCCAAGGCCTACTTCTTTCCCACCCTCCAAGACTGCTCCAGAGAGACAAACACCTGGGGAGTGCATGCAAACAGCTGCCCATGAGAGGCCAATAGTAGCTCTGAAGGCAGAGGGAGAGGACACCATCACTCAGTTCTGAGAGGATGCAGTGGGACCCTGTTGACACCTAGCAGTTCCAACTCTGCTGCAGCTCCATCCAGGAATACTGGTAAGAAGGATGTTTCTGTAGTTACAAGTGAAAAAAAATTAAGAAGCCTCTCAGTCCCTTTCTGTCTCAACATCCACATGCGGGATAAGCATATGTGATCCACGAGGCACAGATTGCTGCCTCTGTGGTTGTCTGGGGCAGATAATTTCATGGAAAATCTCAAAAAAGTCATATATCAACTGTTTTTCCAAAAGACTCAAGATTTCAGTTGGTAGTATGGGAAAATCATGTCATACAAAACATTTGAAAACTGCATTAACTTGGCTCTGCTGACTAGATAGGACTGAATTTCAGGCGTGTTATGCATCATTTATTGGCTTTCTCTCTTGATTGCTAAACAGCACACATGAAAGGTAAAACAATTATCTGAAGATGAGCCATTGAACTTGGTACTACAGATATCAGACATCTCTTAGAGTACCATGTTCACTGATACCATAAACTTGTGCTTTGTCAGCAATGTCTTTGCTGCAGCACAGGAAATTGCTAGAAAAGTAAGAGCTGACAAAAAAGTAACTTGAGAATGGAAAGTACCCTGCAAAACCCCCATACATTTCTGTATTACCAAGAAGCTTAATGAGTAGGTATTCAGCCTTAATAACCAAGTACCGTCATTTACAAATAAAACATTGCAAAGTGAGTATCTATAGAAATAAAACCTCCTGTGTGAAGAGAAGACCTCATAAATGAATATCAAGCAGTACATAAACTGCTGAGAGCGTACGTTTTCAATGCAGTAAAAGTATGCATTTAACAGATTTCCTCTGTCCTCATACTTGCAGCTGATAGTCATTACAGTAGCATTAGAACTGCAGCAATTTATTGCATTTGCAATGTAAATTTATTACCATTCAAGTAATCCTAGCACCTGTGCCTTACCATTAATAGACATTCCTTTACATTTGCAGTTTTTCCCCATTGTGCACAGTTGAACGAGCCTGTAAGTGAAGTTGAGAAGTAAATTTAAATCCACTCTTCTAAAGTGTTGCCCTAAAGTCCACTCAGGGTGGTATCTCCTACTGGAATGAAAATTGCTTATTTTGTAATGTTTCTTGTTTAGATCTAAAATTGATCCAGAGAGATGAAACAGTCACATGTTCACATCTTATTTATCCTACAGATCGCACAAGGCATTTCTTTCAGCTTAAAATACCAAAGAAGTGAGAATTTAAACTGTCTCCCTCCTTTGTATGGACCTCAGCAAGGTAAAGCATAACGAAGGACTTTGGGTTTATAGCTTCGTCATATAGTAAGAGTGCAAGTCCCTGAGAACTCTTAAGGTTCTTACAACACCCTAGCATTTATGGAGATACCTATGTAGCCAGATGTTTCTAAAATAATCCCAGTGGAGAACTCCCTAGAATCACCAGAGTATCCTTTGTCACAACCAACTCTAGACAGTAAAAAGTAAAGATAAGTTCCTCTGTCTTGATCTCCGATGGTGCCTGTGTTAAGTAGAATGTGTGCTCTGGTCCCCAGCACAGAGAACCAATGGCCATTATTCAAGGAGCTGTAATTAAATAAATTTACCTACTCAGTACTTCAGGTAAGATCCTTAGCTGTGGTACCCAAACCAGTCTAATTTATAATTCCCCCCTTAATATATTAGGAGGATTTATTACAGAAAAATAATTACACTAACTTCGTGTAAGTAGCATGGATTAATTTTAGTCAAACACATGATTGCTGTATCATATTTAAGTTGCAGATTTGTATGTAGTTCCTGCATGAGAAACTTACATTAAATGCTAAAAATTCCTCTTTTTTTTTTAGAATGGTGGCAGTGATTATTAAACTAAATTGTTCCAGAAAGTCAAGTTATCAATGGAGAAAAAAAATATATCACTCATTATTTTTTTTTTTTTTACAAAAAATACAAAACATTCAATTGCAAAGAAAGAACATTACAACTGAAATAAGCCAAAACCATATAATTTCTATTTTTTGTACAAAATGATACTACTTTTTATTTCAAGACTTCATGCTTCCAGAAAGCCCTTTATTTTTATTTATAATATAAAATCTTTTTCTATATAAAAATTATAAAATCTCCCTTATTTCTGCATACTCACTGCAACACTGGAAGAAAAGAAAGGAAATAATATGCACATCACTGCCTAGCTTTTAAACAAAAACAAGGGAGAAGGGGATATTTTTTTGTCTTTAAAAAAATCGGATTATGTTATCAAGAGAACAGAATTGATTGAATTAATCTTCTTTATTAATTTCTTGCTATAAACAAATACCTAAATCCTGAGTTTCATACAGATTGATTCCTCTTTTTTTACCTAGAGCTCAGTTTACACAAAGCTTTAATTGCATAGCATAGTATTCTGTTAGCTTAGCTAGACACTACATTTATGGAAGAAGGAGGTGAATTTTTGGCTAGTTATGCATTCGGAAATCAAGCCTAACAGTAATACAAGCTGAAATAGTGTTTCAGAGACACAATTTAGCTTTGCATAATCATCTCATAGAATCACTCTCCATAAAATTATGTTTTCTTTCTTTCTCCATAATTTTATGTTTTCTTCTAAAGTGATTTAAAAGTGATATATTAGTATAAACATTAAAAGTTTCCTCTAGCAAGTTGAAGTAATTTCAGATTTACCTTTGCCTGACTTTGCTTGATGTATACATTTGTTCTTATTGTCTAAATGTCTTTGTCTCCCATAATTGATAGCTTTGATCTTAAAAGAATCCATAAAAACATAAGGGCAATTACACCTTCAGGTACCATTCTCACACTATTGAAAATAGTGTGACACAATGCTTACTAGAGCTGTTTCTAATTACCTATCCCACTACCCTGACACAAAAACTACATTATAAAAAGGTTTGAAGTTAATGTTACAGATGCCTTGAATAGGTACACGAAATGATTACCAGGAGATGCTGCTCAGTTATAATTGGATTAGTTTGACATTAATAGAATAAAACCTTTAATGAGGCACAACTGAAAATATCATGGAGTAGAGTTTTTTTTAAGCTCGTATCAAGGTAAGACTTGGTAAAGTCTTCACAAACAAAGTAGTTGATTTCTAAGTTGGGAAAATAAGGATTCTGTCATTTCCCAATTTATCTTTATGGCTCAAATTCTAAAATTAGTTTGGTGAGAAATGATGCAATATTTCCTCTCATGCCGTGAAAGACAGATTGTTTAATTGAAGGCTAGCAGAGTAGAAGAATAAATTTACCACTTGAATATATTTGATATACAACACTGAAATTAAGTAGTAAAACTACTTAATGAATATCTTCATTCAGTTTGTTGATATTAATAATGTTTTGGGTTTTTTAAGAAAAGACAAGTAATTGAGTAAAATAGCTAACAGAATGGATAAATAAAATCCTTTTCTTATTCCCTCCTGTGCACACTTTCTGAATGTCACTTATTTTATAATAAAGTGTGAGAGAAAGTATATGCCATACCTATAATCCATTCACAATTTCCTGGTAAGTCTGAGAACACTGATGATCCACAGCCTGAAGTACATTGATACAATAATTAAAAAAGGAAATTGTAACAGGGAGTTCACAATAGCAGGTGATCAAAACACTGATTTAGATTTGTTTTACTTTAAACTATTTGTTGTGGCAATGTTTTCTAAAAATTGAAGGAGCTTGAACAGATGACATAGAGATACACATCCTATAACAAGAAACAAACTAAAACACCACTGAAAACATCTGTTTCTTATTCCTATCTGTGTTCCAGAACAGAAAATGAGCCAATGATATACTTAAAAAATTCTGAAAGTTTCTGTAAGGAATTGTAGTGGAATTACAAGATCTGGATGAGCAATAAACCCTCCTTAGTGGCACAAAAAATCCTGCACATGACAAATGTTGGCTTAAGGAATGATTCCCCAGCTTGAAAAGGACAACTACTGGGATCACCTTTCCAGGCTCAAATGGGTACGGCCTATAGAGACAGGACAGAGTCGGTGGGAGAAGGTTTGTCCTTTCATGTTTTATTGATAATAACTATTTCTGTTGCTTGGTTTAAAGGAAAGAAAGAATTATTGTGAATTTTTATGCCCACCTAGTTGCTGTGCGCTTTATCCTGCCAGGCAGCGGGAAGTACAGCAAGGCTGTTGTCTGACTATGACCTGTGTTGCCCTTCAATATTTTCTTCTCCTTCATTTTCCAGGTTTAGACAAGCTCAATCTATCACTACTTCAGACTCATTTCATTGGTCATGATTTTCCAAGTAAACTTAAAAAGATGGCAAACACTCACTACTGTATTAGCGTATTTACAGTGATAAGACTATAAACTTCAGCATACTAAGTATCAGAATAATCTCAAGGTTAAAATTTTGGAAAATAATTACTATTTCTTTCATCAGGAAGTGAAAAGCAAAAGTAGTCATAACTTCTGCAAAGTAAATAACCTGCTCAAGCAATTTGCCAGCTATTGAATATACCAGAGTACATAGGTAGTAAGTACTGCAGCACGTTATACAGTATAGTCATACAGGAACAGGGAAGGATTAGACACAGATTTCTCTACAGGCAATCAGTAATGCCATCAAATAATTGCCCTTCAGGAAACACTGAAATCCCAGACAGCTTTCCAGTATAATTCTTTAAATCTTTTTTGCATATTGTATGCCAGCTTTTAACAGATATATTTAGTGAGAAGTTTACTAGAGGACTCCTCTCTGGATATGTAGTGCTTTCATTAATCACTGCAATCCTCAGCAAAGGAATGGGTTCCTATACTGTATACATCAGCTGCAGATCTGTACTTTTGTTGCTAACATTAATTTTGGAAAAAACCCTTAAGTTTTAGTCTTTGGGAAATCTGCCAAAAAAAGTCCCCCATCTCATATTTATTTACCTCCACCAATTTTTAGCTTTATTTCCAACCTTTCAAAAAATTGAAATCAATCTCTTCAAATATTAAATCTGCAGGGCTAGATATTTTTTTGTATAAATTTCTCTCATATATGTTCCATATCATAGTTATATATATAAAAATGTTGCATATAATGAATATACGTGCACACCAAAATTTTTAATCTGCAACAATTTTATTACCATTGCTTCTGAAGATCAGCCATTATTTTCACCATAAATCATCAAAACCCCATTGAAGTTACTCTTCTCTCCCCCTTCTCCCCATCAGACAATGTAGCTTTTACTTTTGTAACAGTAATTATGGAAGTGAAGGACTTGAAAATAACTACTTAGAGAACTTATGAAGAACTTACTTAGAAAAAAAATAAAACTTTAAAACACCACCTCAGTAAATCTGAATATCTAAACTGACAGATGATCTTTATAAAAATTTGTGTTGATTATGTCATTCACTGCAGGCTAAAATCCTGATCCCAGGAAAGCCAGCAGGTGTTTTGACATTCATGTTAGTGGACTCACAACTTCACTCTTCCTCACCCTTCTCCTAATTCTAGTAGCAGTTATTAATTTCCTAGCACATCCACATGCTATCTTTTCCTCTGCTAGTTAGGGAAGAGTGTAATGATAGATAAGAAGCCTTCTTATAACTTCTCCAGAAATGGGTCTATATAACTGAAGTTTAATTAGTAGTCAGACTATCATGGCAACTTATGATCAGTTTAAATTGTATACCAGTATTTGGGGCCTGGAATGAGAAGTATTTTATGCTTTAAAAATAAACATATACTAATTAATGCAATTAATAAAAACGTATGTAGAGTGAGAGCACTATATTCACTGTGCTCTAAGGTGCCATTATAATAACCTCCTGCTGAATAAAAAATTAAATACATTTTTTTTTCTGTTGCCCCAGATGACACAGTTATTGTTGATGATTTACAATTGTTATATAATAGATGGGTTTCACTAATTTATACATGCCAAGTGGTCTGCATGTGAGCATTTACCATATTTTGGCAGAACAGAAATAGCTACTAAATAAAGGTCTGTCTATGATAATTATGCTTTTGAAAAATTCTACCAACAAACAACCACAGTTTTTTTTTATACATAGATTCAGAAGTGAGAGTCTGCAATATCCAGAAAGAAACAGAGAAGAAACTTCTATCAAAAGAAAAGCTGCAACTTCCAGTATCTCTCAAAAAATAGGTATTCAGTAACTTGCCAGAAAAAAATCCAAAACAACCAACCCAAAACAAAAACCAGCCCTGCTGCACTGCTTTGCTCAACCTTTTGCAGATGAGACATCTTGAAACATTCAGCTGATCTGGAGTACTTTGATGTAGGTAGGAATGATCAGCTTTAGCACCGGTGTGGACTAAATCAAAGTCACTGCTGCACAGCTCTGTGGGAGCAACGCCAAATATATAGAAGATTAATTGGTACAAAGATAAAGCAGGAAGATGGAACCAAGTATATCAGAATAAACATGATTAAAAGACCGGGTGTTCTGAACAAGACACACAGGATAATGAATCTTGAGAAAGTCAGGCTGGGAAAACCTGCCTGGGAGTGAGAGTATGGGTGTGAAACAGACAAAACAAAATATCCTGTCTTCTTAGTTTGGGAACCGAATAGCTGTATAAATCTGTTTGACAAAGTGAATCCAGTGCCCTTGCTTAATTTGTCTTCTGTATGCCATGCTGATTAAAATAACATACTTAAAGAGAACTGCAAGGTCTGCATCTCCATCACCACACACTGCTGTGCAGAACCCCCTTGCAAGTGAGGGACAGGTAAGGGTTTTCTACAGGAACTTAACTCCCCAGAAAGATGGAGGATGCCAGACCTCTACAGTGCAGCCACAATCACCCAGTACTCTACAACACACCAGGAAATCATGATTACATTTGAACAAATGTAAAGGAAAGTTACTGTCAGTAAATCCTAATTATGAAGTTGCCAGATTTCATCCCGATACAGATAAAAATATGTATTATAAGAGTAAGAATTCAAGTGTACGGAAATTAGAAGCCTGTCTTCAAGCCTAAGATTTTTAGTAATGTTACAGAATCACGGAATTGGTTAGGTTAGAAAAGACCTTTAAAGTCATTGAATCCAACTGTAAACATTACACTGCAAAGTTCTGCACTAGATCATGTCCTTAAGTGCCACATTCACATGTCTTTTAAGTACCTCCAGGGATGGTGGCTCAACCACTACCTTGGACAACCTGTTCCAATGTCTGACAACTCTTTTAGTAAAGCATTTTTTTTAATATCTAGTTTAAATCTCCCATTCTGCAATTTGAGGATATTTTGTCTTGTCATAACATTCGTTACTTGGGGGAAGACAGCAACGCCCACCTTACTGCAAGCATCTTTTTGGCTGGTTGTAAAGAGCAATTAGGTCTTCCCTCAGTCTCATTTCATCCAGGCTAAGCAATCCTAGTTCCCTTAGCTGCTTATAACAATAATTGTGCTTCAAATCCTTGATCAGATTCATTGCCTTTCTCTGGACATACTGCAGGACCTGTCTGTAGTCTGTCTGTCTTGTAGTGAGGAGCCCAAAACTGAACATACTATTTGTGATGCAGCCTCACGAGCACTGAGTAAAGGGGGATGATTACTTCCCTAGTCCTGATGGCCACTTTATTTCTGATACAAACCAGTGCTGTGGGCCTTCTTGGTCACCTGGGCACACTGCTGACTCATATTTAGCCAGCTACCAACCAACATTCCCAGGTTCTTTACAGCCAGAGAGATTTCCAAACATTCATCCTGAAGGCTATAGCATTGCATAGGGTTGTTGTGTCCCAAGTGGCACTTAGCCTTGTTGAATACCATCCCACTAGCCTCTGCTCACTAATCCATCCTGTATAGATCCTTTTCCCTTGAGCAGGTCAACATTCCTTCCCTCAAGCCTTTCTTCCCTCAAGCAGATCAATATTCCCGCCTAACTCGGTGTCATTTGCAAATTTACTGAGGGAATATTTGATCTCCTTATCCAGGTCATTGATGAAGGTATTAAATAGAACCAGCCCCAACACTGAGCCCTGGAGAACAAAACTTGTGACCAGCCACCATTTACCGCCATTTTTTGGGTGCAATCATCCAGACACTTATTCACCCAGGGAAGAGTGCACCCACCCAAGCCATGAGCAGACATTTTTTTTAGGAGTTTGCTGTAGGAAATGGTGTCAAATGCTTTACTAAAGGCTAATTAGACAACACGCATAGTCTTTCCATCATCTAGTAAGTAGATCGTCTGGTCATAAGAGGAAATTGGATTCGTTTGGCAGAACACGCCTTTCATAAACCCATGCTGAATGGACCTGATCATCTGGTTATCCAGTAGGTGTTGCATGATGGCATTCAATGTGGCCTGCTCCATAAGCTTCCTGAGCACTGAAGTCAGGCTGACATGGTTCTAGTTTCCTGGATCCTACTTCTGGCCCTTCTTGTAGGTGGATGTCACATTTGCTAATCTCCAGTCAACTGGGACCTCCCTGATTTGCCTGGACTGCTGATAAATAATGGAAAGTGGCTTAGTGAGCACTTCCATCATTTCCTTCAGTACTCTTGAGTGAGTTGCTTCAGCCCCATATAGCTATGAGTTTCTAGGTGGTGTAGTAAGTTGCTTACCATGTCCCATTAGATTGTTGGGGTTTCATTCTGCTCTCTGTCTCTGACTTCTAGATCAGGAGGCTAAGTACCCAGAGAATAACCAGTCTATTAACAACTGAGCTGAAGAAAGCATTATGTACTTCTGCCTTTTCCTCATCCTTTGTCATTAAGTTTCCCCCTTCCTACAGTACAGAATGAAGATTCACCTTGGTCTCCCTTTTGCTGCTAATATATTTATAGAAACATTTTTTATTGTCCCATTTCAAAGTAGCCACATTAAGTTCTAGGTGGCCTTTTGCCCTTCCATTTTTCTCCCTGTACAATCTCATGACACCTTTGTCATTCTCCTAGGCATTCTGCCTCTTCTTCTACAGGTCATAAACTCTCCTTCTTTTCTTGAGTTCCAGCCAACGCTCTCCATTCAGCCAGGTTAGTCTTTTTACCTACTGGCTTTTCTTTCAACATGTGGAGACAGCCTGCTTGTGTGCCTTTAAGACTTCCTCTTCAAACAATGTCTAACCTTCCTGGACTCCCTTGCCCTCCAGGAATACCTCACAGGGAACTCTGCTACCCACTCTACTAAACAATCCAAAGTCTGCTATCCAAAAGTCCAAGGTGACAGTTCTGCTGACCCCTCTCCTTTCTTCTCTAAGAATCAATAACTCCATCATTTCATGATTGCTACGCTCAAGGCAGCCTCCAACCATTACATCACTCACAAATCCTCTTCTGTTCATGACAACAGGTCCAGCAAGACCCCTTTCCTTCACCAGTTGTGCCAGGAATTTATCTTCCACACACATTAAGAACATCTTGGACTGTTTCCTATTGATATAATTTATTTCCAGTAGATATCTGATAGGTTGAAATCCCCCCACAAGAGCAAGGGCCAGTGATTTTGAGAGTTCTAGCTGCATATAGAAAAATTCTGATTGGGAGTTCTTCATTCTGATTGGGAGTTACTATTTCCTTATCTGAATTAATGGCCCCGGACACAGGCATCTCTAAATAAAGTTAATAGTATTTCCATATATGATACTCATACCCTTTTCTTTACTGATATTTTCATCATCAACAAATATTTTCCTTTATCCTTCTATTTTAATTCTTAAGGGTCCTAATTCAAATCCATTGCAATCAGTGGAAATTGTTATATAAAGCACCAGGTTTTAAAATGTCCCACTAGTTGTTAACCAGTCTTAGTCTCCTTAGTCTTTGATGTAGTCCAATAGCTGATTTAGCAGGTGTTTCTGATCTGTATGAATTTTTTTAGAGATTTTATGAACTTCTGCCAAAGGAATTTCTAATGGAAACTTTATATTAATTGAATAATATGATAAATTACAAAATGCGTTAGCGTCTGTATCAACTATTTAGAGAATACTGTTGACCTTGAATTAGATAACATATCGTCCAAAGCAAGTCTATAACAATTCAAAACTAGATAACTAACTGCCTAGCTTTTACTTACCTACTCAAGACAGCTATTTAGACAAGTGTATGTGTGTGTTTCAAATGTATTTTGACCATAAAAAAGAGCTGGTAAATATAGTTTTGAACAACAAGCAATAATGTAGCTATAAATTCACATCAGTGGCATTCACAACTGCCTTTATTCCCCAAGATAGCTACATGACTTGAAAATATTTTAAGATAGCTCATCCTAGGAACCACAGCATTGGTAAAGTTCCATCTTTTTACTAAAATAATCAGGTAGTCAGCTTCTTTGTTCAGGAACTCACTGGTCTCTAAGAGAAATAATCATTAAGGAAATGAAAATATATTGTAAAAATGAGATGATGAAATAAGTACGCATCCCACAGACAACACAAGCAAGAGCAAGTGAACACAAATAAAGGAAAACAAAAGACAGTCACAAAAGGGTCCCAAACTGAAACAGTTTCCCCATTTTGAATGCTCCTGTATTTTAGACATTAGACTTATTCAGCTTCTCCTAATGCCTATTAGGAGTTAGTGAGCAAACTGCAATGTGCATTTACTTATCCAAGAAGCATGTGTTGTTGGTATGAAAAGCACAAAGTACTAAGAAACACTGTGCATTACAACAAGGTTGATGAAAGCAATTTTCCTCACTTCAGTTCCAGGTGATAAAAAAGCTACATCTGAAAGTGTTCCCAAGTGCTCCTGAAACATAATCACGAAACCTTCATCCATTTCATGCTTGCCTTTAATCAGGTCCTTCTAGAATCTACCCCAATCTCATTCTATAGTTTGTTATTATACCTATTAAATACATCAGTTACTATGAAGGTGAGTCCTTAAACAACATTATCACAGATCCAACAAAATAGTTATTTCTTTATCTGCATGCAAGAAAAACAGAGTAATGTTTGGTAAGGTTTCTTTCACAGACAATGTGTTTTGTAGTCAATAGTGGCCATGCTGGAAAACATTTCTCAGTTCCAGCAGTTCACTGTTTTCCAATTCAAATGTAGAATTAAAGGCTGGTTACAAAGCGACCTATAATGTGCATCCCCAGAATGTATCTGACTATTGAACTTCTGAATCAGTGAATAATCACAGTTTTTCTAGAAAACAGTGTTTTGTTCATGCCTTGTTCCAAAGTGCTGACAGTATGCAAGAATTGTTACAGAAAGAAGCTACTATTATATCAGGTGTTCTGATTTTTTTTTTTTTTTTTTTTTTTTGCATACCATAGTTTTATGCCCATTGAGTGCAGATGTCTGACAATACGGACTTTGCCTTGGAAATCAACTAGCAATGAAAACAACAAAGACCCAGCCAAATGTCAGCCACTGTGCCCAGTCCATTTTGAGATTTTTGCTGCTCAGATGTGTGAATGATTTCCATCTGTTCCTATGCAAGATAAAGATTTAGAACTGCTGGCACTGGGGAGCCTTCTTTAAAAAAGCCAACCTGTGCCAAGGCAGTTTTTCAGCATACATGAATGCTAGCACTCCCAAAGCTCCATAATGAGCATGGTGGAAGCTGCCTGATACAAATCAGCAAGCCTCTCATTCCTGTGACTACTCATTTTCCAGTTAAAAATTTAAGCACTTTGAATCTTGACAACACAGTGGTACACTGGGTCAGGATGCTAGTGTTTGCCAGCTGGGGACAAGACAGCTGTGCCAACACAAGCAATTACAGGAGTCCCCTGATATCCAGCATTGCTGTTTGCACACCCTGAACATAAGCATACCTAAGACTAAAGCTCAGACCCCTATGGAGAAATAGCAACAAAGCTGCCTAATATAGCAGAGAAGATTTTATTAGTGCTTTAATGAGGAGATGCTACAGCAAGTTTCCTGTACACCAGAATTGTCTTTCATATTGCCTGTACTTAACATACAGGCAGCCCTACTGACTAGGTTAACCACATACAGCTGCCTCCATTGAATGAAAATTTAAAAAAACTAAAAACCAAACCAACAAACAAACAGAAACCCTAACAGCTGAAAGTACTGTTGTAAAGGATATTCACTACAACTCTATACTAGTTCTAAACTCCAGTTTTTGAGGACTGTTTTCAAAATTCCTCATTCTTGTCCTTACTAAGCCCACAGGTCATATTATTGTATGTTCATGAGAAACAGAAGTTCAATCGTGTTCCTCTTCAACTCTGTGCACCTTATGACACATTTTAATTCCTCAGCCTATATCAAATAGTCAGATTGTACACATAGAAACAAACACTCCTGCCTTACTCCTGTCTGCAGTTATAAAATTCCCACTAATTAACTCCTAATCTCTACCTTCTTCTAATACAATTTTCATTTACTAATATCATTCATAAGGCAGGTATGCAACTGGTTTTACCAGCAAAGCTAAGCAGAAGTAGCTTAAACTAACATTGCCACTGAATTATAGCTTTAAAAGTTCAGCCTTTGACAAACTAGCAACCTCTGATTTGTAGCACCACAAAGCAAATGGCCAGGAAGAACTTCTGTAGGGGTCTTATGGAATTAAGAGCTATCAGTCTGCTTTCTCACAGGACTCTCTATCTGAGGCAACTGAAGAAGGCATCACAAGCCCAAAAGCTCACTATGCTTTATCAGTGCTTTCCAAGAGGCATGATGGCTTGCAAAACTGACCTAGACTTACTTACACCCAGGATAAGTCAAATGAATTGAAGGGACAGAGTCAGCAATGCTGAAAAAAAAGATCAAGTGGGTGACTAATGTGAACAAGTAGAGCAAGGCACACATTTTCATGAGCTGCAGAACTCCTCCCCAGGCTCTACAGGCTCTTGCTGACATCTGTCCTTTTACCTGAGGTGTGTTTTCTTTTCCCATTGTTTCACTCAAGTGAACTACCATCATACCACCATTTATATTCTACGCTATATCAATAGATCATGTTATGCCATTTAATGCTGTATTATAGATATGGCAAACCCAATTCAAATAGTCAACTCCAAGGACAATCTGGAGCTGTGAGTAAAAAAGGCTTTAGAGATCATCTTATACCATAAGGGGCTGCTTAAGTTGTTATAAACCAAGTACCAGAAGTCCAACATGCATAGGAGTCGGAGTTTACAAAACCTCCTTATAAGTCTTGTTATTAAGCTATGTTGATGGGGAATGGGAATCACCTTGCAATACCTATAGCTTACGTACCTAAACTATTCACAGACTAGATACAGAAAAAGTAACTCAGTCTCCTTAGTGAAAGAGGTTCTTTCTGTCCCCAGTCTCTCACTTTAAAAAGCTATATGGATATTCCTAACCCTGAAGCACATGCATAGCTACCTATCCAAGATACAAAGCAATTCAAATAACTAGGCATTAAAGAAAAAAAATGGAATGTAGAACAGAATCTGAATATGTGGAGAGGGCTACACAAGAAAGTAAAACTAATACATATATTTTTTTCCAGCTGAAAATACATTAAGGGGAGATTTTAAAATCACCATCATTACTCCTTGAGTCTATGCACGTGGTCAGTGCCTTAGATGAGGCTAAGTACTTCATACCTCCACTGTACCACTCAGACTCTGTTTAAGCACAAAATATTTTCACTGGCTGGAATCTAATCACACACTACTTCATGGCAGGTAAACAGCTGTAAGCATGTAACTGGTGAGCTATCCATGTTATTTTTAAAAAAGGTACCAACTATAGTCTCGTGAGAACTTAGAGACAGGAAAAAAGCAGCTGCCTAGATACAAAACTAAAAAGCACTGATTTCTGTCACACAAGAGAGTGTTAGCATCCTCCTCCTGTGAAACGTTTGCCAGTGACTTGCAAGTGTAAGAAAAAGAACATAAATATATAATTGGGAAAATCAATTGGGAAGGCAAGGCATCTGGATGGAGTATTTTATCTCAACCCTTTTCAGTCTCATTCTTAGCCTCAGCTAAGTCCAAAGACAGTTCTTCTTTAATGGACACACAAGCTTTCCTCATCTTTCAATGCTCTATCAGTGCCTAGAACAGCCTGTACTGCCAGAGTTACCCACCTGCAGTGGGAGGCTGACAAAGCAGAGATTACTATTCTGGCTATGCATCACGCTATGGAGTATGCATTCACTTACTTTGTCATGTAGACAAAACCCACATAATCATAAAATGACACATTCTCCAACTTCAGGCAGTTTCAGACACCAATGAATCCAGTGGTGTTCTTCACATCCTGCCTAAACAAAATCTTAATTGTTGTTGTTCCCTTAGTGCACTCAAAGTCATAGTACAGCTGCAGCATTAAATAGCCTGAGGGTCTGTAAAATCCCACAAATGTTTTAAGCTCGAGTCAAAAATTTGAGGTCAGGGAGGTTTGCTGTCAGGATGCCAGGATTCCCTTATTCAATAAAAACGAATATTAACCAAAAAAAAAGAAAAAACTAGGAGAGACAATTAAAGGAGAGATGTGAAATGCTTGGAGAATAACTACAAAGGCAAGAAAATCTCATTCTAAGAAAAAGAAGAATCGGTGGAGAAGGAAGAGAAAGAAAGAAACACCATTAAGATTGCTGACTTTGGAGAACAGGACCTCAACCAAACTGGTAAAGGGGCTGGTTAAGGGGCTGGAGAACAAGTCTTACAAGAAGCATCTGAGGGAATTGGGGTTGTACAGTCCGGAGAAAAGGAGACCTTATCACTGTCTACAAGTATCTATCTAACTAAAGGAGGTTGTAGCGAGGTGGGTGTTGGTCTCTTCTCCCAAGTTACTGGCAATAGGATGAGAGGAAAAAGTCTCAAGTTGTGACTGAAGTTCAGATTAGACATCAGGAAAAATTTCTTCTCCAAAAAGGTTACTGGGTACTGGAACAGGCTGCCCAGGGAGGAGATTGAGTCACCATTCCTGTAGATATTTAAAAGATGGATAGATAAGTGCTCAGGGAAATTATATATTAGTGGATAAGTATAGTTGATCTCAATGACCTCAAAGGTCTTTTCCAACCAAACAATTCTGCAATTCTATAATTCTAGGATTGTAAACCTTAACACAGCAGATTTTTTACCTAGATCCTATAGTAAGAAAAAGCTCAGGGTCATCACCTCCAACAGATAAGAAGAATAAAGAAAACAAAGCACTGGAAAAAAAGGCCATTTTATGTTTACAAGCACAGCAGTAGCAGAGTGTCTGGGAAAGATGGTGAAGGAGCAGAAATGATTATTTCTCCCAAATGTGTCCCCCTCCTTCCAACACAACAAATAGTTCTCCCCTTCTCTGTCTGTGCCCTGAAGAATTTCAAGATAGGTATCAGATCTGGCAGCACTTGCAGAAACTTCCTATGTAAAGGATCAACCGTTCCTAAATAAGAAAGCTAAGTACAAAACTTGTCCTTCTTAACTGAACATCTTGGAGATGTGTGAGATCATATTATGGTGATATTAAGTCTACCAAGCTGTGAGTGCTCACATTCAAGTATGTTTCTTTTTCCTGCAAAGAGTTTCAGAGTTTCTAGAGTTCTATTAGCACTTCACCTTCCAGAAATAAAAGAATCAAACTTGCCATTTACTAAAAAGAAACAAAAAACAAAACACAAGTCTTGAAGTTTTGGTTTTGTGTTTTGTTTTTGTTTTTTTTTTTTTTTTTAATAAGACACAATCTCCAGCTTAGTAAACTAAACTGAGAATCATTGAGTGTTTTTGCAAACTTTACATACACGCATAGAGACACACACAAACTTGATTGCATTGAGTCATAAATGAAGTAGTTAATAATTTTTTCTACCCCATCAGTGATGTGAATTCTTTCACTTCTGACACTCTCTGAAGAAAGCACATAGTTGATGCAGTAATCAAAAAGGTTCATATTTAGTGAATCTTGATTCAGCTCTAACATTTCAGGGGTTCAGATCCTATTGTAGCATTGCAGCATTCAAGACCATTTTCACTTCTACTGCTTCTGACTTCATGGAATTTAACTCTACCAATCCACTTGCACATGGCGTAGGTTATCATGGAAAACATTATTTCTATAGCTACCAGATAATCTCTGCTCTAGTGACTCACCTGGAAAACATCATCAAGGGTCATGATAAATGAATTCTTTATACTCCAGTACTTTAAGGGTATGAAGGGGGTTTTTTTGTTTCGTCCTCATATAAGCCAGTTTTCTATTCTACATGACTATGGTAACTATCATCATTTTAGATTTCATGCATTTGTGCAAGAAGTTTGACTTGGTAAGGTAATTGAGGAAGAAGGACAAGATATTGCACAACATGACCTCAGTGATATGCCCATTCTTGCCAAATGAGTGAATTAGTAGTAGGCATTAGTAGCAAGCTCAGGTACTTCAAGATGTAGGAACTATAAAACCTGGACTAGACAAACAATTCATGAAGGATAGGAGAGGCTGTACAAATTTGTTTCATTAAAGATTTTGAGATGAATTCAGATAGCTGAAATTATTCATCTACTGCTTCACAAGTACCTTACAATTAATATCGTGCGGTTTTTTCAAGGTAAAATGACACTACCTAACATCAATTTAAAGTGCTAATACAATTTTTATTTTCTGACTTTTATTAAAAATACCTTGTTGACAAATAAACATCCAGTCCTTGAGCAGCACAAGGAAAAAATATATTCATCACAGAAAGAGACCGTGCTTTATCATGTAATTATCCCTTCTAAGATAATGATCAATGACAGTGATCATAGTTAAATGAATTGCTAAATTGATGGCTACAATGCACTAATGGAACTTGCTGTGCAACGGATTCAACAGTTAAAATTTCTGACTATGACTCACTATCTTAATCATGTTTCCTCTACCTATACAACTGACTAAGATAATTTTGTGCCATTAATAGAACATAAATCAAGGATTTTCTAAATGTCACTACCCTTTATACTTCCTGTCAGAAGCACCTGAATTACAGTCGCTTAAGGTGGTCTTTGCCTTTTTTTTTGTAAATAGATTAAGGCCAAAAGTACTATGGTGGTTGAAAACAACCAGTATTTGAAGGTAAATATTTTTCCTACCATTCTGTATGCCAGCCAATATCTTAGTTTTGATGAAATAACACATTTTCCTCTCCCTCACACTCTGTTGTCTTTTGCCTGTAAGGGCTGTAGACACCACTATCCTTCCAACATCCTGTTTTTTTATTCCTCAACATAGTGGGTCATATTTTCCCAGCATATCCTTCAGAGCCAACCTAGCTCTGCATATTCCTGAAAAGCAGATGGTAGATGCTTTTTCTAATCTTGTTTCAAAGTCATCATACAGTCATAACAACAGTAGCATTGATTCATTGCCAAGCGAATCCTCAGTATTTTTTGCCGTACTCCTGAAATTTCATGAGTACATACATTATGTACTTCTAAAGTGTTTTAAAATCCCTTTGCCTCCTCCTGCTTTTCCATATCTCTGAAAATAGCAGTACAAGATGTACATTAGTAACGTGAGATTGTGAGTACGTGGTTCAGGGCTATCTGTCTTTAATTAGTAAGAATAAAAATGGCTGGTTTATTCCTGCTTTCATTAATGCTATTATCACTATCAAGGATAGTGTTGCTCATGACTGCAAAGAGAATTCCTGATGTGAGCAATTTGAGATTGTATGGATAAGAAATTATCTACAACTCTGTCAACCTCTGGATGCATCTTGTCTTTCAAGGAGTAAATAAATTATGTTTATTAGCTAAAATGAGTGTACTTAATGTACTATTTCCTAGAGAGAGAAAAAAGCTAAGTCACAATGATGTAATAAATGAAGATTTTTTTTAATCCAAATAAGCACATACACTTCCACTAGCATTTCTGCAGAATGAATAGCAGCATGTCTCAGGTTTAAAGTATCTATATATGCACTGTTTTCTTCTTAGCTGAATGTTTTGCAAATACACCTGTGTTGCCATATCCCACTGAAAAGGAGAGCCTCACACAAAAAAAAACCCTGTATGCCTGGTATTAGACCACAATATCTAGATGATGTAATTTTATTGAGGAAAATAGGTAAATAAGAATAGCTTCCCATATCCTCCAAACAAGAAAAATGGAAAAAAAATATACCTATGCATACAACCCGGTACTAAGAGGCAGGAAAACTTGGTCCTAGGCAGAACACACATACTATGAAGAGCCCTCTGGAACTCTTTCTCTCTCAGATGTTTTCTTCCTTTTTCTGAAGCTTCTCTAAATGAAAGAAACATTCACTGCCAATGCCCCCAAAGTGCTAAAAAGAAATGATACAGGCTTTCAGCTCAAGGGTGCTTTATATTCTGATCTCCAGTCAAGATTGGAGAGTAAGCCTTGTTCTCACCTATGTCAAATACTTGGCTAAGGCTCTGAATACAGTGCTGAAATACTAAAGAGTTTGTTCATTCTTCTGGAAAAAAAGAGACAGAACGAAACAAGACTCAAACCCCACAAAAAACAAACAACTCTCCAGTGTGGTTGTTAATGATACAATTTTAAAAAATAAAATCAAACACACAAATAAACTTTAAAATAATAAGAGCAGTTCTTCAACTGTTCCAACAAGAATAATTATTGCTCTTGCTTTAATACATTCTTCCTTTTCTTTTCCTAAACAACACCATGGTCAAGTTCTGGGAAAAAAAAATATGCAATTCTATGAAAAAATGCCCTTAATTCCAGTGTCTGATATGACGCTCATTTAGTCTTATTTTAATATAAACATAAAAATGCTGGCCTCAGCAAGTTATTTTACAGCGGGACTTTTTCTTTTTTTTTTTAAGAGGTAAAAAGGCTATTTCTGTGGTTCCATGTTTAGTTGTTTGTTATCAGAAAAGAAATTTTGAACAGATTCTAGACTTAGGACTACTGAAAACTAAAGTGATGCTGTAAGATTACCTTTTGTCTCTATGCTTGTATATTACAGGCATGTAACTATTAGCAGAATAAAGCCACCATTCTAGTTTGAAGTGTACTGTCATTATAGGAACTCCCTATAGAAACTAGGAACTCCCAGGTGAAGGATTATCGACTTGCCCTGAAAAGGTAACTCAAAGGTAACTTTGTCTAACATTTATTCTACTCTACAATCATGACTACTTTGGAACAACATAAGAGATTTTTACTGTAATTTAACAGGAGGGAAAGAGGTCTCAAAGATACATGTTCCTGTACAGCAACACCTCAAGATAATGAATCCTCTACTAAGTGCTGATTTATTAGCAGAATATGTCTCCAAAGAAAGTAAACAACAACACATCAGAAGGATGTTGAGGTTGCAAATGAACTTGTAACTCAACAAATTCTGCAGCGAGGCTGCCTTTTTTACTTACATTGTGCTGCTTCTGCTGAGATTTAAGAGGTGGACTTAAAAGCAGCATGTTGATAGAAGCATTTGATTCCAAGGCTTTCATGTTGACAAAGGGATTGCAAGCTAAAGAAGTGTGTGGCAGTGAAGATACCTCTAATGCTGCAGTCAGCCTACATGCAAAGAATTGAATGAATTTTCCAAAAGAAGGTAAAGTGGTTTGGTTTTATTTCTTTCCAAAATTAAGTATGAACATTGCATGTGGGCAGAAAGAAAAAGACTAATGGCCAATCTGAGAAGAATAAAATCTTCCATAATGTTGTGCTTGTTTGCTTTGGAAGAAATTTCAAATGGAAACTGCAAGTATATGATGTTGGTCACTAGCTGACAGAGTCCCTGGAACTTGGCAAGACTATCATTTGTATATGTCCATATGCATGAGTGCTCACACTCCTCAAAATGAGAGCATATGTTGTAACTGAGGGAAAGGCTACTCTTTGGTAGAAGTAAATATGCAAGCTTTTTCAAATGAATACAGTTTAAAGTCATGTTGCTGTCCCCCAACCTGACCAACTACCCTATCAAGCATCCAGATCTATATATTATAGAATTGGCTCCATCTTTCTTTTAATGTCCGAGTCAGTAAGGTAGAAGTTGTATCCACTGATCTCTTCCTCCCTCCGCTTCCTTTTTAACCTAGTTTTGCATCAGCTTCTGCCTTGAAACACACTCTAACAAATGGGCTGTCCATCCTTCTACGAGGCATAAGTATGGACCCAAAGCGCATGTCACCTATCTATCCACTTCTCTCTAAATATCGATGTATATCCATCTACATTCATTAATACACATTCATTTTGAGTACCTCCATTTTTAGATATTCAGTGAAAAAGTGTGTCTTCTAGAACATAGTCCTTCCAGAAAGTGAATCACATCACTGGAAATATGATTTATTCCCTGATGAACTTTCTCAGAATAACATAATCCAAAAAGACATTTTTTACCTATGCCAAGATGGAGTGGTGGTTTATTAAGCAAGCTTTACGTATGCACCTGCAAAGGAAAATCAGCATTGTGTATTTTAACATCTGTAAATATTTAATCTACAACAATTTAAGTAGAAATCATTTTTCTTCACTGAATTATTTCTAACAAGTTATTTAAGACTTTAAGTGTGTTAATTTTTGAAATGTCATGAACTCTAAAATGGTGGAGAAAATCTTTTCCACACTCACTTGTATTTAGGGTTAAATTTGAAGTGGCAAGTACATGGTTACAAAGTAAGCCTACTTAAACCTACCAACAGAGATAACTCAGCCACTTTTATACCTGCTTCCCAAGTGAAAGTGCTAAAAGAGGAGATTAAACCAGGAATAAATTCATATGAGGGGTACTAGAAGTTCATTTCTTTCTTTCTTCTGTCTTCAGGCCCTTCAGTACTAGAATGTAACCAAATAAGAGAAGATGTGGTGGGAAGTATTACTTACACGTCGACAAACAAACCTAGGTAAAAATCCCATGTTTAAAGAAATCTGCAGAAATTTTACTAAGTGTAGCTGATGTATTGAAACAGCAGAGGAAGTTAGAAATTGCACCAATTTAGAATTACTCTGGTCTCCCAGGCAGCATTACTCATCTCCAAATATTGCTCAAAGTCTCTGCAGAATAGCAACATGACTCAGAAAACTTCCAGAAGTTCCTACAAAATTTTAAGACTGCATATCAAAAAGAGGTAGGAAGGTAGGAAAAAAAAAAAAAAAAAAAAAAACCAAGACCAAAACAAATCACACCACTGCACACATTTCTCCTATGAGGAAAGAATGAGAGAACTGCATGACAAGTTAGTCAGGTTGCTTAAGACAACATTAAGAGATGTTAAAAAAAATGAAGTGAGAAGAGTGTTATGAGAACCTGAACAAAAGAACAAAACATCAGAAATGTGCTGTAAGTTAATACTGCCATCTAACTCCCAGCAACTGAGTATTTGATTTCATCAGCATAACCCTTGGCTATAAATTGCTGTCCTTACCTTCACAGAAAAGAATATTATACTCCATATGGCTTGCTTATTGTCTTTAAAATAATAATTTGTCTCAAATGTAGGTTGAAACCTCCATCTCTACTCAATTACTGAGATTAGTGAGGTGTAATTAATGACAGTAAGAAACAGCTCTGAACTGGTAGATACCTCCAAATTAATTAAAAACACTGTGGTATTCCTATACAGATGCTTCCATCAGATACTTGCTTTTCTACACGTACCTCTGCACACACACAAAGTCAGTGTCACCGATGTTCTCAGTTGATGCATATAGCTTGAAATAATAAAATCCTGGGGCTCAAAGTACTTTCAGAAGTTTTCTCCATCTAGGTTTTCAGAGATTTATCTGTAACCTTCCCAAATCCATGCATAGTTAGACAAAATAATCCTGGAAATGGCAGAGCTGCTTCATCTCTTGGCAGCAGTCCTTTGCTTTATCGAGATGATATCTGCCTAGTCAATCTATGACACAGAAATGCATTAGAACTCCTCAACAGTGCTAACCTTTCACAGAATAACAACATTGAAAGCTAATTTTTTCTACTGCATGACCTGATTGAGAAAACCAACATTACCAAGGCATCTGGTCATATCATTTACCTCCTACATGTTACCTGGCAGTAAAAAGTAACTGGGTATGAGGCAACATGTCCACTAGCCCTCAGAAAACTCTTATCAATATTGAAATTTCACATCAATACAGGTTTTCTGAGCACTAAACATTCCTACAGTTGTGAATTGATGTTCTGCTTTCAAAATACAAGATGTCATTTATGGCAATACTAGTTGAATTGGAAAACCCATCTATGTGGAAAATATAGTTGAATCTATACATTTTTCTGTATCCAAATTAATTCAAATGTCTGTATTGAAAAGCTTAGACTGAACACTTATAAAATTATAGCTGTGATTGCAGAACAGGATAGAATTAATGTTAAATTACATAGGAGAACTTGCTGGAAATGTTCATGGTATTTCCATGGACCTATTTTTTAAAGGTGTTTCATGAACACAGGAACACAGATAGTTATCTAGTAAGAGTTTTCATATATACAGAAGTGCCTAAAAAAATTGATAGAAGATAAGCCAAGAAGTATTTTTAAAAAAAAAAAAAAAAAAAAAACAAAAAAACCTGCATGTGTCTTGATACTATTGGAAGTATTAATTTATTAGAAAAGAATACACTATTTCAGCTGGAAGGGACCTACAATAATCCTCTAGTTCTCTAGTCCAGCTGCCTGGGCTAACCAAGTTAAGGTATGTTATTTAAGGGCATTGTCCAAATGCTTTTTGAATGCTGCTGGTCTTGGGGCATTGAATACCTCCCAAGAAGCCTATTCCACTGTCTGACCACTCTCTCAGTTGTCAGAAATGCTTCCTAATGTCCAGTCTAAACCTTTCCTGGTGTAGCTTTGAACCATTCCTACACATCCTATCACTGGACACCAGGGAGAAGAGATCAGCACCTCCCTCTGCTCTTCCTCTACTCAGGAAACTGTAGGGAGTGATAGGCCACCCCTCAGCCTCCTTTTCTCCAAGCTAGGCGAGTTCTTATCTGCTCCTCATAGGATATTCCTCCCAGCCCTTTCACTATCTTTATTACCCTCCTCTAGACACATTCAAGGACCTCCATGTCCTTATTCAATTGTGGGACACATAATTGAGCACAGTATTCAAAAGTAAGGCCACACCATGCTGAATACATAGGATAATCACTTCTTTTGACCAGATGATTACACTGTACTTGACGCACCTCAGGACGTGGTTTCCTTCTTGGCTGCCAGGGCACACTACTGACTCATATTGAACCTGCCAACCAACGGTCCAGATCCTTTTCTTCAGGTCTGCTCTCCAGCCACTCCTCTCCTGATTTATAATTGTGCCCAGATTTTCTCAGCCCTGCATGCAAACTCTGCTTTTGGATTTGTTAAATTTCATCCCATTAATCATTGTCCAATGCTCCAATCCATCTATGTCCCTCAACAAGGCCTCTTGCCTCTCAAAAGAGTCAACAACACCTCCTAGTTGAGTATTATCAGCAAATTTACAAATGGTGCATTCCACTACTTCACCCAAGTTGCTGATAAATACATTGAACAGAACTAGTCCTAGAATTACATCTTAAGGAATATCACCCATGACCAATTGGAAGCCAGATGTAGTTCTACTCACTACAACTCTCTGATCTCTGTCTTTCAGCCAGTTCTTGACCCAGCATACTGTGAACTTGGTTATCCCACAGTTGGACAACTTGTCCAGAAGGATGTTGTGAGAGAGCATGTCACAAGCCTTACTAAATTCCAGAAAAACTACGTCTACTAGGCATGTGACCTCCTCAGAGGATATCAAATTAGTTAAACAGGACTTTCCCTTTGTGAACCTATGTTGATTGTGTGTGGTGATTCCTTTAAAGGAACCCATTATAACCTTTATAGTTCTTCCAAGAAACAAGATTAGATTAACAGATCTATAGTTCCTTGGGTCTTCCCACACACCCTTTTTGTAAATTGAAACAATATTGGCTAGTTTTCAGTTAGCAGCGGTCACCCCAGACTCCCAAGACCTTTGGTAGACAATCAAGAAGGTTCTTGCTGTAGTACATCCTAGCTCCTTCAGTTCACTGAGGCTTCATAGATATGTGAATATTCAACTGATAAAGCTGACCCATTACAATTTCACTGTCTGTAAAGGGAAATTAATTGTTCCTGCACTCATAGTTCTCTTACCCAGGGGACTGGGCAGACCAAGGTCTATCAGTATTACTAAAGACTGAGGCACAAAACACATCAAACGTCCCTGCTTTTCTTCATCCTGTGCCTGAGTCCTATAAAGTAGTGAAATTTCTGATATCCCAGAATTCTAGTGTGTGACTGGTTATTTTTAATTTAATCTGCACCAGATGCAGACTGGCTTCCCACAGGCATTGTCAAACCACTTGAAGTAACAAAGTATATAGCCGTATCATCCAGGTAAGCAACATAACAGTTGTGTATCCTTTAAAATGCTGTATCTTCCTGAAGAGATAAGCAACGTTTGTTAATGATCTGCTTTAACCAGAGAAACTCTCTTCTACAAGCTTTTAAAGCTGCATCTGTCAATATTCATTTGCCAGCTCTTAAAAGAATAAACCCCTCTCCTATTAAAGGAAAATAGCATCAGTAAGTTAAACTAACCAAAATATTTTTCCTATCCTCAGACACTTGAAAATAAAACATGTTTAAAGATTTTCCCTTGATTAGAAAGTACTGGAAATGCCAACAGATTTAGAGAGAGTTTTGTGTTTAACATAGCCTGCACTGGAACGTCTACTGCGAAAACAGAATACAGATATTTCTGAGGTCTCTTTCGGGCTGCTTGCACATTTTGTAAGAGAGCATGCAGTATTTGGGCATGGGGAGACATTTAAGTTTTGAGTAGGTTCTGTCAGAAGAATATATCATTATACAAAGACATGTGCATATCCTCCCTAACATCAGGTTCATCTCAGCAAATTCAATTAATACACAGATGTCAGTGATTAGTTTAGTAGCATAGTTATACCATCTTATTAACTGATCTCCTTTTATAAAAATTAATTTGTAGATTACAAAAAATCTGTTTCCTGTACTACATCAGGACCTACAATAAAGGTGCGTTATGCTGTTTATTTTCCCAGAGAGACAGTCAGATCTTTCATCCTACTAGCAGGCTGGACATCCATCTTCTAAAGAGATGAATTGGAAAGAAACAGAATGTATACCTTGAAGAAGCCAATTAACAGTTACTTGCTAGCCTTGGTATACACAAGGCAAAAGATTAATCTGCTAATGTGCAGTAAACTGATACCGAAATTTCATTTAGAGTTATACAATTTGCAAACATATGTAAGAACAACCTCAACCTACCAGCTCAACATAAACACTTAAGAAGACAACCTAGGGCTTTGTTCATGTCATATGCTAAGTATGGGATTAACTAGCAAATCTAATAGGCTCTCAAAAGGCAAAAAGCAATAAAAATGTCTAAAAAAAAAGCTGAGGCATAGAGATTAACACAGTAGAAACAATTTGTCAATAAGGTTTACATTCTGATACAGAAGAAAACATTATGAAGCAAGTCTCTGGCACAAAAAGAGTTTTGGTCTAAGAAGGTTTATTCCTAGAATAGAGGATAAAATAGATAGTGTTACAGAAGGCTGAATGGTACTGCATTTTTGAACAATAATTAAGACACAGCTAGTCAAACATTATAAATTATCATTACTATTTAATGGCTAATTGCTGTAGTCCACTTAGCCATAGAAAAAGAGAAACTATAGAGTAACCTAAAACACTTCTACTCAGAATTTTACAGTCACCTGCAATATGTCATGTCTGTGAATGCTCATAACATCCAATCTTCATTTATTAACTTTTTGTAGAAATAAATGAACATGTACACAAAATTGCACTGCAATTGGAAATGCCTAATGAGTTAAAACTTGTTGTTACTTCAAAACCTTCCTTTGAAAAGAGACTCAGAAGGGAACTGCAGTTAGATTATCCTATGATGGTCAGAGCAAGCATTCAATTTATTGTTACCTGTAATAGTAATTACTCCACTATGCAATATTCCTTGTTGTTTACAGTATGTATTGCACAACAGATAAGTAGAAAAGATTCTCCTCAATACCATAGTTATCTTCTCTTGCTTAACTACCAGCTAAAATATATTTAGCTAGAAGATATGCCAAACTGTACTTATTTCTCTTCCATCTTATTTCACCATAATATTCTATTGTGATATGCAGGAAATAGTTACACAATTATCAATCCATTTATTTTGTTACTTAAACTGCAAAATATTACATATCTAAAATATAACACATAAGACCAACTTAGGTTACAGTATCCAAATAAGAAAGAAGCAGTCCTTATGTTCTCAGGAAACCATGTTACCATGTTATATTGAAATATACAAATGAGTTGAGATGTTAGAAAATTAATCAGAAACTTCAAAGGCAGAGGGTGCAATGCCAGAAGAAGAAAAGAAATCAATGGAAAAGTTGCCAGGTTTCATAAAAAAAAAAAGAGAAGACTATTGATTCTTCAAATTATTACCCAAAGAAGCTATTGTGACAGCACATTTGACAAACGACTTGAACTGTGAAGTAGCTGAGAGTAGAAATTGCCATCTCCAACTTGTTTAGCGTATAAAATATTTTTATTTTACTACCAGCAGCCAAAATAAGAATGACTATAGCAAGTTACCTTGCTATTTTGGGGCTGGGACAAAAACATTCTGAAACTCCACTATTCTAACAAGGCTTCCATATTTTTCAGTATAAAAATCAAATGTCTGGTTTGTCCACATAAATGACAGGCTAAAATTTGTTCCCTGAACCATACATGCTTCATTCTCTTGGTCTGAACTTCCATAGTTATTTTGATAGTTTATTGGTTGATTTAATCTATACTTTCCTGTTTAGAGAAACAAGCATAAATATTGACCTGATGGTTTGCCAATCTATTTGCATATTAATCATCTTCTGAAAATATTAAGGAAGGCGCTGCCTTTCACTGCGGTGTTGGGTACTGTCATGCTCCGAGCTCAGGGTAAACGACAGGCATGAAGAACATAAAGCCAGACAAGAATCAATGGCAGTATTAATCAGAAATTAAGGTTTAGTAGTAATGGACAATTCTAATTGCACAAATATCCTCTCAGAAAAAAAGTGATTACATAGAAAATGTACAAAGCATGATCCAGCTCACTGAACCATAGCAGCCTACAAAAAGTTATTCATTGAAATCTAACCCAGTCATAAAGAGCCTGGATCTATAGAGAATGAAATGAAAAAGCTTCTTCCAGCTAGTGCACCATTCTTTACTCTAAATTTATTATCATGTTCTGCAGTGGCCCAATACTCTTCGCTAATTACAGAAACAGTATAGGTGACTAGCTCTGGCTTAGATGATCAACTTGACAGACAAGATGTACATCACATTCTTGGATAGTTGTGTGAATTTTTCTTGATCTAGAAGTCAGAGGATATCTGAACAGCTTTTATGTATGATTCATAGAATCATAGAATCAAAGAATAACCAGGTTGGAAGAGACCCATCAGATCATCGAGTCCAATCATTCCTATCAAACACTAAACCATGTCCCTCAGCACCTCGTCCACCTGTGCCTTAAACACCTCCAGGGAAGGTGAATCAACCACCTCCCTGGGCAGTCTGTTCCAATGCCCAATGACTCTTTCTGTGAAAAATTTTTCCTAATGTCCAGCCTAATTCTCCAGAGCCTCAAAATCCTTCTTGCGGTGAGGGGTCGAGAACTGAACAACAAGGGTGAAATGGCTGAGAAAAATGTCAGAGTGAGAGGTAATTTCAATGAATTTCATAAGTAAACAGGAAAGTTAATCACTCTAAAAAATAAAGGAGAAGCAAGAGTGTAAACATTCCTGTTTTCATGTAGATATTTCAAGCAAATTGTCCTTTTAAGGAAGGTGAGAAACATACTGGAAGACTACTATGGCTCATTAGGATTTCTGCACTGACATCAAATAAAAAAAGAAAGCATAGAGGAAAATTTAAAAAGGTCAAATTCTTCAGGTCACATACACAAATGAATCATAAGTATATAGGGACAATTCAAGAAAGGGCAAAGCAAGGAATTTCTCCATCAGAATACAATTAAAAGTCATTACAAACAAGTCGTCTTGTTGGCTATTGATACAATCATCAAAGACTGACCTTGAGGAAACAAGTATATCTAACTGAAAGAACAGGCCATCTGAATACGTTCCTCCATTAACTCTGCTTGGTGACATCCCTTAAGTGTTTATCTTAAAGAGAGAAGGGGCAGTACAAACATGAATTAAGTAAATAAATGGCTTTTGCAAAGAAAAGATTAATCTGTCTTCCTTGCCTGTAATGGATAGGAAAAGTAAGCTACTAACAGTACTGCATAAAAAAAAAACACAAGATAAAAATTAAGAAAACCTTTTGCATGGAGAGAGTGAATCCCTAGAATAAATAGTCTGGAGAGGTCATGCAACCTGTCTATTTAAAGGTCCTTGATAAAAAACTAGATAAATATGGATCAGAAGGCCATATGGAAAAGTATTCACATGTGGAGGCAGAGGGCCAGGTTAGGTAAATGTAAGTTGCTCTGGGTTGAAACTCTTCAAGTCTATGTCATAAACTGAGCTACTACAATAAACATAAGAAATGTGAAATTTTCATTACTGAGAAGAAATGCAGTAAAATCAACATTCAAGTGTTTTAAAAATAGGGTTGACTGTGAATAGCTTGTTGCTGATGGATGTTTTGGACAAATCTAATAATTCCAGGATATGTCAGAAGCAGGAAGACTGAGATACCTTAACAAGCCAAACTCACTTCCATAAAACAATTAGATTCAATTCATTGGAAGTAAAAATAATATGAGTCGATTTGAAAATTAACCAAGTAGAAAACAATTCTGTTGTGAGTTTTCAATAAGAGAGTCTGTGTTTTTATGCCATAGCCCAAGACCTAGGTAACCAAACACAGATTTCTCATTGAAATGTATAGATATTCTTTGATTTAGTGCCATAATATAACCTGATTTTTTTAAAAAAGCATTATACAAGACCAAAGTACATTAACTGATGAAAACTTGATAGGTAGATCTCAAGAAAAAAAAAGAGTAAAACAAAACCATCAAATCAAAGAATCTGCTTTTATTAATTACTTTCACAATTCATGAAGTATACTATATAATTATAAAATAATTGATTTATGTAGCTCATGTGTATAAAATTCTCAGAATGCAGTGAATCATAAAACCATTATGCAACAGAGACTAGACACAAGGTATGAATAGTTTAAAAATGCATTCTCAAAGGGAGCTATTGAATATAGCAGTTTTATAAAGAGGGTAAATTTAACTATATACATATGAAACCAAATAGAACAAAACTAGGAGAAACAAGAATGTGTTTGTTCATTGATAAGCAGTCACTGAGGAAGAGACCTCCAGGTCACAGTGAAGATAGCATCAACTGTGCTGCACGCAAGAAAACAAAATCAGAGACAAAGCAGGGGAGACTATAACACAAAATGAAAATTAAATCCAAAGAAGTTAAGACAGATATTTGTAGGTTTACAATATTTTGTATTGACTTCAAGTCAGGTTTTGCCAATGTAATACTTTTGTTGCTTTGTTTTTAAACCAGAGTTTTACATATCACTTCACAAATGAAACCAGAGAGCTTGTAAAGTGGTACGTGAATATCAACCCAAGAGCAGTTTGGCAGGAGTCTGCTTGTCTAGACTGAGCTGCTGGCCAGTAACAAGCAGAATAGGGAAAGAAATGCTAGTATTTCTGTTCAAAATAATGCATCTTCTCTGACAGCTACTGCAGCAGCTTTTGAAGTTCAAAAATACCATACCAGGACTCAGATTTTGGGTGGCAGACTTGCTGTCAATGATTACATACACTTTGAGTCTGAAATATTTTGAGAATATCAAACAAAGATGAGGTAGAAAGGTTTTAGGTAGAAAGAGGAATTGTCTAAAATTAAGATAACTTGCCAAAATAGTAAGTGAAAAGAAGTAAGGTAAAGAAAAGGAGGTTTTCTAAGTCAGTATGGAAAAAAATCAATGGATAGAGTATATTCATTTTTGAAATTGGTTTGCTGTCCTGGAAACTGATTTTTTTAGAACTAACTAGGTCAAAGAGAACCAGAATGATTATTTCATTTGAGTTAGCATTTACGCAGATGAATTAACATGAGCTGAATACAGGCCTTTCATTGGCAGTGACATTTTCTGTTCTGGGCATCAAGAGTAAATACAAGGGAAAAGCAAGGCTCTCATAACATTTATTACCAAGAATGACCTCAGATAGAATTATTATGTATTGTGTAGGCATTTAGTATCTCAAAATGAAGCACTTAAGCACTTTCATGCCTGAAGGCTTTCTTCAGCTTTTCATAATACTTGCCTTCTTCCATTTCCTTCCTTTCCCCATAGAAAAATATCTGTAAATTACCCATGTGAATAGCAGCAACATACATGCCCCCTTTGGCATCCAAACAGCTTTATAAAGGAACATTTACATGTTACTCAGTTTTGAAAAGGAGCACCCCTGACACTTCAAAAACAGTTCAGACATCTTGACCTATTCTGCTTCAAATATTATTTTTTAATTCTAGTCTTTCATCCACCAAGTACATTCTGGTATAAGCTTCTATTTTTTTCTAACATTAGTGCCTTATTTCCTGTTCAGTGGTGTCATTTGTGTGAGGGCACTCAAACTGCAGCAGCCACACTGCTCACAAATGCTACTGCACTTTGCTTAATCCAGCTATCTTGCTCTTGAGGTGCATCATGAGAGAAATATTAGATGCTGCAGCAGAACTGAAGGGTGTTAGAACTCACTGATATGGAAGGAATAAATTAAGATTTCATTAGAAACAGATTTCAAAAGGATTGTATTCAATGTACATTAATGGCCATGAAACTACTGTTGAGAAAATACTATAAAGCCTGATTTTTTTTCAGATTTCTTTAAGCAGCTGCTAGAATTTTTTAGACCTTTCCTTTCTTTAATGCAGTGTTAGAATACTGCTACAGGGCTTTTTATTTATAAATATTTTACATCTTGGATATCCTAACAATGGTACCATCTTTTCAACCCCAGAACCAAGGATACAGTTTCCATTCCTGTAATCAATGCAATCCAGAGTCTGGTCCCAGCTTGTTGGAGTTTGTCCTTACAATGACTCAGTGACGTCTCACTATGTCTAAGCCTTAGTGACTAACCCTATTTCCAGCTGCTGCATTTTCACTTCAACAGGTCAGCAGCCAGAGAAGAGTATGCTGGATGTATTACACAAAGAAAAAGACACAGGAAATTTGCCATAAGACAAGAGAAAAGCAAGAAAAGATAGGTTGTTAAGGAAGATCCAACCTGGAAGGAGAGACAGGAGTTGAGAATTAGGAGAATCATGAAAGAAAAAAAGCAAAAAGAATTCTGCCTTTATTTAAAAGCAAAAGGAGATAGAGGAAACAGGACTCAGAAACCCATTACTTGTATGAGTTTGGAAGTTGAAGGATTTTGTTTCAAGTGACATCACTCAATCTTTAAATATAATATGTCTTCAGAAAGAAAATCTTATGTTTAACACAACAGAAAACATTAGGCAAATGAATCTGCAAATAGTTAGGTAAGACTAAACAATGTAAAGTTAAAAGACAAGTCTGAAATAATTATTCATTTAATCCCCAGCACCAAGAACAACATTATGGAAGCAGGCAACTATAGTCTAGTAACACTAGAGACTATGTTGGATTTTACTTTTCTTTTAAATGAGTACTTCAGCTTCTAAAGTCTAAACAATTATTTTCAATGTAGTTGTCCTCTTCTTGATTAGATTCCACCTGATGTGTTATATTCTGCCTGTGGTTTCTTCAGTTGTTTTTGCAGTGTCTTGTATGGAATTCTTCCTACACTGCTCTTTGCACCACCTAAAGTATTCCAACTCCACAGCTGTTCTCCTTTAAAATATGAGAAAAACCTATTTAAGACCCACAACTGCAAGAGTATATGTAGCCCATAACTTTCAAGACAACTTGCTTGGACACTAAAATATACACCCAGCTCTCAAAGGGCCAATTTTCAAATAAAAACAGAAAATGATGAATACCCCAACCCTTACAGTAACTTTCACCTAGATCTTATATCTCATAATTCTACATCAGTATCTAACACCAGCATCCTCGTCTGCTCCACTTAGGTAGAACATGCCTGGGCCTTCTTCATGCCAGCCTCACTTCAGCTGTTGGTCCCAAATCCACTCATTTCATTCACCTCAGAATCTGACAGTCAGTACATACAGCACTTGCAAACAGGTTAGAGAGTGATAGTACACAGAGAGCTAATTAAGAAGGGATTTAATAAATTAGGACAGACTGAAACAACCAGCACACATCTCTATCAGAGAAGTGATCTGACTAGGAACTGTTTAAACTTTACCAACACTTGTTTTTACGGAATCAAACTCTATAACTCCATTAAGGGTTATTATAAACACATACCTTAACTTGTGTTATGTGTTTATTCGCCTGTGGGTGCGAGGGGGTAATCCTCCTAACTCACACACCGTATGGTCTAACAAGCAGATGGTTATAGTGGGAAGACATACCTATTCATAAAAGCCTTTTACATATTCATGACCTTTCCCTGCTTCTTATTATAATTAGATTCAAGAATCTTCTTCTATACTTGCACAGGCACGGTGTTGTGGTCTGGGGTTCAGGGCTGAAGTAGTCTTCATCTTCCTCATGAAGCATCCCTGAATTCTATCTGTGCATGGCGCAGTCTCATCCTGGTTGAGCTGCAGTTAGCTTTCTACTGTTGTGCTTCTTCCTTATCAGTGAATGTCTGTGAATGAGTTTCTCTCTTATCAACATCCAGGGTCTTCAAGGCCTTTACTAGCAGAGAGTGCATATTTCAGTAAGCTAAGCTGTCTAAGTTTTCCTAATGTTTCTGCAGTTTTTCTAACTGACTAATATGTCCACATATCACACTTTTCTTATTCTCTCCTATCAATTCCTCATTTTTCTTCCTTCCTGGGACCCTTCTCCAAAGGATTTCTTACGATTTGTACAGATCTGCAGACTCTTCCCTCCCCATCTCTGAAATATCCCAAATCCTCATATTCCTTGTGTCTTTCTTATCAAAAAGCCTCTTCAAAGCTGTTCCTGGAGTTTCTTATTGGCTGTCATTCTCACTCCTCATTTCATTTCCCCAGGTCTGAATTCTGCAGCATATCTAAGCACCTATTTGAACTAAAGCTAGTGCTTATTCTGCAATCATACTTCCTGTCTGGTTTAATTTTTACTGGGGAACAGTATATGACACAACAGGTCAACTACCTCACATCTTCGTGCTGTCAAACTTAAAAGTCAACTTTAGTTCCAGGCATGTTTCTTCCTATGGGGAGAACTTTACGTGCTTTAGATTTTACACTAACTAGAAATGCTTTTACATAGATATATCATTAGATTTCAAGTTACATACTAACCAGTTATCAGTCTGCAGCTTCTTCCAGACAGCTTTATTTCCTCTGTCAGAAACCACCTGTAAACTTGTGCCAAAGATGACACCATCCAAAAGTAACTGTTCTCTTTGCATCAAGCCATAAAACTTACTTAGCTGAATCAGATATATGGTACCTACCATCAACTGAAACTCAAGACTACCAAAGATTCCCAGAAATATTTATGTCAGAAACTGTTTCTTTGGTTTATTTTTAAAGAATATTCTAGTCACAGTATCTGATTTCTCAGCCCCTCCATGTGTTACTAGTAATGACAGGCAGGGACACAAATTGTTGATGCTGTTGAAATTCTGGTGCCAAAATACCATCTGTATGCTAACATCTACATTTTAAGAAAGCAAAACAAATGTCAGGATAATTTCTTTGGGTTTATGTGGTTTAGTGTTTTTTTACCAATAAAGGAATTTAGTTTTTCCATGCAGTAGCTTTTATAGGGTTAAAATTATTAAGTTCTCAATTAATCTCAATTAATTATTACTCAGGAAAAAGACTCAAACTAAGACTGCAGACTTCAAAACTAAGTCTGCAGTAGTCTGCTTGCCATTGTTTCTTATTTAACCGTTCTTTTGGAAAAGAGTTAACTTTGTGATATTTCACTACTACAATGTCATAGTGAAAAATCTCCTTTCCTAAACAGGTAATATGATCATTGTGAAATTTAGGACTTGTTTGCAAGTTACAGGTAAGGACTGACAAATAAATCTAAGCCTTTGCAAATGTTAGTCAATAGACCAAATGTTATGCCTCTGTTTTATCTTTTTTAGAAAAGGATTTTTCAGAGGACATGTTGAGCCTCATCACTTTTGTCAATTTTATTGCACTGTTACTTTATTGATTTTCATGAAATTTAATTTTGCTAAGCTATAAAAGCAGCATCATTTCTATGGTATTTCAACAGACAGGCATGTACCATGACCCTTTAATACTGGCTGCCTGTAGATCATGAGAAGTCATGACTAAGAGGAAAACATAGACTTCTCTTCTAGCAGAAAAGAAAAAAAAGTTTGTTGTTTTTTTTTTTACAGACTTTAATTGCATGAACACTTAGTTTGGCTAGTGTTAGAAGATCCATAATAAAAGTGTGCTTGTTCCATAAGGAAAGAAAATATTGGAGCATCCCAGTTGTAAGTTTCAGGAGTAGTTGCTACAGGTTAATTATATTCACTTTGTTACCAAGAGACTTTAAAAAGAATCACTTTTCACAAAATTAAAGTAAGCAAATAGGATGGATATCTTAACAGCATTTTATTTTCTTAATTTCAAGAAAGCTTATGGAAAATGGTATTTAATTGACAGGGTGGATGATAACAGTTATAGTCTGTGGAGAGTCAAACTTCCTTGCACAAAGGGCAATATAATGTGACTTGCCTCCTCTGAAACGAATTCCAGCAAGGAAACAGAAGATGTTGTGGAATACTAAAATTAATCTTTTGTCCAGTTATTGTCATTATTTAGCCTACAGACAGGTTCTTTGAAAATAGGTCATACTAAATAAAAGGAATTCATGACAATGAAGTCTGTATTAATTCATCTTAATTCCTATCAGTATCCACGCTATATCTAACTTCATCTATCTTCTGGTGTGTCTTTGTTTGGGCATAATTATCTGATCATACAAGGTTCATTACAAAATGAAGATTCTACATAACAATAAAGATTCCCTTCTTCTTAGTGGTGAGCATATATTTAGATAGGAAAATTGCTTTCAAATCTTCAGTATATATTTCATTATTTTGATACTGAAAATCAAACTTCCAGAGATACAGCCGGTAGTAAAAAGAATCTGTAAAGATTCATTAAATTTGACCATATTAGAGGAAAAACAGAGCAGAAGTCTAGTACTTAAATGCTCACAGTAAAGGAATAGAAGTACTAGGGCCTGTTTTCAAACTAAAATAAGTTTTGGATTACATAAATCATACTCAAACAATGCCTTATTACTGAATACTGTACATGGCTAGGCAGGGATATTGTTGGCCTCATTCTTATATCATTTTTCCATATTATATACTACTAGAAAACAGAATAAAGCACTAGCATTTTCCTTAGATTTGTAGCATTTGTTTTCTGCCACCCCTTATGTCACTGACAGATTCAAAAAAAAAATTAAATTTAGCAAATGTAAAATGAATGGCTTCTATTACAGGCAACAGTCTGAGTTAATAGAAGACAGGAAATCACTAGCAATTTATTACTTGTCTTTTACCACCACTGAAATATTGAGGAGGTGGTGCCCGGAACAAAGCCAATCAATGGTTCTGTAAAGAAAACAAATCTAGGGATTGATGAGTACAAGTTTCAATTAATTTACTATCTCTTGAGTTTATATGATTGAAATATCATTGAATCTGTCAGGATAGTATCTGATTCCCCAAATGAACAAAACATAAAGATGTAGAGTGGCTATAGGGAATTTATGAAAAATAAAAGCACTGAATTGTGTTTTGAATTCAGGTCCTTCTAGAAGGATTCTCCTTTGTTGCCCTCAGCTGCTTCACTAATTTTTACACACCTGGTGTTGAAATTGGAAAGGGCATTTTTTGCACTTCTTCAGAAATTTGGATGTAGATGAGGAAAAAAGCAGCTAGGTGAAATGTTAAAAAATAGCAAAACCTGCAAAAATCTAGGCTGAAACTTTATTCCTTATTTAACAATAGTATGTAACATGTTTTTGTTCATTGCTAGACAGAACATTAAGTTTGGTTCTATACCTCTGACCAGCCTCAAATCTTGATCCTCCCAGATAAAGGTATTAAATGCTTGAGGGGAGACCTCATTCCTCTCTATAACTACCTGAAGGGAAGTTGTAGAAAGGAGGGTGCTGGCCTCTTCTTCCAAGTGACAGGGGACAGGACAAGAGGAGATGGCCTCAAGCTCTGCCAGGAGAGATTTAGACTGGACATTAGGAAAAAAATTTCACAGAAAAGATCATTGGGCAGTGGAATAGGCTACCCAAGGAGGTGGTTGATACACCTTCCCTGGAGGTGTTTAAGGCACAGGTGGACAAGATCCTGAGGGTCATGGTTTAGTATTTGATAGGAGTGGTTGGACTTCATGATTGGGTGGGTCTCTTCCAACCTGGTTATTCTATGATTCTATGCTTAGCATTTATTCACATGTACTCTATCCCCACCCACCCACACTAATCTTCATACTCTAGATCCTTGTTAATGATAGTCCTTAAACATGAAACTATTGTGACTATTCTATGCTTTCTGACACTGGATATTTGACGCTGGACATTTGACACTTAAATCAATCAAGCGTTTCTTAGCAGTTTACATTGGTGATATTCACACATTAATATTGCAACTCTAGAGCAAAAGACTATTTTTATTTAATTCAAGTCATAAGCACAGGCAAACTAATTTGTTGTGAAATCTGTGTCTGGTATACAGTAGCACGCTTAATACATAATGAATCATAGAATCATAGAATCACCAGGTTGGAAGAGACCCAATGGATCATCAAGTCCAACCATTCCTATCAAACACTAAACCATGTCCCTCAGCACCTTGTCTACCCGTGTCTTAAACCCCTCCAGGGAAGGTGAATCAACCACCTTCCTGGGCAGCCTGTTCCAATGGCCAATGACCCTTTGTGTGAATAATATGTCATAGCTGTTGCTGCAGTTATGATTCTTATTTCTAGTAACCTATTCATGTTGTAGAAGTTTCTTTCCCACTCTAGAAGCACCACATCTCCATTTCAGTCTTCTTAACTCTTACTCCTGCAAGCACTTGGCTTTTAAAGAACTAAACCCCAATAACTGAAGAAGGGAAGATTAGACACAAGAGATGCAATGGATGAAAATAGACAGGGGTGAGTTTAGATTCATTTCCTTTATTGTTTATGGATCCATCAGGTGAATTTTGCTCACATGAGCTATCTCACAAACACAATATTTTCCTATGTTAAAGAAAACTACTAAGCCACAATGAGAAAGAGATATATATAATTAGCTTCATAGCCTCAAGGCAACTACTAAAAAAGTAAGGAATTTGCCTCAAGACAAGAAAACAAAGTTAGAAGGCATTGAGTGAAGCGTGGAGCCACTGCAATCCCGTTTATGGACAATATAAACCAAGCCCTTTTTTTCTGAAAACAAGAAAAAGAGATGGTTCCTGTTTGTTCAGTTTCCAAACTTACCTTTGCTAAAGTTTGACTCCAAAGGAATTTCTCCCTTCACTTTCTCCCAGTACATACATAGTCTTAGTGATTGTTTCTGCCACATTTGCAGTGAATTCAAAACCACTACTCTTGCATTTGCAGTATGTATTAAAGGATATTTTTCATGTAATGAACAAAAACCTAGCAGTGCAATTTATCTGTGCTTTGAGCAATAATTTTGATTCTTTTAACAATTAATAAGAATCAGGGCTTTAAATTTCTTCCTCATTTAAATATTAACAGGGATAATTAGTATTATTCAGTAAGATCTCCAATAGCCCACTCACTAGCAGATGTTACTGCTTAGCAACACACGCAAACACAAGTACCACAAGCTAAATCTCATTTCAAATATAATTTCTATAATTGCAATGACATTGACTTGAAAGAAAGGAGATTGGAAATGAAAGGTACATAAACATCTAATGTTGAATAAAAACATACTTTTAAATGAGCCTGAGACTTTACATGAACAAAGATTTCTTAGATAAATCAGCTTTGTAAGTCCAACCTCTACAATATCAATGAAATAATAGAAGTGGCAACACATCACCACTCAACATCAAACTTTAAACCTACCATATAAATCTCTCCTTTTTCCATGTAGTTTTAATCAGGTTCCTTGGAGGAAATGTCGTTTCTTCTAAAGTTATCTCCAAAACCTTCGCACTGAGTATTATGTCTTGCATTTGTTCATTCCCAGCTCTGAGAGACATTATCCTTTAAAGTAAAAAATGCAACTATAAAAACATCTTAAACTCTTCCAGATTTTAAATAATCAAGTACTCTAAAGGGAAATTAACAAGCATAGACCCAAAATATTTGTAAATTTGTAGCAGTACTCAATTATTTCAGCATCACTATCTGCACATAAAAATGTTCACATTTAGGTCTTTAAGGTTGAGAACAAGAACCTTGGAGGTGTTTCTAAATCAGTAAGAAGTTTAAAGTATACAAGGCCACTGAATATCTATAGATCCCAGATACGACCCCCCTACCCCACAATTCCCTGAAGTACATGTTAGTACAGTTAGTAAACCACTGTTTCTTTTCTCATGCAACTGTTTCCACAAAATCTTGATGTTCTCATCCAGTCTTACATACATATACTGACATATTTATGTATTGCATTTGCAGTTCTAAAACCACGTATTCTTATCATAGTCATAAAATTCCATGTATGTTCTATATAAAATAATTACTCTAAAGACCTGTTTTTTTTCATCTACAGTCATTTCAGTCAAGCCTGGCTAGAAACCTAGTTTTCTTCTATTTTTCTATTTCTTTTTCAGTATCACCTTGAAGATACAAAAAAAAAAAAAAAAATCCCGGACCTACTATTACCATATAAGAAGTCTGAAAAATGGCTGAAACAGAACAGATTTCTGCTGCATCCTACTGAAATTTAGTACTGTTTAATATCTTTATCAATGACGTAGACAGCAGGATCAAGTGCGCCCTCAGCAAATTTGCAGATAGCACTGAGTCAGTGGTGTGTTTTACATATCTAAGGGATAGAATGCCATATGATCCTACACTGATTAAGCACATGACTATTGAAATCCATGTTTAGAAAAGTACACTCTCTTTGAAACACTCTTGCCTTTATTACAAGTGAAAGAATTATGGCAAAATTGTCTTTCTGTAAATATAAAATTGTAAATGTTTCAGTACTTAATAGAAAAGTGCTTCTCCAAAGTGTAACTGCAAATCAATTTATTTTCTTTAGATTAATTTTATCCTGACATTTATTTGCATTAATTTTTAACATCGTGGGATCAAACAGTAAGTTTGATCCTGCTTACTGATGAAAATGGGAGTTGCTCAACAGAACTGTGACTCTGTAGGAACCAAAAATTGCTAGGACATGATTTATGCTAGAATAATCCTTTATAACAATGTCTCAAAATTTAGTATAGATAATCCAATGGAGAGTAGAACAAAAGATTACTAGGCTTTAATTTTGGGACTGCTATGGAATTCTAATGTCCTTCTACCTGACTGATCTGCAGCTGTTCTTGGTCTACAAACAAGGTGACTTAGCAACAGCTCTCTGAGAAAAATCAGAAGGTATCATGGGTATCAGGAGGAGGGTCAAGGATCACTAGCACATCCTATAGAATATTGCTTTATAGGATATCTAGCATCCTTCTATTTTTATGCATTTATGCACGCATTAAACAGTTAACTAAAAAAATTATGAAAAACTCAGCTCCCATTTACAGAAATATTTTCGTATTTTCACACATGCACAGTCTCATTAAGCTCAATAAAGTTTACAAGATTTCTTCATGAGGATCCTTAGTATCTTTGAATCTCACGTATATCCAAAAAAAATACTACCTAGTACAGAAACTGCTCTAATGCAGTCTTATTAAAAGGGAACGCTACATGTGTTAGGTTTTTCATTATTTCTGCTGTTCATTGAGGACAATTGAGCTCTGACCCTCATTTATATTTAAATTAGAGGGAAAAAATGATCTTGTAAGTGTTGCTTTTTCTGGGAGAGAGGGGAGTAAGAAATTGAAAAGATGTTCCTGTGAAAGAATAGAAAACACCTTCCAAATGTAGAATAAAAATGAAAGGACTACAAAAGGTATAGCCGTCTGTTATTAATAGGAAAATCCCCTCAGGACCAAAATTCAGATTGCAGTTCCCCTTGAAAAGATTCACTGCTTCCTGACATTGCACTTCCAGATTAACCTGTGATAAATAGCAACAAAGTTCCTAATAACAATGTCCTGTGAAGGAGCTCATTCCATTCATCTTTCAGAAATCTTAGAAGTCAAAATCATTTTCCAGTGAAACGAATGGGTGAGGTTGATGAAACCTAGTACTCAAAGCTGACCATGTAAGCAACATCTGTTTTCCAGCTTTCACAAGAGAGATGGAATAATGCAGCAGCACTTAACTGTCTCCTTGAGGACGCACTTGTTATGCACATCTAACAAATAAATAGCAGCAACTGCATAATTTGCATTAGATTATGGTCTTAAGGTTGCTCCAGTGAAGTCAAAACGATTAAGATAAATTCTCTTCCAAAGGGAGACGCTGCTTGCTGTCAAAATAAATAAATAAATTAGCACAAAGTTAAGGAAATTTGAACTGAGGAGTGAACAGAAGTTTACCTTGTCCCAGCACAGAGCTCTTAACACAGTAAGAGGTTAGATAAGCCAGTCAATAAGGATAAAAGTCAACATTATTCCTCTCCTTTTGATATTTGTATCTCCTTTTTGTACCTTACAGGAAAGTCTGAGTTACTAGATACTACTCACAGTTACTGTATCCTTTACAATAAACCTCAAGATCTTCTTGCAGCAAGAATGAGAGCAGTATGGAACATTATATTCTGGAGGTACATCCTAAACCTATAAAACATGTTCTTTTCTATATGCTCTGCCTTTCTTTGCAGTGATACCTTCAGAGTTATTTTCTGAGCAGTAGAACATGAGGGGCAAGAAGTGCAAAGAGCTTCCTGTCTCAGGCCAAAGCATGGTAACAGAACATGATCTGGAAAAAGAAGATTAGATTTCAGCCCCTTCAGTCAGGGGAGGAAAAACTGAGCGAAAGAAACTGCTCAGTTTCTCAGCTGTAACGTAAAAGCATCATCAGCTCTTCCTCCTCTTCTTTAAAAGCAACAACAGTGCTTGATGCATTTTGTACAAAGCTTGACCCTGTCACCACATGGTAGGTATTCTCAGCCAAGGGCTGTATTCTAGTTTCCATGTCATAATTAGATCTGGATGCAAGACACAAATCAAACAAATCTACCAGGCCAAGACTACAAGTGCCATGGACGTACACAGAAGCAGAATATAACATTCAGAATCTTTAAGGTAAATTGCTTATGTAACTAGAAATGAGACCTTCAGAGTTTGACAGATACTGAAGAGGTTTTTTTTTTTTAAACTGTAAATTTGGAGGCAGATTCTACTCATTTCCCATTTCAATGTTTATATTTTTTTTCAAATTCCTTGTAGCCTACCAGACAGCTTATTATGCCAATATAAAGAAAAACTTGAAATTTTTGTCCCTCTTGACCTATCACACATTATTTTCTTTCCAGAATGAGCAATATTCAACAAGAATTAATTCTTAACATAACATTTCATGGCAAAATGGCTGATTTTCCATTTCCAAGACAGATTCCTCCCATTGCTTTCGGTGTGTCATCAGTAGTCAATTTCTGATAAGTTGCTTGAGGCAAACCTTTCAACACATGCCATTCTCTACATGAGACCATGGTCAGAGTATGACTGCTAATAAGTTCACCACATAATTGTGCTGTGAGTGGAATTTATCCAAAGATACTCTTTTTCCTGGAATGAATATTTTCAGTTACAATAGGTTTAGTTCCTCAGACTTGAAAAGTCTTAGATTAAAAATCTTCAAACAATGGATGGACAATAAGATGTGCACGTGGAGTTGTAATGCCCTGACTGGTACATGTATACGTAGCTATTTGAAATGGTTAATAGAGCTTTCCTTGGAGAAGCTTATGTGCAAGATGCATGTTCTTTACACTAAATTTCCCCTATATGGAATGAAGGGGATAGCAGTATCACTGTTCTGCACCTGAAAGTTTCTAAGCCAGAATCACTACAGTCAGTATTCTGAAGCAAGGAATAAGAGATAGCTTTGTAAGCTTCAATTATTCTTCAAATAAACTAACTTTATATTTTCGTAATAATTTATGAGCACAGAAAAAGTCTAAAATCTATTTACAATTTTGTTAGAATGTCTCAACCTGTTCCAAATCACACTTTGTCAGGCAATGAAGATTTCAAACTGTCTGGCTAGACCTGACTCAGCTAAGGTGTAAAGCATTGACATGAAGGAACTCTTATGTAATGACATTATTGCAATAGAAGGGAGCTGTCTCTCCCCTTTCCCTTCCCCAACAGGGCAGGAAACAAAATTAGAAAAAAATGCACAGGGATCAAGACAGGGAGATCACTCACCAAATGCCTCTACATGTAAAATAGACTCAACTTGAAGTAAATTTAATTTATTGACAATTAAAATAGTATTGGGAGTGAGCACCAAGGCCTTCTATCCTCAGTCATGAGGGAGACAGATTTCTAGCATCCTTTCAGGGCTGTCAAAAATTTAAGGTCCTTAGAGTCACTGTCCTACCAGCCAATGTATACCAGAGACATGCAGACCACTTTGTTCTGACTAACTGAAGAACATAATTTCTTACGCCTTGTCTACCAATTTTCAAACCAGAAAAAGATAATATATTAAGTCTTAATGAATCTTAATCCCATACATAAGTACATTACTGAGGATAGCAAGAATAATTATTATGAACATATAAACAAATGCCCCTACACATACAGTAGGACCACCTAAAAAAAATAAAAAAAAAATCCATGTGCATGCCTCAAAGAGAATAAAGGAACAGACTGTTCAGACATGATTATATTATTATACTAAGTCCCTTTAAGAGAGATTATTTCTGCACTTGAGAGGAGTTTCTCCTTTATAGGCAGTAATTCCTCCTGAGCACAACTATTCATTTCTGAATGATGGCCTCAAACACCTTCTCACCTCTTGCAGGTTAAGGCATGGCCAAAAGGGAAAAGAAAAGACAGAGAGAACAAGGCTAACAGACTTTTCCCAAAACTGCACTATCTTTAATCAAACAAACAACACAGAATTGTGAAATGGGTAAGAAATAAATGCAAAGTGAAAGAGAAGATTCAGAGGTACACCTTTAAAAGAGAACAGGTATCTTTAAGGGAAAAAATTGTAAAAAACCAAAATACATGAAGTATTTCACACGCAGTGAAGTTTGAGCAGATACAGAAAAATAAATCTATTGCTCGCATACATGGGCCAAATCCAATATATTACACCCACTTGACACGAAAAGCGATTTGACCTGTGTTCTTTAATTACCTCAGCAGAAGTAATTTAACTCGTGCAATTGCCACATGTTTTTATTCAAAGCAACCTTTAAATTCACAGTCTAAACATAACTGCTATTTAACATCGAAAGCGGCTTGGGAAGAGGTGGCACATAGCCAAACACAAAGGAAAAATTGAATGCGACAGCCAGAAGAAAACAGTCACCAAAATTCCCCATCATAGTGTTATATATGTCATTTGATGTTGTCTAAAGGAACTGATTTTACTAAGAAGGGGAGGAGAAAAGAAACGGAGAATATGCACTGTTCAAATGTAGAACACTCACTGAAGACAAATATACACTACTTATGAATCAAGGACGGGTCACGGCCATGACTTTCCAATGGTGCAGAAGATGCTGTCAAATTATATCTGCTACAGCATATTCCCTTTGCAGCCTATTCAAACCATCTTTCCCTGTGAGGCCCTTTGTGATTTCCTTTGGCTTTTACAAGGTCAAACAAGCTGTCAGCTTCCCTTCTGGGCACAAAGCTGATGCTAACTTCATACACAGTCTCTCATATCACATTGCGTGTCACTCAGTAGGATATAAGCAAATTGTTAAAAAGACAGAACATGATTCTAACTGCTATAAATGCTTTATTGCTATTATTTTGAAAGTGCTGGCTTACATATTGTTAACAATAAAAATCAGTATGTTGTAATAATGGTATAAAGGAATGCATGGCATATCTTTATAATACCTAAGGGTCATATAATTGTATTTCATCAATTAATAGGAATGATACTCTATTGGGTCCTGGGTGAAAATGAAAAAAAAAAAATTAAGACGTGGAGTGCTCAGACAATCTTACTTACTCCAAGGAGAATATATACTGGTTGGAAAATGCTCTTGTAACAGAAGAGGATATTGTATGAAAATAGAAGCTAGAACAAGAAAGTGGTAAAGATTTTTCAGGTCAACCTTGCAAAACTATTTTAAAAACCATTTTTGCTGGCTTATTTTAAACACATAAAGTGATATGAAATTTCTAATAAGCATAGCGAGGCCTTGGAAAGTTGAGATTGCTTTTTATCCCCTAGTCACAAACCTTGCTTTCTGAACATTTTAAAAAAATTAGGAAATAAAATATCTACATGGCATCAAACTATTTTTTTTTTTAAATGACAGGAAAAAAAGCTTGTCTCATTAAAGACCAATTAGAAGGACCAGTCCTTGGGATTCACTGAGCACATACAATGTTACAATCCACTTGAGAGATCCTGGAAATGTCATAAGCTAGCAGAAAGCAGCTCAAGCAGTTTATGAATGGCAAAAAAGCCAAGGGAGATGATTATAACCTTGCACTTATTCAGCTATCAAGCATCATCATTATCAAATAGACAAGCTTAAAATGTTTAAGCATTTTAAGGTTGCTCAGGTCTATCAACTTATTCAGCAAAATTTCATACAAAAGTAAAACAGGTACAAGGGAATGGCTGGAGGGAAGTGCGGGTTTTTACATTACATTAGTTACATCATATTTAAGAGTATTAAAGAGATCATTTTTATGAAGATTGTCTTACATGAAAGTTTCACTTCTGACCACTTCAAAACCAATGAACCAGACCTGCAAGTTTTTAGTGTTCATTGTAATAGCTATCAATGGACTTAATTTAGTTAGCTGAACAGGTCAAATTGATTTTTATGTATTGAGTAGTGCAGCTGTATGTACTATGTAAACACATACCCAACTAAGTTGCTTATATGTGAAGAGCAGATACTTCAGTATTAAAATAAAAATATATATCAACAGAATCTTCCCGGATTTCTTTTTCCTGTCTGTATCTCTAAAGAAGAAAATTTATTTGAAAAAAATTAGAATAGAAAGCCATCATTAAGAACACTGAACTGCTAATTTAAATAATTACTGTTATTTTAGGTGTGCTGTAAGGTCATTTTAGTTAGAGATGATAATTCAAATTTCCAAAACAACTGCATACTTTCTTTCCCATAAACAAACATGCTTAGGACTTCAACAACCTCACAGCATCAGATCATAGTTACAGTATTAAATTTTCATTGTTCTACTTTTTCCTTCTCAGGTGTGACGTGGTCCTCTGACAAAGGAAAACCTGATGTGTAGGTGAAGTTGCACCCCAACCATCACAGTTTTCCACTTGGTCAAACTTAGCTATACCAGTTCTAATTTCAGAACAAATGCTTTTGGTCTATTACATATTTATCCAAGTTTAATTAAAATAAACAGGATAGTAGCAAAACAAACTCTTCTGCATGAAGGCATGACAGCTCCCAGAGATGTGCCCTTGAAGGAGAGGATATCCAGATGAGGAGGAGTCATCCATATCTTTCAGTTTTTCAAGGATTACTTTGATCAGTAGCAGTTTCATTAAAAAACTTCTCACAAACACCTTCTTAAGATAACAGAGAAAGGATCAAACCTCTTATTTACAAAGCAAACATTAAATCAAGGAAGGAACACCCTGGAGGTGTTTAAGGCATGGGTGGATGAGGTATTGAGGGACTTGGTTTAGTGTTAGATAGGAATGGTTGGACTAGAAGATCCGATGGGTCCCTTCCAACCTGGTTGTTCTGTGATTCTGTGATTCTGTAATCTTACAGTCACCTGCCTAGAAGGCTATCTTCAACTTGGACTGTTTGCAATCTTTTTGCAAACTTAAGACATACTGAGTTCATAAATTGCTTCTTGCTGTCAAACAATAAATATTTCCAAACACTAATGCTGAAAAGATGTGACTCAAGGTACAACAAGTAGCTTTTCTGAAACACACTTTAGTGGGTTTTGAGGCCTGAATTTTAAATGCAAGGGGCTGATAAAATGAGAAAAATTGGGACAAATACTTAAAGAATGGCACTTAACCCTTCATACAAAGGCTGAGTACAACCCATAGTATGAAAAATACTGATAAATTGTGTCTTAGCTTAAAAAAGAGAAACGATCTAAGTACAGACTATACACTAAATACTAGTAAAGTGAAACATATAGTAAGCTCGTTCATGTAATTTATTTCAGTTTTAGATAGATTTTCCTGGGGTAAAAAGCACTCCTTTTAAACTGTATAAACCAAGCAGAGCTTCATATTTTCTCTGCAATCAGATACATAGCTATAGCTACAGCATAGGCATTAAGCTGAAATGATGGAAGACTGGGTTTATAAGGGGAATGACTGATCAGTGTTCTTTTAGAAGGTTATCTGTACTTAGATTGAGAGATTAGTTACTGCTGCATTTGTGTAGAACTGTAGGTTAAAATTAAATCAACAGCTAAAACCCAGCAACAGAGAATGGAAGCAATTGTCCAAGCAGAACATGCTTCTAGCCTAGTCAGCCTAGGCAAAACCACCCCAGATTTCCATCTTCCTTTTCAGGTCCCAAGCTTATCCACCAGTACAGTGTTAGAGCTGTGGAAAGGGCATGCTCAAAGCACAATGACTGCCAGCACTAGATCCACTGCACTGTCTAATCAAGACATGGAAATCCTATGGGATGGTGGATACTATTTCAATGCAGCATTACCCTTCCAGTAAAGCAGTTTATCTTCACATCTAATCCAAAACTTGAACATGTCTGAACCCTGAAAGCACTGATTCCTTTTTTCTCTATAAAATTTTTAGACTACAATTTTAGACTACACGCAACAACAGCAGCTTGCTTGCTCTGCATCAAGATGAATAGGTGTGAAGGAAAACTCTCAGACCTGCTGGGTAAAATAGAGAGCACAATAATCATTGCCTGTGTCCTCTATTCTAGCAGGATTGGTCCTCTCATGCAGTGCAATGGTAGCAGAGGAAAGTGAAATGGCTGTTGCTAAAGAGCAACCATTTCTGTACCAGAAATGGTGTGACCAGCAGGTCCAGGGAGGTTATTCCCCCTCTGTACTCAGCACTGGTGAGGCTGCTCCTTGAATATTGTGTTCAGTTCTGGGCCCCTCACCACAAGAAGGATGTTGAGGCTCTGGAGTAAGTCCAGAGAAGAGCAACGAGGCTGGTGAAGGGGCTGGAGAACAGACCCTATGAGGAGTGGCTGAGAGAGCTGGGGGTGTTTAGCCTAGAGAAGAGGAGGCTAATGGGAGACCTCATTACTCTCTACAACTACCTGAAAGGAGGTTGTAGAGAGGAGGGAGCTGGCTTCTTCTCCCAAGTGACAGGGGACAGGACAAGAGGGAATGACCTCAAGCTCCACCAGGGGAGATTTAGGCTAGAGATTAGGAGGAAGTTTTTCACTGAAAGGGTCATTGGGCATTGGAATAAGCTGCCCAGGGAGGTGGTTGATTCCCCTTCCCTGGAGGTGTTTAAGGCACGGGTAGATGAGGTCCTGAGGAACATGGTTTAGTGTTTGATGGGAATGGTTGGACTCGATGATCCGATGGGTCTCTTCCAACCTGGTTGTTCTATGATTCTATGATATGCAGGAGGTTTTCACTTCTTACTGGTTTGAATCTCGTGGCGTACATTCAACGTCCCCTAGAAAGAGAAGAATATAAATTCAGTCTTACAGTAAACCTTCCAATTGTTAATTCTAAAAGGAATTTGGTTCACATAGTCTGAGAGAACTCTATAACCTGGATTAAATTTCAGTCCATGGGCACAATAAGGAGCTTCAGTTCAAAAGCACATACCTGATCTAAACTAAAACACATCATTGGTACACCTGCCTTTCAAATCCAGTAACTCACAGTAGCTCATAGACTGAATATATTCTCCAACTTCTCCTCTGGGACCCTAGAAGTGACTGATTTTGATCGCATCCACATCTGCAGTGCCACAAAGGACTTCAATTAGTACCAACTGCCAAAAAAAGCAATCCTGAAATCTGTCCTGTCCACTCACATTAATGCATAAGAAAAAGAGTATGTTTTAACCTGGCACCTGAGAGACACTTAATACATACTAAATACTTGCACTCTGATGATAGGAAGCACAAAGACCCTGACATCTTGCAGGATTTCTATAGCCCAGTTGAAAACTGCAGTATAATTGACTGTTCAGTACTAGACAGGTTATATAGGAGCCTAAACCCAAAAGAACTTTAATGCTATGTTCCTATCCAGAGCTACAATAAGCAGACACTAAAATCTAACTGGGATGAGACTCATTCTGCTAAAAGAATGGATCCAGGAGGCACTCTCAAATCATGATTGACACTGGAGAACTATGAGTTCATTTCAGAGAATAGAAGCTTGGCTCCTAGAGATATTCTTCACAGAAATGAGTTTCATTCTCAATGGTTTCAGGAAAGAGACATCTAAGCCCTTTATTTTCAGGGTGAAACAATTAACTAGTAGCTAGAAAGAGCAGCAGCAACAGCACTGCAGAAGAGCAAGTGCTTTTCTTTTAGAGAGGAGTTGCACATCCACTAGACAGGATTAGTGAGTTTTCAGAAAAAATGTCAGGGTCGTCATTTCAAGTGTAGTCAAAGCACCATAAGAGTGACTTTCAGAGAAAAGCCTCCTCACAGCATAGGCGTTGAGAATTCCCTGTAACATCGGGCAACTATGAATAGGCAGTAGAGATGTTGAAGCTCTTTTTAAACTGTTCTCCAAGGGCGAGACAGTTCTATCAGACTGCTTACGCACATATGTGCTCTAGCAATACTTTACTTTGTATACAGGTAAAAACTGATTAAATAATTGGAAAGAGTAGATCCCAGTAAAAATGTACTTGTACAGACATATACAGCACAGACCTTAAAATGCAGTCATATTTGGTATTCCTTTTCATTCTTTCACCTTGGTTTTGTCTAGCCTAAAATACATTTTCTGGCTTTTAATAATTCCCCTTGTTTTTCTTTTTAATTGAAAGTAAGCAACAGAAGCATCATTTGTCAAAAGCTTTTTCCTCCTTTGTATCTATTCTCACAATGCCACTAACACCTTAAAAGTAAGAGTTCTTAAAAACAAAGCTTCGTGGCAACATCACTTAAAAACCCTTCTGTGAAAGATCACATTGTTAATTGCTAGTTAAAGAAGAGAAGCAGATCCCCTCAATTATTTTCCTCACCTTGCAGAACAAAGTTATTCCTACCCATATGAATAATACAAGAGTCCTTCATGACACAATTATGATTGTCCTGTAGAAAAACATCTACATTGTTTCCTCTTAAATGCCATGGAAACGACTGAATTTTTTATATATTTTTGTCCAGTCTCCCTGTAATTGCTATTGCATTACTAGTTTAGTAGTACCTTTTCTAGTAATATATATTTTTAACAAGTGAGTACATCAGATCATTGGAGGAAAAAGATTAGGTCTAGAATGATCTTGTTCAGATGAGGCTGGTAAACCATAAAGTTTATAACATATGCACACAGGATTTAGCTTTCATAAGCATGCTAGTCACAACTGATCCATAAAGGCAATTAAATCTAGCCTTATATGCATTAAAGTACAAAAGGCAGTGGGGCCAAATATGATTTCATTTTCAAGTCTTTCTTCTAAAAGAGAATGCAGAGAATGCTTTAGAAAGGGTAACCTTTTGCTTTTGCACTTAATTAAGGAAGGAAACTTCTTATAATATTAAAACACTATAATGCAAAAGGAAGGAATAATGTCTTAGTCTTCACATGCTAACCTACCCAGTCAGTTTTATATATGTGTACTTCTCAATGGCTTTCTGGAAATGAACTAATGAAAATATTTTAGTAGAACATACACTGACGGAATGAGCAAATTTTATCAAATACAATATTGTATTTAAAGAAAGATAAAGTTGAACTTGCAAATTCATGCTGTAACATTAGGAACTCCACCATAAATTCGTGCAGGCTGTTTACACTTTCTTTAAGCATTCATCCTAGTAGGAAGGCTCAAAGAAGAAAAAAAAAGAGAGCTATTTCATGTGATGTTTAATGCGTCTATAAAATAAAAACATGAACAGCATCCTACCAGTGCAACCAACGACAAACTCCCCTCCACTTCTGCACATAATACTGTCCTACAATGATCCACTAAAAATTATGACAACAAAGAGTAATTACTTAACTTATCATATAATTCTGACTACAGAATTTAAGAATAGCTCGGCTGAAAGGCAAGTTGTGAACAGAAAGCTGAGAGAAGTTTCACCAAATAAGTTTCAAAGCAATTCATCTTACTCGAAATGTCATTGACCCAGTGCTAGACAAACAGCATAAACTACTGTCACTTTGAACATGCTATGTTTGTGCTGTACCTACAAAAAAAAAATCACTCTTCCAGACTGTAAACAGAATAAGTGAAAACACGAACATTAATTATTATACAGACTTACTACTGTTTTGTCTCCCTGAAAGAAGGGGAGGAGGTAGATATCAGTAGCCCAAGATGGTAAGGTATCAATGAATCAAATGAGAAAAAAAAAAAAAATCAAACAAAGAAATCCCACTGTTTCATTAAAGAATTCGCAGAAACCAAAAGTTTACTTTAAATAAGAAAATAAATGAATTATTGGACAAATTTATCATCCTTTGAATGAACTCATTGTAATATTCGTGTTCAATCAACAGTAAAGACCCAAAAATACTTGCAAATCCAGCCTGTCAAGTACAAGAGCTGTGAGTTCCCTTACAGCTTTCAGTGCTAACAAGGAAACTTTCTATGTAGCTCAAATATGTCTTATGGATCAATCTCTTGAGGTCTATCCCCCTCTCCCAGTAAAGCTCATATATATCAAAGTGAACCTTCAGCATTCTGCTATAATATATCATGCTGAGCTTAAAAATCAGATTTCTGATTTAAGAGTTTAAGTGGAAATAAATAAGTAAAGATCTCCTTTGGTTCCTCCTCCCTGAAACTCTGCAGTTCTTCCAAATCTTAGATTCAAGTAATAAGTAGAAATAATCTGCAAAACAGACTCTGATCATCCGTGTTTCATTTACTTTCCATTTATTCCCCAATTACTAATAACTTTATTAGTAATGTGATTATTTGTCAATAAGTAATAATTACATACATTGCAGTGTAATCTCAGGCAAGTGTTCATATGCATATTATTTTATCTAGGCTGAAATTTAATAAACTATTTCAATTAACTTGCAGATTTCAAAGACACTGAATAAAAGTGAAACAGAATGACACAGTCCAACAGAATTATCAAAGTAGTTCTGCTACGCATACTTCACCACAAAAACTCTCTTAGTCAACATTAGTGGAACAATTTTTTTTAAATACTTATATTCCAATAAAATCCCACAAAAAGGTGTTCTGTGTTGCTCAGTACAATGCACAAGTAAGCAATCAAAAATACTTTTTGTTGCCAACAGTCATGTCACATAAACACAAAAGCTCTGGTTCAGGTGCTTACATGTTACCCAACACAAGACTCTACAGGTCTGCTGCCATCGCACAAGTATTATTTCCCCTCCAGCTCCAAGTGAGCCATCATCACACCTCATCTCTGACCAGCATCCCATTCCAAACAGTCTGCATGTACTCCCCCGACATGATATCCAATTACAAGAAATGTTTCATTCTTGTTCCCAGTGATGTCTCATTAAATTGTTTCACCTATGAGCTAATTTTCCAAACACCACAGTAGAAACAAACCAAATTCTGCTGCTGCAAATGAGACAAATAGCTGCTAGAAATCTTTCTTGCTGAAGTATTATACGTTTGTGTCTTTTTCCATAGTGCTAGTAATTTCCAGTGGTAAACGTAGTATTAGGTCACAGTACATATTATCAACAAGGTATGTGGGAAGATAGAAGTGGAAGGGACAAGCAAAATTATGTTACATTCTTTGAAAATATTCATTCATATATTTCTGCTAAAAATAAAGATCTTCTATGCAGTAATCTATACTGTGGGGTATTGTTCTGCTAATGGCATTGTATGTAAAGCATGAAAAATTAAATAAATGCCTATTGACATAATATCAGATGGTAAATAATTTAATGGATGGGCTTTATAGAATGTAAACATTCTCAAATTACTTCTCCATGAATTAGTAATCAAAACCTAAATTATTTAAATTTCTGCTGCAAAGGGGAAAGCTAATGAGATCATAAAGATTCCTTGTGAGAGAATTCCAGACTAAAAGCATGTTTTTCAGGAAGGTAATTTACAGACCAATAATTTACAACCATAAAATTGTGTTTCTGCAGTCAGGATGATTTACTTTCTGCATTTACCGTGATGAATGTTGGAAGTACAGTGATAACCTTCTTTTGCAACCATGCGATATCATGAACACCAGGAAGGTCTTTTCATAAACTAAAATTCAGTCTAATTTTCCAGGAGCCACCTTCAGGAAATCGGTATATGAGAATACAGTCATTACTGTATTTTAAAATATCTCCATTGTAATTAATCTTCAAGACCGATGTGACCGAGAGTGTAAACACTATAAGAGGCAAGAGAGTTAATTATATTAACATACAGCTATAAAACAACTTATTCTCTAGAAGAATTTTCCATAGTTAAGAGATAATTGCAGACTTCTCTGACTGAATCTTACACTGAAATCCCTGTAAATTGTTTTCTTAATTTTAGTACACACTATTTCTGCCACTGTTTTTACAAGCAGGTAAGAAATGTGTCTTCATTGACAGCAAGTGAGTGCACCTTACAGAATCTCAGGTTTGTAAAAATTGGTCAGGTAGAGGCACAGTTGAGACTGCTTGCCATTTGGGTGAAACTCATTTGGAGCTTAGATGGTAACAAAAATATATTTAAACACCACTTTCCGCTTTATCCACAAGGAATGAGAGTAAGAAAGATGGAATATATCTTTGAAGCATTGTCCTAAAATTATACGCTTAATTTTTGTTAAATAAGTTGGCTTCCTTTTCTATCCTCAGTAAAAATGGAAGTTTTTATTTTCTTAATTTTTTATGACAACCATAAATAGCTTATAAGTTATAGAAAACAAAGTCATCTTTACTATTCTGATCCTATGTTGGGATCCAGGGCAAGAAAATTTTGAGGACTACAGAGTGAATTTTGATGAAGTAGTAAGAATTTTCTTGTGAATGAATATCCATTTAAAAAGAACAGTTGAGGCAGATAGTATAGTGCCATACAACTGGGAAAAGACACTCACTTAAAATCAGGGGCCAGAACATTGTTAAAGACAGTGAATAGTATCATGGTTTTGGAAACTCACATTTGAGAAAATATGCAGAAACAGCAATCATTCAAATCATTTCATACAAGTATATAGATGTCAGGACAAGGTTCATATCAGGAGTAAGAGTACCACTAGCTCAGGATAATATTTCACAGGGACAACAGACAACACTGTAGATGAAGATGAATGGGCTATTAGTTTGGAAGTACACTCAATATTTATTTTTGATTTTACAGGCTTATCAGCTTTTGTCACTTACATTACCACAGAAAAGAAATCAACAAAACAATAAAACTCGCAGTGCTGATCTAATCTCTTAAACAAGTTCATGAACTAAATATGATTCTGTAGCTGGTAAAAATACAATTTGTAACAGAACTGTGGAAAAGGTACTTAAAAAAGTTATTGGGTTAAAACTAAGTCCATGTTCCCTTTCTTTCAAAAGGATGTAGTTTTTGAAAAAGACAAGCATCTGAAAGAGAATTTGAGGAGTGACTCTGCAAGAAGTGGAACATCTCAACACAGTCAGAATGATGCCCAGTTTCTCTAGCTTGTTGCTCTGGGAAGCGAAAAAAAAACAACAAAAAAATTATCAGTTACTTAGTTCTTCAAGCAGAGCTCTAACAGGCAGAAGCAAAGTAAATAAATAAATAAAAATCTACATTTGCATACAAATACCTATGATAGTCAATTTTCTCTAAAATGCCATTTAAGCTGTGCATTCTGGCACATGAGAAAATCCACAGAAGAAACAAGATACTAAGGTTCAGTGGCAGAAAAGAAAGAAAGAGAGCTATAGCTGCAAGGCTTAAGCTGATTAAAGCACAAATTCTTTCCAGAATAAATTGAAGAATACAACAGGAAGAATAATAACATCTTGTGCTGTATAGATATAAGCACAAAAACAAAAAAAAAAAAGAAGATTAAAATAAGTCTAGTCTGCCCTGACATGTAAAGAAGGATGGAGCACAAATATCAGAGACGACAAAAGGAAGTCTGTGTCCCAGGTTCTTGTCCAAATCAACCACCTTAGAACAGAAACACAACTATTTATTTCATAGATTCTTACATTGATAAAAGCCACAGAACACTTACTGTATAAATTGGGGAGTAAATTAGAGGAAGAGCTAGTGGCATAATGCCTAAGAGCTAACAAAGGCTGCATATTCCATACCACTCCATATATCTGTGCCCTGAGGACAGGAATACCAGCCCCAGGGGAGTCCCACAATGTCCTATAGTTGAATCGTTCCCACACTGAACATGGCTCAAGTAGGTGGTGGTCATCTTTCTACTAGTTGCTTCGCAATGACATTTCACAATTCTGAGAATATAAGAGTTATTTCTAAGTGGTTTTAAATAGTCTTCTCTCTCATAACCCCAGCATTAGGAAAACTGTATATAAAAAAAAAAACCCCACCACCAAAATCTAGAACATGTTCAGTTTATGAAAACACTAAACAGACAGCGAGAGAGAATGCTCACCAATAAAAAGGGGAATGCCTGTTAAGGATGCTGTTCCAGAGCTGAACAAGTTACAGCACAGCTTTCCTTTGAGAAGAAATCATCAAACTTGAACATGTACTTCAATGATGAGGAGGATTAAAGCCATATTTTGAATCTCTACTCTTCCATGTCTAATCACTGTTTCAGTATACAAAGAGCTTCAGGTCACTCTAAACTCAGAATGACCTCCTCTGTTACTTCTAAATGACAAAGTAACAGCAGTTTTACACAAGCGGGAAATGCTTTGATTTTAAAACAGCTACATTAGTTTCATCATCTGCAACAGTATTAATTAAATTTATTCTATAATTCTTATAAACATTGTTACTCACTGTGATTTCTCTTCTAAACCATAAATTTTAGTGTTGTGATATGTATCTAGAGGAAATAATATATGTCCAATTATGTGATGTGTAAATTATTAAGGGACTTAAGTATGAAATTCTCTAGTGTCCATACTTTATAGAAAAATCAAAGGAACACTTAATGCTGATAACAGTATGGCCCTACAGAAACATGAAATTCAGTGTGAGAATGAAGAATATATCCAGAAAGCACAGCAACTTAAGGAACAAATAGACTCCTAACACAGAGGAAAATGTATTCCTGGGCACAACTCATTTTTTCTAAAAAAAATAATATCCCACTGATTACATTATAAAACATATGAAAAGTATGGCAGGACATGGGTGTTCTCTCATTTGATTCCATCACCATTGACGTTGCTTTGTCCTGTGTTTAGTTAACATATTGTGTTACAACTGTAAACCATCCAAGCTCTATTCTAGTTGTAACTATTGAAACTTTTGTTTTCAAAGAGAAAAATATCACTTAAATGGATAGTAAAACCCTGAAAATATCTGTGTGGAAGAAGAGGTGATAAAGTTGTATACAGAAGGATGTGTAGGAACTACAAAGTGCCACAGCAGTACTGAGCTACACTTATCTTTAATACAATAGCTCATTCCACACAAATGAGTCTTAAGAGTTCTATGTTATTCTATTTCTCTCTTCTAGGTTGATCAAAATATTTCTTACTCTGGAAAAAAACACCACTAAATTAACAGAATTGTATTTTTTGGTGGAAGTAATACTTTTCCTTCAGACACCCCTATCTTTCATACAGTAGAAATCACAGTTTCTACTAAATGGCTTCCTGATACATTTGTGAACAAGGCCATTCTGTACTTGTAATTAACATCACATCATCTTCTGCAGTTCCCTGTTTGATACTTCTGCCTTCCCTTAGGCATTTTCCCACTTCATTTAGCAACAGCACAAAGTTTTGGTGTATGTTAACCTCTTTGTCAAAAATCTTACTCCAAGGCTTTTACAGAAGGGAGGCAGCCCCTGGACCTATTTTACCCTCCAGCACTTTTTCTTAGAAGTTTTTGTTTGCTTATTTGCCAGTCACTCCAAACATTTGCTTGAAATTAATTGATTGGAACGTAAACTTCATCTAAGTATCAGTGTCGTTAGATCAGAGAAGTGCATGAATAGACTTCAAGGTAGAATTTCTGACTGGGATTAATGTTTGTAGCTTTGGAATAACAGAGTTGTTGGCATTGCAAGAATATTAATCTTCTCTCTTAGGAAATCAGATCTGAAAATTTAGAGAAAAAGCTATCTGCTTTTAAAGCTTGGAAAGCACAGGAGTATCTCTTTCCTCTGCTGTGAAGGCTGTTATCAAAATCAATATAAAGTATCTCTGAAGCACAGCCAGGCAACTTTCCAATGAAGTTGGGAAGAAAAAAAACCTAGGGATCAAACTCTCAGTGACCCCAGTCCTGCATGACACAGCATCATCTAATAAATGCCTCAAAGTTATTTAACTTCACTTTTGTTTATGTTTATGCTGACAACCAAGCAATACTCATATGTTCTTGTGCACCTGATTATTCTTTCTCATTATTTAGTCTCCATCAAATATTTATTTTAGCAATCTGGGTAATTTGTGAATACAGATAGAGTTACCTCTAACTGAAATTACAATAAATTATTACAATTTACAGGTATCACCATTACATGAGAAATAGTAGGAACATACAGCAGTGAAACATACGATTAGCAAATCCATTACCCACTAGTCTGTGAACCAAGGCAGAGGTTCAAAGAGTACATTCAGAGTAATTAGGAGAAAGAAGTAGTAGCACCGTATGGGCACAACAACCCTATGCAGAACTACAGACTGGGAGAAGCCTGGCTGGAAAACTGCCAGGAGGAAAGGGACCTGGGGGTGTTGGTTGACAGCTGACTGAACATGAGCCAGCAGTGTGCCCAGGTGGCCAAGAAGGCCAATGGCATCCTGGCTTGTATCAGAAACGGTGTGACCAGCAGGTCCAGGGAGGTGATTCTCCCTCTGGACTCAGCACTGGTGAGGCCACTCCTTGAACACTGTGTCCAGTTGTGGACCCCTCACCACAAGAAGGATGTTGAGGCTCTGGAGCAAGTCAAGAGCAGAGCGACAAGGCTGGTGAAGGGGCTGGAGAACAGACCCTATGAGGAATGGCTGAGAGAGCTGGGGTTGTTTAGCCTGGAGAAGAGGAGGCTGAGAGGAGACCTCATTACTCTCTACAACTACCTGAAAGGAGGTTGTAGAGAGGAGGGAGCTGGCCTCCTCTCCCAAGAGACAGGGGACAAGACGAGAGGGAATGGCCTCAAGCTCTGCCAGGGGAGATTTAGGCTGGAGATTAGGAGGAGGATTTTCACAGAAAGGGTCATTGGGCATTGGAATAGGCTGCCCAGGGAGGTGGTTGATTCACCTTCCCTGGAGGTGTTTAAGGCACAGGTGGATGAGGTATTGAGGGCCTTGGTTTAGTGTTTGATAGGAATGGTTGGACTAGAAGATCCGAAGGGTCCCTTCCAACCTGATTGTTCTATGATTCTATGATTCTATGAAAATAGACAAGGATGTATGCATCCCAATACTGAATTTTATGCAAATACATAAATACTAGACCAAAACTTAAATAATTTAAACTAAAAATGTGAAAAACTTGATTTGTTTTCTGAATTTACATTTTTTGTGTTGTGTTAAAAGTTTTTCCCTTTTTTATTATGTATTTTATTTAAGTGCATTACCTTTACTTAGGATGCTAGTGGTTAAAGTACATCTTTGCCTGTCCATTGATAAATTGGATAACATGCCATAAAACAGCCTTTTTACCCTTAAAGTCACACGGAAGGAAAAGAAAATATGCTTTAAAGAATTGAAATGCAACCAAAGGACAATCTTCCATCTTCAAATACAATGCCCAGACTTCAGGCTTTTCAAGATGCTTCACTGCATGCAACAGAACTTTAAAGCACACTGTACTCCTGAGCTTTAAAGCACTCTGTACTATTTCAGGTACCTTATGTTTTGAACATCAAGAATCTTTTTCTAATAAAAGCTACTTCTTTTCCCTTTCCAGTGTTTCTGCCTTCCATCCTTGAAAGTAAGACATGATTTTAGCATCTCAGTTACACTCGCAACTCTCTTTTGCCCATACTTCTCTTTTGATCAATGATGAAGAGGCAGAGAAAAATCATAATTGCCACTATTGATCAAGAAATGATCAAGAAGAGCAACATGACTGCTAAGAAGATTAAAGAAGAAGGTAAAAAAAATGCAAAAGGAAACATATATGTTCAGTACAACAAAGCACAAAAAAAACCAAGAATTGAACTGTTCAAGACTATGCAGGGTTTTTTGTTGCATCTTTTTATAAAGTGTGCAGGCTGATTTTGCAATTTCCAATTTTAACAATGTATTGCACAAAGAGCAAGTGATAACAGATATTAACTACAAAGAAACTCCCAGGTTTAAAAGCAATATGATTTTGTATTTGCATCTCAGTGGGGAATTAGTTTAATTGGAAGAATTAATTGGGGAAGTAAGTAAATACCAAATAAATGCAAAAAATCCCGAAGAGCAAAGGGAATTAGAAAAGGGGGACACAAAAAAGGGGGAATGTGAGAAGTGCCAGCAGTCATATGATATCTGACACAAGGAAAACTGAAAAGAACATAACTACCATTCAAAGGAGAAATGAACTTAAGCATCTTTGAGGAAGCAGGACTAAAACCACTCCACACCAAAAGGACTCTGTGTATTAAGGACCACAGTTCAATCTTTATGTCTGAATATTACTTGATAAAATTCAAAATCAAAATTTTCTTTAGTTCCACACAGGTAAGGAATCAATAGGGAGCATTTCCACAGCTAAGTGAATCATAGAATCATGAAATCATAGAATAGGCTGAGTTGGAAGGGACCTTAAAGTTCATCTATTTCCAAGCCCCCACCTTCTGAACATCCCCATGCTACAATATTGATATTTCAAGAGGGCAAAACTAAGTCTCTGAAGTGAATTTGAAAGAAAGAAAAAAACAAAACAAAACAAAACAAAACAAAAACAAAACAAAAAAAATGAAAGTAAGTGAGAATTCTGGTTGATGAAATATAGTGTAACAGCTTTTTCCACAAATTTATATAGTAATGTCCTTTTTGTGGGGTGAAGCTAAAGATTGCTCTCTGAACTGAAACTTTTAAGTTGCCATTTTTAATTTACAACAGAAATGAAAGGAAACAAATTAAAAATTTATTCTTATAACCTGTTTAAAACAAAAAGCTAATTTAATCAGAAAAGCTTAAATTTTTCCCCAATTTTTTCTCAATTTCTGAATCTTTAGGCTGTATGATTTTTATAATCATACTATGCTATGGTTTTGGGGTGTTGGAATTATTATAATTCCACAGACCATATATATATATGTGTGTGTGTGTGTGTATATTTTTTTTTAACATATATTTACATATATTTACTCTTTTTTTTCAAACTTTAGTCAGAAAAGAAACGTTGCTAAGCCTGGAGGCTATTTCAACAGATTCAGGTCTGATATTCTTAGCATGTTAAAACTGTATCACTGATCAATTCAACACAATGCTTATTTTTAAAAAAAAATGAAACCACAAAACACCTAAACACTTCCTATTTTTTTTTCTACAACAGTCTGCAACCATAAAAACCTTATAACACACATTTCATAAAAAAAGTAACATCAATCTTCATTCATGTCACAATAATGCCACCACAGAAGCTGGTTTTAGCCACAGCAACAAAGAATGACTGATTTAGCCTGGAATAGGTTGAACTGAAGTGACTCATTTTAGCTGTTCAGTCTCTGATGCATTCTTCCATTAATTAACAAGTAGTTCAATAAGTAATCTCAATTTTCTGTGGTTTTGTGTCTCAGGTCCAAGCTTCCACAAGGATTCTCAGTTTTCCATTAAATGGGTCTCTCTCCACAGAATTCTGGTTGAAATTGGCTGATAAGTTTAAAAGGTGCCGAGTAAGAATGAACGTCCTGTGACCTGCTGACTTTCCAGAGATGGAAGGTTACTTAGTAGAGATGGGAGAGTTGTAATTAGTGCTGAAATTCACAAAATTATACCACATTTTAACAGATCTTTTAAGATTCAAACAAATATTAAAGTAAAGGTTTCTCTCAGATGAGATGGAGAATATCTGACTGAATTATATAAATTTTCCACCTTTATTGTACTTAAAGATCAGTTAGTCTGTGAGATTTGATTGCAAAAAGAATACCCAGTCCCCCAATGACCATGCGTCATTCTTCTCCATCAATCAGTCTCTTGTAAAATTATAAACAGGGTAGACATTCTGCAACAGATCTAAACCTGTGGTTTTCTTTTCATCATGGCTTATTTTTTTTTTTGTTCCTCCTTCTTTTGGTGCAATTTTTAACTTTTGCCTACAGGTTTTTGTGAGTGATTGAGAGTGATGAATACAGGAACACCATCTACCTGCCCAGTAAATTTCAAACTTCTTTTTTGTTTTTATTCATATGACAAGAAAGCCCAAATTCACAAAAATGTTTGAATATCTCACCCACATAAATCAGAACTGGAGAATATTGTACAAGCACTTCTTGCCTGAAAAGGTGATTATCTACTAATTTTCACTTTCTGTAGATCTTCTGTGGGTTCATTGGAACTGATACCCCGTGAGTATTGCATCATAGTCTAAATAACAATTATTTAAGTCATAGTGAGAATATATTATATGTATTCCTTGCAACCTTAGATTTCTATTGCTGATAAAGATTTTAAGGGTCACAAGAGATAGTTTTCTTTTATGTGTACTCAAATTAGTTTTCCTTCTGACTAGTCAACTTGAGCGAGTCCTGCTGCAATACTGCTGAGACACCTTGAGGTGAGCTCACCCCAGGTGACAATGTCAATGGAAAGAGATTTGGACTGGAACTCTGCAAGATGGAATGCACTGAGCAGGTAGAGCAGGTAAGCACTCTAAGTCATGACCATGCTGGCTGAAGCTTTGAGCAATGTGGTCTAGTGGAAGGTGTCCCTACCCGTGGCAGGGGTGTTGGAACTGGATGATCTTTAAGATTCCTTCCAATCCAAACCACTCTAGGATTTTATGATCAAATTAGCACAAGAGTTTTCTCTCAGTCCTTATACTTGTTCTTAAGGTTCTGAGGATGAATCTGTGACAAACTCAACTGCTGCAGAAACATTCAGTGAACAACTCTTCATGGCTTATATATCAACTTCAGTCTTTTCGAGAACAGTCAAAGACTTTGAAAGTCAGTGACTTGACAGATTAGAATTTAGTCTAGTGACTGTGATTAATTTCTATAGTTGTAATTTGGCCTTCAATGCTGCTGACAGCTGACGGTGAAACCCCTGACGTCTTACTGGAACATCAAACTTGTTCATACTTGTTTGGCTGTGTTTCAGCTACTGTTCACTGAGTTCATGTCTTCCTTCTCAGTAATCTGACCACGGGTGCTATCCATATAGCAAACAAAATACCTAGGATTTTTTCAAAACATTTTGGCCATCTTAGGTTTCTTCAGTCCAGTTGTCACACACCTCAGTTTCTATGGCTTATAGCAAAGATAAGCCCAGTTTTAATGCCCTGGACTTCATTAACTATTCACTTTTTATCTTTGGTATACGAGGTCTTACACACACACCATCACAAAGATTTTCCTTTTACTACTTTATAAAATTAAGAAAATCAGCTATGATCATTTTCAAAATAGTTCCATTCTGAATTGACACACAGCTGCATACATTGCTGTCAACATTCAAAAAAAAATTTGCAGATCATTTTCTGAACAACCATTGCAGATCTCCATTGGTTTTGCTTTCATATCTTGTACAGACAGAAAAAGGCGTTCATTTGAACACTGACATGACCTTTGGGCTCTCTTCATTATAAGCCTTAGTCAATAATTGAGAAACACCCATCACGGATTTCCTCAGTCTCACAAAAAAATTTGATGTTAACTCACTGATCACTATTGCACACAGACATTTTCTGACTGAGGGTAAGAAAATACTTTTATTTGAACATGCATCCACTCATACTGAGTGAAGTGATCAAGCTGAACCTTGTGTCCCTGTGACAGGTTAGAATATGTCCTATAAGCAACTACTTGTATCTTCCCTTGCACTCATGGTACCAAGATATAGGGTTAGTCTTCTACACTGGATCTCGGGACTTCACATACTCCCTTGCTTCTGAGATCTTATAGTTATCAGATCTGCACAAATAAATAAAAAGTCACCTATATACTCTGTTCCTAGACATATTTTTATATGCTTTGTACATTACATGTTTTGAGGGAACGTCCTTAAACTTCACCAGAGGAGGAGCTTGACATCAGGAAAAAAGTTTTCACAGAAAGGGTCATTGTGCACTGGCAGAGGTTGCCCAGGGAGGTGGTTGATTCACCTTCCCTGGAGGTGTTTAAGAGACAGGTGCATGAGGTGCTAAGGGAAATGGTTTAGTGATTGATAGGAATGGTTGGACTCAATGATCCAGTGGGTCCTTTCCAACCTAGTGATTCTATGATTCTATGTTTTGAATTTGTCATGCAACTCATCACACTACAGCTATTTCTTCATCTTTTTTATACACCTACTTTTCCGTCCTTACCAAAGTATGAGATCATTCATAACATTTGCATCACTTATGGTCATATTTGTGACTATCCAGATGCTTGTTCTGCTCACAGAAATTTTTCAATATTTTCATTAGCTCTTAAGGAGTCCTGTGCATTCATTGTATTCTATTTTCCTTCTCTACAGTCAGGTCATCTACAGTTAATATGTTTCCAACTGTCTCTGAGGTATGATCCCTTTAAGATTCTGTTTTAACTTGTCATCTTCATCTACAAATGTACAGTTTTACGAGCAGCAGCTGAGTTTTCAATTCATCTTTGGTGTTTAGTGAGCCTTGGGTTCTCTCATGAAAGCTTTTAGTTTGAGTGGAAGTGCTTTCAGATAGCTCACACACTTCAAATAAGTTGGAAACTTATGATCATCAAGGGTTATTTGTCCATTGAATTCTCATTCTCTTTCTTTCTGTCCCATGAATATTTGAAAGTGTTCAACCTTTTAAATTGCTGACCATCTGTCTCTTTCAAGTCCTGCAGGCATCAGCATCATGCAGCTCTTTCCATCTGGCTACAGCTTCAGAAATGTTTGCTTTTCAAAATCTACTGGAGATATTTTTCTAACAGCTTCATTAGCCATATGACTTTTCCTATGACACTTCACCTTGTAACCATAAATATTCTTTAATTTAACTTCCAAAAACTGAAATACTTGTTTGGTTTCCCAATGTACTTCCTGTCATTTAGTTTGTATGAACACATTGAAGAACGTGTCTTTCTTTTGAGCAGTGTTTGTGATGCTATCAGCAACTATAGTTAAAATAACTGCCTTATTACATTCTGCACTGTGGACACACAGTAAAATGACAGCCCTCAGACCCAAACTGTTTCCATCTGCATTCTCCTTTTAAGATCACTGATGTGTCACCTAGCAATAGAAATTAATACAGAAATGTCAGAAAGAGGACCAGTACAGGAACATTTTACATTACAAAGAAGATGACTAACTGATAACATATTTGTATAGTTAATTGCTTATGTAATGGTCACATAATTAGCTGGCATTTCTAGCTGCAGTTCAATCTCTTCAGTTAGGCATAAAATAGCACTATTAAGCATTTATTTTTGCTGCACTCTTCCTGTTATTACCAAGCCTAAGATATCAGAGAAAGACTGTGGTTGACTTAATTACTGTGAATGGTTAATGCCCAGTTTTTAATGACATTCATTGTATGTTTCTCTCATCAACAGATCAGAGAGGAACAAAGTAAATACTACTACTTTATCTTTTGTTTTGTCCCTCAAGATTTTTTACCTGCTAACTTAAAACACGTATCAATGCCTTTGTGTTTCATCAAAGTTGAACATAATCAATAAAACATTGCAAGGGCATTCAATTTCCATTTTCTCAACTTTTCCTTCATCTTTATTGTAAAACAATTTTTTTCATTCTTAGAACTGTTCTTCTGCTTTAAACACACTGGAAATTAATCTCCTTTTGCAGAATTGTTTCAATAAATTAAGGGGCAACAAGTGAGAGGTTGAAATGGAAAACGGATTTTCATTTTATGATCTCAATAAAGTAACCTACTGATAGAAAGAAAAATCACACATCGATAAATCACATTACAATATAGTAAATCTCCACCTTCTGAGCTTCACAGTCATATCAACAGGTTGAAAGTCAAACAAATGCCAAAAAGCTCAGATTAGAAGTTTAGGAGGGGAGAGGATGGAAAAGGAGATGGAAGAGCACTCTCAAGTTTCCAAGTTTCTTTCATTCAAGTAAAGCAGAGGCACCTGACACAGCACACTGGCCAGGTAAATAAATGTTTGCCTCTCACGGAAAAGCAGCTAAGATGATATGCAAACTGCAAAAATCCAAGAGCCACACTCTTTCTCTGCTTTCTGTTGTATATAACTGCTTTATTCCTGAACACATGGTGAAACACAAACACTTAAAAAAATTTAATACCACTATGTGTTCGCATATTGTGTCATGTGAGTGCATTTGCTTGCATTCCATACAACTGCAGTATCCAATTTTTCTCAAAAAGACCATTACAACACTATTTCCCTGAAGTCTTAGTTTCTAATGGTTTGGTAGAGAAGGCAGGAGTAAGCAGGAGGGAGAGAAAGGCATCTCATATACACTGACCAGGTGATTCACAGGGAAAAAAAGCTTTTGAGAATATCTGCAGCAGGTTTTACTAAAGTAAATTACTCTGGAAGTCCAATACCTACTCCATACTTCACAGTAAAATTAAAGACAAGGGCCACTCTCAGTGCAAAGGGCAAAGCTGCAACAGCAGTCCTTTTACATTAGCCAAGTGAGCACAGGAAATCTTTCTGCAGGTTCCTGAGAATCTAAATGGAAGAGGAATTCTCCAGTTTTGAAACAGGTGGAGGATATTTCTTAGAATACAGATATATGTGTCAACTATCTGGCATCTGCTGGGCACCTAGCTATGATAGCAAGACACACCAAATGCTGGCAGCAGTATTTTCATTTACGTGAGAGGAAGGAATTATAATTGTCTCTATGAGTCTGGGAAATATATCGCTGTTACTAAATCTTTGTGTCTTGGGTTTTACAATAGATGCTGTTGATAGAGAGAAGAGTAAATGAAATTAAGCCAACAGGCAGAGAAAGAAAGCTAATATCTGCTCTTAAATTATTACCTGTTGATGAACTTATACAACAAATACACTACAGTACAGTGACATTTGTATTGACTAGTGACAAGCAACATGTAGTGTGCTGAGTATCAGAGGACATTCTCAAATGTCAAAATCTTGAAATACAGTCTCAAAATATATCTGTGATATTCATCTTCATCATGCTGCCAGATTATGCATCAGTCTAAATTTATGAACCTTAGAACTGTTAATCACGAAATAATTTCTGAATCTAGATTATGATCCTGCTATAAGAAGTAGCTATACAAACATTTAGCATGTCCTATGGTATTTTCTACGTCATCAGCAGACTGCATATACCTTAGCAAAGTTATAGCTTTAATGAAAACTGAAATGTTTTCAGTGATACAAAAAACACTAAAAAAACCACTACAAAAAAATTATTTCCCTGCATACATTTAAATACAACACAAAATAAGGAAAGAAATATAACACAGAGGCATTTACAGCTGGACAAAAATTATTAATTGCTGATGTCCAAGTAACTTGTTAGTCCTACATGTCATTTCACTTAATCTGTATTATTTCATGCATGTGTAATTCTCTCCAGTTCTTCATATTTACTCCTACTTCACAGTCCTCGGAGCAAGAGCAGATGAGGCCCATCGGGTTAATACATTCTTATTACATTCTCATGAATTTTAGTGTTCGTGCTCTTCAGACATAAGGCTTTATTTATTTAAATGTGGCATTCACCCTTTAGTGCATTTATTACATGGCTGACATTTTACAATTTTTTTCCACCAGAACCAAACACCAGGAGCATTAACTTTTATTGAGGCCTTTATAATCATTTATCCGAGTTAGAAGTTTTCAAGGCTACTTATCATTTAGATGTGGTGTTGGCTTGTATAATTTTACTTCATTTTCCTCTTAGAAGTCATACATGTTATTCAAGGTGCAAGATAAAAGTCTCCCAAACAGCAGCACTACTTCGTGACTCAGAAAGAAGCACAGAAAAGATTGCTTTGGGTAAATGTGTGGGGAGGAGGGTGTTAAGCTTTCTGAGCCATGAAAGGAAATCCTGATTTCAGTCATGGTGAAAAGAACTGAGAAATCCTTCTTATCCAGTGTTAATCTGTTCAAAAAGACCACTCTGTTCTGCCATTCCATGTAGCAGGAGTAAAAGACAAGTCACAGAGAAGGATTTTGGAAAAGGAGTGAGAACAGGAGTCAGAAATGGATAAACTGACTTTGGGGGTTTTGAATTGTCCAGCTGCATCTTTCCTAAGACATCCTCTCAGGATAAAGGTTATAATCCATTTGTTCCTTGTGTTGTTGACACCACTGGCTTTCCTAATACTAATGCAGCAGCATATTATCCTAAGAGTATTTACTAGGACGGGTTTTCTCTTCCTAATCAGAACTGTCACCAATGATGAAACCAGTTTTGCCTTTTGAAATAATTAGTCCATAATAAAGAGGAGAACTCTGAACAGCTTCTTTTTACTCTTCCAAAGGAAAAAGGAGTCATGTAGTTAGTTCTACCTGAGCAATCATTTTCTGCTATTGAATTTTTTTCCCTGTAATAGCCATTTCAGCAGAGAGATATGGAAAATGCTACTTGGTTTTCATTGGGTTTTCCCCAATGACACAGAGAAATTGTTCTTGTTTAACAGGAAATAATTTAAATAAAGTTACTCATTTTGCAGCAGACTCTAAAGTAGCTGCTAACTGTGTGACACAACAGTCTTCTGGGGTTATACTGAAATTAAGAGTGCCAAAGAACATGTAACTCACTTATTTTTCCAGTTACACAAACTCTACGACTTCCTTCCCAGAAAACCCCTAAAACTTCTTTTCATAGCACAGACTACTACCCTTAGGTGTATTTGTCATCTGCTTGGCACAGTTAGGAATGTTCCTCAGGCACTAAGTCCCTAAAGAGCAGAAAAGAGACAGTACTCAGGAAGAACACAATGGCTGCCCTTGCTGGACAAGGGATAGAAGCTTCCTCTTTAGGTGACAGGAAACACCTTCCCCCTGGAAATTCCCGCTCTCACTGCCTCCCTAGAAGCACAACCTTTTCCACCCGGATGAGTTCTGCAGCCTCCACCTAGTTTTAAGCACTACGATTATTCCTACCCCATTCAACATTCATAATGCATGTATCAAAACAACAAGGAAGATTTTTTTGTCTTCAGGGACATTTCTAAAGGTCTTTCTTGTGTCTCCTGTTTCAGACTTTTTTGCCTTTAATATAGTTTCTATTCTACATTACTTTCCAGTCCCTTTGCTACCGTCATGTTTGCTAGAGGCCCTTTCACATGAAGTGTTTAATTTTAATATTGACTTGTTCCTTTACTCATGTAATCACAAAGCATTTTATGAAAAGGTTAGCATCATATTTCCTGTCTTCTAGATATGAACAGCAGATCTGAACCTGGAATTCAAGTCCTTCAATTCAAGGCTCAATGGGAACAGCATACAGTATTTCCCTATTTAAGTATTAACATAGTATTCCCTAGTTAAGTATAATCAAACACAAAAAGAACCCCAAACAAAACAACTATTTTTAGTGGTTTAGGCTTAATAAGAGATTTCTCTTATGTATTTTAAATGTCAGGACAATTATAATTTTAAAATGTTCCTTTAAGATACTTCCATGAAACATATATTTATGGAGATTCACTGGGATAGTTGTCCCTTCTCCACCACTAGTACATCCGCTCCGGCTCTGCCCCTGTCAATCATTTTCTTGATTCATAGTGAGCTTGGGTGAAAATAGAAAAAGATAAAGGTCAACAAAATCTCCATAGTCATCTTATTATTTCTGGTTGTGACATCAGTATTTGAGAGAGACAAATGAAAGGATTTCAAAGTTTATTAGAATAAATCCCTGTCTATATCCAGATTTACAGTTAGTCTCTGAGAAAGTGCTAACTGATGCTGAATTTAATTATGAAATTACTTTTACAGACATTGCTACTCTGGATAATAATCCCACTACTGATATTAATCTTTATATTAATCATTTATGTTCAAGAACTCCATTCTTGGAAAGCTCAGTTTGGAGAATAAAAGAGATTCTTCAAACTGTCATGATTTTTTTTTTACAATTTCAATTGATTTCATATTAAACTGTTTTCACAACTTGGAAGAAGGCTGTATGAAATTCTAATTTGGGACTCACAGAAACATAACATAAAAGTTAAGAAACTCTGGCATTCCAGATAGCAAGAAAGGTTCAAAGCTGAGTTTTTTTCTTGTTGTTCTCCACCTGATTGTGGGCAAGCAGACTCTCTTTTTTTCAGGTGAGGATTAATTCACAATCTGTCAAAACTACATTTCTACTTTAACCCTGAGGAAACACTGTAGTGCTTCAGAACTCTTACAGTTATCAGAAGAAGTAAAGCGAAATTCCAAGATTAATGACCTTAGCTGCACTATTCGGAAGGCCTGGAGGAACTTGCCAAGCTACTCTTTGTTTTTTAAAACAAGAGAATATCAACCACAGTTTAATGACATCATTGTGTCTTTAGTATACACTAATTTTACAAAGTATCTGCTATAGCATTCAGCTTCCTAACTAAGACCCAGATCCAATACAATTATTTGATTTGCTGTTTCATACCATTTCACCACAAAAACAAACTAACAAACCACTACAGATTCCTGTTGGGGTGGTTTACAGACACGCCTGATTTTGAAAAATATACCAGTAAATTCATACTTAGAATAGTAACAGAGAGTCTAAAAGACGGGATGTATTCAGGTCTCGAAGAAATTCTCAAATCATGCGAAACAAAAAATCTGCTCAATGTGGAATATAACTACACTAGCTCTGAAATATCTAGATGAATCAAAGGAAGTAAAAAAGGCAACTTTCCAATTGTATTCTCAGGTGGCAGTAGATTCTCTGAGACAGGCATAAACCTCATAAGGATTTTTCACTCTGCAATCTCCTTGGAATTTACCACTGGAAACTCAGCTGGACTTTGATTCAAAGGGAGGTTAATACACACTTCAGATTAGGAATGATTTTTTTTTTTTTTTTAATCCATATATGGATGGTGCAAGGTTTGGGATTTTGATATTACAATCACTCACACATTTGTGTATTAGGAACACCTACTAGTCCCATCTCCACCATTGGAATTACATGTTAAGCCACTGTAATCGATGAATTCATTATTAGTCATAAGTAGAGAAAACAAAGCAAGAGGAAAACTGACACTAAACATTGGCTTACAGGTTGATCAAGAAGAAGTCCAGATTCTTGATCCTTTAGAAAGAATGCCTACAAAGGTTCACAGCTCCTTACATGTTCACAATTTATTAAAAGGAGAGGTATGTGGAGAAGAGAGTAAGAGAACTAATTATGATTTAGTGGCCTACGAGAATATTTTATTGAGTAATGTATTTTAAGGGACAGAATGATGTTTCTCCATTCTACAATACTGAAGACCGTCCCGGTTATCCTGTGGGAAAGGATAAAAGTAACAGGATATAAGTAAGAGACATTTTTTTCAAGGCTTTGAAAGAGCCAAGCTGAAGTGGTAAACTGAGCAAACTGTAACTTTTTTATACTTTCTTTCTATTGTGACCTTCAGGTCACCACAATTCCTTTTCTAATAATAGAAAATTTAGCTATAAACAGCTGGTGTTGTTTCATCTTTTTGGTCCTTCTGGGCATACCATAATGACAACACAGTGAATGTTTATCTCAGCTAGACTTTATCACATTGTTTTAGTGGTAAAATACACTTGACTTATTGGATTCTATACTTTTCATTAAAACTTATTTTATTGTTATCTGTTTCATCAGAGTCAGTAGAGATAGAAAAGGACAGAAGCTTTTAATTAGAAAACTCTGGATAAAATAATTAACAAACACTAAATTGCAAGTAATAACCGTATTTCTCAAAGCATCTACAATAAAATCTTCTTGTAGCTATTTGTAATGAGCTAAGTATTTTCCAGAAGAGAAATAAAAAGAGAGTTAACTTCAATAAGTGTTTCAATTTCCGTCTCAGTGACATTTTCATCTCAGTGAGTTAAACATCCCCAAAGACAGGAGGACCAGAGTCTTGCATCTGTAGCTCAAGAAGCAAGACCCTAGACAGACCCAGGATGATGATGTATAAATAGCATTTTTTGTGAATATGCGAGATCTCAGCCCAAAATATTTTCCACGTCAAAGTGTAGAGGAAAATAATGGATCTCCTTCAGTGCCATCAAGCCAAACAAATTTAGAGCTCCACTAGGCAAACACAACTTAAATCACTGAAACTAACTCTCCCAAAGATGGAAGTGTTGAACACATTTATTTCCAGGTCCTCCGTGTTTCAGTATGCTTGCATTTATTTCTGCACTGCATCTGTCTGCTAAGTTCCCATACAAAGGGGACTCATGGCCTTATCTATGCATATACACTTTGGACTTTTTTTATTCTTACATCCTGATCATATAGGTTAGTCATTTTTATTTTCTTTATCTGTCATAAAGCTCTTCAATGCATACACAAAAAAGCTATTGCTCTAAATGGCAGGTCATATATTAGAAAGCACTTCAGAAATCCTGCCATTCAGTCTTCCAATAAAAGCTTTATAAATATTTCTTCTTTCCTCATACTAATTTAAATGCAGACAGGACTCAGCTGTAGTATAGTAGATTTTAAACAAACTGTTGCTAACATAGTTCAGATGTTTACTATGTTAATCTCTTTGGAGACAGGTCTTTCAGTTTCCCACTTTTACACCACTTTAGATGAAGTCAGGGAAACTGTGTTGTTTTGATCCTCAAATTCCACCTCCAGCCTCGTTTTGTCCAGCCTGGTAATATAGTTGGTAATGATTACACAGATGCCAGACCATCAAGCTTCCTGAAAAGCAGGACATGTGCTTTTTGCTCCTCCTTCATCTTAAAATGTGTCTTTTTTCCCTCATTGTCAAACAATCAAATATCACTTAAATGTAATTTCATAACATAGATTCCAGAAGGAAATTAATAACATTTGTCAATATTTACAAATATTTCAATCTGATTAGCAGTTTAACCTTCTGTTCTTATTAATTTGTATTTGCTCCTGATGCTGGAGATTTACAAGTATGGCCCACTTGTCTGTGTACATTTAATTTATAGTGAAATTTATGCAGGGAACATATTTCTGCCCCTAAATGTCTACATTTTATGGCAATTAATTTGGGGTGCTATACAGCTACCAGTGATGATTGTACCACTCTTAGCTGCAAACACCACACCTGAAATCTTATGCTCATGTCACAGATCAGGATAATAGGAAATTATATCAGTGAGAACCTCAAAGAACATCGAAAGCCTTTGAAACTCTTAACAAATCCATGTATTATGAGAATATATAGTACAGAATAGTTAATTTCTTCAGTAGAAAAAGCTCAAAATGACCTAGAAAGACTGAACAGATGTGAAAGGTGGTTATGCTATTCCTTTTTTCTTCAGTGGCCTTAAGGGTGTTTCTCTCACTCTTGGTTTTAGTAACTTCAGATCTTTTCTGAGATGTAGCAAGTTTTGCGCCATTCTTCTCATCCTCAGACTATTTCTGCTTGCACTTCTAGGCTCTGTGCTTGGCCTATAGGTCTCCCTACTGAGACTTTTGCACTCTCTCCCTCCACCCTACAAGGAACAAGCAATGTCTCCTTCCACAGGCTCCAACAGACTCCTCCACTGTATGTAAAAAAAGCATGAAAAATAAACAAATGAAAAGTAAATCAAGAGTAACAGGTGGCCATCAGGAGGAAGTTACAGGCCACCAATGTGTGTCTCTAAGTGAAACCACAGCAATCATCAGTCATTAACCCATTTTACTCTTAAAACATCCAATATGTACAACAAGAACTAAGTCATAAGAATTAATTCTATGATCTATGACCCTTCTTTCCCTCCCCTGGAAGTAGTGGTATCATTATTATGGAGATTATTTTCAGTATTTGATGGGGTCAGCATTTTAGTGTACAAATATTGATTTCTGTGTGAATTAATACACATTAATAATGTGTAAAAGAGAGGTGACTATATCTGACAATGCAGTTAGACTCAAGGTTAAGGATTCCTGCATGTCATACTCTTGGCATATTTTGTAACTGGAGAGTAGGATCATCTATCAAAGGATAACATACAGAATCATAACTGCCAACCAAATAAGACTCAGGCATCTATATACAACCATCAGCACTATGGTCATTGCACGGTTGATGCCTAAACTCTGTTTTCTTAATTAAAAAGAAAAACAAACAAAAAACCCAACAGAGCAAAAAAAAAAAAAAAACCACAAACAAAACCCCCCAATAGACAGAGAGGCAGATATTGATAAACCAGAGTTTACACACACACACACAGATCCTCCAGGACGAAGCATCTGAGCAATTTTGAAGAAAGACTTCCTACTAGGCTGTCTTGTTTAAGGTTGGATTCCTCTAGCAATACAGAGCAAAAGGGCCACTCAAACAACTCTTGCTGAAATTTGCACTGTTGGTGTGCTATCACTCTGAATACCACTGCTCTAATATTCTCAGCTGGGAATAGAGAGAAACATATGAGCAGCTTATGAAGATGTGGAGCTGAGGAGCAGCTACTTTATCCAGCATGCAGGGCTTACATGAATGCCTATATTCTGTGACCTAATGCCGATGAAGCTGTCATCAGCAACCCAACACTCTAAAAGAAATCATCAGAAGTCACACTGGACGTGCAATAAGTGAGACCACTTTATTTGGGAAGTAGATAGAAAGAGGCTGGCCACAGCTTCTCAGCCTTAAATTCTCTTTACTTCATTGGTCACACAAGCATTTTTCACAGGGACTGTCAGGTAGATTTTTCCTTCTCTCTACAGATCATCAAGTAACTTGAAGGAATTATTTATATATGATTACAATTAGTTAGAAACAAGTTCTCCCCTAAAACTTCTAATCCTTTTTCTTCTTTTCTTTTTTAAAGAAAATTTTTAAAGTAATATTTTGTCCGGCACTGTGTAGAAGACATAGCTGGACATGGTAATTAAATCGTTCTCTACAAGAAAGGATTAAACAAACAGAATTTCCTTCAGTTAAAATTTTAGCACAAAGGCACTTAAGCACCTAAGAAAAAAGAAATATTCCACTGCTTAGTAAGTAACATCAAAAAGAACTGGTAATTCAAGCAAAGCTTGGAGTGGCATAGTTGCTATCATAGGGAAGTTTCCCATGCATGCAGCCGTTTTCAAAGATTACAGCTCATAGACAACTGAAAAGAAGAGGAATATCCTCTCCTAGCAATATTTTTTCCTACGTAAGTAATAATTAACTTGCTTATGATAGTGATGGTCGAGTGGCAAATATGAAAAGCATGAACAGAGCAACTGCTGGACACCAGAGACCTTTCTGTCTTTAATTAATTAGAGAGAGGGTTTCAAATATATCACAGAGGTAAGCCAAACGTAATGAATATTTTGTGAATATATTATTCTCAAAATATTAAAATAACATGAGCATTTTTATTAGCAGAAATGCTCAGAAGGTAGTGAATAACTTTCACTGCCAGCTAGATAAATATGCCCTTCTAGTAGTCTCTGTGGCAAAATTCTTGTATATTCATATAGTTTTCAGCTTTGGAGGTGCACTTTGTCATTTGGCTGTACCTGCTTTGCCAGAGAAGAACATTTACTTAGTGTCAGTCTAATTTAGACAGATCTTAAGCAAATAAAATCTCCCCATATTTGAGGAAGATTTAAATTAGGTTCACAGAATCACAGAACAACCAGGTTGGAAGGGACCCATCGGATCTTCTAGTCCAACCATTCTGAACCATTAAATTAGGTTCAGATATGTACACTCTGTTTCATAGCTTTAAACTGACCCAAATCCTACTCTGACATATTATATAAATTGTGTAATGTTCTACTTCAAATCCAGAAGTGAGTTTTACCTCTGAAATCCAGCTCTACACTCCAGAGAGAATGAAGTGAATTAAGTCATTTTCCCATTCCTCCACAGAAAGCCCCCTATTTTGACAGATGAATTGTCAACAAATTTCATCAAAAATAATAGGTATCTCAAGGGGCATTTTTCCATGATGTGGGAACAATTTGCTGAAATAGTTGATCTTGTTTCCTGACTGGATGAATATCTCATTTATATTTCCACTGTTCAAATATACCTGAAAAGCTAAACAGGGAAAGATGGTCAAGAGCTGTCAGGGGTTTGTTTTGATAAACTGCTGAACAATCTTTCCTTGACTTTATTCTTATACAAAATCAGCTGTTTCGTGCAATTCTAAGAATTATTCCTGCTAACACAAATAGCTCACGAAGTCTTCTGAGCTGTAGTAATTCTTTAAAGAAATAAAAGGCTTACTTAAACTGTTAACTTTTATGTTTCATCAAGAGTTACAGCAGACATCAAAGTTAAAAGTACTCTACATTATCCCTGGAGTTCTAAAGGGATAAATTAGTTTTTATATAATTAAATTTAATACTACAAAATGAAACTTATCAATCCACATTACCATACTGAATTTTTTAGTAATCATTCTCCAAATAATGCAAAATACCACACCATAAAATAAAAAATTAAATTTTTCTTATAGCCATAATGGCATAAAAGCTTATGCTTTAGATCATATCACCAAAGAGGCTAGTAAAATTGGATGGTTCTTCCAATCTCAAATGACACGACTTTTATGCTTTTTATTGATTTAAGGCTTATACACAATAAAAAGAAAGAAGTGTACTAAATGTTAATATAAGATAATGAAATCAAGAGCCAACACATTAATAAATACTAAATCTAAAAGACAGATTAGGCTTCTTAGAAATGATGTGTTGAGAGTTACATTATCAGGAAACTAAGAGGTATAAACCTACTGTGGAAATTGTGACAGAAGGGACAGATGTGCTTTAAAAAATCGTAATTTTTGTCTCACAGAGAAAACCAATTCTTATCAATGAATTATAGTTCTGTAGTTAACAGTGCTCTCAGCTTCTGAAAATCTATAAGACAGAGTTCTTGTCTCATGGAAAGCCTATTTCTTCATTACATTTCAGGTCTATTCTGCCTACTACTGTATTGCATTTCTGCAAAAACATCTGGTGAAATCTCAAGCCTTGTGAGTATTCTGAGTAAAGAGGATTTTCTCTTGACAATGCAGGCATTTGCCTTCATCTTTGGGGGATACGTAAAGCTTGATTTGTAGTGATAAGCATGTCTTACAACTACCCGAATAAATTCCAAATATATTGACAGAAAGTACCCAGAACACCAGAGCAATTTTCCTTGAACTGAGCACAATATTCATGTAAAATAATGTCTGAAGATTACATGTTTAGTCTACACTAATTGCCTAGGTCCTTTCTGTAGGGAGTGTGAGAAATGGGAAACTCCATGCAGTATTTTATCTACTGTCCATAAAAGCCTAATAATATAGGTGTGGAAAGAATGGAGATCTTCTGTTTACCATAGGGGTACCTTGAACAATGAAGTAGACTAGACACCAAACCTAGTAAGTAAATAAAGGGTGAGGAATGCTATTGTGAAGTGGTTCTAGTGACAGGATCTAATTCAAAGCACTTGAAAGGGTGCAACTCAAAGGTGCATGCATTGAGCAATGCAAAAATAACCCACAGTCAATGTAGAAGATGCTTTGTTTTCATTACACAATGCTATTGTTTTTGGAAAGAGGGTAATCTAAGAAAACAGTGATTAAATACCTTCTGCAACAGTGGACTGAAAGTCAGTGGTAGAATCCTTCAGTTCAATGTTCTTCGTACAGTGCTATAACCGCTAGGAGCACACATAGAAATTCTAAAATTATCTCTTGTTCTCCCACAATTTTCAATCAGGAAGTAGGAATATCTTAATCTGTGGTACATCCTAAAATGTATAGGTAAACACAAAGGAAAAATAATATGTAACATTTGACCTCTATGTAAACAGCTTACATATACATTTTTATTAAATAATTCCCTGTAAATTCATTTTAAGTGAAAACTTGAAAAAAATTATACTTTCTATTAGAGGAAGAGGAGGCCTTTCCACTCAAGAAACTAAAAAGAACAAGAGGAAATGTACAATTGCAACTACAGTGTGCCAGTGAAACAATGTGGTTTTGTTCCTTGTTAAAGTATCTAATGGTGTTATAATATTATACTCAGAACAACTTTTGAAAGTCAATTAATTTGTTACTGGAAAGTAATGTGGCTGTCCTGTCACTGTTGCTTTTGTTCCTGGTGATAACCACTATTTATTTGTAAGCTCTTATGCTATTTCCAAAAGAGGTTTAATTAATTGCCTGAGAGTCTTCAGCAGAAAAGCTCTTCTTTCTTCATCTTCTCCCTTTTTAGAGAATGACTTTCAAATAACACTTTATTTCAATTGCAAATGAGTTCCAACTTACTGCATCTTGAAAGAATTCATAAATCTGAGTATGCTTCAGTCAGGCTTAACTTGTATCTATGCGCTGAAGAGTTTTTTCTCCATGATTTCAGAGTACATCAGGACTCTTGCTGGCAATGAACTATATTCCTAGTGAGTGTTTTCTGCAGCCCTGTATCATTTTTTTCTTGCTTTAACATAGACATAAAGGCTCTAATCAACTCCAGTATGTCCCATGGAGAACTAGATTACAATTAAACTGGCAGGGTCTTATTTACAACAAAGTTAAACTATGCTTCTTACTTCATGCCTTAAAAAAGCGACGTGTTTATCAAACTGATTATGTACATGCAAAAAGTACTGGTTTTGCATGAAAATATCTTTTCCCACTGTAGGATGATAATATATGAGTTCATGGTTCAAGCAGTCAATTTCCCATAGCTGAAGCTCCTGAAATATTTCATAAATACCCTCATTGTTAAAAGAGAGCTTTGCACTTGGAAAAAAAATTGAATGAGCAATATCACATGATTCTTACTGTAAGCAATCATTTATCAGTGTGGTCCTGACAGAGAAAGAGGGAAAAAAAGCCAACCTGTATTAGGTCAGACACTATTTTTCTCTCAGTCAGAGTAAACATATATCTATGATGATATCTAATCACATCCTCACTAAAAGAAAAGACCTTTCCCAGTTGTCACTGAAACAATATCCTAAGCTACCCCAGTAGACTATCATAGTGTAGAAATCAGTATATTAGGTAATTTCTTCAAGGTAGCATGGGAAAAGTGAGCTTTAAGTAAGAGAGGTTACAAGTACTTTGAAAGAGAGTGTTATTTTTTTAATATATTTTTATTTTACTTTATCATAATATTCCCAGTCAAGACAATGGAAATATAAATATCTTTCAAGGTGGATAGTTGTTTCATTTAAAACTCATGCAAGATATTAAAGTAAATGTTGTTTCATATGATCTTAGCAATGCAAGATGATTAAACTTAACATAATGAAAGGTACAGTACAAGAAATAAGACTATTTAGTGTAACTAATAGATTGGCTGTGAATAATTGAAATGTAATTTGTTCATTTTCATTGTTATTGATATATTTGGTTGGAAAACTAAGATATAAAGAATTGCATCTTTGAGCAACTCTGGCATAAAACAGCTGAATTATATGTCACACTCCATGTTAGAAAGAGGACTTTTTTTAGACAGAAACCAAACACTGCACAGAGTAGGTGTCTGTCAGGGTCCGGAACACTTCTCTTACAATATAATAGTGTTTTCCAGGCTTCTCCAGCAAGCAGTAAGTCCAAAAAAAATCTGCCTGCTATTTTATATAGATTCTTCTGAGAAGTATGCTTCTTAGGAAAGATTCAAATTAGCAACTAAACCCTTGAGGGATCATTTGAAAATAAAGCAGTATGCCATATTTTAAAATCACTACCTGATCCTATCAACTTTTCTGCAGAGTTTTTGGCAGTGTCCCCTTCCCTGGGGACTGACACACAAGTAGCTATTACTGGAAAGTCACTCAGCAGGCTTCAGTGTTGTAACAAAGCACCTGCATACGGTTGTTAATACCCCTGTTTCCTTCTTTAACAGGGCTTTAAAACCCCTGTTTCTGTTTTTAGATATAAATTGGGATATTTAATCCACATTGAAAGTCACAGCCAAAAACACAGTATACGACATTAACTAAAACTTATAAATCTAAAAATTCAAAGTTTCTTTATGCCAATCAGTTTTGTAAAAATGCCTTCACCAATACTTCCTGACATCCTGTAGCTAACCATTAAGACACACTTTTCAGCAGAATTACTTTCCAGTATGATGCAAACCAAACTGACAAACATCCCACATGTCTACATAGTTGTCAGGTTCACTACTAGATGGGGAGAAGTAAGTGGGGTGAGACTTTTAACCGGGCTTGTTTTGTGGGTTTTTTGGGTTTTCTTTAATGCTTTCAAACAATTAAGTTATAAATACTACATCATAGATCACACTGAAATCACATAGCTACAACAAAGATCACACTGAAATCTCTCCTTATCCAATAGAATACACACAGTATAGCTGAACACTTTTCACCTAAAAGTACAAAGAGATTATGTTGATGTCCTGAAGCAGTTGTCTTTCAAATCAGGGGTGCATTATGTTTTTTATTGGGCTGACTAACCATAGTTGAGGACCCATTGACTCCTCACAATATTTTACACTCAGTGTTCTATGCTATTTAATAAAAATTACTTTTTGTTCATATCTGTCTTTGTAATTCTTGTCTTTTGAATTGTATGAGAGTTATAAATCCTATTTAAAAAGGTTTCTAAGCTGTTCTACAATATTACCAAGCCAAGTGCTATCTATCACCTACCTATGTACTTTGTGAATGGAACGGGAGAGAATGTTAGTGTCTGTAGAATGTAGTCAAAATGAAAAGAACTGCTGGTTTGTAAAGCTCAGATGAGTCTCTGTGTGTGGTGTATAGCCATATGTACAGATCTGGGACAAGGTCAATTTTCATTTTCATTTTGGTTTCAGATCATTTGCACTGGAGAGGATACAATTTACTGTGCTGTAGATCTATAATTTTCCTCTTCATTTATTCTTCTATTCTTGATTCACTTTTCTGGTAACTTTTGACAATTTCATTCCCAGGGGTGACAATATAGATTTGTAGTTGCTGCAAATATTTGGCAGTGATTTGTATCAGTCTAGGATCTAGTATGATACAGTATAATCAATAAAATTTCATCTATTCAAATACAACGTATTAGTGCTGCAAACGACCAATTGTTGTTGCAATATTCATTATTTCCATTTTAATTTAAGTCCTAATGTTTTTTAAATCAAAGCTATTTAATTATTTTTTTTTCACTGGGGACCTGATGTTTAATTTTATCACATTCCACTGAATGGGAGACTCTGGGCTATATGCTGCCTTCCCAGTGAGAGACATGCACAGGGAAAACCAATTTTGTTCAGAATTCATCACTAGGTTGTGAAGAAAAATAATGTGCAGGCCCTTGGAGATTTTCAATCAAAATCTCTAAATCCAAATCTAGAGCAAAATTGGCCATCTGAGAAATCCCATCCCAAATAAAGAAGTACTCTAGATTTATACCAATACATATTCAAGCAAATATTCTTCTTTACTTCCAGTTTTATGTGATTTATTCCCTTATGCTTTTCAGTAGGTGAATTTTACACTCTTTCTCTCCTTTTTTTAATTGAATAATGGTAAATTCTGAATTAATTTGTTCCTTTAAGAATATTTCTGTAAGCATATTCTTGTGCAGCCACTTGTAGAATATCATTTACCATGTAACCCAGGCTTGAACAGCTATCTAATATATACTTGTGTGAAATTTTAAGTTGTCTTAATTTTGGAAGCCATAAATGCCATTATTTAGTGTAATCAGTACAAGAAAGCTGAAGCGGCAGGAAAAAAGATTATTTATCACCATATTATACGGTCGATTCCTCTTTATCTGTGTTTCATTTTTTTTTCACCAAATAATAAGTAAAACATTCCAAAAAATTAAATTTTCAAATAGTCTTACAACCCAGACATGCATATAAGCTCCCTAAAAAAAAAACTGTAGCAAACACTGTCAACTTAATACATAAGTCACATTGCCTATGTCTACATTTACCAAAAGAACTATAGGGACTGCTTAAGCAATAGGAGATAATGAACAAGTAGTTCCTTATTTTATTTATTTATGTATTTATTCGTCTATCTGTCTGTCTGTCAATAATCTGTAAAACTTTCCTTCAGGTATGGAACTCTTCCTATACATTTTTTTTTGTGGGTTTTTTTGTGGCACACTAATGGGTTCTTGCAAATCTTTCCAATTTTCTGTAAGATTGTAAGTTTAAGGGGGATAACATTTACATTTTTATAATAAGAGAGCAGTTTTTAAACAATGAAATGGAGTAGTAGTCCATCTTATTTTATAACAAAGAGACTGATAACATTTCATCTAAGTAGGAACAAGTTTAGATTTTCATGCTTATTTGGAAGAACTTCTTTAATGCGATTTTGATACAAATCTTTGAATGCATTTTTGACACTCAAATTAGAGCTAACAAAATCAGTAACCAACAATAACTGCTTTTAATTATAACATCATTCATCTATTTTAACTGGGGAAAAAGAAATTTTGAAGAAAATATGTTTTCTGGATTACCTTACAATGTTTTTTAGACCAAACAGAGCCCAAGTATTGGCACAATAATATAAAGACTTTTTACCTGAAGATAAAATCTTCCCACAATGAAAAGGCAGATGCAGGAAAGCCTGAATAGTTGTTTCCACCAGTGTCACTTTCTGATGTTTGAGTTATTGCAAACATTTCAAGGACAAATTAGGGACTGTTGTCCCTAATGTTGAAAACATTTTAAGAATCAATAAACCTAAAAGGGATGATGATTGTGAGGAAAAATGTGAAGAAAATTATTTTGTTTTCTTATGCTTGTTTAGCAGGACAAGAAGAGTTCAGAAGTGGAAGCTGGTACAGGGAGAAGTGTTAAGGAGAGTGTTGGAGTTTGGAGGTCCACTGGGAGCTCCAGGTAGCTGCTGTGTTAGTCATCGAATTGAGGAAAAAGAAGCAATCCCAGAAATTTCCCCTGGTTTTTGGTGGGTTGGTGTTTGTTTTGTTTTGGTTTTTATTCTCTTGCTATTGTCTCCCACCCTCAAGTATCTGACTCTGAATCACCCCCGACTCTGCTCTGTCAATACCCACAGTGAATGATCTCAGGAGAATAAGTTTTACATTATGGAGAGCAAAAAGGAACAGAGGTTGTTAAATCCTCCTTCCCCAGACTTTCACCTTGATACACTCTTCATGTCCTCAGCTTTTGAAGGTGCAGCATCCCCACTTTCTTCACCTGAAGGTCACCAAACATACTTCCCATCATCCCATGAGCAAAAAAAAATTTCATGCATTACTAAGTTTGACACCTCCTTCAGTTGTTCACAAAAGCGAGATATGACAGTGAGGCGAAGAAGTTACACTTCTTAGGTCTGCATATGAAGTATAACTGGTTTATTTGCAATTGCCTATGTTTGTTCCTTATCTGTCTCCTTTTCTGTCTCTTAAAACCCTCAGCCTAGCAGGCAGTTCTTCACTCGCTGCTCCAAAGCCTGGCTTTCTGACTACTTTGAGTGAAAAACATTGCAGGTGTATATCTATAGACTAAGTATGATATATGTTCCTGTCAGAAAGATACCACTAGTATAAGCAGATCATTTATTCTCCTGCATTCATATAAAACTAGCTAGTCTGTCCTAAGTGGATCATTGTCACCTCAGGCAAGTCATTCACTTCAGAGACTCTCACCTCAAATATTCTTGAACTCTCCACTCATGGTCCCTCTATCTTTGCCGGGGTGCCCAATCTGCGTGCAAGGTGCACAGCATGAAACAATTTATTGGTAGAAACATAAAAATGATAATGACACTTGTGTGATACCAGAAACAATGGAATTAAAAAGATAGGTGGAGACCTGGTCAGGTTTCATGCTGAGGACTCTAAAGACTGACACTGGAGCTTACCATCATGAGAATATGAATGAGCAAAGAGAATAATTTGTAAAGTACAGATGCTAACAAATAGGCTTAAAGGTTACAGTATTATCAGGAGAGGAAGAGATGCAAGGAGATTGAACAACTTTTCTAAAATATCTTTTTCTCTCAGATTCTCACAGGATAATATTACTTTTAATCTTGCCATAGCAAATTTTTAACATTCAATTTTATAGAAGTTATAACTCAGACTAAGTCAAAAGCTGAACACTTTCATTTCATTTTCCTTCTTTCTTTTTTTCCTGTCTGAAAATTTATTCTTTGAGTAAAATAAAGACATGTTCCTATTCATATCTCATTTTCATTTTTGCAAACCCATACTTACATTGTTAGGAATTTGCAAAATAAAACCTAGCCTCTTACATTCAACCTCAGTAATTTCACTTCACTTAAAATGGATGTAGTGAGGAAAGCTTCATAGCTCATTTATTTGCAAGTATCTGGATTGCAGTGAGCCTTTACATCAGATGTTAATTAAGACTGTGTGTGATGGAGTAGATGTTCTGTTACCAAAGGAGCAGGACACGGTGTTGCAGCCATTTCACAAAAGCAGCAGCACAGCTACACTTGAATTCCTCCCAGCAGGCTCAGTTTTTGGTCAGGCTAGCCTGTCACAGCACGCTACTGAAGGCTTCTCTCAAGGGGGAGGCTTGAGGCCATTTTTGAATTTGCAGAGCAAAAAGAGCAAAGCATGATTTGAAGTTGGTACTAAAGGTAAATAAGGAACAGAGAATAATCTTTTGGACAAAATCCTCATAGCAGAAACCAAAACTTAACTAATGTCTTATCATTAATGGGCTCAATTTATTTCAAGCATTCTGACATGAATATTAAACACAATAAATATTTACTATTAAACCTGCAGAAATTAGTGTTTGTTTTAATAGCAAGAATGTTAACCACCAATATACTAATGCAGTCTCCTTGACCTAACTTCCCTGGTTACTAGATGACTTGAATTTTCTCTGTAAACAAAAAAAAACCCCAAAACCCCACATTATGCTTATAATCTCCTGAGCATGACCACCTCTTCATATATTTTTGTATTAATTATAGACATTTTTGATGTCAAACAAATTATTGGATTAAAAAATAATTATCACTGGGGAATGTAAGGGAATCAAAACAAATTCATGATAATGGACATATTTATTTATTCCAACCCCAGAAGCAATAAAGAATTAGTATTGGCAGGTTCCAGCTTTCTCCCTTTCCTTTAGATGAACTCATTTCAGCTTTATTAATGGAAAACAAACTTGAAGCTTTTTTTACACACTACCAAACAGTAATGCTGAACTTCACACCAGGAAAGACACTATGATTGTGAACAGTAACTCCTCGCAAACTGAAGTTATCAATGATGTTTGAGATCTGGAGGAACAGCCTTCTTATGGGGTAATAAACTCCTCCAACTAAAAAGAGTTCATTTAAGACAGTGCAAACCTAAAACATAGCTATTAGTCCCATGTATGCATCAAGAGATGTTAAAAAACATGTTTAATTGACAAAAGCAATGTATGTGTCAGGATGAAATATGAAAAAATATACTCAGCTTGATGCAGAATCACTGGATTTTAAAGTGCTTGTCAATGTGTAACTGCTTTGCAAGGAGCACATACACTAATCCTATCACTGAAAGCAATAAATGTATTACTGTAGCTTAAATTGCTTAGTATTGTGGTTGGGGGACAGATTACATTAATTTCTTCCCTTTATGCTGCACTTATCTGGTTCATGCGCTAGTCAGATAGGTTAAATATTAAAATCCTGGAGATCCTGAGTGAGATAGCTAAGTAAATTTCTGTGAGATCAAAGCCCCAGTTTAGTCATTTGGCTTCCACGTTTTTCATAGGCTAGTTGTGCATGGTTAGCTTCCTTTCAAACCGCATTTCTGTGAAAAAATATAGACTTCATAAGTTTTTAACACTACTACAAAAAAAAAAAAAAAGACTTATTTGTACTTCCTAGATCTTAAAGTAAACATCTCAGAGTATGTGTTCCATGACTAATGGTGACTTCTTCACCCACCATGTTACACTTGTATGGCATGAGACAACAACTGTACAAGTGTTATGGAGAACAGGTATTTTCAGCGTGTACTAGTTTAATATTGTAAACTTAGGGGGAAAAGACCCACAATAAACCAAACCAAATATGGAAGAAATTAGGCAAGTTAAAACACAAAGACATCCAGCAAGACATGTGTGCCAAGAGTGAAAAGAATGAAAAACTGAAAACAGCAAAGATAACATATCTCCTTCTGACCATTGCCCTTTTACCTCCCCTTTCTCTTAGCCTTCAATAGTCCATTTGCAATGAATCACAGAGAAACAGACTGTACTATATCTAGGCAGAAAAACAGAGGAAAGTTATTCAGTACTCGGAGAACAGAAAATATGCAAGAGACCTGACAGTCAGACCTTTCACTGCTGACCCCAGGAACTGCATTCCCAGTGAAATATGTCAGAACAACTGAGAAGGCATACAAAAAAGCACCACATTTTTTTTTTATTTGTAACCTTTTGTTTTCAGTCCTTTATCTTGTTTTCAATCCTTATTATGTAAGCAAAACAATCTATATGTTTTATTGTTCAAGCTATCTATTGCCAGAGGATTTGGTGAAATCAGTGAAGTTTTGGATGTGTTATCCCCTTGTCAAGCTACAGCAGAAATAGTAACCTGTCAGAAACTAATTACACTTCTGCAGACTCAGGGGAGACCATCTCATAAAATCATCCCATTTGTCCATAAATTGAGCACTTACTTAAGGTATTTTTAGAAGCCATGGACATCATGGCCAGCAGGGCCTAGAAGGCCCTAAAGGATCCCAGGAAGTTCTAGAGGGTTCCTGGGGGTGTGAGAAGGGTCCTAGAAGTTCCTAAAGGAGCCAGGGAGGTTCTTCTCCCTCTGGTGGGACTGAACCTTGAATCTTGGGGTCAGTTTGGATCCAAGAAGGATGTTGAGGCTCTAGAGAGAGTGCAGAGAAGAGCAACGGAGCTGGTGAAGGGGCTGGAGAAGAAGAGGAGAGGCTGAGAGAGCTGGGGAGGGGCTCAGCCTGGAGAAGAGGAGCCTGAGGGGAGACCTCATTGCTCTCTCCAACTCCCTGAGAGGAGGTTGTGGAGAGGAGGGAGCTGAGCTCTTCTGCCAAGGGACAGGGAATGGCCTCAAGCTCCACCAGGGGAGGCTCAGGCTGGACATGAGGGAAAAATTCTTCACGGGAAGGGTCGTTGGGTGCTGGAAGAGGGAGAGGGTTGAGTCTCCTTCCCTGGAGGGTTGAAGGGATGGTTGGACGAGGAGCTGAGGGACACAGGTCAGTGATTGATGGGGATGGTTGGACTCCATGATCCGATGGGTCTCTTCCAACCTGGTGATTCTATGATTCTATGATTTTCCCAATACTTGGTTTATGAATTATGTGTATCTATATGGCATCGATAATCCAAAGACATGCAAAGACAGCAAAAACAAACCTTTAAAAAGTTATTCTAATAACAAAATATTACAGAATATGGTGGTCATATAGACAACATGGCTGCCAGTTCTAGAAACTTCATACTGTATCATGCACATGGACTTCATCAGATCTTCTCTTCTAGATTACACATCGGTGCAATACAAACTCCATGAAACTTACAAAATAATCAAAGTAGTACACAACTTGTAGGTCATGCATTCAGTTGTTGTCGTAAGGATGAATTAAACAGATGGCTTCCTGAAATTTAAAAGCAAGGCTCACATAAATATCTAAATGACTGGTCTAATTTTCAATAAAGCTCTCAGAAATACTCAGTGGGAGGTGAAGTGAATTCCTAAATGCATGGGGCTAAACTTTAACTGGCAGTACTCTACATTTCATAGGACTAGATTCTAAGTACACACAAGTCAATTAAATCACTCCTGTTGATCTCATTGAGCTGTAGGTTGGATGCAGGTGAGGATGTCCATTTACACATAGAGTTTTCCTTATGCGGGAAAGAGATTTTCTATTGACACCAAGCCGGCACCACTGCTGGCTGCCTTTCAGTCTAGGGATCCTGTCTGGGGCCAGTGAGGCACTTCCTCATTCTTTGTTGACCCCTCCTTAGATGGAGAAGAAGGTACAATTCCCTTTCTTTGCTTTTTTTTCCCTACATTTTTATCATAGACCTACAGAAAAGTGTGCTGCTCTTGCTCCCAGGAGGATACCGAGATGTGAATGTGTGCAGTGTGTCCAGGTGGCCAAGAAGGCCAATGGCATCCTGGCTTGTATCAGAAATGGTGTGACCAGCAGGTCCAGGGAGGTGATTCTTCCTCTGTACTCAGCACCTGTGAGGCTGCTCCTTGAATCCTGTGTTCAGTTCTGGGCTCCTCACCACAAGAAGGATGTTGAGGCTCTGGAGCGAGTCCAGAGAAGAGCAACAAAGCTGGTGAAGGGGCTGGAGAACAGGCCTTATGAGGAGCGGCTGAGAGAGCTGGGGTTGCTTAGCCTGGAGAAGAGGAGGCTGAGAGGAGACCTCATTACTCTCTACAAGTTCCTGAAAGGAGGTTGTAGAGAGGAGAGAGCTGGCCTCTTCTCCCAAGTGACAAGGGACAGGACAAGAGGGAATGGCCTCAAGCTCCACCAGGGGAGATTTAGGCTGGAGATTAGGAGGAGGTTTTTCACACAGAGGGGCATTGGGCATTGGAATAGGCTGCCCAGGGAGGTGGTTGATTCACCTTCCCTGGAGGTGCTTAAGGCACAGGTGGATGAGGTCCTGAGGGACATGGTTTAGAGTTTAGTGTTTGATAGGAGTGGTTGGACTTGATGATCTGATGGGTCTCTTCCAACCTGGTTGTTCTATGATTCTATGAATCTGAATGTTTCTTCTACTGTTCAAAAGGAGAAAACAGAAAAGTACAGTAGCTACTAAAACAAAGCTGTAATGCAAAATTCATATAGCAATTAAGTGTAATAGAGGTTGAATATATATATGTGTGAACATACACACACAATATAGAGGATTTTTATCAGCTACCAATATTCTGCTCTTTCTTCTCCTATCTAACTTAGTAGCTGAGTCCTGGGTGAAAACTAAATCCCCATTCCACAGCATGATTCACCTTCATTGCAGAACTGAGCACTAGCCCTCCCTCGAAAATCAGTGTTGGTACACACACAGCATTTGTAACTCCTCTCAGCCAGCTCAGGCCCCTGAGCAATGTGGAATCAGGAGCACCACCATGTGGCACCTGCAAAATAAAAAATAAAAAGTGACTGCAGCTGTTTCAGCAACTGCAGTGACACAGACAAAGCTGATGAGGGAAAGTTGCTATATAATGGTACAATTTGTTTTTTTAAGGTAAGGCAACTACACCTAATTGCAATTTCATTTATTTTTTTAAAATATGTAAGTATCTAATAAAACACATAGCCAGCTAGTACATATTATGCTGTATAGCAGGTGTAGATGTGGGAACTAGGAGGGAAGATGTTTTGTGGGTTATTTTGTTTCTTTTAAAACAAAGATTGTGTTATCATCTGGTGGTGAAGGTTTAGTTGCTATAGTTACATTTCATAAAATATTGCCTGGAATGCTGCTAAATTTAGCTTATGAGGCTTCCATGACACAATAATATTTGTCATAAGAACAGGGCAGGTTGTCATCTGGAGGTAACTGTTCATCCCTATGACATGCTGAATAAGGTACCAGTGCCAGCTGAGCCTTGCACGTAAAGATGCCCAAGGAAAGATGTAACATACAGCATTCTTTTTCTGCAGTAGTGGTTTAATCCCAGCCGGCAAGTAACAGTCATGCACTTATTCCCCACCCTACTGGGATGGAGGAGAGGATCAGAAGAGTGAAAGTGAGAAAACTTATACATTGAGATAAAGACAGTTTAATAGGTAAAGAAAAAAAACTTGCACACAAACAAAGCAAAACAAAGAATACACTTACAACTTCCCATCAGCAAGCAGGTGTTCAGCCACCTCCAGGAAAGCAGGGCTCCATCACATGTAACAGTTACTTGGGAAGGCATGGAATATTCTGTTGGTCAGCTTGGGTTGGCTGTCCTGGCTCTGTGATGATCCATGAGACATTGTACTGCTACAAAAGAGCCATTTTCCACAAAACACAGCCAAGGAAGCACTAGAAGGTGCAGGAAACAAATTATGCACATTAAGTTTACTTAGCTGTATACATCATAGGCATATAGTAACAAATTTTTCTTCCATTTCTGCTGCTTCCCCAGCACTTTCACTCCTCCCTGACCCATTCCACTATTGTGAAGGGCATACAGCATGTTTCTTTTCCTAACCTGTTTTTATCTGTCTTTTCTCTGTATTTCTACCTCTTCTCTGGGCTAAAAGACGATATAGATGCCCTACAAGTATTTGTTACAAAGTGGCACAATTTAGACAACATCTGGAGGCTGCAGAAGGAGAGCGCATAGCAACTGGTCCTCTGAATAACTCCCATTCTGTAGTATCAAGAATGAATAGGATGGCTACGCAGTACTGAACTCCTGCCAGCTCCCACAGAACTCATCCAATCTTTTAAAAAAATCACCTTTCTGCTCCATCCCATTGCCCCTTTCAACATCTCAGAAACACCTGCAACCTTTTTTATTGCTGTTTTCCGAATCTTATTAGAGCATTGCCTTTCCTGGTTCCCTTTATAACATGACAGTGGTTAAGCCTCTGCTGTGCTAAGGGTCTTGACTCTTATCTTAACTGGAAGCAATGCTAGTATTTCCCATTTGCCTGTATCTAACAGTTGTAGCTTACACCTCAAATACAAACTCAGAGAGATGATCATTTTTTGTTCTGCCTTTGGACAACTTCTCCAGCCAATGATAATGTGCTGCAATGTTATAAATATTTTCCTGCATGAGATACATAACATCCAGCTTGTTTGGACAACAAGAATAGTTACACTTAAGCCACTGTTTATTTTAAATACATGTAGGCAGAAATATAAGGCAAGCAATTAGTTCCAAAGACATAGAGGTAAGGTTTTATATCTGCAAAAGAATATTTCATAATAGCAAGAAGAACTATTCACTCTCTATATATTTCCTAAACTTAAGGGAAACAAATCAAACAATATAATTAAACCCAATGTTTTAACAGGCAGAAAAAAATCTCTTATTTCACAAGTCAAATTTTGTAATATGGGGCTGTGCCACTCATATGCTGAGTTCTACCCTTCATTCAGGCAATGAGTACATTTTACTGAGAACTGGCCCAGGTCCCAGCCATATGACATACTCCTGAGGGACCCTGTATCTCCTGCATTTCTCCCAGGATGCTGAGGTGTTAAGGTGAGCTTGGTTGAGGAAAGTAGGCTCCAGTGCTGGGAAATAATTGGGATATGTCATTGCTTGGCCCAGCTATGAGAGATCAATGCGGTTTCCTGCATTATGGGCTGCCAGACCCCTCAGCAGGCACGTGGGCTGACCTTCTCCATAAGACTATATATTCACCTCTAAACAGGAGTCTATCTTCCAGCAAAAAAATCAGATTCTGTTCTCTGGTGAGACTGTAACTTGGTTTGCAACAACAACAAAATGACTCATGTACTCTTTACAAATTAAACATTAAATAAACATTAAAATAAGTGTAACAAATTGTGGCGACTGGGGGGAAAAGAATGAGAAAGCCTACAATTAAAACAGTACAGTTACAGTTCCTGTGGAAATAAAATATATACTAATAAAATATATACTTCTATATACTAATAAAGTATATACAGAATTGTTGTGTAGGCATGCTTACGTACACATTTTACTACTCTATAGAAAGTACAAGTGAAAAAAAATGGCTGGTTTTCAAAATGAAATATACAGTGACATAGATTTCAATAAAACCTGAGTAGTCCCATCTAGTTTTCTACTTTCAAAATGCACAAAAAAGAAGCACTTGTACAAAGTACCAGTACCTGGTCTGCTTTAAAGCAGTGTAAGTCAAAGAGGATCCCAGGTCAAGTTAGAAAGTCAAAATAGGAAGCAGAGACTGTCTCAAGAGAAAAAATATCTTCATGGTTACAGTTAGCAGACATCTGATTGATTATTTGAATTCTGGTGGAGCTTAGATATCAGTTTAGCTCTTGGTCACTTTCTAAAATGCATTAATAAAAATACATTCACAGAAACAGTTCACTGTTTCAAAAAGAAATAGAAGCAGTGAAGTTGCTGGCTGAAGGTGCACCTGCACAGCCAGACACTGCAGATCTCAGAGTCACAGAATCACAGAACAACCAGGTTGGAAGGGACCCATCGGATCTTCTAGTCCAACCATTCCTATCTAACACTAAACCAAGTCCCTCAAGACCTCATCCACCTGTGCCTTAAACACCTCCAGGGAAGGTGACTCAACCACCTCCCTGGGCAGCCTATTCCAATGCCCAATGACCCTCTGTGTGAAAAACCTCCTCCTAATCTCCAGCCTAAATCTACTCTGGAGGAGCTTGAGGCCATTCCCTCTCATCCTGTCCCCTGTCACTTGGGAGAAGAGGCCAGCTCCCTCCTCTCCACAACCACCTTTCAGGTACTTGTAGAGAGTAATGAGGTCTCCCATTAGCCTCCTCTTCTCCAGGCTAAACACCCCCAGCTCTCTCAGACACTCCTCATAGGGTCTGTTCTCCAGCCCCTTCACCAGCCTCGTTGCTCTTCTCTGGACTTGCTCCAGAGCCTCAACATCCTTCTTGTGCTGAGGGTCAACCCCAGGACTGCTGAAGTCCTGCTGTCCTAATATACCTGCAGCTGCAGTTTGCCATTCTCAGTTTTGTACCACCACAACTTTCTCCTCACAGCTAAAAACCACAGAAAAAACAGTATTTCTCAAGAGGTGTTTAGCTTTTTTACCAGTATCTCTAGCTGGAAATAGTACATTTTGGGCATTTTTCTTCTTGTCTTTTAGGTATTATTTTGATACTTTTCTTTCAGGGCGAGCTTGCTCGTGGGAGTACAGAGGTTTGCAGCAATAAGAAATAATCAGGAGAATATCAGCTAACAGAACATTTTTGACTCTTCAGAAATGCTTGTTTCAGGTGTTTAATGCAAGGAACAGTGGAAAACCTGTGCTTGTACACACAGTACAAACATTTCGAGCACAGCTGGCTGCATGTTTTCCTGCATGGCTGTCTTGCCATCACTAAGCACAGTAGGCTGAGGCTTCACCAGTGTCCTGAAGGCTCCCCTATCAGCCACACATGTAACTGTTCCTTATTACCCTTTCTACAATGCTGCAAGAGACAAAAAGATAAAACTTTGTCATACTACTAAAATATAACCATAATCCATTTTAATTCCTACAGGGAAAGAGCCCTCCAGCAGGCATATGGGAAATAACATTTTTTCTCTCCCACGTGGAAGTTCCTTTCCACTTCACCTTTCTCCCTGAACTGTAAATCCTAGCAAAGATTAAAAAGACAATATGAACATATGGACTTTCCTAATTGCTGTCCTGCTGCAGCTTATTAAAATAATAATACAGTTCATTTACGTAGCACCTGTCTGCAAAAGCATCCCAGACCCTTTAAATACAGAGAAAAGCACATGATAAAAATAAGTATGCGCAGGAGAAAAACAGAAATCATTAAACATAATTCAAAATAGTAAATGCAAGTAGCATGCATTGAAAGCTGTATTATGATCAAAATAACTCTGTAAAGCTTTTTCTAAGCATCTTTTCAAGTACCAGGAATAAAAATCTACCAATGCATCAAAGCCACAAGAACAAAGAAACAGACATTCTTGATAGGTTTTACAGTGTTAAAGCAAAATATTTTTAAACTTTCAGAGCAAAAGACGCTGTGACTGCTATTTACATTACATTAGTGCCTGGGAGGTAACACAGCTAGGACCAGATCTCCATTAAACTAGCCGCTGTGCACATAATAACATACAGTGAGAGGCATGGCTCAAGCCCTGTGCTGGGAGGGAAGCCGTTCTGCTCTCTCACCCCCACCTCAAGATTTTTAACTGACCTATGGCAGTTCACACCATCACATCCAGAGGTTCTTCCCTTCCTTAGTGGGAAATCTTCTCTCCCAGTCAATATTACCATTGCAAAGAGTAAAAAACCCATGTGGGAGGTAACTTGCAATCCACATAAAGATGGGAGGCAAGGGAAACCAACGAGAGTGTAGATTACTTTCATAAATTCAGTCTCCAAAACAGTCTCAAAGTCACAAATGCCACTAGATCTCCTGCGTCTTAGCCTGAAACTTTGCAACTTCATTGCACTTGACAAGTGCCATGACAACTGCTTCTAAATATGAGAGCACAGCCTGAGAATCAAGGTGCTATTAAACTACTTGACTCACAATGAAAATGTAATGTGATGCATAATTGTACTAATGGCTAAAAAAGTGAATTGAGCAGTTAATCCAGAGCAGAATCTTGTATTCCCTGACCATGCTGTGTAATTATAATTCTATGGTCCTATGACTGCATTCTATAATAATCACTCCATTTTGGACAAACTAGCCAAATACTTAGAATCATAGAATCATAGAATCACCAGGCTGGAAAAGACACAAAGGATCATCGAGTCCAACCATTCCTATGAAATACTAAACCATGCACCTCAGCACCATGTCCACCCATCCTTTAAACACCTCCAGGGAAGGTGAATCAACCACCTCCCTGGACAGCCTGTTCCAGAACCCAATGACCCTTTCTGTGAAAAATTTTTTCCTGATGTTCAGCCTAAACCACCCCTGATGGAGGTTGAGGCCATTTCCTCTTGTCCTGTCCCCTGGCACTTGGGAGAAGAGCCCAGCTCCCTCCTCTTTACAACCTCCTTTCAGGAACTTGTAGAGAGCAATGAGGTCTCCCATCAGCCTCCTCTTCTCCAGGCTAAACAACCCCAGCTCTCTCAGACACTCCTCATAAGGCCTGTTCTCCAGCCCCTTCACCAGCTTTGTTGCTCTTCTCTGGACTTGCTCCAGAACCTCAACATCCTTCTTGTGGTGAGGGGCCCAGAACTGAACACAGGATTCAAGGAGCGACCTCACAGCGCTAAGTACAGAGGGAGAATAACCTCCCTGGACCTGCTGGTCACACTGTTTCTGATACAAGCCAAGATGCCATTGGCCTTCTTGGCCACATGGGCACACTGCTGGCTCGTGTTCAGTCAGTTGTCGAACAACACCCCCAGGTCCTTCTCCTCCAGGCAGCTTTCTAGACAGACTTCTCCTACTCTGTAGCACTGCACAGGGTTGTTGTGCCCCAAGTGCAGGACACGGAATTTGGCCGTGTTAAACCTCATCCCATTGGTCTCAGCAAATTAACTTACTACTGAATTAACTACTTAATGAACTACTTAAGCATTTCACCAAAACTATGTTGTTACAGTCTGGTCTTGAGCTCAAGCAAGTGAGTATCCAATGAATACGCAACATGGGAAATGAGGGCCAGACATTCTTCTTGAGAGGAGAAACCCCAAGCATGGACATAAATCTCACTGAGATTAAATCTTGGCCCTTTTGAAATTATGAGTATTTTTTTTCCTTTGTGTTTTCCATAACGTAATCTCCTACACAAGAAACAGCCTGGATTTCTCCTATAGACTGGATAATTGAACTTGTGCTGTGCATTGCAGAAATTGCTGAGACACAAGCAGGCAGTCTAGCAGGCAGCTGCCTAACTAAGCTCCAATGCCAAGCCAGGCAGGTGTGCAACAGCAGAGGAGGCTGAAGCACTTATATAAGTCCAAGCACTTCTTGTAAAAGGCCCTTAAAATATATCTGGGAACATTAAATAATGCATTTTATTAAGCAGACATGGGCTCCTGAATATACTATTACACTGAGCAAAACAGCTTCTTTTTACATTACATCTTGATTATTATGTTTATGTATTGTACTGCCTTATACTAAGCATCATACCAAAACCAAATTCCTTCCCACTTCTTTCCCAACCTTTCCACGGGCCAGACCTGTCACTTCTGAGTGACTTAGTTTCTGACAACATGAATGAACATATCGTTCATGTAATATACAGTGAGGTTGGAGGGGTTGGAGGGGCTGTGTGTGAACTGCTGTTTGGTGTGTTAGGGGGGTTGGAGGGGTTGTGGTGGATTTTGGGGGGCTGCAGGGTGCATTAAGGTGGCTGTGGGGTATCTGCCCCTCCCCACACCTTGTGGGGTATGTTAGGTGAATTTAGGGGAGGTTACGGGGTGCACTAGGGAGGCTGTGGAGGGTTTAGGGGTACATTAAGTGGTACACTGGGGAGATTGGCTGGGTGTAGGGTACATTGCGGAGCTGTGGGGCACATTAGAGATTGGTGGGGCTGTGGGGTGCACTGGGATACAGTGTGGAACTGTGGGCACATTGGAGTGCACTGGGAAGATTGGTGTGCACATTAGAGTGTTTGCAGGGGCTGCAGGGATGCGTTGGGAGTGCACTGTAACATATCACTTCTACTCCTGTTACAAAGCAAATGAGAGTAATGTGGATGCATATTATCAACAGCATCAAGGGCCAGATTTTAGCAAGATTTCTTTAAATTGCAGCACCGGGGGTTAAAAAATGAAGTGCATTCAGGCTATTGGTTACCCTAATGTCTCTGTCTGTAACCAGACAGAGGTCTCATGAGAGCTCCATGATAGATTTAGGCAGCTTCAACCTGCTGTGATGAGAAACACTCCAGAACATCCAAGCTGACAGCAGAAACATTCAGCAGAGGCACTGCTGTCTGGTGACCCACCATACCAGAGGCTGTTGAAATCTGAAAATACTGTTGAGGGCTTTTCTGGTCTTCTGTGATAAGAAAGTCATTACTGAATGACAAGCGAAGTCTACTACGACCCATCTGAAGCTGGATTGAAATTCTCAGTATAAATCGATGCTCCTCATTTACAAACACTCACAAATCTGGAGAAACAGCAAAACATTGCTATTTCACCAGTGCTACAGCTTTCAGATCACTGTCACTGAGTGAAACAAAGTTCATAAATATGAATAAAAATATTAAGGTCTACTTATTATACCTCCATTGGTCTTTGATTTTTCAAAACCACAATTTTTTGGGAATAATGATAACAATAATGATAAAAATTTCATATTTTTTAACGCAAACAGTTCCTTGCTGTTTACAGTATCATAGTAATTATTATGCCTTAGGCAGCTCACAATATAAGGAAGCATGAAAAGATGGATAAAGAGCTCAAAAATAGAATTAAATATTTTTTTCACCCATATATATACATATCTCCAGTTATACTCAGCTCTGTTTATAGCATGTATGCAGTGGTGGTCAGATCAGTCTGTCTAAGACATGTTGGATGGTCTCATTCAGAGACTAGTGGCTCAAAGCAACAAAGTTGGTGAAGGAGCTGGAGAACAGGCCCTACAAGGAGCGGCTGAGAGACCTGGGGGTGTTTAACCTGGAGAAGAGGAGGCTGATGGGAGACCTCATTGTTCTCTACAACTACCTGAAAGAAGGTTGTAGGGAGGAGGGAGCTGGCCTCTTCTCCCAAGTGACAGGGGACAGGACAAGAAGGAATGGCCTCAAGTTCCGCCAGGGGAGATTTAGGCTGGACATCAGGAGGAAGTTTTTCACACAAAGGGTCATTGAGCATTGGAACAGGCTGCCCAGGGAGGTGGTTGATTCACCTTCTCTGGAGGTGTTTAAGGGCTGGGTGGAGGAGGTGCTGAGGGACATGTTTTAGTGTTTGGTAGGAATGGTTGTACTCGATGATTCGATAGGTCTCTTCCAATCTGGTGATTCTATGATTCTATGATTCTATGAAAGTGTACATGGAGATTCGTGATAAGTGGTGTCCCTCAGAGGTCCATCCTGGCAGTACTGAGATTGAGTGCACTTTCAGAAAGTTTGCAGATGACACCTAGCTGAGTGATGCAGTTGTCACCCAGAAGAACAGGATGTCATCTAGAGAGGCTTGGACAAGCTGGAGAAATGGGGTTGTGTGAACCTCATGAGGTTCAACAAGGCCGAGTGCACAAGGTCATACACCTGGGCCAGGGCAATCCACAGTTACAATACAGAGTAGGGGAGCCCTACAGAGAAGGACTCAGTGGGGCTGATTGATGAGAAGCTCAACATGAGCCAGCAATGTGAACTTGCAGCCCAGAAAGCCAACTGTATCCTGGGAAACATCAAAAGAAGCAAGTCCAGTAGGTCAAGGGAGGTGATTCTGCCCCTCTACTCCACTCTCATGAGACCACACCTGGAACATACTTAGGATTCAGTGGTCTCAGGGCTGAGGCCAGTACAAATAACAGGTGCAGGTGTAACACAATGGCCAGTCCTAGAAAGAGAAAATATATAAGAGGTCAAAACAATTTGGTGCCAATTTATGCTCTACTTCTGTCACCAAACCTAAAGAACTCAGCATAGGATCAGTTCCACTTTTTCTCCAGCTCATGATCGAGAGAGATATGGCACAGTGGGTCACATGCTTCCACTGTCAATGCATCCTTTAAATCCTTCCTTTGATGCATTGAATCACAGGTTGAGACTTGGGGTGTGTCAGGCCATGGAGCATCTTCATTACAGATGCATTACAGAAGAAGGACCTCAGAATAGTCCTGGCCATGATGCTTTCCACCTTTCTCCCCGTGTCTTATGAATCTAATTTCTCTGTGTGCTATATCCTATAGTAACTTGCACAATTACATTATATATAGAATGCAGAGAATGTGCCAGTATATCTTGCTTTTTCTCAGACACTCAGGGGAAAAAAGAAAGCAACCACAAATGCTCCCTTACATAGCCAAAATGGCACAAGGTGCTGATAGACTATGAGTGGATCTAGCCTGTTATGAATGTATAGATAATTCTGTAAGAGCTGCAAGCTAGTTCCTAATCTACTTTCTACAAATTAAAGGCTCGGCGACCAGTGACCCTTCTTAAAATTCCTAGAAGAGTGAAATCCCTCTTTTGAAAGGCTTCCAGCCCTGCTTTCAAGTTTTAACAGAGCTGAAAGTGCTCCAAAAAATATCATTCTCCAGCTCCAGGAAATGGAGAGAAGCACATCAGACAGTAGTAAATATTCTGTCTCCCATTTCAAAGTTTCCAGTCTCAGATTTTATCTTAACTCACTCTAATTACTGTATCAGATTAATCTCCATTTGTAAAATGACTATGAAGTGCTCTCTTCCTCTGGTATGGAGAGCAACAAATAACACTTACTAAGAATAGTTATGTTATATTTTATTTTCTCACCAGAGCTGAAAGAAGCTATTATAGTATAAAGATCAATGGCAGAGAAGCTCTGGAGAATTAGCACAGATGCAATATGAATTCTCTTTTTAATCTTCAATTTCATCTGTAAATGCAAGCACATAATCTAGGTGTGCATCTCATATTTTATAGCTCAGTGCTAATAAAACTATGCCAGAGAGCAATGTAATGATAAAAAATTCCTTTCCAAAGGTGCAAAATGACACAGAAGAATCATAATGAGGTTTTACACTGCAGAGTCTTTCTTCAATTACTCAGGAGATAAAGATGACTTGAGGACTTTGTCATTGAGTTGCAAATTAAAGCATCACTTCACATTCAGTAGGATCATGCACTGAAATCAGTTGTCAGGAGATTGACACTTATAAGAGCTTCAGTGTCTGGAACTCATCCTATCTTTTCCTGCTGACTTGTGTGTCTGGATGAGGCTGCTCTGTGCACTCAGTCATTAGCACAGCTGTTTGTCCAAAATATTTTCAATGAAATGGAGGGAGAAGGAAAAGGAAATGAGAGGGCATAGCTCTACCCTTACATCCTAGCTTGGGATCAATATTTTTGCACATAACCAAAATGATTTAAAGAAGTATGATTCATTATGGCTATCAGCTATGCTTATTAATGAAATATTTTATGTATGCACAGAGTATTTTCAACATCAAAGATGTTAGTAAAAGTGCCACCTCTCAAGATATACAAATTTATTTGATTGGTGTGGTTGTTCTTTGGCACAGGGCCCTAAAGTAATTTCCACAGTACTGAGTTACTTTAAATCTTTCACTATTCTAGCAGGTTATTTTTCTAACATTCAAGCCCAGTCACATGGCTATAGACTATCTTGAATATAATGATGCATTCCTCCATCTCACCAGTTGTCTTCACTACATTTTCTATAAAAATATTTAAAATGAGCTGAAACATGAAACAGAAACTAAACTCTTTCTCTATAATTGAATAAGCCTGCCACATAACCTTTCTACCAAAGTAACCATTCTATTTTGACTCTAAAATAAATACAAGGGGGGATTTTCATGTGACCTGTAATGGTTTTAGCAGGAGGGGTTGAGAGAATGCAAACCATAAAATACTCTGTTACTTGGAATTTAGGACATCGTAGTGAAAGACATGACCCAGTCTTCAAGTCACCTCAAGCACCTGTGGAATCTTACGCTTTGAATCCTGTATTCCACATCACTTCTCTAACCATGAGGTTCTTGGAAGAAATGAACCAAAGACATGCCCTTCCTTGATGACTTCCATTTTTTTAAGGCCAGACATATAAAATAGATGAGGAAATTCACAGCTATCTTATTACTCTTAGTAAAATTCCTGTTTCATTCTTAAGTGAGAGACAATGTTTTGTTGGGATTTTTCTGACCTTTTGCAATACAACCAAACACCAAGAAGTCAGGCAGCTTTCAAAGTGTCTGGTTTTGGGTCTAATATTTAATTCTCCACGTGTATCTTTCACTTTAAATGGTTTCTGGCATCAAGTCCAAAATTAGTTTACAGAACCACATCTGAAAAACTGGAATTTAGCCATGCACTGGTTTTAGCCATACCTGACTTTAGTCACCTATGTCAGGACTACTAGTACACTAACATCTTTCCAACAACAACATTAAAAGGAAGCCATTAAGATTAGATCTGAAGGCCCTGGTAGAAAAATTTATTAGGCTAAATATAGGACAAACCGCTCAGCAGTTAGGGAAACAAAATCTAGAACTACACCAAAGCTGTGAAGGTATCCACTCCTAATTAAAGAAATCCTAGGGGTTGCCAGCTTCCATGAAATGCAATCATGAAATGTATGAACACAAGAAAAACAGTATTTCAGTTTTAACAGCGAAAGCTGCACATCTGCTCAGGTCCACTGACAGGTGGCTTGAAACAATGTGAAACACTAAACCAGCAATACACTCCCACTGGAAGTGCAGCAAGAAGAAAACAAAGCCATTTTTCCACCCATTAAACACTACTGATTATGAAGTAGTCCCACACAATAGAGAAAATTTTTCTCTGCCTCCTAGACTTAAACACTCACGGCTGCAGCAATCCAGTCTTTCCACTCTAGTGGACTCTGGCTTAGGCAATTGAGGAATTAAAAACAGAGTAACGCAATGAGACATTGCCCTGACACTCTCTCCAACATTCCATCAGCATCAACAGTCAGATTACTCCAGAGCACAGGGTGGGAGGATAACTGCTGTGAGACAAATGCATCTGGCTTTGACCACAGATATGCCCTCAGTACATGCCCTACCAACACCTCAATGGCCACAAAAGTTTGGATAGTTGTTACTGAGAAAGAATAAAAGTGTTAAAAAAAACCTGTTCAGTTTCTTAACATACCAATTGATTTCACAAAAAATATTTTGCCTGGCATTTTATGAGGTTTGACATTTTACTGTAAGCTGAAATTTATCCATAAATGGCACAAGCTGACAAGGGACAATGGTCTTGTCCCTTGGCACAAGTCATCATTTCTTCCCCTACTTAGAAATCTCTGATCGGCAGTACCCCTCAGGCATGAAAGCAAACCTCACACAGGTCAGAACTTACTACAAGTGGAAACTTTTATCAACAAAGACTTTTAAAAGCACTGTGCCTGAAGTTTTGACAGTTGTCATAAATCATGAGTATTCTTGCTTCCAGACAAGACTTTTTTTCCCCAAAGCTACACTAAGCATTTAATTGTCCATTGAGTCTGTGTAAAGGAGAAGAAAGGGAGGAGCTGCACATCATGGTGTGAGCAATGAGGGGAAAAAAGGAATTGAAGAAAATGTAAGGCAAGAAAAGTCTTAATGTCAACTAAGTGAGTAAAAATTCATGAGATGAATTCTCGTAGAAAAATGGAATCCCTAGGTTGGAAAAGACCTTTGAGATTATCAAGTCAAACCATACCTGTCCAACTATAAATCATACCCCTAAACACTTCATCTACCCGGTCTTTTAAATATCTCCAGGGACAGGGACTCACCCACTTCCCTAGGAGCCTGTTCCAGCACCTGATAACCCTCTTGGTGAAGAAATTTTTCCTGATGTCCAATCTGAACCTCCTCTGGTGCAACAAAAGGTCATTCCCTTTCGTCCTACTACCTATTACCTTGGAGAAGAGACCAGTATCTACCTCACTACAACCACATTTCAGGTAGCTGTAGACAGTAATAAAGTTTCCTCTCAATGTTCTTTACTCCAGACTAAACAACCTCAGTTCCCTCAGATGCTCCTTGTAAAACTTGTTTTCCAGGTCCTTCACCAGCTTTGTTGCTCTTCTCTCCAGGTCCTCAATGTCTTTCTTGTAATGAAGGGCCCAAAACTGAAGATGGTATTTGAGGTGCAGACTTGCTAATGCCAAGTACAGTGACACAGTCACTTCCCTGGTTCTTCTGGCCATGCTGTTCCTGATACGGGCCAAGATGCCATTGGTCCTCTTGCCCATCTGGGCACACTGCTAGCTCATGTTTGGCTGGCTGTCCACAAACACACCCAGGTCTTTCTCTGCCAGGAAGCTTTCTAAACGCTCTTCCCCAAGCTTGTAACACTGCACAGGGTTATATACGAAGTGCAGGACTCTGCACTTGGCCTTGTTAAACCTCATGCCATTGGTCTTAGCCCATCAGTCCAGTCTGTTCAGATCCCTTTGCAAAGCCTCCCTACCCTCCAGTAGATTGACACTTCCTCCCAGCTTAGTGTCGTGTGCAAACTTACCAAGGGTACATGCAGTCCCTTCATCCATATTTTTGATAAAGATATTGAATCATCTGGACACAGCACTTAGCTCTGAAGAACACCACTTGTGACTGGCCTCCAACTGGATTTAACTCGATTTGCTATGACTCTTTGAGCCTGGCCATCCAGACATTTATTTACCCAGCAGAAGGTATGCCTGTCTGAATTTTGCTAGAAGGAAAGTAGGCCTCCTTTTCTCATTCTTCTGATGTTTTTCTTTCTGAACCTTTTCAGAGAAGCAGCCAGTGGTAATCCTAACAGTCTCTCACTTTTGGGAAAAACAGCAACCTGCTTCAAGTTGTAGTCAATTGGTTGCTGAGACATCTAGCTCAAAATTTTGAAAAAGAGGCTACAACTACAATCCTACATGCGTTTGTTACTAATTAGTCCTCTTCTTCCTTCACTCTGGCTGAATGAATCATATTTAGCAGAATTCTACTGCAGAATGATATTCAGCAACTACAGTAAATGTAATCACTCATCCACAGTGGAAAATCTTACATCCGCATAATTTCCATAGGTCTACAGAGATGAAAGAAAATATCTGATTCTCTTCACAGGTTCTCCTTGAAGATGTAAGAAGGAGGGAGAGAACAATAAGAAAATATGCTAGTCACTCAATGGAGAAATCAAAGCAATGAAAGAAAACACTGACATGATCAAGAAAGCTAATGCTTATTCAGCTTGCTCCTAAGTCTCAGGGCCTGATTGAATGTGCTGCCTGACAAAACTGCTTACCTTTTTCCAAACACTTTTCTGCTCTGTTGCTTTACAGAGGAATCTTGCCTCATGTGCAGCCAATCAGAGGAACAAACCAAGAAAAAATTCAATTCAGAAGTAATTTTGAATTTCAAGAAGGGGATCAGAAACATGAAACAAATGAAGACATCAGATATTACCAGCTTTTTTTCAGGAAAATTTCTAGATATTGTTCGAAAATGTCTTTTCAGAACATCTTCTCACCTGTGAATGTTTAGGATGAGAAGCCTCAATCAGAAATCCAGTGTGTTTTCAAATAAAAGACACCATAAATTGCAAGTACAACACAGGAGAGAGTACTTATAACTGGTTCAGATTCACAATAGTTTGCATCTCAGGCACAGCTATAATCATTTTGCTTCTCAGAAAATATAAAAATGCAATTTTGAGAGCTGTCTGGAATATAAAATCAATACTTTTATTATCAGTAGTGCAAAACCCATTTTATTGGTGTTTGTTTTTTATTTTACTTTCTTACTGTTAGCTAACACCTTTGAAATATTTGAAAGCATGAAAGTTGAATTTATGTATTTATTTATGCTGTATGTGAGCTTGCTTTTTTATGTAGATTCATACATTATCTTGTCACAAATACTGTCTGGACTGCTCTATTTGTGTGGAATTTAGGTGCCAGCAAAAAGACTAACTTACTAATATAAAAAGTGGGTTCTCTATTACATAATTAAGAGTCCACTGTTAAATGAGGAAGCTATAGGTAGGTGAAGTGCTAACATAGCCCAAGAATTTCTGAGGATGGCAGTTAATTGTGGTTAATTGTGGCTGCAGCTGACTCTTTTGCGATGGCGCAGGGGGATTTATTGTAGGTTTGTTAGCAAAGGCAGTTGAAGCAGAAGGTATGTTGCAAGGAGGAGATGAGGCACTATAATACCTTGTTCAACTTTGTATATGAATTAACACAAAATGTAACTAAAAGGCAACACATGACAAAACTTACCTTTAAAACTCTTTAGATACTCTATAAAAAAATCTTGATTTGATAAATGATCATGCAAATTTCAAGATAGACATATTTGCATAATTCCACCTGTACCTATTTTATTGAAAATAAATATGCTTCTAAACTTCCACGACAATACAGAGGTTAACATCATTTGGAAAACATCTTCCTAGTATCTAAACCCTTACTCTGCTTTAGTGATATGTTTCTTTATCAGATGACTGGCTCAGTGTTTTTCTTTTCTTTCTTTACCAGTAATTTCACCTCATTTTTTTTTACCCTTTTTTTTTTTCACAAAACATGAATAAATAACATTTGTCTGAATTTCCTACTTGGATATGTACACAAAAGCTCACAATATGACAGAAAGTCTGAACTATTTTTAGTATCATTTTAGACAGTTTTAGATTTCAGTTTGATGATAGTATTGTAATAGAGAACATAATGTTAGCATTTTCCTAAAGACAAAAAACAAAAAAGGTCCAAAAATATTAAATTGAGAAAATCACCCTTTGACACAGAATGTAGTCATTGAAATGAGAGAAATGGTCCAGAAGTCTTTTTCAGACACAAATTGTACTTTCTATAACCAGTCGTGTTTCCTGGAGAATTTAGGGAAAAGACCAGCAAGTATAGATAATAGCATGAACCTTGTCATGATGGAAACATATCTGTCCTCAATGCCTTGCAAAAAGTTACAGTTACATGGTGCAATAATGTAAGTACCTACCTGTAAGTATTTAATGCAAACATTTCAGTCTAGTCATTAGTGAAGAAACAGTCTGACCTATTTCTTCTCTCCCCATTTACGCTAGTCATGGAGGCACTGGAATACACAGCTAGTTGAGTTAATGTGTCTAGTATTAATTTTTTTTAATACATCCTCAAAGGTCTTCAGTGGAATGTAATGACACCCAACCGTGTGTAATGAATTTATTTTCTTCCTAGTTCTTGTCTGATCAGATTTTCACTCTTTCCTGGTCACATGCAAACACAGAGACAACTACTCTGTTTCAGAGCAATTACACTGGCCTCAGCAATAAAGCAGCTGTTGCAGGGGACGCATACTCTGGTTTATCCACTTTTCCATTCTTTCAGCTTTGCATAATGGTAATGGAGAACAGGACTATTCACCCTTCCAGGCACTTGATGAATTCTCCCCAGTAAAGTCAAGAACTGTGAAGAAACACAGAAACTAGCTCAGCATTATAAAACTAGATTTAATTAACCTTTTCAGATTTTCCTAAGAGATTCCTTTGAGTTTACTTCTGGTTTGGTATTTTCTCCATTTTTATTGAGCTGATGTTTTTTTCATACACTTTTAAAAAATCTGCTTCATTCTGGCTGTCTTGAGTCTCTGCCACTTAGACATATGAAGTTAGATTTGCTCAAGAGAGAAACTTAACCACAGATACCACACAGGTATCCATAGTTATAGAGTAATTATATCAGTAATTCTTTACTCTCATTAACATCCACCTTTTTCTTACCTTTTCTTCCATGAAGACACAGTCAAACATTCTCAAGAACTTATCAACATTTCTGATTGATACCAAATATTATTTATACAAGCACAACCTTACCTTTATTTTATGAAACACTGATTATCCAACGGGAATCAAATGACAGTCTGGGAAATGATTGCCAAATATAAATCAAAGCAGGAAAATTATAACAAATGAACAGTCAAAGTTTACCCTTCTCTGTATTTTGTTAGGTTGTCCAGAGGCTCTTTATTTTTCTTTTCCAAAAAGGTTAGAAAATATTTCAGTTTTACACAGCTAAGAAACACACCTGATCCATATATGCCAAGTTTTATCATCCTAAGTAAATTCTGCAGTAGCCACCACTAAAGCTATTCAAGGTAGTACTTATTTCCCTGAGCTCTCTTGCAGCTCCTCCGCAGGGCTCCAATATGCAGGCAAGGGAAGTACACGTGATGTGAAAAGGCCCAAGTAAAGGGCTGCTTTTGCTTTTCCCTAGAGGTATATGTCAAAATCCTACAAGGGAAAGAAAAAAAAAAGGGGGGGGGGGGGAAGAACCCAAGTGAAAAATAAAACAAGTGAAAAATAGAACAAGTAAAAAATAAAACTGAACTGACTAGAATTTTATGTGCAGATGTAGCTTTAGAAATATATTCAGAAGTATTACATTTAAAGACAGAAGCCACTGAACTTGTACTTCAGCTAAAGGAGTCTGATTCTAACATGCAGTGAATGTTGGGTCAGCACAGGAAGCTATTGTGATGCCTACCAAAGGTGACACAAACACCTTTTTCACAAAATGTCGTCAACCTTAGTTTCTTGGTAATTACTGCAGCCAAAAGAAAGACTAGAACATGATGGTTACTTTAAAACAATGGCAAAAGCAACCTAGAAAATTAATAGGAAGAAAATTAACAGAAGTACTGCACTTGCTTCACACTGACTCAGTGTATCAAGTTGGCTTTTGAAAACATGGACTCTGCATGAAGAAGGTAGAATCATCAGATGGAATACCCTGCATCTACATCCACACCTTGGAAATTAATATAACTTTACAGTTATTAGTGATGAATAATTGCTTTAACCTGAGGTGTGAAGGAACTGTGATTTTTAGTGTCATTGCAAGCAAAGTCATTTGAAATCTTTTAATATTCCTGAACAAGAGTTAAGATATATGGAGACCCATAGGACCCTTTTATTTAAGGATGACCATCAGCAGATTTACATCTGAAATGTATTGGAATTATTAAAGAAATAACCTGCTGTTAATCATCAATAAAACAGATCCCTTGAAAGATGGAATGCTTATTTGTTGGCAAAACCAGAACGTCTGATTTAATTTCAAACACCATTTGATGAGTAATTTACAGCTTCACATAATTAAAATAAAATACATCAGTGAAAGTAGGAAGTAAGACCTCAAAATAGATGCAACTATTTAGCAATTTTGCACTGGACTGTGCCACAAGATAGATGTGCTTATTCACTAAGTATGGTGCAACAGATTACACATTGTATTTTGACTTCTAGAGTTAGACTTTAGCACTAGATAAAAAGGTGAACATATCATATACTGATGTATGGAAAGATTTCGTTGAATTTTTTCTTTATAGACTCAATACTAAAATATTAATTATTCAGTTAATATTCCATTAAAGGTAGAACTAGTGTTCCTAATGTTTAAAAATTCACTTGTATCTTTCACTTGCATCTTCTTCAAACTAAAAAGAAATCTATCTTTTCTATTTCTTCTCATTTTCCCCCTCTCTTAAGTATTTTTCTAATGAGCTAAAGCAAAGATCACAGCTATTATATGCTAGTTTTTGTTTGTTTTTTTAATGTTAGCAAAATGAAGTCTTTCTTTTTTGCTTATGACATTTTTTGTTTAATGAAAGTGAAAACTGTTGAGCAAACTGGGTACATTCTTTAACACCATTTTCTTGTTTAATAGACAAGTTCTACTGAAAAGGAAAAACATGTGTGCTCACAGATTTCTTCGGATTTCATTAAGCATGTATTATTTATACACATTATGCTCATGAAAACTTTGTAAAAACAAAATTTTAGCTACCTGTGTATTCCATTGCAAAATAAATTTTCCAGTAACAATATTATAAAGACCAATATGTTCTTATCTACAAAAACATCCCAAAACAAACAACAACTCCCCCCCCAAAAAAAAAATTAAGTTTATAGCTATGAATACTGTAAAGGCCAGTGCAATGAACAGTCTCCTACTGTTCTGATCAAAATCTAAGAATGCTTAATGCACAGGTAAATGCGCTATTCTGGAAGCTGAAATCATCCAGCCTTAATAACTCCAGAAGAAAGAAACAACTACTTGTTCTCTTCCCATAGTTGTTACATACCAATTCTCTAGTCTGATATATTTAAGGGAGAATAATTAATGTGCCCTTGGCAACAGATCCTACATTTTCACATTTCAATAGGGAAACTAAAGTTGTGTCAAACAGATAATGTGCTCTCTGCTTTACACATGGTGGTGCATGCAATATCCTGATAAACACAGAGTTCTGGTAAGCAAGCTTAAGCACCCAACTCCCTAAGCCCCCTTTAAAATATACAATTTTAAATCTTCCATAGTATAATTCTATGGCTTATTCCACTTAATTAGGCTTGCTTCCTTATTAGAATTGGGAAATGAGTAAACAGTGTGGATATAGAGCACTGTTTTAGTTTTGCCTGGGAGCAGAACTTGCCTCAAGGCAGAAGGTACCTTTAGCTCTCATTAAACAGCAGGATGAGCTGGGACTCTATGGCATCCTGCATATGGTGTGCAAACAACACCCAGACTGTCATTTATTTCTTTATTTTTTACAGTTCCACGTTAAGACTGCTAATAAACACACAGAAAAATTTTTCTTTCTCTTCAGACAAAACTAGAGAGTATCCAAACAAAGAAATTAAACTGAGTGAGGCCTATGCAGAGACAGAAATAATTATGTCTCATTGTGAAGGGTTTTGAGGTTTTTGAGTCTAGGAAGGACTGAACTATAAAAAAGTATTGTGGATGGCAATACTTTTAAAAACATCCACAAAAGTTGTTTTGGGGTTTTTTTGAAAGATAAAAACACTAAAGCTGTTGTATGACTGAAAATACATTTAGCCAAAATTAGACAAAATAAGACTGAAAATACATTTAGCCAATTATTAATGAATTTAAGTAGCACTTAGTTCGCACGCCATGGTCCACATAGAAAAAATGTTGCAACAGAAAATACCCAAGGATTAGTAATTATGAGCAATCAATCCTTTATAAAATGTAAGTTTTTTAACATATTTCTATTAAAACATAGAATGTCTTGTCCATCAAGACTCAGCTTTTCAAAGCCCACCAAGGCCTCTCTAAGAACCTCGCAATGGAACCAGTAACAGTGTCAAACAGGTAAACATCCACAGTAACTAGTGAGCCCTGATCACCCTTTCCAATGGAGAGAACCCTGTGGTGAACCTTGGAGTAAAACAAGTGTCACATTGAATACTGGCCAGAATTTTCTACCTCCTGTATTGTATTAGTTAGTTAAATATTATGTTGCATGAAAGAATTCCCCTGCTCCAAGCAGAGTTACTGGGAGTTATGAGAAAAATATGTGCAGAGAATGGTGACTATATAGAAGCTTTCTATAGCTGTAAAATCAATAGTTCGTGCAAATACATATGCAGTCTAGGTTTTCAGTAACCACAGGCTGTTGTAGACATTTACTAATTAGCTCTCCTGAGTCAAATGTAGTTACTATGTTTAATATGTAACAGTATCAATTTATAGGGCATTTCAATGACTAACAGCATTTTCTTTGTTTTATTATATCAAGCACTGTGCATTATCAAAAGCAGAAAGCTTGAATTAATTAACAGTTAATGAATTTTTGAGATACTGAACTGCAGAATGTGAAGCTTACTAAATCAGGAAAAGTTAATGACACTCAACCTCTTCCAAATGCTATGAAAATGTTTTGTGTTACTGTGTTGAACAGTTTGGATCCCAGAGTCAAACATTACACAGAAAGAGGCCAAGGCCACAGTAAGGACTGGACACTAATGCATGATGCAGTTGACTTTTGCTGAAATCTTCACATTCGAGGCTGTTATTTTTTTACCTTTCTATAGGATTTGTCTGACTAAAACATTGACTCAAATAGTAAAAGATATTCTTTTGGAATAAGATATCTTAAAGACGTTTACATTGAACAGAGTGAAGTTCAGGTTTACAGTTAATTACCATCAATGCAATCTGAAAATGATAAAATAATATTCAGCTAATATCCAGCTTAAAATCTCCTAGTTTTATCTGAGCAAGTAGAACACTTTCTCCTAACAAAGCTTGAGAGCAAGCTATTGCAGTTGCATTTCAGAGCTGCAAATTAAAAGATATATTATCTTAAAATATATGATGAGTGCACATGTACACTGCATATACAACTGGACACAACTCATGACTTGCAGCATAAATTAATTTCTGAGTAGAAATACGGTAATCATTACACATACACTCTGAAGAAGGCCAAAATACTTATTCATTTCACAACTCTTTTAGGAAAATTCTTTTTAACTCTAAAACTGTTTTTATTCTATGTGATATTTACACGTCTAAATCACACATATTTCATTTTAAATGTATCTATCAGTCTAAGAAGTGTACAAGACTTAATCTTCATGCCAATGTCACCCCAGAAATATATTTCAAAGAGTATTCTTCCTCCCACTAATCTTCTTCCTCATCTTCAACAGGAAGAAAAAGAATACTCCTTTTCACCATGCTTTAATTCTTTTTAGGAAAATTTCCTATTAGACTGTGAGAAAATTGGTAACTATGTAAGGGAAGGAGAAGTTTATGCCCTTCCTAACTCTACTTGAAAAGAAGACAAATTGAGCTTCTCCCAAAGGACAATGTTCACAGGTGTTTCACTGGCACAAACACAGCTGAAGAACTTGTAGGAAGGTTAAGATGTGGCTGAAGGAGACAAAAATCACACTTCAGTGACTATTTTTAGGGTCTTCCATTCTCACTTTGAGATCCCCAAGAACTCCTGTAGGTTTCTTAGCTTTCCTCATTGCTCTTTGCTTAACTTCTTAGTGACTGAGACTGACCTAAAGACAACTCAAGAGTGAGCAAATATGACTTTGAGAAAGTGATTTCCTAATAAATATTTAAGTATCGATTTTTTCTCAGCTAAAGACTATTATTGCAAAATATTTCATGTCCTATAGTTTCTAAGTGTTGTATGCAAAAGCAGTTGATAAAATAGACAAAATTTGCAGTAAATTTTTTCTTTGCCTTTGAGTTCTGCACTAGAATTCAGTAGAGCATTTATATATCCTTAGCAAACAAATGCAATGCAGGAAGAACAGCAATAGTGCCTACTTTTATAAGCAAGAGAGCATCAGCCTACAGATTTTCTTAGTCTATACCATGTACTGAACCAACCATGCTGCTCCCATTCCTCAAAGTGATTCTTGGCTTACTGTAAACATCAAGCTACTTAACCAGACTAATTGCTGAGTTTGGTGAAAGTTAATGGCATTAGGAGACAAGCATGTTCCCTTTTTCTCATGTCCTTTTTCCTTTCCTTTGCTGACTTCTTCCTCTTCAGTAAAATCTTACCCCTTCAAAGTCCTGTTAAAATGCCATAATAAAAATGAAAACCACTCTTTATACCACTAGTATGTTGCCAATCTCCTGCCTGCCTTCACCTTGTTTTTTTAAGGAGAGCAGCCATACCCTAGGAGAAATCTCTCCCCTTTCTACTCCCCAACTCTATAGCAACCTGATAGAGTTAAAAAAAAAAAACCAAAAAACCCCAACCCCACCCCACACAATCTTTGATAGGTTTATTTACTGGAAGAGCCATTATGATATAAGGTTGGAAACACAGGGCTAACAAAGCTGTTCTTATTCTCTGACAGCCATAGACTGGAAAAGGACAGATGTATGAAAATTCTCTTGCATCATGACCACACCCGCACTTGCATTTCATTCCTAAAATCCAGTGTCCTGAGGGCAGAACTATTACATAGGCTCTGACATTGGCTATATTTGATATAGTTCAGAAAAAAAAAAAATATAGAGTTGTTTGTGTCAAGATCTTTCCTATCCATTTCTACCAGGAAGAGAGTAACAATAGCAGAACATTGCAGTGTTAAGCCTCCTTTTCACTTGCCCATTCCTGCAAAGTAACTCAGCTATTCTGGCTGATACCTAAAAACTACTACAGTTATTAATTATTACTAATGTTTGTTTGAACCTGACACAGCTTATGAGAATGTGACAGAAAAAGTCACTGCTTTTCTTTGACGCCTGTCATAACATTTGGGTTACTTTCTGTAAAATAAGTTAAAAATAAGTTCTGTATAATACAGAAATAATGATCCTCTGGGAAATATTGATTCTTAAGCAATACTAAAACTCATTATTCAGAATACTATTCTGCTAAATGCTTTCCAGGGGGAAAGCATGTTTATTTCATTCCATTCTCCCACTCATCTGCTCATTTGCTCTTGGTACTTCACCATGACTAAGTACCACAGGGGATTTTTATCAAGAAACTATGGAGTGGTGAAAGCTTTCAGAAAGGAGGAAGGGCAGAGATGTAATGACTTCTCACACAGCTGAACTCAGGTCAAGCAATAGTGCTGGCAGCCCCATGAACAGGGTTGTATTTAGAATAGATGAACCCACAGAAAAAAAGCTAAATTTTATTTCCATTTTAGAAGCTATTTATGACTATGCTTGGTTAAACGTACCAGTTCATACCCAAAATAAAGATGAGACCCTAACTTCCTTAGTCTCCTGAAAGAACCACACTTATTGCAAGGGAACAGCAAAGGGATATGGCTCCAGCAATGACAATACCACCGTCTGTTCAGCTATGATGTGAGTATTGCCTGAACACCTATCATGCAGATTACTTACACTCACACAAAGGTATTAGAGATAGGCTGAGACAGACCTTTCTGCTACAGTTCAAATCCTGTTCTTGGATCCATCTGACTATAACACAGGCAGAGACACAAACTAATCTTTTGGGTTTTTATTGTGTATTTAAATACAAAGGAGACAGCGTTAGTTTATTATAATTAATTAAGAAGAAAAATATCAAACATTCTTGAGTAGTGGTAATTTCCAGTGCATGACTTGAGCAATTATTCCTTTTATTAATTTTTTTTACCATGCTGTTTCTCTAGTCAGAATTAACATTTTTACAGTCTGCAATACTAATGCTCATTATCCTAATCCCTAATAAAATTGCAAAGGAAAAGACTATGAATTCTCACCTTTATTTTCCACAGACAGAGGGGAGTCCATAGATAATTTGAAGCTTTTTCCCAGGATTGGGTACCCAGTTAAAAGCTGGTATAAATTTTGGATGCAATGCATTTTTAATACTTCAAGAAAAAGCAAAAAATGCAGTGCAAAAGGAAACATAATTCCTAACATATTTCTGTATCATAGAATCATGCAATAGTTTGGTTGTATCTGCCATTTTTTGTCTGACAGCAGTTTGGACTATATGAAAACTACTTTACTTTTCCAGTTTCCAAGAAAACAGAAGAGTTGACTTTCACACAGTTGTCTTAGATGATGAATACGCATGTTCCTCTGACTGCCTAAGGGCACTAGGTCCCATCAAAGTGCAGTGTCTGTGGCCTTCTAGCTGAAATTACTTATACAACTCAGTTTCAACCTAGTCAGGCCACAGGTGACTTAAGCTGACTCATCTTTCTGTGTACTGAATAAGTGGAAGAGAGCTGCTTTCCCACAGTGCACAAGTTGTATCTGAGAAATATTAGCATCATGCTGTAGCTGCTCTTTTTTTCTCTGTGGCTTCCTCTGCACATGCTTGCTAGAGGGAGCCAAAGGTCCCAAGGAGGTCTGACTTCTCTAATCTTTTCTTCCAGAAATAGGCAACAACAAAGGCTAGCAATAATAAACGTAATTCTAAAATATGTGCGCACACATGCATACACGTGTGTTGTGTCCTGGCTACCTTCCTGGTGAATTTCAGACTAATGCTGATGCCATCTACTCCAGAGGGCAAAATACACCTTGAATGTTCACATACGAACTTTCAAATAATTCAGCACAGCTCTCAATGCACAAATCGTCCTGAACCTCAGCTAGGAAATATGCAAACCAATCCATAACTCCTCCAAAAATTTCAATCTTTTTTTCCCAGACAAGATATTTGTTTGGAGGGTTTACACATGATGTATGACAATTGTATGTTCATTTCTGAATGTAAAGATCAACTTTTCTACTTGTGTTGATTATGTCTTATATATTGCCTCAGAACAAGACTTCTTCTGCCTGAGAGTCTTTTTTGTGGCTCCTGGTTAACAAAGGGAGGAGGAAGTGTAGGAACAGGCACTTCTTTTTCCATCACCACCACCTGCTGATGGGCTAACTGTCCTGGGTGAGCTGCTGCAGAAGGTGGGAGGGAGGTGCAACAGCAGGAGTTGCCCCTCCATCTATGCATAAGTACCCAAAGGGTTCGGGTAGAAGTTCTTCTGGCAAGGATCTACTGAAATGCAAGTGGACCCTGGAGCCCCCAGCCTCAACTCAAAAACCTTCCTGAAGGAGCTTCTGTGGGTGCCCCTGTTTGAGAAATTTCACAGCAAGATCACCCCTCACAAGCTATTTACTTGCCCTGTAAGAAGTGCCTGCCAAGAAGGCAGAGAGTGTGTGCCCACCTCTCCATGGAAATAGTACCTGGAGAAGTGCTGCTGAAGAACCACAGGACCACATATTCCTGAAGAATTGCTGCTGGAGGAGTTGCTGCTGGAGGGACCATGTTCTCCAAAGGAACTGTCTTGCCCCTTTTCAGTGGTGACTATTCTTCTTTTCTCCCACTACATCTTCTATCTCATTCTCTGACTTGTCTTACTGTACCTTCTTATTTCTTGGCACTATGCTGTATCATATTGAATCCAAGCTGTGTTGTAGTTTGTTTAGTGACCTTGCCTGTGTTCAGGTTATCAGACTGTGATCTGACAAGACTGGAATCTGGTTTTGCAAGTCTGAGAAGTTGTGACTCCAGAGTGCACATGAGTATCTGGTTTGGGTTTTGGGCTGTGTCCAAAGTAATTACTGCATTCAAATTTACTCTGGCATATTTTTCATCCCCAATTTGCTGCCCAGCTATCAAAAAAAAAAAACATTCCTCTTTGACTGTTCAGGTCAGGGCCCCCCAAACACTACTGGTGTCAGAAGCAGGTCATAATGATCAATTACACCAGTATAAGTCAGGAGTAAGTCTACTGCAATAACATTTATACTAAGATATTTTGTAAGGCAGAATAAACAATTGGATGTAAAAACACTGCTCTGCAGTGGCTCTTCTTAGATATAAACATTTTCTAATAGTACAAGACCAGTTTCAAATTGAAATAAGATAGCTGGAAGACAACCAGTCAGTCAGAAGCATAGCATGAAAAATTACATGAATCAAGCGAGCCAGTGAAAGGAGGAAAAAGAAGAAGTTAAAAAAAACCAAAATAAAACAAAAAAAACATGGGCAACCTAAACAATGAAAAAGCAGCAGCTATCCAAGACTAGCAAAAAGCATTCCAATTGGTTAAATTAAGACAGTCGCTGCAGAAGTGCTGTACCTTGCATTTCCAAAATGGTGAATCCTTTCTGCTTGCACAAACATTTGGAGAATGATAATTTCTCCTGCCTCAATGCATGTAACAGGGCTACCTATGAACAGTCAGGTGTATACATTATTTATAACCCACTGTGAGCCAGGCAACACTTGCCAGTCTTCTGTTGGAGAGCTTTCTGCCACACTGACATGTAAATTAAGTAACCAACCACAGAAAACAATTAAAAAAGAGCAAATAACTTACATAAGTCGAATAAGCCCAAGGCAAACTGTACAATCAAATTTGGCCACAATTTTTTTCGTTACTCACATTTACAATAGTAAGAAACCAATGTAAAGAGAAACTGGCTGACTTTCTTAGATATTTTGGTTTAGAAACACAGATCTTCATTAGCCTTCACACTTCATAATTATGATCAGTGAAGTGAGAAACTTTCTCTGCTTTAGTTCAGTTAGCATGATGACCCAGAAAACCATTTCATTCTTACCTGGGTTGTACACAGCAGGGTAGTGATTGCTTAAGAGCTCTGGTCCAATGCTGTTACAATGAGCTTCACAGAACTGGATTCACAGTCTTGAACTGAATTATGTGGCTTTACTGAAAAATATAGCTGGTACAGGAAGATAAAACCCACATCAGAAAATGGTGCTTCAACAATACACACAAAGAACAATTTTGGTATCTAAATATGGGTGCTTAATGGCATCAAAAACATCCTAAAGTCTTCAAGACTTCCACAAAGGGCTTGCAGTCATCATAGAGATAACTGTATTCATAACTGTGCCCTTTAGGAAAAACACAGTGGATCAGAATGGTAGGTCAGCCTGTTTCAAATAGTACTTTAAACCTGTGTGTAGGCATCCGAAAATGCACTTTAATACGCTGTCTTAGAGACAGAAGAATCTCACATGCTAAAGCGGTCCATGCATAGCTTGTGTGCCCTGCAAAGAAAAAAGAAGCCATAAACTGAGGTGCAAGACAGAAACTCCAGCTTCTACTCCCTGCCATGCTGCAGCTCCTTTTGTGAACTTAAAAGGAGTGCGTGTAAACACAGCACCTAGCAGGTGCATCATGCACTGTGCATGCATTTGTCTCTGATTGTGAAGGATAATTAACAAGTAAGACCTAAGAAACTCTAGGGTCTTAGAGTGTTTCCAAGTATCTGCCATCAGCCATGCCTCTCACTGGTAGTACAACTCCCTGTAGTGGGGTTGCCTGGTCGTGGCACGTGGCAGTCCTTCGTTCTCTGCACCAGGTAACAAAAGAGCCAATTCCACAATACAGGCAGTTGGTAAAGCCTATTACTGTGGTCAATAAATTCAGGTAAAGAGAGTGAGTAGAAATCCAAGTGTAGGGTCTTATGATGGTTTGTATGGTTTCTCAGTTTTCAAGTGAACAAAAAGCAGTACAGAGAACTAGGACCCTCTATTTAATTTTATTTCTGCCTCTGGTCTCCCTGTTGACCTCCTCTTCCCTGTGCTTCACTTCAGGAAAAGCAACCCTAATGTCCTTCATAAAACACTGTCAGATCTACTGATGAAAGCCTCCAGTCACAGCTTTCTTGATTCTACAGAACAACCTCAATTTATGACATTCTCAGAGAAATCTAGACAGCAGAAAATACTTCCTGACTCAAAATTTCAGACTTTCAGAGTATACACATTGAAAAAGAGGCAGAGACTTCCCTACTCCCCAGACCTTTTTACTGAAAATGCAAAAATGGAGGCAGGTTTTCTAATAAAAGTAAATTATTACTATCTCCCATAAGTTTTGTAAGATTTTTGGGCTGTTTATTTGAAGACAGGGGTCTGCTTTAATAAGATCATTATATTTTACAGCATTCACTATAATGCACCGCAATTTTGCTTCATGTTCTTAAGCCACTTACATGCAATTCAAATTAAATATGCTGTTGCCCTGACACCCTCAGTATAATTGTTTCACAAGAGACAGGAATGAATTGTCATCAAGCAAAATCAGAAATTCAGGTTATGTTGATTAGGTGAGCCATTAAGATAATGTATCTATTAACATCCACATGAAGAAAACAGATGAAGCTGAACTGAATAGTTTGGGCTTTGTTGATTCTTTGAATATACACATCAACATGAAGTAATCGTGTTTTTTTTCTAAAACACACCTTCCAATTTATTGCTGGGTATGGAGAAAGGGAAAGTCAACCAGCCTTTAAGTAAATTTATAACCCAATTAGACTGCTCTTTCATAGTTTTATTGTTTGTTTCTTTGTAATTCATGTTTCTTTAATTGGATATGATGTCATAGAAAGAAACCCAAGAAACAAAGACATCTTTTTAAATAGGTTGTAAATAGGAGTTTTTGTAATAACTCAATGGAAAGTATTATGTCCTACTATCTCTCTCTATTAAATTATAAAATATTCCATTTTTAACATTTGAAAGCTTACCAACACATTTTAAAGACTGCTGAACTAATTACTGCTCCATAAAAAGGTGGCATAAACTCAGACTTCTGTGAAAATCGTGGGTTTGTAGCATGCATTAATCTCACAACTTCAGTTTGGAGAGAGAGAGAGAGGTTATCATGTCAATATTAAATAACTGTCTCACAAATATTTATAAACTTGTTAATGAATTAATGAAAAAGTAGAAATCAATTTTTATAATTAGTATCAATTAATCAGATTGCTCATGGAATACTGTTTACATAGATGTTAAATGCATGCACCTTTCACATCTTAAATTCCTGCAGGTCTCCTTTCTCTTATATCTGTTTCTGCCAGATATTGCTTTACATAATACTTACAAGATAGCCTCAAAATTCTAACATATCAATTCTCTGCAATTTCTTTCTCCTTTTTTTGCAGTCCTCCTTTTCTTCCTTGCCTTCAAATGGTTTTCAGTGTAAAGCAGAGAATTAGAACATTTATCTCTGTACTGTTTTAAGCTACTGTATATATAGCACTACAATACAGAGCTGCAGGTTTACCTTTAACCATAGTGAGTTTCAGAGATGCTAGAAAAATAGAGTAAGAGGATTCAGTGACTAGATGAACGAAACTGCCTGACTTGGTCATATTTAATGACTTAAAACATCATGCAGTGATTCTTGAGATGTACTACAACACTGCCCTGAGTTCCTGATTACTGCTTACGGCTGCTTTTGAAGCGTATTTGACATCTTTACATTACGATCTTTTTGTTTTACAGAAGTACTGACACACACTAAGTTATGCCTGGACAAAGACTACCATGAGCTAGTTTCTCACACATCACCAGAGAAAAACAGACCTATCACTTACTTGCAGATTTCTTCCAATTTACAAGGATTGCCAGCAGAGAAATCAGAAGTCACAGCAAGAAACTTGTACCTACAAGACTAACAACAGTACCTTCTACATTATTCTGAGCAAGATGCATGTTCTGCACAGTACATCCAGCCAGGACTATAAGATCTGGATTTGCAAATTTGCTGAAGGATCCTTATAAAATCATGGGAGAAAAATACTCTGTAAAATCTATAGACTTGTAAAGGAGAGAATGCTATTCTTTCTCATTGTGACGGCATTCTGACATTTTAAATTTTTCAAAGGTGACATTACTGACACAGTAAAAGCAGAAAACACCCAAGTTTATCATGAAGATCACCCTAATTAGCAAATTGCAAGATGGATGTGCCCCTTTAGAGAAAAGAAAACCATGCATATGCCTCCTTACCCCTGAGATGAGAAAACATGACTCATTGCAGAGGTAGAGATGATTCATGCCACAAATACCTCTTTAGTGAAACATTTGTTATTGATTTGACCATAGAGGTTGAATAAGTTCACAACTGCTGCATCAGGAAGTCTTGGCAGGGAACAGGACAAAAAGAAGGAAATGGCAGGACTTGATTACCTCTGTGATTCTTGCAACATGAGGTAATACAGTGTAAAAAGCTTTTATTCTTTCCATAAACAGATATGTCTGGGAAACATAAGGCAGATTGAGTGAAAAGATTTCAAACAAGAAAACTAGGAATGAAAAGTATGAAATTCCTTGGGAGACAAAAAGAATACGGAAATTTTCAAAAAAACCCCAAAACATAAATATCAGTTCAAGGAGCCTTACTATAAAGCTAAAGCAAGGTCTTGAGCATCCTTTCCCTTACTCTTTCTGCATTCACTCTAGAAGTCCTTGGACCCCTACTGCTCCCAATAAACTTTGTCACCACCAAGCATGTCAGCCACTTTACCACATACCCTATTTTCAGAAGCAATAACAACACGCTCTTCAGATACGGTCCTGTTAGTTAATTCTCATCATAGTTTCTCTTTCCTAACTTTTTAAGCTGATGGGATAGATGATAAAACCTACGGAGAACAGACACAGTAGTAAATTGCAATGGAGGAATCCAGTGCCTCTGAAGGAAAGGTTCTCACAGATTACATTCTCCTACACCATGCCATGACATTGCCTGGTTGTCTGAGGGTAAAACAGAGAATGGTGTTATGAAAGTCCTCCCCTATTCTTACTCTTTCACTTTTCACTTTTGGATAGGCATTCAGAGTCCTACAAAGGTTCTTCCCCATTGCTTTGTGGATGGGAGTAATGTCTCCCAAACAGAGACTACATCAAGAATGTAATTGTGACTTACATTAATACTAGAAACTGTTACTGTTTATTTCTGACACTTGGTTTGCAACAACAACATTTTTTTTTTCAGTTATCTCTAACTTATTTTAACAAATCAAATGTTTTTCTTTTCAAATAGGAGACTCTCCAAATTTCAGTAAGCTTGCTGTACTCTTTCCTGCCCCATCCATTCTCCTAACTCTGCCCTTTTGGACTTTATTAACTTAAGGTAACCCAGTATTGCAAAGAAAACTTTTGCCAGTCTACTAATCAGATTTGTGAGATATGCAAATCTAGTTAATGGGCATGTCAAGAAATTATATTGATTACTCACATTTGTTTGCTTGCCAAATCTACTATTTGGCAGTATGGTCAAGTAATAGTTGGCATTGTTTAAAGATCTTTTAAGCATTAGTATTCACAGTCTGTCACAGTCTATATACTCAGAAGATAAACCACTAGATTTCTACCCTGGAAAGGTATATGACCCAATTTTCCCTATGACTCTTTGCTTTTAGCAAAGTTACAGGATCCAGAATCTTACCTGAGTTGGCATTTGCCAGTGCTTGTTTCTGATGAACTCCTTTTATTTGTTCAAGAGCAGATGGCTCAAACAAATAACAGCATTGCATTCTTTTGCCAGATGTAGGGTGAGCAAACCTTGGAGCTTTTCATTAGCTTCATTTTCCATGCATCCTCACTGCTGCCTGTCAACAGGAGAGAGGCAACTTGTTTCTATCCAACCTTGTATCAGCAGAGAAGTGCCTGACTTGGTTTACTCTTGAATTTCTTTTCAAATAGATGACTAATCTTGCATGTCACTCAATAGTCTTTCTGTCTGCTACTCACTACAGCAGGGGTTTCAATAAATGCAGATTTACTTCAGTAAGGTTTTCTTTTTTACTGAACTAGGTCCTCTTAGCCCCTTGAAATTTCTGCAGCCATTTCTTCTCTATTTACTTGCAGGTCAGTCATTCTTGATCATTTCCTCTAAAGGAAAACATTTCTCCTTGTCTTTCAGGAAATAAGAGTTAATCTGGGATTCCTAGGATTAGAAAGCCATATAACCTTCAGTTTACAAAGACGATTACTTAACTGCCTCTATAAAGAAGGATATTTCATTAAAAGGACCAATTAATATTTGACATTACAGATTTATGCCACTGATAAACAATGACTGAAATCTTGTCCAAGTTTTGATGACAGTAAGTCAAAATATTCAAGATTGTACATCAAGGCCAGGCAGGACCTTTATAAAAGGAGATTGTCATCAAGTAAGTTTGCAATAACATTTCTTTAGAAAACATAGAGGGAAGAAAGCAGATGCGAGTGGAGACGGAGCTGAGAGTAGTTCTTGTAAAGACCGAATATGCATTCAAATAAGATTAAGTGGCAGCATTTGCAGAGTCACTGACCAAACATGTATTGCAGTCGTGCTCTGCATTAATATTCAACAATAGACCGATATTTAAACAAAACACTTAAGGCAACAGGTTATATAACAAACAGGACCAGGGCAATTAAAAAAAAAAATAATACTAAATTATATCAGGACTCTTTCTCCAATATTGCAGGTGAGTTCTTCACTCCTTCTCGCATTTAGTGTGTGTTATTGGTGGAACTCTAATACAAGATAAAGTCATAAATAACTAGGTAATACTTTTGTCCTGCCTGAGAAAGTCAAAATTTGATTATGGAATTAGATGCAGTTGATATTTTTTGACAAACTTTTTTTACCCTTAGCCTATGGCAAACTAATGAACAGAGAATGTGTGCGGATGTGATACAGTAAGGTTTCACTAAACTCTACTGCAATTTATTCTTTTAGCTTTTTTTTCCCCAAAAAAAAAGTTTCCCATTTACACAGTATATGTGCAATTTTCAAATCCAACTGACAAGACTTCAGTTCATTTTTATAATCTTCAAATGGAATTTAATTTTTAAGTATTCAAAGCCTGTATGGTTTTGTCTGCAAGAAGTAATTGTAAAATACACAGCAGCAAACACACTTTCCAAAACTTATATTTTCAAATAAATCCTTTTTGAATATATAAAGACAGATATATTCATAGGACTGAAAGACACTTATTTTTCCTGAGGTCCCTGAGTTTAAGCTTCATTTTTCCATAGCTCAGAAGGTGACAAAACGCTGGAATATAAGAAATTACCATGAATCAAAATTCAAAGTAAAATGACACAGGGTAATTCAAAGCTTTACTAGCTGTCATTCTGAAGTGTTTTGTTTCAATTTCTAGGGGTTTTTTACTATATGTTCCAAAGCCAAAATAGACTTTAAATGGCTTAGTGATTTGGAAACAACTCTAAAATTAGCAGAATAGTCATATTTTAAACTGAAATTTATTTTTTACATCAAAATTTCCAAAACAAATGTTTAGTTTCAATGAACTGGCATTTCAATATGCAAACATTTTTCCCCAAAAGGAAAACAAACTCCTTCTGAATATATTTGTCCTTCAGACCTTTGAAAAGTTCTTAAGTTAGCTATGTTCCAGTGTGTCAACTCCATACATTTGTGAAAATGTAGATTTTAATTTCTTTTGAAAAAAAAACAATGCTAGATATCGTTCCAGTTATGTTAATCTACATAGGAATGCTAGCTTCATATACTAGAAGTTTCAACATGCAAAAAAAAAAAAATCCTAAAAAACATCATTCTTGGCAGATTTAAGAACTGTCTGAACTTCATTATGAACAGTACAAAGAGATAATTCCTAAGCTGCCACTTCTAAAAAGACTTAAGCAAGAGACTTACACTGACTGACTGCTACTGAGGAAAAAAAAGATGAAGCAATTTGAGGTCATGAGTAGACCAAGTAACAAAACCAAACGTATAAATATTTTATAAGATTCACTTGAAGAGGTTTTCGTCTTATTTCTTTCCTTGGTTTAGGTGTTTGGTTTTTTTTTTTTTTTTTTTTTTTTACTTCTTTGCCTTTCATGGATATTTGAGTTAAAATTAATCCACAACTGCAAGACAATCCACTAGTACAGTGATGAGAATAAAACAGGTAAGACTACCCAGTTTTTCATTCTGGCACTGTATGACATTTAAGGACAAATCTAAGCAAAAATGCTAAAACTGTCATGGATGGTGAAGAAAGCAGCATTTCCTTTTATTAGATGTTAGCATTTCTGTAACTGCTGTACTATTAAGGTGTAGTTTTTAAAGTTCTTAAACCTCCTTTTCAGAGAAATGTCTATTAAAACAAAGGTCTCCAACTTATAGGACTCTTGCTAGCATATGAAGAAGTACTCCAGCATGATACTTGTACATCAAAAAATATTATTACAGCAGAAACTGCAAGACTGGAAAAGCACATAGGAAACTTATTCTTTTGAAAACATATTCTTGTCCCACTGATATAATGACCTGACTTGACAAACAACCTAAATCCCTTGCTCTTATTTGTTCCAAGCCAGTAAAATATCCTTACATATTTGTAAGAAAATAAACCAAAACAATCATACTGAAATAAATATCTTGGTGGTATTTATATTGCCTGACTCTAATCCCATGTCTCTCTCTCAGTGGTTCAGAAAATTAAAACCACCTGTCAAGATTACATTATCAAATTAATTATGTAGCTGGAAGCTAGAAACAGGGAGCAGTAAAAGAAGCTATAATGTACCTGAATGGGTTCTCATGAGCACATTAGCTGCCACCTATCATCAGAAGAAATTATGCTGACTCTTCCCATGAAATATATTAAGATCATTAGATACTGTCCCAGATCACAATTGGATATTTACCTTATTGATGAGTGGCATTAATTACTTCATGAAATTATTTTTAGAAGGAGTGCCAGATGAAAAATACGATAGAGAAGTATTAGGGTGTTTTTTAAAGTTGGTCTTAGTGTTTAAACTTTCTGACGTCAATAAGAGTTATTCTCAGTCAAAATGACTGGCTTTTTTAAGTTTTGGGTGATTTTTATTTTTTTTTAAATACCATCAAGAATGAGAAATACCTGCTGTTAGCAGAAAGAGAAATTATTGCTATGTTATCAGTTATGGTGCTGTAAATAACAGTCCAATGAGGCCATTATGATGAGTTAGTATGAGCTTCGGTATAAAAAGGAGAATGAATCCAATGAAAAGAATATATATTTTTTCACATGTAGCCAATCAGATTATATGACAAACAGTACACACAGAGATAAAAACAATGACGTAGCATAAAAATACAGGGGGACATTTATGTGAGAGCTTAATTGAACTCATTTAGTACAGTAATTTTAGTTAGGCTCATTAAGTGCTATAATTTTAAATGGTTTCCAAACAAGTACAATTTTATAGCAGAAAGATTTTTCTGGAGACCACTTTCTGCCCATAAATGGTGGGAAGGGACTGCTTCAGAGCTCATAAGAAGGCAATTTTCAAATGGTACCTACTGCTAGCTGTGAATGTTGATTTAAATAATGTTTAAAAAGTGAAAGCAAAATAAAAGATCAGTTTTAGATCAGTTCATTTCCAAAATTATCAGGAAGCCCCAAAGGTACTATCCCATGATGGTGAATTTCCACAGTGCCACAAACCTACCAGTAACCAAGAGAAGTTTCTGTAAATCTTACTTGATAATCAGGAACATTGGTTGCTCTAACTTTGTGAAAATGGGAAGGGAACTTCCTAAAACTGCCACTTCAGTGCCATTTCAGCCCTCTTATTGCACCACAAGGTGGGGGCCAGGGGGAGAGAAGAAATTAAAGGATAATTAATTTTCTTTAAGAATCTTATTTTGGGGTTGGTTAATATTGAATGTAAAGATAGAGAATAGTTTACATTTTATTTCTGTTACTTCACATTTTAAAATCCTGCACTTCCTTCTCTTAGAATAAGAAATATTTCTGTTGCTAACTCACATAAACTCCTACAAAATTAGTATCTTCATTATGTATTTCTACATTTTATTGAACCATATATTTTAAGGAGTAACAATATGCCTCTCAGGGGAAATTACATCAAAACGTGTAAGAACCACAAGGAAACCACATGGAAATAAAATCCTCTTTCAATTTTAAAATTATGTAGCTCCTTACTTATGTTCTCCCAACATGGTATTAACCAATACAGTGCCCAGTGGATATTATCTATTTGATTCAAATACCTCTTATTCTTTTGGGGTTTATTGGTCAATCTTATTTTAAATACAATTTCCTTCCAGTACAGATTCCATTTCCTGATCACAACCAATACAATCTTCTCTTTCTGCAGCCTTTCATAACTAGATTTAGTGCATCCTGACAATTTTCATGTATATGATACTTCACAGCTGACCAAGCCCCCAAACCAAAGGTAACTAGAACAGAGTGGTAAAAGTGGTAGTAAGAGCAGCAGATGGGGCCCCTTAGCAAGGACCAAAGAAATTGCGTCATTCTGTGAGACAATCATGCAAATTCCTTTCTTTAAGATCTGAAATCTCTCAAAAGTTTGTAGCACATATACCCCTTCATAGAATCATAGAATTATAGAACAACCAGGTTGGAAGAGACCCATCGGATCATCAAGTCCAACCATTTCTATCAAACACTAAACCATGTCCCTCAGGACCTCATCCACCCATGCCTTAAACACCTCCAGGGAAGGTGAATCAACCACCTCCCTGGGCAGCCTATTCCAATGCCCAATGACCCTTTCCGTGAAAAACCTGCTCCTAATCTCTAGCCTAAATCTCCCCTGTCTTGAGGGGATAGGTCATTCCCTCTTGTCCTGTCCCCTGTCACTTGGGAGAAGAAGCCAGCTCCCTCCTCTCTACAACCTCCTTCCAGGTAGTTGTAGAGAGTAATGAGGTCTCCTCTCAGCCTCCTCTTCTCCAGGCTTAACAACCCCAGCTCTCTCAGCCGCTCCTCATAGGTTCTGTTCTCCAGCCCCTTCACCAGCTTCGTTGCTCTTCTCTTTCCTGAGAGTCATTTTTAAAACTTCCAATTAAAATGTTGACAGCATAGATATGACCTCATAAATAAAAAACCATCACTTTATCAATGACTTTTTTGGCATTGAATCAAGATCACGGGATAATTCTATGCATTGGTTCTCCAGTGAGATTTTTTTTCCCAACTTACAACAGCACTCTGCAAATCTTGATTTCTTCCTCTGGTATCTGAAACAGAAAGAGTTGCATTTATTTTCTTCTTTTTCAAATATCTTTTCATAGAAAAAGGGGCAATTCTGTTTGCTCAAACTCAAAAGTAATTGCTTTTTAATCTAAAACAAATTATTTCATAAAGATAGATGTTACAGATACCTTGCCCAATAAAATTATAAGAAAAATCCTAAATAGCTTTGATAGAGGTTAGGTTGGGTCTATTTGAAGGTTAATGCTTAAGTAAAATTTATAAAATTACCTGCTATTACAAGGAGTAGTATTTTTACTAAACTAATTAATATTAGAATTATTTTCCTAGTTATTTGCTATTTAAAGACTCCAAAGAAATATTTGACACCAAAGAGCTGGCCTTACATTTTCCGGAAAGAAATTTAGCATCCTGACACACTAAAGGCAATAGTAATTACTCTGTATTACAATCTAAAGTGGTAAAACTCCATCTTAAACATTAATATCTAGCACACACATTTGAACCAGCCCTGCTTGTCACCAATGGAGATTTAAGAGTCATTAGTTAGTACTATTGATCAGATGCTGACTTACAAAGCTGCTTAAAACTCCACTGAATTTGTCATAATTCACAACAAAACTGGATAACGTTACTGAAAGATACTATATGAAATTGTGTACTGCACAACTTTTCTTATGTTGTATCATCGTGAAGTGGTATTTTCCAGTCCTGGAATTTATCAATAACTGTCATGAATAAGAACATACAATATAGTACAGCTCAGTTTCATTCCTTTCGTATCAGCTTTTTCCATTGATGTGCATAGTAAACAGAAGAGGTAGACGGACTATAAATCACTTAATCCCATCTCTTTAACCTCAGAAAGGCCTAAGGAGCACTGTTAGATGGAAGCGGAAGGGCTGGAAGAACATGACAAACGACTGGAAGAGTACAAAAGATGGAGAACACAAAAGAAATGGGTTTACTTATCCTACAGTAGGAAAAACTGTGGAGAAATGACAATAGCTTTCAAATTAAAAATAAACATGCATCTGTACTGTATTAAGAATTATATGCATGATGAATTATAATGCAACATTTTATTCAAGTTAAAATAGCTTCTTTTTAGTGCATAATGTAGTCCAAAACGGTCAGTTAGAACAAACAGTAAAACAATCGGGAAAGGTTTAGGTTTGAAACTAGATAGCAATTACAAGTGCTAAAGGTTAAGACTGTACTTTAAAATACCAGAATACTGATGGAAAAATTTGCTGACTATATCTTTGGGATTCTTTTAAAACAGCCACATTTGTCAGAAATAATGTCAGAATAAAAGAATATGTCTTAGGCAGGGAAAGAGACCAAATGAATTTTCATTGTCCTTTTGCCTCCTTAATTTTAGGAGTAAAGACATTTGAAATTCATGTCTTATTTTCCTATGCTTACATCTTTTCTCTTCCTAATTCAGGCACAATTTAAAGCCAGGTTTTCTGACTTCAGCACTTAATTTTAAGTTCCTTAATTGATATTGCAACAATTAAACTATATGATTGACTCGTCATTTACCAGCAGGTCTGGCTGGCTGGGGAAACTCCACTTGACTGGAGGTTGGCACATTTAGCCCATTTACAAGAAGAGATGGAAGGAGGACCTTGGAAACTACAGGCCTGTCACTCTGACCTCAGTTCCAGGGAAAGTCATGGAATAGGTCATCTTGAGTGCTAACTCACAGTACACACAAGACAACTGGATGATCAGGACCATTCAACATGGGTTTGTGAAAGGTAGGTCCTACCAAACTAACCTGATCGCCTTCCATGACAAGGTTATCTGCTTAGTGGATCAGGGAAAGATTTTGGATGTAGTGTACCTGGACTTCAGTAAAGCCTTTGACACCATTTCTCACAGTATTCTGCTTGAGAAACTATTTATCTTTGGCCTGGATGGGCACGACCTCTGCCAGGTAAAAAATTGGCTGGATGGCTGGACCTAAAAACAGGTGATGAATGGAGTTAAATCCAGCTGATTGTCAGTCAGAAGTGGTATTCCCCAGGGCTTGGTGCTGGGTCCAGTTCTGTTCAATATCTTCATCAATGATCTGGATGAAGGAGTTGAGAGCACCCTCAGTAAGCTTGCAGATGACACTAAGGTGGGAGGAAGCGTTGTTCTCCTTGAGGAGAGATCTGAACAGGCTGGGTAGGTGGGCAGAGGCCAGCTCTAAGGGTTTCCACAAGGCTAACTACCGGCTCCTGCACCTGGGCCACAACAAACCCATGCAACACTGCAGACTCGAGGATGTATGGCTGGGAAGGTGCCTGGCAGAAAAGGACCTGGGGGTTCCGGTTGATAGCAAGCTGAAAATGAGCCAACATTATGTCCAGGCTCCCAGGGAGATGACGGATTCATCATCCCTGGAGGTGTTTAAAAGATGGATAGATTAGGTGCCTGGTGGTATAATTTAGTAGTGGACAAGTACACTTGGAGTTGATGATCTCAAAGGCCTTTTCCAACCTAATGATTCTATGATTATAAGAATCAAACCATACGTCAAATATAGCTATAGTTTCTATGTTGCAGGATTTGTGAGAGAATATTGGTCTGAAGTCATGAGATTCATTTCCTTCTTCCCTGCACTAGAAGAGCAAAGCTAAACTCATCCAGTCACTCAAAATTCCTATACTATGAAATAAACAAGTGAAAGCCTTTTCCAAAATCAATCAATAGGCATCCACATTCATTTGTTCACAGCAATATTAAGAATATCCTGCAATTGCACAGATTGCTTACTGTTTATTGAATATCCCGTTTATTGCACAGATTGCTTACTGGGAAATAAAATCTAACCTAAGAAATTGCATTGTTAAGAGTTGGACAATGAAGCTTCTCCAAATCCTAACAAATCTCTTTATCTTACTACATTTTATTGTTATTTGTTTACACAGTGGTGAGGACCTCATTACAATTAGCAACCATTTCTGACACTCCGGAGTGGACATGCCTTCAAGAAGAATTTGGATTAAGAGATGGGAAATGCCTTATACAGGGAACAGAGAGAATTTTCAGATGTAGAACAAAAAAAGGAAAATTTTCATATGTCAGAGTAGTAAAAAGCCCCTCAGCCTGAGCAGTCAAGCTTAAGCAGAAGAAGAGAGAAGATAAAGGACAAGGAGAAAAAAAGGTCAAGTTCACATGATACCACCATTAAAAATAACTCCAAAAGAACAATTCACTTCACATGGTTATATTTTTATGGAGATTTTCTTGGACGTGTATACTAAGAAGTTTGGGGAAAAAATAACACAATGAGGAGGAAATGAAAATAGGAAAGGTTGAAAAAAGGTTTCGTTTTTTTTTTTTTGCTTGCTTAAGATAAGGCATACCTTGGAAACCTGAATTTCAATCCAATCAGACTTCTTAAACCTATATATTTTTCTAAATAACAACAATATTTGTTCCTAGTCCAAGCTTTCCCTTATATTTATATGGTATTTTTTTCAGCCATAGACAATGCTATTTGAGGGAGCAGAAGAGGAAGAAAGTGACACATGCATTAGCAGCACCCAGGAAAGGACTCCTGCTAGCTCAGTAACAAATGGATTTTGAAGTCAGTGATTTCAGAAAGACTGAATTTGAGCATTAAGGAGGCAAATACATTCATATTCAAAAGTGGCTGAATTCCTAGCTTTAAAATGAAAACAGCAACACACTTGAAAATTTACATCAATTATAGTATGTTTTTGCAAGGGCTTTAAAGGCTAACAATAATGCAGAAGCTCTAGCAAAAAGACACTCACCTCCTGCATGCAAAATAATCCTGGATCAGAAGTCATCTGAGGGGGCCGTGTCACCAAAATTTACCCACTTCCTTTATATAGCTTCTATTTCTGCTAAAATCTCTGCTTTGCTCTGCACATATTTTCAACTCTATATGAAAGGGCACATGTGCACGTGTGTGCTAAACTTATTGCTTACAAAAGACTTGATATTTATTTCATGAGACAAATATATTAATTCATGAACCTTAAAAGTGACAGTTTGTTGTCCTCAGAAAGGTCATTTAATGAATGAACAATGCTGAACTAGAAAAACCTTTTCATGAAACAAATGTTGGTAAATGTAGCCCTGATTTTATTCCAAAAGCTGATTTTTACCTACCTAATGTACCATTTTGAATTTAGTGTCTCAATTCAATTAATGATTTTCTCAAGAGTATCATCATCTTTGAATCTCCTTTACTCGTTTCCTTCTAGTGATAACATTAAACAATAGGATGTTTAAAAAAATAATAAAGAAAACAAAACCTTATGCAAAAGTAGGTTAAGGATTTCAGGTAGAAAAATATTTCAGTTCAGCTCAGAATGAACTATGAGTCAATCAGCTACTAAGAGAAGGTAAGTAGGGTCTGGATATGAACCAACAGCCTTGAGTTGTCTGCAAAGTAGTATCCCCCTGCCATTTGTTAAAGAAAAAAATCAATGAGTGTTGAAAAAAAGCACTAAGTGAATGTCTTCAATAAAAGCACTTCTAGCAAGAATGCTGCATTTCTGAATGAATAATACAGTAAAGCAGCAGCTTTTGAGACAGTGATAATATTTGGCTGTATCTTTACACGTGAGCAGTACATTTACTTACGGCTATACGGAAATATGCTGGAGATAAGAAGTAATCTCTCACATTTGTAATACAGTGTGAAATACACTAGGTAAAGTACCTCACAGAGGTTCAATCTGTTGTTTTATGAACATCAACCGCTCAATTACAAAAACAGCTCACAGAAGTAATGCAAAGAAATCTTTATTTTTATCCCAATAGTACAAGACTTAACAATTGAGTTATGTATTTTTCAGTCAAGAAGCATAGGTTTCCTTACAAGAGGCATAATAAAAATACATAAATAGAAAAGTCTCATATGTCATGTACTCAGTCCACAGTCTAAAATTCTAAAATTAAAAACTTGGATGGATTCTGAAAAAAAAAGAAAAAAAAAAGAAAGATTCAAGTAATAAATAGACATAACAGTAAAACAAATCAGCTGTGCCTCCTGCACTTGCAGATACCCTGGCAAACCTGAATGCTGAGGACTGATTTCCAGGTGACAGGCCTATAAAGCAATGTAGAATCAGGGAACAGTAGAGTGTGATATCTATCTCTACGAAACCAATAAAGTAGTCACTTGGCTACGGTCGTGGTAACAATGGTAGGTGCTAAAGCTAACTTTGTAGTCATTTTGGGGTATAATGATGCACAGAGATCTTTGATGTTGGCTCCTATGACTGTAAAAGCAATCATTTCTAGACTGAGGAAGAATGCAATGAGTAATCAGACATGGTTTAGTGTTTGATAGGAATGGTTGGACTTGATGATCCGATGGGTCTGTTCCAACCTGGTGGTTCTATGATTCTATAATTCTATGATTAATCAATACCCTGGTGTCAGAGAAAAATGCTCTGGATGAAGAAAGACATAGAAAACTATGTCTCCATAGCCTCAGGTGCTCAGGAGGGTGGTTTTTGTTGTCTTTTCTTTACATAATTAAATCTTCACAGAGTTTGTCCAGGCCTGGCTGTTTAGAGATATACAAATAGTTTCACAGAGACACTTTTCACACTCTTCAGGACCACTTTTGAGGGAAGGATGGTTAGTAGTAGTAGCCACAGCTGAACTGAAATCAAGGGAAGAGGAGTCAAATAAAATCCTGAGGCCAAGCTGCTACCTGATGTATCCTGTATTTACCTCACACTCAGAAAAGAAGGAACAGAGAAATCATTTACCACCTCATTATATAACATCTCATACAGCACGTACCCCACCCTCTTTCCTTTTTTCCTACTCCCTTGAATTGACATTCACAATCTACAAATAGAGCTGTAGGAGTATTTTTGTCACTTCTTCTGAGTGTGAAGCTGCCTAGTATCCCAACTATCATTACAGTCTAATCTCTCAAGTAATAAAGTACAGGAGACAGCCTTTAGACCCATAACATAATTTTACTTTTCTATTCAGTTACCGCCAGTATAGAAAATCTCACAGCTGTGGGCCTCCTGTTGAAAACTTCGAAGCTCCTTATATATAGGAAGGAATTAAATCCTCATAACTACTTCACATTTCATCCTCAACTACATAGGAGAGGAGATTAATTATACCTCTCCCTTAATTTTCTGCTTAAGGATAGTGTCTTTTTAACCTGAGGTAATTGAGTCAGAGTGAGAAGCACTGCTCTAAAATTGTTGTGCAGAGCACAGACAAGATTATTCAGAGCAGACATACAGAGACGAAAAGCAGGCAGATCCTCTTAATGAAGAGACCTGTAAAATGCTATATTGGATAGAAAAATGTACTCTGCACAGTTTCTTCAGCCTCCGTGAAACAGCATTGCCACAGACTGCCAAGTTCTGAAAACATCAGTTCACAGCTACTTAGCCATAGATGTACCATCCCCTTTTCCCCACACTGAAATCCTTTTGACTTTGGGTGATAGGTATCAAATAGCTACAACATTTCAAAGTTACAGATAAAAGGGATACTCAAGGACTAATTAACTGGTAATGCCAAGAACAGAGTTTTCATGGGAAAAGTCCTTGATCTTTCTGCTGTAGATAAATATGTGCCAAACATACACCTAAGACTTTCTTTAAACTATACTTAGAGTTTTCATCTTTTTTGTCCATTCTATACTTTCTTTTCCACACTGGAGGCTTGTGCAGTTCTCAAGTATTTCATAAGAAAACTTCCACAAAGTATAGCTTCCTAAAGGAAATGAGTAAACGTACCATTTGAAACGGCAAGAGACTGACACATTTGAATGGATGACAACCAGGTGATTTGATAAAGACATAAACTGTTAAAAGAACTTTCTTCAGGCTTCCCTTTGTCTTCGCACTTCCATCCCTCTACAAAAATTCTGAGAAGTCATTCTAATTACACAGCAGTGATTCTGTTTAACAATCACTGTAAGAAGAATGGGCATTGTTGAAGCACATGCCGACAGCCAAGAATTTATTTATCAGCAATTATTCTAAAATATCACTGATGCTCCTTATAGGGTAGAAGACTATAAACGTATGTAGCAAGCCATGACATAAATCTGTAGATCACAGTGATTTATGGAGGAAGATGAAGCTTATTCTGAGAAAACTTTGATTCTGTTACACCTGTGAAACACAGTTCTCACACTACAGACATTGGCAAACACAACTGGGGTTGTTTAGCCTGGAGAAGAGGAGGCTGAGAGGAGACCTCGTTACTCTCTACAACTACCTGAAAGGAGGCTGTAGAGAGGAGGGAGCTGGCCTCTTCTCCCAAGTGACAGGGGACAGGACGAGAGGGAATGGCCTCAAGCTCCGCCAGGGGAGATTTAGGCTGGAGATTAGGAGGAGGATTTTCACACAGAGGGTCATTGGGCACTGGAATAGGCTGCCCAGGGAGGTGGTTGAGTCACCTTCCCTGGAGGTGTTTAAGGCACGGGTGGATGAGGTATTGAGGGACTTGGTTTAGTGTTAGATAGGAATGGTTGGACTAGAAGATCCGATGGGTCCCTTCCAACCTGGTTGTTCTGTGATTCTGTGATTCTGTTCTGTAATTTCCATTATTATTCTAATGTATAGCATTAATATTTCCTACATATAGCCCATATTTAATGAATGATCTTTAATTCTACTAAAAGGACTGCCGTGATATTAGTGAAAAATTGTTCTCCATTAAACTGTCTACTTGCTGTTAAAACTCTCCATATTCAACATTCAACTTGGCGCAAACAATTCAACAAGCTATAAGTCTTTATTGACAGTCTCCATCAATTTTCCTAATAAAAAACTTTTCTAAGGCAACACTTTCAAATCCTCAGACACAGATGTATCAAAGTAGATTTCAAATGAAGATAAAGTTCCTTAGTCTGATAAAACAGAAGAAGTCTCAGGATCATACCCTTCTCTACAGTGCAGCACACCAGAAGCAGTAATATCCATGCCACAAGTAGGATTGGGAAATTTAAAAATCATTAGGAAATACTAATTAATTGAAGAGTCTTTTAAACATGTTAGGGTGAGTGAATTTCATGAGATCTCATAGATTCTGGGGAAAACATATCTTGTATTTCTGGCAGACAGTCTAGATTGTAAAAGCACAGAAGTTTACATTCAAAGCTTTAAGCTAGGTGAGCCAAGAGACAGAGAATTCCACAGGGGTTGTTCAATAAATAAATTTAAGATCTATCTATATTAAGTCAAGACAACACTGATGTCTGAGGGTTATTATTGAACGCAATTGATCAATGTAAGTTTGTTTCTCATAAACATTCATTCATTTTCTCATAAATGTTTCCCTATATGAATGAAACTTAACTGCATAGTAAAAGGTGATAAATAAAGTTGATATAAAAATCACCAATAGCCATTCTTAACCAACGTTTATAGCCATCCAGTTCTATATTCTATAATTTCTCTGTGTATTTCTTCATGATGATGTTTTTAGCAGAGGTCCAGCCCATAAACTCCCCAGTAATTCTAAAACTTATTATGAAAACAGAGTACAACTTCTTATAAAACATGACATAGCGTGATAAATCTGAAGACCCCAATTATGTGTATGTTCTCAGCAAAGTTTTGCTGGCAATATGAACAAGCATTTTCCATTTTGAGCCCCAGGTTAAGAAAGCACTAAATCTCATGCTTGTTTTCATCTATAGTCAGGAAACCATTTATTACACGTCTAGCTTTCAATACCTTAAAGGGCTTGGAGGACATAACTTATACTAATGATAATTTTACATTTTCTCCTCACCCAGGAATGTTCTCAATTGGTATTGCTGTTAAAAGTTAGATTCCTTGATATTAAAGACCTGACTTTATGAACTCCTTAGTAGCTTGCTCTGAGTGGTTTTCAGCTTTTTTAAAAACTCCTTTACATTCCTTTCCAGTAATACAACCTATGCTCACCATGACTTGCATCTTGCACGTGTCTTGTGGAATCCACTCCAGGTGGTGAGGGAGGAAAGACACTCACCTATGCAGGCATGCAGCACTTACCAGCCCTCTGGTTTATACCCTACAAACCCAGTTCATGAAATAATATTGACAAGCATTAAAAGATAGAAAATTCACTTTTGACAGTGAAGGAAAACATGCTGCAACATTAATACAACTATATAGCAATGTTCAATGCAATAACTTGAGGGAGGGAAAAAAATTTTATTTTAAAACAAAATCAGTTTTCCTTACACAGCCATGTTCTCATACACACTGAGGTGCTTACATCCAAGTAAACTACTCAGCATTTGGGCACAAGACATATGAACTCAATGATTTAGCCAGAATTTGTGATGACATAGAAAGGCTCTGGCTATCAAGTCCTCATTACATCTCTTTTTTATTAGGCATGAGACCACGTGTTGGTTTTTTTATCTAATAATGATTAATAAAATCAGGCATCTGTCCTCTTCAACTTCTGTGAATGGACTTTAATCTCCTCATTTGGGTATGTTAGGTCTCTAACTCTATTCTATATCTTTTATGGTAATTTTTGAATGGGTTGAGTTTATTTCAGACTGGCTGTGAGTTTGTTGTCTCTTGTCTGAGGTTCTTCTGTGCTTTCCCCAGTTGGGCACATTGAGAAGTTGCATGCTGAAATGCTGTGATCTTGACAATTTGGGTAACCCAATATCACCAGTACCTGCCACTATGAAAGCTATTCTTCCCTTCCTTCTCTTGCTTCCATATCCAGGCATTTCCCTTCATTCTCTATTCATACTTGTTTTACTGTTTCTATATTTAATATCACTATAAATCTCTACTACAAGAATTGCCCCTGGAAAAAGATGGGAAAATGTACTTCAGATCATCATCACTGTCAAAGAAAGTCTTGAGAGGGGCTAGTAGTTTCAGAATCATAGAATCATAGAACAACCAGGTTGGAAGAGACCCATCAGATCCTCCAGTCCAAACATTCCTATCAAACACTAAACCATGTCCCTCAGGACATCATCTATCCGTGTCTTAAACACCTCCAGGGAAGGTGAATCAACCACCTCCCTGGGCAGCATATTCCAATGCCCAATGACCCTTTCCATAAAAAACCTCCTCCTAATCTCTAGCCTAAATCTCCCCTGTCTTGAGGGGAGAGGCCATTCCCTCTTGTCCTGTCCCCTGTCACTTGGGAGAAGAGGCCAGCTCCCTCCTCTCCACAACCTCCTTTCAGGCAGTTGTAGAGAGTAATGAGGTCTCCTCTTAGCCTCCTCTTCTCTAGGCTAAACAACCCCAGCTCTCTCAGCCGCTCCTCATAGGGCCTGTTCTCCAGGCCCTTCACCAGTACTTCCTAGAAATGACGAAATACTGGGGGCAAAAAAGTATGTCTGTGCACACAGGCCCCCTGATGACAGGCATGGATGGAGATTAGATAAAGCACACTTAATAAATGTCACTTTCACTACTCTTTGTTTCTGACTAGCAACACTATTTTGCGTTTGTTTTTCACTGAGCAGAAATTAAGAGAGAAAGCTAGCATTCATTAAGGCTAAAATCAAACAAGCATGCTTACAGAGTAAATGCTTGATAACAGTTTACTACCCCTTTCATACTTAAAGCCTGGCAGAATGAAAGCAATTAAGAGATACTCAACATATCATCTTGACTGCTCCTCCAGCATGACCTTATATAATAGATATAATCTCACAAACATACTTACTAACAAAAAAATATGGTTCTATTTGCTGCAAAATGTTGTGGTACCTTGTTTCATTCTTTAAATGTGCACTTCTTTGCATGAATCTTCCTAGTGGATGAACATTGCTTGGACCCCAATGATCTCATAAACAGCATAAAATTTCAACTAGCATGAAATTTCTAACAGTTCAAACAGTTCAATGCAACAAATGACAGATATTCATCTTCACCTAAAAAATCTAAAAAAACAGCCTCACAAATTAGTGTGGCCACATGCTTTACCGTTTTATCGCCTAGTGTTTTAAATTAATGTCTCATTCTACATTAAAGAAAAGCCATCACAGATATAATTCTAGTCCATTTCCATTAGTTTAATTAACAAAGGTCTTGATAAGATAAGAATTGCACCTTTGAGAGGCCTCTCTAGCTGTTCTGCTATAATTGTAAGAAACCCTAAAATTACCAATAGGATTAAACTTCCTTAAACTCTTAATGAAAATTCTGTGACAATATCAACAATCAGTAGATAACCTATGTAAGTATATTTATACTTAAATAGCTAGCACTAAGTAATTAATTTCTTTTTCTTTTCACAATGTTCAGGTAAAAAATATTCCTAAAATATTCTGTATTATAAAAAAGTTCTGCTTTGAGTACATGAGCTATACATAATGCAGCATCTAAAACCTCTGACTGTAAAAAATACTCTGCTCAGAAGTTCTGTAAAAATCAGACAAAGTTTGTGGGATCTATGCTGTACAAACAATTGTGGTAGTTAGTCTAATAGATCAGAGGTTTTTTTGCAAGTCTACAGAATACTTAAAGTGTAGATACTTGCTTGGTCCTGTGGAAGCACACATGTATTGCAGGATAATACCATCAGATAATACCATCCACATGGAATATGAATCAGGTAAAGGGATTTTGAAGCTGGGTCAGGCTAAACATGACTTAAGCTATAACATAGAATCATGGAATCACAGAACAACCAGGTTGGAAGAGACCCATCGGATCATCGAGACCAACCATTCCTATCAAACACTAAACCATGTCCCTCAGGAACATGTTACTAACAGACACCTACAGAGAATATAATAGTACAGTGCAGAGTGAGGTAGACTTCCTGTAGGATTTGTCCATGGCATGTACCTTGTATGTAATTAATTTCCCTCTATTGTCTCAACAGAGTGCTCGCTTGACAATTGTTATTTATTACTAACCATTGTTTATTCATTAGTAGCAGACAATTGCTACTTTCTTTTGTTGCCAACATTACAGTCAGGAGGTAACTATAAACCTAAAATAAAGTGCTACAGTAAAAATTAAATAAAATCAAATAAAAATATCTAATAATTACTCTAACCACTAGGGATTTTACAAAAAGATTATTGATAATGCAGATATTTTTATTTTACTACTGGAGTGTTTAATAAGATTTTAATCAGACTTGAGAGCATATGCCTTTTGACAGGACACAGCAGGCTAAAGTGTTATTTAAAAGATCATTGACTTCATTAACTTCAATTAGTCTTTTTTAACAATTAGAACTGCAAAACATACTGTTTTACAAGTCTGTGAGATATGATTTTATAAAAAATTAAAATTCCTCAGGTAACTATTTAAAACATTACATCAACAACTAGTTTACAAGTTGTCATAAAATAATACAAGATTAAATCTCTTCTAATCAGAGATATTTAGAGACAAATATGTAATTAATCTTACAACTAATAAATGACCCTCTGCAATGCACGCAGTGTTTTATAAAGACAAGAAATTCCACTAAAAACTAGGACAAGCTTATCAGTTCCAATAAAAGCACAACTCCCTTGAAATCATCACATCCCCATATGTTCTTGAGAATCCTTGCAAAAAGAGCTTCTACATGTCCCTTCCAATCAGAATAGGCCTCAGGGGTATTTTGTAGGACAAGACAAGTAGAAATGAAATAGGATACAAACTTTTTAAACTATGGTCCAACAGATTTTCTGAATGCTGATAGATATCATGAATAGCCCTAGGTTTATTTTTCAAAAAGAGAAGAAAGGGTAAGCTTTCACCAACTATTCATAGCAGCAATGCCTCACTACAAGGTCAGGCTGCAAAAAACCTGAAAGAATAGGCAAGGCAGTAGAAAAGGTCTGTGGGTTTGGCAGCAGCTGTACTACAACTGTACAGAAGCTATACATTTATTCTATCCTAAGTGTCATATAAGTAACAACACAAACCCCCATAACAACATCAGGCCTTTCTATAAAGCCCTCACGTATTAAGGCGCCAGTAGATTTGTAACTTTCTCACCTATAAGATTCCTAAGAGCCAAAACTTACTGCTTTCAACAAATCAGACCTTCTTGGTTGCTCACAAAGGAATGATTTCTGAGTTATGTAAAATACCTGTTTTGTTTTGTACTGGAATCATGGTGCATATTTCCAGTTTCATGCTGTATTCCAGGGCCATAGTCTGTTCATAGAATCATAGAACAACCACGTTGGAAGGGACCCATTGGATCATCGAGTCCAACCATTCCTATCTAACACTAATCCACGTCCCTCAGCACCTCATCCACCTGTCCCTTAAACCCCTCCAGGGAAGGTGACTCAAGCCCCTCCCTAAGCAGCCTCTGCCACTGCCCAATGACCCTTTCTGTGAGAAACTTTTTCCTAATGTCCAGCCTGTTCTTCTGATTAAAATTCAAACATAGGCTGTGTCCATATTTTTGTTATAGTTTTAATGTTCAGTAATACAACCTGCTTGCAATAAACCACATAAAACCATTGAAGGAAGATGAAAGCAGAAAATTTTGATGGCTTTTGATACTTTTATCAAAATTAAGCCTTTTTAAAAAATCTATGGGATTGCTTGTTCACTCAGTAATAAGAGCTAACAGGTGACAGTGTTAAAAAAAGGATTAAGAACCAGAATTATTTAAAAATTATTTCATTCTGTTCACTTTAACTATACAAGGGTGTACATCATCTGGTACTGAGCATTTAAAAAAAAACTTATGTGTGAGCCTTGTTCAAGGCTTTGCTTTCAAATACCACAGCAATGCAATATCCAGGACAGCAAACACACACTGGTTAGTTTCTACAACTACTGTGGAACTGGGATTACTGTACTGCCAATCACACATTCAATTTCCTGTTAAAATTGCATGACCGACTTAATCCTCAGACTATACTTAAGTTTTCGGTTATTTTCATATTGTGTACAAGATTCTTAGACAGAGGAGTATTAACTAATATTTCACAGTATCTATCTTGACAAGAAATATTATGTAGATTTAAAAGCATGCAACATCAAGAAACAGAACATTTTTTTTTACTATAAAAGTGGATTTAAAAAAAAAAACCTACAAAAACACAAACAACACTTTAAAGCAAGGAATAAGTGTCATGTTTAAAAAAAACTCAAAAATAAAAAGACAACAGTAAAACTGTATCACTCTTGCTACTATAAAAATCTCAAACCAGGAGGTAAGGTCATATTTTAAATATCTATCTTGTTTTCGAGGGGTAACTTAAAGATTCCCTACAAATTCTTCTATCTATTTCAAAAATGAGTCATACATGTGAAATAAATCAGTATCCAAACAGTTACAAAGCTACAGGTGGCAGTTTACAAGAAAAATAAAGCATATATCTCCTTCTACAGACTAAATACAGTGACTCGCAATATACTCTTGATGCCTGAAAGAACTACAATTCAAGGTTTTGGAAATGCAGACCTTTTCCAATTCATGCATTTCTGCTATACCTGCCACTCCAGAGAATGCAATACAGCCCGGGAGGAGGAATGTTCTCACACTCAGAAAATACACATCTGAGAAACTGAAAAACTACAGTTAGCAGCACAGTCACAAATACACACAAAGGACTTTATTCAGAAAAATATGTTAGTACCTTCTCTCTTCCAAAATACATTCCTTTGGCTTCAGGAGGACCAGGAGCAACATACATCAAAACCTAGTATGAAGCAGTAGCCTAGATCTGCCTTCCTTCAGGCAAACATTGATGCTTCTTGTTTGTTTGGTCCAATGTTCTTTGTGCCATTCCCTGCTTCCACTTATAAAGTAATGGAAATTAATAAAACTTTAAGTAAACTGCAAGGAAGCATAGCTGAATGGACTTTTTTGTGTTCCTGCTTTTAATCATGCATAAATATATCGCAGCCTGTTGAGGCTTTGCTATCTAAAAGCTCTTTGCCAGAATGTATGTAAGAAACCTTTCACTAAACCTTTCACAGAAACCTTTCACAGAAAGGGTCATTGGGCACTGGAACAGGCTGCCCAGGGAGGTGGTTGAGTCACCTTCCCTGGAGGTGTTTAAGGCATGAGTGGATGAGGTGCTGAGGGTCATGGTTTAGTGTTTGATAGGAATGGTTGGACACGATGATCCAGTGGGTCTCTTCCAACCTGGTTATTCTATGATTCTGTGATTCTAAAAAAAACACAAAATAATTCTCATTTTTATAGTAGGAAAAACTTCCTTGTCTGAATCCAACTCCATTGTAAGCAATGACAGAGGGAAGACACATTTGCTGGACATAAGCATGAGTTTACACATTCCCCTGAAACAAAAGCATCCACATTCGCATTCTCAGGCACCTTCCCTGGGGGCTGAAAGCAGGAGGTTGCACTTACGTATATAGAGCCGAAGTCCAGCACAAACAGTGTATCTGACAGTTCTAAAGGGGTATGCAGTTTAGGACAAATATTAATGTCATAGGTACTTATACTGGTCGACATCAGGGTTGTATATGATACTGACTTCCTAGCAAATGTGTCAGGGAGGTGTGAAATGCTGGTTAATACTGATTAAACATATATTTTTGGGTTGCTTCTTTTGATGTTGGAGACATTACGTATGAAGGCTGACTTAGAGGATTTACCACAAATACTGTGAAGTGCCTCAGTAGTACCTAAGGTCCTTTGGTAAACAATTAAGATAAAAAAGAACATTGAAAATAGTAATAATTATCTTTTTCTAGAAAAAGTACTTTAAATCCTTGTTAATCTCTATGAGAACATGAATCTAAGCTCCCTACTGTCAGTGCTATTATGTTGGCATCAACATGTCAAATTAAGAAAAAAAACACAGTTTCCTATTTTGGAGGATTAGTGTTAGCTACAAAAGACTCAAACACATAGAGATCAGTCAGAATAGCAACAATAAAAAACCCCTGATCTTTCTACTTAAGAGGTATCTGAGGTAAAAAAAGAATTATACATGAATCACAGGATTTAAAAAAACCAAGTAGGAAGGTGCCTTATTTCTTAGAAGACATAAAAGCTTAAATTAAATGCCCTAAATATTGTATTTATTATTCCAGTGTCAGTTTAACAGAGGCAGTAATACCTACTTAACTGACCTTCATTACAAACAACTGTCAAGAAGCAGAAGACAAGTGTTGTAGCAGACAAGGAAATTAGAGTATGTCATCTTAGTTAAAACTGACATGACTTCTAACTACATTTTTGGAAAAAAAAAAATCCAGAATACTTTTATTATTCAGCTGCTCATGAAAAGATTATAAATTCTGTTGGGTGTGTAATAAAATTAAATTCTGTCTCAAGAGCCTTACACAATTGCATTACTGAAGAGTTTCAAACTGGGATGTGAGAATATAGAAGTAAATATTTTTATAAGGATTATTTAGTAAATTTGTTAGATATCACATTACCAAGAGTAACATCACTATAATTAACACTTCCCAGTTACTAATAAACATATTAGTAATAGCTTTTTCCTCCTTTAATCACTGTAATCATGCCATGTATTTCTGTTCCTTGCATTGCAACAAACAATTTTTTTTAAACCCACAGTTGCCCTGTAGGTAAAGAAAGCGACAATGCGTGACGCATAATGTGCACAGTATATGTGGTAGACCTAATCCTGCCCTTCTTGTATTTCTAGTATAACCAACACTTGATATCGATGCTATAGCCATAATGAGATGGATGTTGCCCTCTCATGTGCAGTATGACACCATCAAAAGATGTTCAACTCGTTTGGTTATCCATTCAGGACAATGAGATAAATACTCATTTAAGCACTACAATATTTACTTTTTCATTTAGATGACTGTCAAAAGCCTCTTAGTGTTTCACCTGAATAGGAAACATAGCAGCAACAGATTTATCTAAGACATTAGAAGAGAGAGAAACAGTTTTTAAACCTATTCTGAAAATGACAGAATCAAATGCCCACTGGGGTCAAAGAGATAATAGGCAATGTACAGCTTCAAAACAAAAATATTGATTGCATAAACATATCTTGGAACACAGTACAAGTTTCTAGTAAAAGTTATGTTGATAGAAGCAACAAAAACTGATCTTAGCATTTAATCTATCTTATTTTTACAGAAACAAAGCTGCTGGAAGAAATTTAATTCAGCCTTTCAGCTGAAACAGTATGTATCAAAATTAATGTCATGTGCTTAATTAACGTGTGTAAATAGTCAAGAAGGTTATAAAATTCAGATTTGTATCACTTCAACTTGTATATGTTGTTCTGTACTGGCCAAGCTATTCCACCCCTCAATGATGACATAGTTAATGTATCACTGACAACACAACCAAAAGAACATTTTTCTATTCAATCATTGCATTTCTTTTTGAAATTAATGAATATTCCTTTGATACGAAAGGTGCATTAACACTAGTATTACAATATGTTTAGCTAGGATCATCCACGTTTATTACATTCTTTTCTTTAGAACAAGAATAAAAATACCGGTTTAGCCTGCAAGTGATACAGAGCATGGTGATGTAGTTCACTTTATGATGACATAGTCTGTTGGAACATCTCATACCATGCTGAAATATGCTATATTGTGTGACGATTATTTGTTATGACATGTAGGGAACTACTAACTGATCCATAACTTAGAGAGTCATCTGGAAGAAAATGACAAATGGCAACTAAGTATGTATATTACCTAAAAAGAGCTCTCCAGAAAATGCTGAAAAGGCCATTTGCTAATATTAAGGTATGGAGAAAACATTCTACAGGCAAACAAATTGTTTGCATGCAAACATTTGTTTTATAATTTAGAGAACGCAGCAGAAGACAGAAAGTAATTTGCCTGAAAAACCATGCCAGGGCCAAAATCTTACTGCTCTGGAGAAGCCAAGAGGTCTGGAAGCTCTTCCTTATGAGCTGTTCCTCATGAACAGGACAAACTTCTCTCAGAAATCATTTGCATTCAGTAGGGTCTTGGCATGCACTCTATAGCTGATCCAAATTCGAGCTTCAGACAAGGAAGGACTAGGAGTCCAACAAAGGACTCAAAGCTTTCTGAATGCTAAGTGAAGAATGAACACATCTTACAGAAGTTCTCCTGACACCATCAGCTGAAAATTTATCTGCAGAATTCAGGAATGTCATCTACTGCACTGCCTCTAGAAAGGAGATTATATTTCAGAGACAATAGGTCTAAATGGAAACCCAGCACTGAGCAGCTTCCTGAAGGATTAAAAGATTCTGAGTGCACCCACAAGAAGCACAGAAGTTCTCTCAGTTCAGTCCTGTGGCACCAAAGCCATAAAGGACCCTTGACAGCTTTTGATGAGATTCCTCATTTTCCTTTAAATCATCTGTAACAAATTTATGCTATGCTCTGAGCATTTTCACTCAGCTAGATACTCTACATCATATATGACTAGAGCTAAAAAGGATTAAAAGATTTATATACCTTAAAGACAGAAAGATACATTATATGCAGGCAGAAAGAGATAAAACCAGGTTTGTCAGAGGTAAGTGTGGGGCAAGCATGCTAGTGTTTGAAGGACAGCGTGCTAGTGGGTTCCTTTGTTCTGCTGTCTCCATGGAGGTGGCAGATGGAGATCCATTCAACAGCAAAGATGCAAAGGTTAGTAATTTTGGAAGCACCTGAAAATGGTTACGTAGGAATTAGGACTTCTTCCCCCAAATGGTGGAAGACCAGTATCCAGATTGGTGTGCATCTACACTAATGCATGCAGCACAAACAACAAACTGGAGGAACCAGAAGCCCTTGTGTAGCAGCAAAAATGTGATACAGTTGCCATCACAGAAATGTGATGAGATGTGCTGCAATGGATGGCTGGAAACTCTTCAGAAGGGCAAGGAAGGAGAAGCAGTGGAGTAGTCCTGTATATCAGGGAGTGTTTTGACTGTCTGAAGTTTAATGACAGTGACAAGGGAGTTGAGTGTTTATGGGTAAGACCCAGAGGGATTGCCAACAAGGTATGCCCTGAAACACTGGATACAAACAATCAATGAACCATAGGCGACAGAGCACCAACAAGAAACCGCAATGGAAGATGCTTCTGCAACAGTCCTCAGCTTAGAAACTGTATAACATAAAGAGAGCCTGATGTTGCTGAGGTCAAAAACTGAAAGCAACAATACCTGTAAAAGAGAACAAGAAGAGAGAGAGAAAAGAGAGAGCTTAAAAGAGAGAGAGATAGAAGACATGGAAGATAGTCGCTACGTTCAAGCCTCCACATGTTGTAGCATATGTTTCTTTGTCCTGTGGGTCCAAGAAGATTGCAGATGTCCACAAGATTGCAGGTGTACGCATGGTTATTTAAACTCTCTGACCCTGCCCCTCACCTGGGTCAGGTGGCAGAGCAGGTAACAAGCTGAGACATGTCCTTCAGTACAGAGTGGGTGGGGGCTACAGGGTGAGAAGAGGGGGCTCAGGGTCACCCTCTCTGAGATGCTTTGACCCATGCCATGCTGGGTCCATACAGGGTGTCAGTCTCTTTTTCCAATGTAAGAAGTGATAGAATGAGAGGACATGTCCTCAAATCACACCAGAGGAGATTTAGAATGGATATTAGGAAAAATTTTTTCACTGAAAGGGTTGTTAAGCATTGGATGAGGTTGCCCAGAGTCACCATCTCTGGAGGTATTTAGAAGATGTATAGATCCCATGCTTAAGGATATGGTTTACTGGCAGCTTGGCAGTGCTCAATTTACAGTTGGACTTAACGATCTTAGAGGTCTCCTCCAGCTTAAGCAATTACATTGGTTTATGATTCTATTAATCATAAACATAACTGGAGAAAACACATGCCAGTACTATGACACAAAATTAAAAAGTACTCTCCTACATGATGTCATAAAGTTGTGCTTATTTAGAAGAATTCTACAACCTTGAGAATCATACTTTCTGTCACTATCATTTAATGTTAAGAAATGCAGGATGCTGTGTCTTGTGTAACAAGAAAACAAAGGCAACCTGTTTGTAGGTTTTCATTGTGGGGACCCCCATCATCTCCAAGCTGCCTATATATTTTCTGAGATACATGGCGAATGATCTCTCAATCAAGGCTTCAGAACAAGTCTAAATGTATTCAGCTTCCCTCTGGAAGATCAATACTAACACCAAATTAAATCCAGACTGTGCATTCTACATACACAATCTATCTTCACAAGTGCCTGAGTTTGTGATATTGCGTAATCACTCATTTCTCCACAGCAACTTGCAAGAATCTTACTCAGTAAATATAGTTCAATAGAGGAAAAAACTTAAAAAACAAAGTCAATCACTGTGTTCCTTTTTAATAACATTTTAGAGATAAAAGAAAATAATCATTATTAAATTTTCTGCTTTCCTACATCACGTCCTTATTGCTTTTTCCATAGGGGACCATTTCTTTAAAGAGGCAATCATTACAAAGTACGATATCAAATATGAGGCAAGGTAGAGAAAAAAAAAATCTAAGTCCAGCTTCCTCACTAAAAAAAATACAATTATAATTTTCACCTGTTCTCCCTACAAACACAGGCTTTAAATGGAATAATGTATAGCATCAATAATCCAAAGGTCCCAAGTTAACATGAAATTTGGAAAAACAAAAATTACAATTCACAAAATGAGGGTCATGACAGAAACAAGAACAGGGACTTAGTTTCATGTAAGACAGGGTCCCTAATGACTCCTAAATTTCCCTAAGATTAAATATTGTCCTATGCTTTCATATCCATTCATGATGATTTATGCCAGGATCTTTGAAAAGGTTCCTTTATGGTTACATATATATATATCTTTTTTACTACCCATCATTATACTAAAGTCTGTTTCTTGCATTAGATTTTTTCATGTAATTTAGTTTTTTTGTTTCCTCAGTTCAACAAAACCAGACAATACAAGGCTTCAGAGAAGGTGTATTGCTTGTCAGCATGCCTGCTGCCCAGCTGAAATTGTCTTTTTAACACCATTCACAGCATTGCTCAGCATGAAAGTTGCATCTTTTTCCTCATTCTGGTCCAAGTGCAGGTATAGGCAATAAGCTAATGCAGCTAAAGCATTCTCTGGATTTTTCCCAGGTTAAAACAATAAAATAAAAAAGCAATAAAATTGTATTCTTCACGTAAGCATTCATTTAGGGGAGATCTGATTTTGTATTCTTTTTTGTTAGTAGACTATCAAAAAAGATTCCACTAAGACAACCACATTCTTTATAAGACAAATGGAGCTATAGTTACTTGGAGTAACTTCTTTTTAGGGAGAGTATTTGCTAAATGATAAAACACTGAAATTTAAGGATAATGCATGAGAAATTTATAACTGAAACACAGACTTTCAGTGATGAAGCGCCAGAAATTTGGACATAATTTTATAAATAAAAAGTACAATTTGCAGCTTAGCAAGTAAAATTAAAATCATGTACAAGTGAATAAAGGATTCTACTGACTTGAGTGGTTTTTTGCTTAATCATGTGCTAAAACTACAGGCTTCTGAAATCAATATTCCACCTAAATTTAAAATATCTGCACGACAGCAAGTAACAGCTTAGGAGTCAGAATATCATACAAAATACATTTCATGCTAGTTTTAAATATTTTGGCTCTAGAAAAAAAATCCCACATCAATATCATTATATACTCATTTACATTTGAGACACTGCCAAAAAGTGAGGCCATTCTCCATATACTGTGTTTGCATTTTCTGAAAACAGTTAAATAAGGCGAACCTAGAAGTTTACTGAATGTTTAATTGGGTTTTTTAGTTTTGACTCTAATGTCAATTTAATGGATAGATTGTCATTTATACTGGAGGTTCTATGCACATCTGTGAATTCTTCACCCGTCCACCAGAAGTCTCTTGAGATTTCAGGCTTTAAATCAAGATTTAAGGGGAACTTACATAGAGGAAACGTAGCACCTTAGAACCCTATCAGTCTCTGAGGAACTGCCACCCTAAATAAAATTGCTAGTGCATGAAACAGGCTGAAAGGTTGTAAAATTGACAGTGAAAATAATGGACATTGGAATACACATTACTGTTTCAGTAACAAGAAGTCAGGTAAGTTGTGCAACATATTGGAAAAAAGTCATATTAATCAAAATACTTTCTTTAATTAGCAATTGACTGTTCTCTGTTTGGCACCTTAGCACTGCAGGACAGTTGTAAAGTTCAGTTAAGAAAAGGAAGTACCACTTGCCTGCCATTTGTTCCCATTGCATGTTAATCAGTAACAAAGCATCCTATAGAGAGAAAAAAATTCAAATTATACCTTCCCTAAGAGATAAGCAGGTGGGACAGTGTCTGAGGCATATCTGGTTTATATTGTGCTTACATTACTATCAGAGTCTTAAATACATTGACTAATGCAGCTAAAAATACTGTCATCATGGGTAAACTTAATGTTAATGGATCAGAAACATCTGATTGCAAAACATTAACATCCTCAGAAAGCATTTAAAAGCTCCAAGGGCTTTTTCTCACCAATATCTCATCTTGATTTGGTCATGCATTAAGCAATAAGATCTATCTCTGTCACATACAAAAACACAGTCCTCTGTTTTCCCAGGAATATCATACACACAAAAGCATTCTATATATAACAGCAAACTCCTGGTAACTTTGTACCTTGGACTCTAAGTCACAGCTTTACTGCAAAAAGTGTTTTAGAAATGGCATCATTTTTGTTGTACGTCAATTATTAACTTTCACCTACGGGTGGGCTTTGAGCTAGACTCACAGCAGAGCACAACATCATCAATAAATGGAAGAGAAAATTACACCTTCTACCACACCTAAATAAAACAGGTGTTCTTCATACTAAAATCTCAGTTATATCTATATCTATGTCTATTTAGGTATGCCAATATACCTAAAATTGTAAGGGGTGGGGTTAAGGACTGACAATTCAATCCTCAGCAACCTTTTACAACTGACAATCTTCCACAAAAGCAGTGCTGTCAAAATCTTTAGGACGCATGTCCAGGTGCCCTGTATTGGATTCATCAAGCATATTCTAGGCACCGCTTTGAATAAAGTGTGAGGAAATGAGCTAGGACAGTTTTGTCTCACAGGTTGCTAAGTCACTGCCAGGCTGAGTCACAGGAACCACTGAAACCACAAGTCAGCACGTCAGCACCCTAGAGAAGTTTGGGTGGCAGGGGCAGAGATGGGGGCATGAAACAGCACTGTGCAGAATCAAGACTGAGACCCAGGGTAGCAGCACACAGGCACAGGTGGGTGAAGATGTGCAGTATGTGTGGTATGTGACAACCCAAGCCGAGAAGTAGTACAAAAAGGCCTGCAAAAAGCATAGGCATGTCTCTGCCCACCACTGACACTTCATGGAACTCCCAAGATGCTAACTCTTAAAGGCACCATGGATCCATGGTGTTGACTATTGTTGCAACACTATCCAGAAGCCCCATGCAACTTCCTATCTTTACTCCTCTCTTTCCTGTCTCTGCAGTCTCCTCTCACTTTTCAGTTACTACTTTTCACAATAAAAAGAAAGATTTTTGTTGTACAGCATCTGACCTCAGGTTTGTCTTGATCTCGACCTGGGGAATCACTCAGTAAACCCTTCCAACTCTGGTTTGGGACATATGGGTCTTTATAAATCTTCAGTAAGCACCTTTAATAAATAGTCAACCGATAGTATGTACTTGAATTTTCAAAGAGCTTTAAAATTCCAGTCACTAATGTTTCCTTAAAGTGTCAGCTGCCTGGAGATAAAGGAAAGACCTCTTATCTTTTAATTTATTAAAAGAAAGGAACTGTAGGGTAGGAATATATGAAAACTTCTCTCTGTGGAGGAAGAAAGGTAGTTACCAGAAGTATCACATATTAACCTGCTCACTTCAACATTTTTAGAAATTATCTAGGAAAAGGGCCGATTTGTGAAGACACAAATTATTCAGGATCATCAAAATATAAGTTGAATGTAAAACGTTGAAAAGTTTCTCAAAATATTGATGTATGTGAGGGATAATATAGTGATAGAAGTAGGACGAGATTAAACTCAACATAGAAAAGTACATGGTAACACATATGGAAAAATAGCACTAACACTGTGTCTGTGTGATGGTCTGTACTGATACAAGTTCAGAAAGATACCTTGTCAACCTAAGTCCTTTTAAAATTTGAAGTTCCACCAAAGAAGGACAAATAAACCATTTGCAATTGCTTTAAAAGCAACAGCAATCCTCAATGTGATTTTACTGCTTAAGCCATGATATGCCTAATGCCCATACAAAAAGCTGTGCGAAAGAACTAGAAGAGGTATGATAATCAGCAAAAAATAAGAGTGAGCCAATGTGTAGTTCATTTTTGAAAAATACAGCCAAAGAGGAGTATGCTAGAAATCAATAAAGTGTTGAAAGATGTTGAGAGACAAAAGTGGGAATGATTTTCACAGCTTCTTACGAGACAAGCATCTGTGAATGATCAATGAAATTATCACATACCAAGTTTAAAACAAATTGACAGAATTTCATTTCCACAGGGAAAAAAAAAAGGCATCGGCAATGTACACTGCTGTGGAATGCAGAGGGCAAACACACAAGTGAGTTTAAAAAGAAATCAGATAAATCCCTAGAAGAGAAGGTCATCAGTTATTTTAAATAAGGTGCTCCAGACACACTCCACAGGTCAAGGGAGACAGCTGATTATGAGAACTGGAGAGAGAATGCCCTAAAGAAACATTATTTTTCCTGTTTCTATGGCACAGATTTTCTGGTCTGCAACCACACAGGCTATTGAATGAAAGAAACTCTTTGCAGGAACAAAGAAGGTGGACCCATCCACTGACAAGTATAGGTGTAGCTTCTCCAAAATACTAAATGATCCTGCCAAAACCAGAAATTGTATTATACAATCTCTAAAATAATTTCTGAGTCCTCCAGTTATGATCACTATTTGGGGAGTTAGAAGCATCCAGAAAACATATGGAACAACAGTATTTAGTTTTTATATATTATTCCACATTTAAATCTACAGGTGATTTCTTCTTGTTGGTTTATTGCATGTGCAGATCAAAGACATAAGACATCCTTCAAGAACACTTATGAATTGGCTTGGCATGGCAAGGGGTTTGGTAACAGAGAGGCTACAGGGGTGGCTTCTGTAAGAAGAAGTTCCACAACTGCTGCTGAGCACTGTACCAAAGGCTGCTGGAAGACAATATAGATGCATTACTCAGTTTCTGACTTGCCTTTCATGTCCACTCTGCTGTTACTGACTATTTCCAACAAAGAGGTTTACTTGCTTCACCCTGGATCTCAGCAATTCTCAGAAGTACATCCAAACCTATCTTTCTTGATCAAATTATCTGACTTCATATTTGTACCCTCTAAACTTCAAAGCTAGCAAAGCCACAATGACAGCCAATGCTAGCTGGCCCCAAGACAGACCGACTGCTGGCCATAGCAGGGGTGTATCTGAAGGAGGCCGTGACCAGGTGGGAAGCCCATGCTGGAGGAGCCTCTTCCTAGGAGTACTGCACCCCATGAAAAGGACCCATGCTGGAGCAGTTCATAACCGACTGTTTCCTGTGGGAAAGACCCCCATGACAGAGCAGAGGAAGAGTATGAGGAGGAAAGACTGGTAGAGACAAGAAGTGACGAACTGACTGCAACCCCCATTCACTGTCCACTTGTGCCACTCAAAGGGAGTAAGTAGGGAAAAATCAGGAGTAAGTTGAGCCTGGGAAGAAGGAAGAGGTGGGGGGAAATTGTTTTAAGGTTTGGGCTTTTTCCTCATTACCCTATTCTGATGTAATCAGCAATGAACTAAATTAATTTCCCCGAGTTTATTTTGCCTGTGACAGTAATTGCTCAGTGATTTCTTCTCCTTATCTTGACCCATGAGTATTTTGTTATATTTTTCTCTCCTATCTCCAGCTGAGGAGTGAAGTAATATAGCAGTTTGATGGGCATCTTCTGTCCAATCAGTATTAACCCACCACATTTTACAGCAACAGGATCACTGCCCTATCCTTTCAGGTTATTTAATCCAGTAGGTCCACTCTAGACAGTTGAATAAAAGCTAAAGTATGTAATGACTAGGATCAGTTTCACACACACACACACACACACTCACACATAAAAGCACCTAACCTGCAAAACCATAAAACTTCTACAGGCATATGAAACTGGGACATAAATGCTAGGTTTCCCATAAAACATCCAAATGAAAAACTAGTGAAATTAGTGCTGCTATCAGTAGGACCATCAGCAACCTCATTACTCCAGCATGTCTCCCTCAATTACCTCACAAACTCCCACAAGTGTGAAAAGTAGCATCATTTATTTATAGAAATGAAAGGAATGCCAGACTTCAAATTGGCAGTTTTAAAGGCCATCTTTTGCATATATGGATAAACTGAGGGAAGAGGCAGGGCCCGCATTGTGCACTGCATCAGGAATAGTCAATAAGCAGCAAAGTAATCACAAGCTGACTTACTTGTACACTTATACTTTTCTGTAATTATAATGATACAAAGAAAAAACTTGCTATTGTCATCATTTCTAGGTTCAAGGTAGGAAGGTTAGATAGCTTGGGCAAAAAGCATTAAACACTCCTTAAAACTCAGTATTCAAAAGAAAAAAAATGAGGAAATAGATGAGTGAGAACAGAAATAAATATCAGTTAGATTTGAAAGAGTAGATGCATCAGTAGCACTGGAATAGGTAAGTTGGGCCACATGAATAGATAGCAATGTATTAATTGAGAAGTGAACCCTGGGCTTTCCTCTTTGCCTCTACTCACCTATAGCAAGCAACAAATTCAATAGCTGGGTCAGAAGCAGTGTCTCTGCAGTTTGTCAGTGCATCCACAGTTTGCAGCTCTTCATTCACGTACATATTTGTAACGTCCCTCAGTCCTCAGTGATCCCTGTGTTGGCACAATAAAGGAGGTAGAAGGGTGTATGTGTGGAGAAGGGAAGAGAAGAACTGGGGAGGTCAAAATTAATGATTATAATTGCCTATGCTCAAGGAAAAAAACATGCAACAGTTTTTAAAGTGGTTTTTTTTTTTTTTTTTCAATCTCTCTTCTTCTCCTTTGAGATGCAATCCAAGTAAGAAAGCTAAAGATGTGTTTTGGGCACCTGCTGGTATTCAGAAAGTCATCCGGAGAACACAATGACTTGTGCCACGTCCCACTTTAAAAAGTGAGTTCTTTATCCCGGCACGGCACCAGAGTGATGCTAATCACTCAGGAGGAGGGTGTAAACAATATTTTTATGATAAGAATTAATTGATGAGTTTTGCTACAGCTGGTTTGTGTAATTATATTGTCATATAAATCTGTCTTGTATCAAGAGATAATATGCAGACAATTCGCAGATATGGATAAATAACCTAAAAGAATAAACACTCTCTTAGAGTTGCAAGAAGTTATTCATATGTCTAGTTTTCTAAACAAGGTGCAAGCCCTGAGAATGCCGGGTTGGAACGACCGAAAACAGGGACAGGACACACAGCACTCACAAGAAAACCGGAAAACGGTGTCGCGTAGCAACGCTTGGCAATATTGTAATAATCTGCTTAAACCAGGAAACAGCAGAGAGCCCTGAGCAGAAACACCAGCTGCAGCTGCACGTGTTGCAAGGAGAAAAGGGGAAAAGAGAGAAAAGGAGAGAAGAGAGAAATCGTTCAGAAGAGAACAAGGAAAGCAGAGACACGGCCACCACCCTAAGGACTCCTCGTGTAGCAACACCTGTTTCTTGGTCCAGCGGGTCCCGAAGGTGGTGGGTGTCCACAAGGCTGCAGGTTTTGCATATGGATTTTTAATTCCTCTGTCCTTGCCTCTCACCTGGGTCAGGTGACAGGGCCAGGTAACAAGACTGGACTTTTCCGCAATGAGACAGATCTGGCAGGTCCTGCTCTTGGCACTAGGGAGGAGGGTTGTCACCTGTTTGGGACATTAACCCAGGACATGCCAGGTCCATTCAACTTGACAGCTGCCCCTTTGACTCAAAACAGATGAGTTTCACATGGTGGTTCACAACCATCTTGGAAACTCTTAGCAAATCTTTTTATTTATTCAGCTATTTATGCATGGCTTGAGATACAGCTGATGTTTGATCTCATACCTTAAGTTAAGAATTAATTTGTCTGGCCTAGACACACACAGTGATGTTTGGAGTTCATGTGTCACATAAAATATATTTTCACTAGTGCAACTCTCACCCCGGGACCTATTGATTACTGTATTAAAGCTGTGTGCACAGTATAACATTTTCACTGTGTAATAATGGATGAGAACTTTGGGAATGTTTAGTTTAATCCCTAAACTTCCCAGTTAGCTAACTTTGTTCCTCTTACTCTCACATCTTTCCCTGCCAGCTACTACTAAATCTGTTTGTCTCCTTAGGCATATGCCAGGATTTAAGGTGGTAGGGATATCAAATCAAGATGACATTCTCATAGTTATCAAAATTACTATGCAGCAGGATTAAAATTTCATTGCTCATGAACTGCAGAGTTCATGATTTACACTACACTAATAATTCCATCTCAAAGCAACCAGGTGGTAAAGTCAGCTAAAAATCTTTTGCCGGGGGAGTCTTATGTTGGAACGCTGACTCTACGGTATCTGAATGTTCTACAGCACAATGCCAGCTGCATAAAAAGCTCTGATATAAATAAGACAAATGATTTCCTGATGCCTTACATTTCCACAAACCTCTGATGCTTTGTCATTGAGCTCTCCAATTAACAAGCTCCCATCTGGGCATATTCCAGGAAAGGATAAAAATTTCCTCCCAGTTTCCTGTTAACAGACCAGAAATTCCAATTGCACAACTCTGGGGTGATAGTGACACAGGAAAAAAAATGGATAAAGATCTGAGAGATTAGTGATAGTAACAGTTAACAACAATAAAAAATGCCTGGCAGACTGTAAGTCAACATTCAGAGAAGTGAAAGGAAGCAACAGTGGTTTTAGTAGTTACTGAAAATAGGTGGTTCCATAAAGGAGGGAAAGAATAGAAAATCTTGACTGCTCTCAGTCCAGACTTATGCAATGATGAGGCTTGATTTATTTCTTCCTCAGTCAAAAAACTTACAGGCATAGGTGACTATATCTATTAATAGTGTGCCTGATTAGAAAGCAAGTCTGCAGATACTCATAGCTGGTAACTCTTCACGGGATTTAATCCTTGATTAATAAATAACATAATGAGGACCAGGGAAGGTAGGAGGATTCAAGACAGTCCACTTCATACAACAGTTTTAACTATGACTGGTGACTGATACCTACCTAGTGTAGCATCAGAGAACTCATTTTGCCAAGTTGTCTTTAACATCATGGTTTTCTTTTAGACTTAATTCTTTTCAAGTTTCTTACCCTTCAAAATGTAAACAGAACAGGAGAATTATATCACTGAAGAAAAGTGTATCTAAACATCACGCCTTTTTAGGAAAACAGCTTGGCATTAGTGTCTCAGTTCCTCTTTGCCTTGAAGTGTGAATGTAGTTGGCTAGGGACAGAGAAGATCTTTTGTTTTCACACTATATAGGCATAAGTTACAAGCCACACAACTTTGGCTGTATGCATTCTAGCCAATGTAGAAGTCAATCGTAGAGTCATAGAACAACCAGGTTGGAAGAAACCCATGGACAAAAATGCTCACTCCAGTGCTAAAGAAAAGATTCTCATTCTCATTTTTTGAAGGCATCTCAAGCCAAAATATCTAATATATGCAGACCTGCATATGTGCTGTTTTCAGCTAGTTCCTCAGGAACATGGTGCTGTCTGGCAATGAAAACATATGCAGGAAGAACATGAAGAAGAGATAACTGGAAGAAAGAGTAGTTAAAGAAATCAAAATCCTAAAACGTTAATACTCATATTATAAAACATAGTCAGCAGAATGCATGGACAAACCTTGGGTAAAAATGCTGAGGTTGCACACAGTCATCTTCATTTTCATCATGGAACAGCAGTAACCGTTTGGTAAACCACTGTTAACAGAAGATTTCATACCTGAGTATTTCACAGACTATATTGACAAAATTGTCTCTCCAGTAAGACTTGCAAAACCTTTCAAACTTACACTTCCAGTTCTGCACTGTTAGAAGGAAGAAGAGTTTATACTAGCCCTTTTAAGTTACCAAAAAGTCAGGAGGGGGAAAAAAAAAAAGACTTTGCTACATGCAACATGCTCCCTGTTGAATTAGGCTGCTAGTGTAACATGAGAAGAAGGGAATGTGAAATACAACAGAAGCACATATACTGGCTGGCAGGACCTCCATATCAAATTCTGAAATATTATTTTTAATACAGCAAATATACAACTGCAACAAAAGGTTGGCAGGGAAAAAAAATTGACCCAGCTGAATGAGACAGGAGTGTTGCTGCAGAAAGACATGGAAAAGGTCAAGCTACTCGATGCCTGTTTTGCCTTGATCTTTACTGGTAAGATTTGCTTTCAGAAATCTTGTGTCTCTAAGACCCATGAAAAAGTCTGCAGCAATTAATACTCCCCTTTGGTGCCCTTTACAAGAAAAGAGTCACGGGGCATAAATGGAAAACAAAACAATACAAAACTAGACGTTCTATTTAAAAAGAAGAAAAACAAGTGTTACTGTAGGTGTGATTGAAAAATGGAACAAGCTACCCAAAGAAATGATAGAGTCTCCATCTCTGAAGATATTCAAAACCTGCTTGGACACAGTTCTGAGCAACCTGGTTTAGTTGGTTCTGCTTTGAGCATGTAAGGTGGACCGGGATCCCTTCCAACCTGTCATTCTGTAGTCGCTGATTCTGGTAAGAATGCACATCTTTCTTGGAAGCAACCTAGATGAAAAAATATTTTCTGATCTACTCAGAAAGGCCCAAACTCCTTTAAAGCATAGACAGAAATTGTAGGGTAAAAAAATAAAGAATGTTTCTGATGCTCTGTTTCTGATGCTCAGATTAAAATTTGAGAACATTAATTCCTTTTAAACCTATTTTGAGCATTTAGCTACTGTGGTAGCGAGAGCTCCAGAAATACATACAGCATTTACCCTAACTTAAAATCTTTGCAGTACAGGGTTAAATTTGTCCAAATCCCAGTCCTGGAGTTTGTATAAGAACTACATCTGTGAAGGCTCACGTTTGATTTACAGCTAAATTAATGCAAGAAAGTTTATTCAAATTGCATTGTAAAAGGTGTCAGAATACTGCAAGCGTTCCAGTTCTAACCCATATGGGTCTATTAACTCTTTCTACAAGTAAAACCTGCTCATGTAAAGTCTAGCCTAAGATTTCTTCACCTAAATGCAGAAAAATGAGACAAAGCTGCCTTCAAGAAGTCATCTTACTGTCTCCCTGCTGTGATCTTCTATTTAAAAAAAGAAAGTATTTTCTATCCCCTGAATTTTTACACTTACTATTAATTTACTCCATGTTTTCATAAACTTCTTGCAATTCTAATAATGTATACAGTGTGAGAACAAAGAGCTCCCTAAAGCGCAGAAGTTGTTTTATTTTGCATTATCTTGTTTTCTGCTTAACTTTTATGAAAAATTAGAAAAAAATAAATCAAACTTTTCCAAGCAGCCACTTCTCTAAAAAAGAAAATAGCACACAGGCTCAGAAAATCTTTTTTTTTATGAACTTCCAAGCATCACAGAATTTTGAAAATAATCTGTAAGCTTCATTCGCACGTTACTTTTTCTTGACTTTATGGCCAAAAAGTACACTATACATAAGTCACTTGTAAGTAATCACATGACATTGGCATTCAAAATATAAACATAAGGATACATACTGCTGCCTATTAAATACTGACATGAGTGCACAGTTGAATGTAAACTCATTAGCTGTCTACACTGATTTCATGTAAGTCCATGACCATGGATGAATGAAATGAAAGTATCAAGGGCTAGCTCAAAGCCATGGAAGGCAACAAGAAGTGGGTACCTATATACCACCTTTCCACAGACTCAGGCATAAACCAGCAACAACAGAATGGTCCAGCTGCTTTGTCAGCAGGTAGCCAGTGCCAGACAACAAAAATACCTCCTGATACCTTACTAGGGGGATCTCAGTGTCACTTGCTGCAAAGGCAGGTGGTATCTGAGGCAGCCTAAACTTCTGCTGCCATCACAGCTTGTGTCTGGTAGGATGCTGAATTTCATGGGGTCCAAGGTACCAAAGTGAATGTGATGTTCTCTGTTACAGGCACCTCAACACCTGACAAACAAAGCCAGGCAGAATAGCAATGTTTAAGTATTATTTACTGAATAAGTAGTAACAAAATCACAGAATCACAGAACAACCGGGTTGGAAGGGACCCATCGGATCTTCTAGTACAACCATTCCTACTTGTTTGTTCAGTATCACTGAAGAACATTGATGTGTCAGTTTATAAAATATTGGTCAATAATATTTTTTAATGTTTTTCTTTTGATTAATCTGTTCAACACCACATAGGCACATATTCTAGAAGCAGCACAGATCAGCATTTTAGAAAGATAAAAAATGGGATCCTAAACCCTCACCTCTGAACAGTAAAAGAACATTGAAGCAAATAAGCCTGGATTTGAGATAGTTTTTCATTACAGTGACTTCAAGCATGGCTCTTCAGCTTTGAAGATTAGGACTTTTTAATAGATATTTAGATGTAGATTTAGAGTTTTAATTTTACTCACTTTTAAAGTTTTGCCCATTTTCACTTGTTCTGCGTTGCTTGCAATGATCATGTTGAGGAAATGCAATGACTTACACAGGAGAGACTGAAATAACAGCAACACAATTATGGTCTTTTTTAGCGAATATAGTTTTTAATGTTAATAATTTATACACAGGATTTTTTTTCAAGTTCACATAGTATTTTACATAACAGATGGGCTTAGCCTGTATTTAAAAAAAAACAATATGTGGGTAGGAAGCAACATGAAAATAATGTGAAAGATTAAGAGAAACATTGCAAAACAGAAACAATCTTTAGACCTTCATCATTACTAGAATATGAGGATAAACAAGGTCAGATAAATACATGGAAATTATTAATTTAAGTCTAGGAAGATCAAGTTTGATATGGTAAAAGACACCTGACTAAGGAAAACAAGTCAAAGACCAGAAGACAGTTCAGAAGATATGAGGACAATTTTTTTAGTAAGACAGGGACCACCAAAAGCTGCTATATGGAGATTTTCTTTCCTTAGATGGGAATACAATCTGTATTGCTAAGAGGTGTTTACAGGCTATCACTTTGTCATCCATGCCAACAACGTTATGCCAGAAGCAGGAAAATGTGCTCTTCATCTTATTTCTAATTCCAATCACTTCTTATAGCAGAGGTACTCACTTGGAATGTGGTCTAATAACCACTTATATGTAAACTTTACTATTCCAAAACATAAAATTTGCGAAACTCAAAATATAAAAAGTCTTAAGTTTACTGATTTTTCCTGTTGTGGGAAGCAGCCTACAAAACCACAGCTACCTGCTACTGCTGAGAGAAGTGAACAATGGCAATCTCAGAATCAGGGCACACTGGACAGGGCCTAAATGCCCAAGCACAGGTCTCTCGCATTTGAAGTCTGCTGGGTTATACTGAATGTCCACATAGGGCCAACCATTATGACACAAGACCTATGGGAGCTTTCTGAATTCTCAAGTGGACACCAATCAGAAAATAAATTTCAAAAAGAAAGGCAACAGAGTTTAAAGAAGCAGCACTGCAGAATTTAGGCATAAATATATGCTGAATTAGACAGATATGCTTCTGAGAAGGCAAGCCTATACAAGTAACAGAGTACAAAAGGGCTATAAATGCACAGTTTAATTTTAGTAACATCATCTGTGCTTTTTCATCAGTACAAACTGGTGAAGCTACAGTAGGCATGCCTCACTTCCACATCTTTATCTTTCCAGTAAATGCATATCCAAAGAAGAGCTATGTGTGGGTCACACAGAGAATTTATAAATACAAACCAAACAGGATTCAGTTCTCCCAGAGAAAAAAAAGAAGTGAAGATGAGCATTGTATCAAATATGTGTTTTCACAGACATACAAGTGTATTTTAGAAATCTAAAAAAACAACCTAAATTTTTCTACCCTTGAAAGACATTTTATTGATGACATCAGAAGGCCTCACATCTGGCTGACACTTGGAACAGCTTCATAACATAGCTTTTCGAGTGGGAATTCTACTGTCATCTCTTCTGTAGATTACATCTACAGCCTTTCCCTCATCCAGCAGCCGAGTCACTTTGTCATGGAAGGCGATCAGGTTAGTTTGGCAAGACCTGCCTTTTGTGAACCCATGTTGACTGGGCCTGATCACACATCTTGCACATGCTTCATGTAGCACTCAAGATCACCTGTTCCATGACTTTCCCTGGCACTGAGGTCAGACTGACAGGCCTGTAGTTCCCTGGATCTTCCCTGTGACCCTTCTTGTTAGATGGGCACATCAGCCTCCAGTCCAGTAGGGTTCACATGTACCATAGCTACTTGGGAAACTTAAATAAATCTTAGGAAACTGGAATAATCAGGGAAATTACTAAAAATTTGGCACATAGGTTCTCTGAAAAGAAGAAGTAATAATGGATGTCACCATTCATAAGCCACTATTTACTTTACTTCTGGAAGTTAATTTCTGAGCTTTCATGCAACATTTACCTAGTTTATTTTGTAAACTCACTGCTTTGCTGTTACCTGGGTCATGTAACTGGTCTGCCAAATGAAACAGCTGTGTTACTACTGAGTGCATGAGTGAGTTTTCTGGCAGGAGAATAGTGATTAAGTAAATAAGAGACAACTATTAATCACTGAAATATAAAAAATCATATGAAAATTTCTGAAACGTATTCTTGAAAGTTTTAATGAATACATATATTTGGTCTATAAAGAAGATGCTAAATGTTTGGGGGCATTTTAACTGATCACTTACATTGGTTCAATGAAAAAAATAGTGGACGGCTTATATTCTGCTCAGTCAGTTCCAGCCAGTACCAAAATAAATAGGAATAGCAGGATTAGAAAAGTGATTGTCTCTTTGAACTCGGCATTGATGAGATTGCACCTTGAATACTGTGTTCAATTTTGGGCTGTTCTCAGCAAGAAAGGCATTTTGCTGCTGGAGCATGTGCAAAGAAGGGCAACAACCTGGTGAACAATCTAGAACACAAGTCTTGTGAGGATTGGCTGAGAGAAATGGGGTTGTTAAGCCTGGATAAAAGGAGGTATGGTATGAGGTTCAGGTTTGGCAGCCCACCAAAGGACAATAAGAAGCCCACATAGGTGGGCCCAACACTATTCAAGGCACTGGTTTCAGGCAGTACGTTAGCCATCCAGGCTCTTTTGCATAAGATGTGCCACAAACAGCAGTGCACAAACACCCAGCTAGCTTCCTGCTGGCTGCTCAGCCTCCACAACTTTGCAACTGAACAACAACAAAATAATGAGAAAGCTTTCTTCTTCTCTTATTTGGCAATTTGGTGTCTGCATCTGTGCTCCTGGTCTCCATTTTTGAGTAGGAAGCTCCTTGTGGAAACGTTACATTTCTATGCCTACCTTCATCCTTTCGGTGTGCCTGACTCTCTGGCTTTTTTTAGACTGTAACATCAATAATTTGATAATAGTTGTTTAAATCATCAGAAAAGCAATCAAACCCTATACATTTCTTGTTTCCAAGTAAATTAATCTGTTAAGACCTTCAGACAAAAGACTGAATTGTCAAAGTTTAGTCTGAGTAATAATAAAGCTACTGTGATATTATACTTCATGGGCTCTTCAGCTGAAAGAAATCTGCATTGTACATTGAGGTAGAATCATAGAATCCTTAGTCTGGAAAGGACCTTTGAGATCATAAAGTCCAACCATGCCTGTCCACTACTAAATCATATCCCTAAACATTTAACCTATCCATCTTTTAAACACCTCCAGGGATGGGGACTCAACCACCTCCCTGGACAGCCTATTCCAGTGCATGTTACATTCTTTAGTACTGTGGTTGATCAGGTAAGGGTAATGTACCAGATCCCCTGTGAATGTCAGTAGAAAACTGCAACTAATTTTTTAGAATACCTGTTTACTTTCACAAACAGTAAGGCGCTATTTAAAGCAACAAACTTATTGGAAGGTTAAAGGACCACAGTGAAAATCAGATCTGGAATTCCTTTCAAATAAAAGCGGCAGAAGTCCTTAAACTTGGAAAATAAGGAAAAGGAAGAAAACTTCCCCAATAGTTTAAACCCAGCCAGATGACTATCCAGCTTTATACCTCACTATCTAATATTTGTAATATGCGGAATTCCAAAGGTAAAAGGGTGGAAATGGAATAGAAAATGAGAAAGATCATCAGGGAAAGCTCTGAATAGAATGTCAGAAAAGGCAAGAATGAAATGAAAATATCCAAAAGTCAAACTGAATTAGGCCATATTAAGGAGATTAAAATGAACAGACAAGAAACCATTAGTGTAGTACTAAAAGAATCAATCTTGGGGGAAATTTCACTCCATACTTTGATTAATGACATCAGCCTAAAAAGTAGACCTGTGATACCCACTGACATGATGACATGTGACATCACCAGTAAGCAAGGAGAGGAACTACAATATCGTATAAAATTTAGAAGAATGTCTACTACAAATTAGTCATTCATGGAAGTGGCTAGAAAAAATAAGTATCAATAACCTAAATTCATGAGTCCATCAGCTATTATGACTCTTGCGCATCAGCATGATCCTACCATAAAACAGGCAAATAAGACAACAGTGCATCCATCCAGATATTTCCCGAAAAAATAGTTAAGTACTGATATGAGTGAGATCTGATCTGAAGTACTGTTCTGGTCACATATTCCCAAAATGGTAGATCTAAGCCAGGCTTGTCTTTGTAAGAGCAATAATGTATTTCTAGTTAGAGTGCAACATTTCAGCGAGTGTTAACAGAAATGCTGCATTACTAAGTAATTGATAGACTCTCTATGGTTTCAAAATTGCTTTCTGAAAAGCAGGGGGAGAATGCAAATGTAGCATTCAAAGCATTTTAAGCTCTCACAAGAACTTAAACAAATGCTCTTCCCAGTCAGCATGGCAAGACGTTTTACTGAATTCACAGTTGGCTCTTTGGCCAGTGGTGGCTAACATATAATAATTAGGGCAAAACCAGCATGACTGCTGTTTAAGTGAGTCATGAAGGACAAGGAATTGATATGTTTTATAATTTTTTTGTTTTCTATTTTTCTGCTTATGAAGCTGGAGTTCTTGGGGTGGCAATCAGATATATCTTGAAGTGAAATATTTTCAAGAGAGTGGTATTTCTGAGAAGAAAAAAAAAATCTTTTCAACCCTTAGCGTTAACAACAAAGCCAGAAGACACTGGATGAAAGAAGGAAGGGTTCCTAAAGGAATACTATGAAAGCCATTAAAACACTATTTATAAACCTAGGTGACAAATAGCAATACATCATTCATAAAAAAAATCAACATCTAGTTTGGATTTGATTTGGTGTGCAAAAGAAAAACAAAAATCAGGAAGAAAAGCCAGTATAATTCTCCATAAAGGAAATATATATAAGTTTTGGACAGAATGAAAATGATTAATTTTAGACATTTCAGAATGTTCCATTTGACCTGTTAACACTTAAAAGACATTTGTAGTGTACATGAGGATGGACTCCTCTATAAAAACATCCAGGAAACAGTTTTGGGGTTTTTATTTGGTTTTCCTTAGCACTTTGTATTCCAGTGTTATGCTTGTTCTCAGGGCAGCTTTCCCACTCCCCATCTAGACAGATATTGTCTTGGAGCACTGAAAGGTAGTGTGGTTAAGTGTGTCACAACAGAGGAAACAGAGGGGTGAGGAATTGCTGAGGAGTAAGAAGAGATAAGGTCCCAGTTTGGGCTGTTTCATGGTCAGAGGATTGCACCTCAGAAAGTACTAATGAGTACTTTCAAATTCAGTGTAAGAGCCACCATCCAGCTCAAAAGATTATACAGTATTTGGAGATCAACCTCGTGGCCACAGAAAATGAAAAATATTAAAACCCATTTGCTACTTCTACACAGACAAAAAAAGCAGTACACAAATGTAGATATTAGGAGTCTGGAGTTCTTGCTTTATCTTGAATTACTGGTATTTACCAACATGACATTTTTCCATGCTTAGCATTTCCTCTTCCTGTTCCTGCTCATCAAGGGAAGTGTTGTTTCTAACACTTGTTCCTCCCTTGAACTGACAAAGATGACCTAGGGGCATTTAGCTATAATTACTTGCCCTAACGACAGGTTCTTCCTTTGGAATGCCTCTGGTGACCTCTGACAATCCTTAGGGTGCGTCTCAGGAAAACTAATACTGATCTGTTGCAATTCAATGCTTCTCCCACTCCCTGTCAGTAGGTGCTGTTGCAGGCTAGACTGCAGCTGTCTGCAGTGATTTAAACGCTGCACTGGTTCCAAATACGCACTGGCTGGTGAACAAAAAATGTCCTCCTGAGGCAGTGCTGGGAGAAGAATCCCTACCAGTGCACACTAAGAAACAAGGACAACAAAACCTCCACCCCTGCCTTGACATCATAGTGTCTTTTATTGTTCTTTTCCCCATCTTCTATACTGCAACAGCATTACAACATCTCCTCCCAAAGGCAGGACAAGCACCTGCCTCCAGTGCTAGAGAACTTTTATACTCTACTGCTGCAGCACCTGCAATTATATCAACACCTGATAATGGTGATGTCTTGACTGAATGTAAGTTAAGACTCACACCAAAGCCTCTTCCTCTGCAGAAGTACTTCTGCCTCCTTGTTCCTTGCTGAACAAAGCACAGGTATTTATAGTTAAGGAGTTCACTGATACCAAGCAGCAGTCCTTCCACTGAAGATTCTTACATGAAACTCTCCAGAAAAGCACTCGGTGAGATTTCCAATAGGAATTTCTTAGTAAAAAGATGCTGTTGGAAGAGGCTCACTATGTGTCAGCTTCTTCCCTAGTAGATCACGAAATAGGGTTAGCTAAGTTCATACTGACTTCCCTGACCACCTTTGAATCCTCAGTGTGTCATAGCACATCACTTAACCTGCAAAGATGAAGTGGCATGAGAGAGCAGCAACTAAGAAGGCACTCCTCTGTTAAAAGTATATTGATGCTTTAATATCCATAATTCCCTAAGGCACGTATTCAGAATGTTTCTTAGCAAAAGATGCAGTATCTTGCTTATAACTGTTTTAGAGCTCAATCTTCCTACCTTCAAACTATACCAACAAGGCCACAGCTATTCTCAAAGCAGTAGAGAGATTTACTCCTAAAACAGTAAGGTAAAGCAGCAAGCTGTCTAATGTAATTATTTTCATTGTGGTAGAAAATAAAATATCTCAAGAAAAGTGGGGACATACAAAGTCTCTAGTCTTGTGTACTTTGCAGACAACGTCATAGCCTTAAGCTAAATGTGACTGTGTTTTTTCCCCTCCAGATATGCTCAGTAGGGGTGGGAAACAAAATCACAGAGCATATGTGGAATTAATTTCTGCTCTTTAGGAGCCTCTAATAGTTCAGGAGGCTCCCATCTCTCTCCCTATCCAAACTTTGTGCCTCTTACGGCTTCTATCACTGTTTTCAGTATGGCTCAGCATGCTCTCCCACTCTCTTCCTTCTTGCAATTATAACCAGCCTCTGACTACTGGGTTGCAGCAGAGCTTTTTCATTTACATGTACTGCTGATTCTAGGGATGGACCCTTTTATCAAAACAAAAATTACTCCATCTCCAGCAGGCTTTATATTCAGGCCCTTCACAGAAGGGAAATCGGAATGACATGTCCAGCAGACATGAAAGAAGCAAACTCCACGAGGTGCACAACTGCAGCCCAAGGGCAGTCAGTACCAAATCCTTTCCAGACTGACAGCAGTAGCAAACCAACATGTTAAGAGAAACTACTCACCAGAACCTGCATTAGCAGTGTTCAGAAGAGGTACTACAGCAAATATCACTAGGCTAAACAGTTCCTGCCTTTCCTCCCTGTGGTATAATAGATCGATTAGGCCCTGTGAATGGCAAAATAAACTTGGATTTTTTGCAAAAGTGAGCAGTTGGCAAAAGGAGAAGCTGGCAATGGACAACTGCATCTGTTAAAACAGATAGACTGGATGGTGATCTCACATTCATATTAACTAAGTGGCATCTGGGGTGAGTCGGAGGCCTCACAGCCTGATGTTGCTTCAGATAAAAAACAAAGACACCTGCAAAGCACTTACCAATTTTCCAAGCTCCCTCTCTTTCATGATGAACAGCTGAGTCCCTGCTTCTTATGACACAAGCAGCCTTGTCAAGTTCCATTCAACAATTACTAACAGACTCAGTCCTTACCTCACCAAGAGACACCAAAAAAGGTTTTCAAAAGGTGTAAAATTAATACCTGAAAACTCTTCTTTGGAGAAGAAAAAATGACTGCCTTACCTGACAGATCAAAGGGCCTAAACCTCTTGTCCTCGACCAAGAAGAAATGTCTTGCTGAGAATCTCATGCCTCTGACTTTGTCAGATGTTTCCCCGGGAGAATGACTACTAACTCAAGTTTTTGCTATTATGTTCTTTAAATCTAACTGTTAACTGGTTATAAGTGTTTAAATGCTAACGCGGAAGTGCATTTATCAAGGCAATCCCAAAATTGTTTTAATCTGTAACCTGAACTGAACTACTCACTCCCTCCAGCATTGCAAAACTGGTGGGTTTGCTGCAAGTGCCTGCCCCATTTGGGCTATGAACTACATTTATTAACCCTGTGAGTAGCAAAGGAGACTCTCATAGGTAACCAGGTTCTGACTTGTGGCAAAAACATGTATAAGCACACACACATAATCCTTTAGTCATAAACCATTGGCCAAACCTGAGATTTTTAATCTTGTGACTCGATGGGAGGGTCTCCTTAGCCATCTGTCAGAATCTCAACTGTTTAAAGTGAAACTCCCCACACCTGCTTCCCCTTCCTGCAGCTCTGACCTGCTGTGCTTCTGCAGCTGCATTCCTCATAACAGAACCACCATCAGCAAACACCTATTCTCTTCATACTTCTCACTCGTTTCATTTCCAGACCCTCATCCTGCAAAGTCTCCAGTTCTCTCCCATGTGAACCAGAACTAACTTCCCTGCCTTCTTCTCTAAAGGTGTTCACTGAGCTAACTTGCTTCGGAATATCCCGTTTCCTCAGTCTGTGGCCACTGCTACAAGTAGGGCCCATTTGAGGTGGCTTATGGTAGAGTTATTGTTCAGATATGTGACATTCTACTTGAAAGATTCCTTTTTAATCTCATAGAAGGAAGGTGGAAGGCTTCCTGCTGTGAAATAAATCAATAAATAATTACTGCTTCATATAGCAGTGCACCATGAACCACTAGCACAGACATTCAGATGACACAGATAAAAACCAGTGAAGTTGAAAGAATCCTTGCTTGACAGCCCTCAGCCTGGTAAATACTTGTCATCAAAGAGCAAGAAGCATGCCTGCTGTTTTAAGGCAAGTCCCATAGAATAATGGTATTTTGCATAGCATTATATGTTCATGCAATGGAAGAGATGCAGAGAAGAAAAAAATTATGTTACTATCTATATCTCCTTTATTTCCTTTACTTTGCTCTGTCTCAAGTTCCCCAGGGAAGCTTTGGCTGCCCCTTCACTGGAGGTGTTCAAGGCCAGGTCGGATGGGGCCTTGGGCAGCCTGATCTAATGGGATGTCCCTGCCCATGGCAGGGGGGTTGGAACTAGATGATCTTTACAGTCACTTCCAACCCAAACTATTCTATGATTATGTGATTCCTTTTACATTTAATTTCATTACAGTTCTCTTAACCCTTATTGTCTTTCTCTGAGCTTTTACCAAACACACTTGACTTGGTTTAGTGTTTGATAGGAATGGTTGGACTAGAAGATCCGATGGGTCCCTTCCAACCTGGTTGTTCTATGATTCTATGATTCTAATTGCTAAATCTCAGCTCAATAGAGGCAAGGCTGCTGCAACTCCATGCCCCCAGGCTCAGCCAGCAGGAAGGGTAGCGCACATAGTCTTTTATAAAAAAAGAGCACACACAAATTCACCTACTGCAAGCATCATGCATTTCTTGCACACCAGTGGCTAAAACTGAAGCAATTCTGCAACTGATACCCTCTGGACAGGAAAAGCATACAACTGAGTCGATTAGACTCAGACTTAGTTTCACTCACCAAACTGCAAAGTCTACCTTCCCTGTTTTGTTTCTTCACTAGAATGATTGATAAGAGCACCAGTGTTTTACAATTAACACAGAAAATGGTGTGCTTAGCATTTTCTTCATCTCAGACTAAGTACTAAACACGGAGTACACATTACTTTTATGGCTCATGTATGTCTAAACAAAAGTCCATCTTTATACTAACAATGCTAACTATTCTGTATTTTGCTTTTGGGAACACTGGTAACTGTGACTTTCAGAGAATTAGTTAACATAAACCTGTGTGGTTCGGCAATATATTGAAGAACAACAGAAAGGAAAACCTTGGTTTTTGCATTTTTTCAAATAGTATAACTGAAAACAAAACCAACCTCAATTAGTACTGTTTTGTGGCCAGTAAAATCAAACATCTAGAATGTAAATTAGGAGGACTCAATGAGACAAAAATGGATTCAAATATGATCTGACATTCTGGTTACCAAATTAGCTATATCAGAATAGAGGCAGTTATTTCAATTTACCTGACTGCATAAATAGAGCTCTCGCTGCCACAGTACTGGCAGTGACACTTTGCTGAGGAACAGGAAGGCTCACACATTCCCATGTTCCAGCTAAAATGAATACATTTATTTGTAAATAACAAACAAACAATACAAATAACAACAACAAAAATCCAAAACCCCAAGATCTCTAAGAATATTTCAAGGTTTGGGGACAAAGAGATGTTGTTCAGTACAAAATCTCTGAATAAACTAGAAATACAATTTCTGCTAATTTACAGTCTTTCAGCTTGTGCACAAGCCAGACCTCCCCTTTTTTACTTAAGAATACAAAAGGTATAAAATATTTAAAATGGTTCTTGAATGTGGAGAAAAGAGCAGAGAACAGTGGGGGAGTCTCACTAGGTAAACTATTGTCCTTATTCTGTTACTGTCATGTTTTGTTGTATTTTTCCTTTTACAGAGTCACCTACTCTTGCAAATAATAATAAAAAAAAAACAACCAAGGACAAAGTGGGGGTTGTGTGGAATGATGTTCAGAAAGCTGGTGTTAAAAGTAATAAAAAGGGAAGGTGTGGGAAATAGAAATCTCTCACCTCTGAGAAACAACTGAATGATGTTTGAACAAGAGTAGGGTGTGATGTGTTCTCTCAGCAGACTTTTATAAATTTCTAGTTATGAAGTGCTCATTGACCCATGAACATAGCTTGATAGATTATGGCTTATGCCATCAGCAACTTCACTTGAAAAATCAGTTTCCTCCAACTTCTGTGAATATTTTTTTCCATTCAATGAGGAAAAAAAAGACTAGAAAAGCATTCATATTATATGGAAAGTGGATCTGTATATTCACAATAGGAGACAGGAGAATATTGCATGATAATTTAATAAAAAATATCAAGCTTTCCAAATTTGTTCTCTCTGAAAAAGAAGAAATTAACCACTAAACGTATTATCTAGTTAGATTTACTGGATGCACACTGCGACCTTTCAGCCAAGTTACTAGTCTTCAGCAGAGATTTAACAGTCAGTTGCTAGCCAGCTGCTGCTGTTAAAGGAGATTAATTTTCCTTCCACATGCCTGAGTTTGATACAATGCATAGCTAGAGATCTAATGAAGGCAGCCGCTTGAAGAATGTGACAAGGAAGATGATCAGTCTGATCTTTCCGGTCTATATTATGGCTCAGTGCATGACTGATTTTTTTTTTTTAATTCAGTGGGCAAAGCAGTGAAAATGTGTTTCAGGTAAAGCCAAAAGTAAGATTTGACACAGTACTTTTCACTTGAAATCATGCATTTCAATAAGTTTAAAGCAAAATTATTTCATCACACTTTCGACTTTTTTGGTTGAAATGGAAGGCTAGATAAGCAGAGATACACCTGCACGTCTATGATCTGTATCCAAAACTTACATTGTTAAATTGTTCTTCCTATTTTATGACCATCTCATTCCTCTGGAGAGTGGGCTTCAAATACCCTCTGTGCACTTTCAGAGCATTTCCCGAAGCTTTAAAACGTGACCTATTCTTGTGCAGGCTTGTCTCCATTTTGTTTTTAACAGTTTCATTTCATGGCATCTACCTAAATAATCATTTGAAGAGGAAATGGAATCCAGATCTTCTTGACTGCACAGTAGATCATTGTCACATTATGTCCTGGGGTGGAGGAGTATAATTATTAACACAGAAGAGCTTCAGCAGGAAAGTCCAAGAAAAAAACATTCAAAATTCTCTTTGTTCATTGTTTATCTATCTATCTGTCTTAGACATGGGAGACTACTCAGTAAATCTTGTGACTGCAACAAGCTTCTGAAAAGGATTTGCTACCTCCTCCAAACTGTTTCTACAAATGTTGCCAGACAGAGAAATATTTTGGATACATTTCAGCAAATGTTATTGTGGAACTGCTTTTAAAATTGAAGATCCAAAAGTATTCAACAAATTTTACATAATAGCAAAGGTTTAAGATTGACTAAAACTCTAGTTTTCCGAAAATGGAACTATTGCATTAGAAAACAATTCTCAACCTTGGTAACATATTGTGAATCAGCCAAACCCTGGAAATCCTGCAAAAGAGGTGCTATCAGGAGATATCAGGCACAAAAGAAAAGCTATCAGGAAGCTCATAAAAGATAAAATAAAGAACAGAGTAGAATGATGTTCAAAGGAACAGAGATGATGGTTAAAAATACTAAATTGTATAGCCAGGAGACCAAGCATAACACCAAAGGGAAAAAAAATGCACCAAACCCACCAGTCCAGAGTCAGTAGAAAAAAAATCAAAAGGAGAAGCTGAAAGTCAAATGGAAGAAGAGTCAAAGCTAACAGAAGAGAATGAAATGCAAAAGGAAATCAATTGAATTTGAAATAAAATCATGTTCTCAACTGATCCAGGGTTTCAAGTCATCTAATCTGCAACCACTGTAAAGTAAATGGTTGCAATTGATAGACTGTACCAAAACTAAGTATTTAAAAGGAAGAGGGTAAGAGGTGAAGTATACTGTACGCATAGAGAAAGATTTACTTTTAGATTTTTTTTACATTTTTAGTTAAGTAAAAGGAGTCATGGCGGAAAATAATTAGGAATATTAACTATTCATTACTACATAAACTCAATAGCCCTGTTATGTAGTGCTATGACTAATACTATGATTACAACACTCCAAATGTTCGTTATCACAGAATTACAGAATCACTAGATTGGAAAAGACCCACTGGATCGAGTCCAACCATTTTTATCAATCACTAAACTGTGCCCCTCAGTACCTCATTCACCTGTCATTTAAGCACCTCCAGGGAAGGTGAACACTGGCACCTGTGTATGCACGTGCCATTTTTCAATCTGACAGAACTTGCTAATATTTTGACTAAGAAATCACGTTTTTCTTTAGAAATTCTCAACATCTTTGATAAATCTTTGGGTTTGCTGATACAGTCACTTAGGAAGCATTCACTTCTGCAGCAGTCAATAAGTTTCCCTACACTCCGTGCTTTTGCCTGTTCCCACGTGACAAAATATGTAATAACTTTTAAATTACTGAAATACTACATTTGTGAAGAGCCAATTTTTAGTCTGTTCCACTCATCTTACATAAGATAAACTTCCTTTGCAGGAAGACACATCAGTCATCACATTAATCAGGGCTGTAAATTTGTTGCTTTGAGAAAAGCAGTTAATCACTGCGCAAGCAATGCAGCAGATTTCCGTTAGAACTTTATTTATGACTTCATAATCTAATTCTCTCGCTCACCAGCAAGATTTTTTTGCTCTTCTGTTCATTCAGCTTAATGTTCCTTCCATGATATTGCTCTTTTTATCATACTTTTTGTTATTTATTGCTAAATTTGTTTATAGGTGTTATACATAAGTTGTTACAAAACAAGATATATGTTTCATTCACTACTGGAACTAAATATAACATTGGACTTCTGCTCTTACTAATAATCGCAGGACTTCTAAGTATCCAGACAAACTGATGTCCTACTGTGCTATTTTCTGTACAACTTCAGGAGATATACAAAGGAGCTGCTCAGCAAAGCTTATTACCAAAAACACTCAGACTGGAAAAGGGATGCTAGAGCCCATTCCAATGAAATTGTAGAAACCATGTCGTATATTTTATCTCCATTCACTTTTCCACAGTTAATATTCTTGTTTCAGCAACATATGCCTTTCCTCATTAGAAAATATCTCCTAATTTCAAGTTTAAAATCTCTTAATATTCACATTATCTCTGTTTATTTCCTAAGTTTTTTTCATTTTGCTAAGGATTTTTTCTTCCCTGGTGCACTGATCGTTTCAGAAAATTCATCCTATATCATTTCCATCTTTGTTCCACTAGGAGCAAGCCAGGCTTTTCTCATTTCCTTCCACAGCAGCACTGGCTTCCCCTTCTCCTGGTCAGCTTAGCACTTGTGCCAAACACTTTCAAACATAACTGGTCAGGTTTTTACACAGTATTCCCACTCTCTACTGGAAATGCATATGTCCTATACTTCGAAACAAAGATGAAGCGTCTTTCTGGCAAGTTAGTGGTCCAACCAGGAAAAGTATTCAAGCAATCACAGCTAGCTGGCATCCAGAATAAGCCTCCCGACATTTTTTTGAGTAATGATATGTGTAATATGCCAATGTGCTACAATTTGACCTATGCAGAACTATTGTAGCAAAGACAGTTAGGAACACAGTCATCTAAAAACTATCAATTTTTTCTTTTCCTATGATAAGTCTTCTATCATATGATTTCAAGATATGAAAAAAGATATTAAACTAAAGAATATTGAAATAAATATGTTTAATATTGCCTGCTACGATATCTTCCCATTTTTCAAACTCGGACTATTGCATTTAAACATTCCCAACCTACGGCTGAAGAAAAAAGTCACATCTAAGAAACTGACACAGCTCATAACACAAAAGATATATATATACATGCGAACATACCCAATTTGTTAAAAAAAGATAGAGACACTTTAGAATCATTTTTTGAAACAGATAAGCACTTTAAATTTGGGCTGAAAGTACCAATATTTGCTAAAATATGACAATGTCTACAATGTCTACCATTGTCTTCTCCTGTTCCAAACAGCTGAAGTGGGATACGCTTACACATCATAATAGTACTTTAACATTCTAAATAATTCATACTCTCATTGTAGAGGGAAGACCTAGATAATATCTGTTCCAGAAAAAGTCTCTGTTAGAATATTAATGGAAATGTAGCATAAAGAGCATATGAATGGTATGTTATACAATTAATTAGTTCACCACAAGTGGTTTGCTTCATTAACTAATTGCTAGACTAAGTAATTTAAACCTTACAACTAATTCTAGTGACCTAAGTGTTTTACCCTGTTTAGCTATACTTGTGTCATGTATACTGCAGGTTCTGCTGGATGCTGGAAATAGCCAAGACCAACATATTTGAATACTGACTTGGCACTTCCAGCAAACAGTATTGAATAATCATCATAATCCTTTCTGGACAGCCAACAGAAATTGGATTAGATGAGAGGCAAGTGGACCTGCACACAGCTCTAACAACAAATGCCCAAGAAGCAATGCATTCCATCTTCAGATATGTCTCTCAAGTGATTTTACCTTTCCAAGGGGCTCCAATGAACAACAGCCTCTAAAAGAAATCACAGAAAATTTAACACTGGAAGAAGTACAGACGCACTTTTTTTTTTCCTTTCTTTTGAGGTTCTTTTGATTTATCTTAAGTTAAAAGAAGAAAAAAACTAGAACAATCTGAAGTCTACAAACCAGGTAGGATGCTCTCAGTACTCTTACCTTAGATGTTAACAGCAATCGTCTCACAGACTTTATCGGTAGATAAATTTTGCATGCTTTTCAGGTGAACCCCTGATTACCTGCAAGGAACAGAATATACTGAGGAATCTGTACTGAAGAAATATTTGAGTGCATTGCTCTGATTTGGATCAGCCCATAGATAGTGAGATTTACCATGAGCTACTTCTGTTAAAAGCTACAAGATTAGATCTGGAGCTGACTAATAACAATAAGTGTACCACAATTTATTACAATTACAGTTTTAATGGGTTTCTACAGACTGTAAGTCTTTTAAATCACTCTTGGAGCACAATGCCTTGTTTTATTCCACAATGCCTCAGCTGGACATTTAAGAGCCAAATTGTTCTCTAAGTAGCTGACAGATGTGTGATAAAGTAGAGATATAGAGAAGGCAAAGAGAGAATTACCTGCAGTTCCTTTCAAAGACTAAAAATACAGTTTGTGGCTTTTGGTGGATTAACTAATGTTTACTCCTATAACTGGCTTCATCAATTTGTATATTAATTCTCATCATAGCAGCTATATTTACATAAATAATAATAACTTTAGGACAATTATTCAAGTGTCTGATTCATAAACAAGCAAATTTTCAATGCCAAACCATTCCCTATTGAGCCATCTAAGGAAAGGGAGGGGGGAAGAAATATGCACAGATCAGAGCTGAATGTGCAGTTGTGACTATTTGTACCGTCAGGCAGGTGATTATTTTTCTAGTATAACCATTAGAGAACTATAAACTCTGATGATATGTTTGCTCTCTAACCTAGGGTCTAAGAAGATGAATCTTAGACAGACTTACTATCTGTATGTGCATACATCTATACTCTTGTCTACTCTCAATAATTTTCTAATAAGCAACCAAGCAAAACAGATATTCTGATTATACTAAGTTCCTGCAGGGACTTCCAAGATAATTTCGTGAATCCACAATGCCACAGTCAGATTAGCTCATACAGTGAAGTGAACACTTGTAATGACAACAGAAAATTTAAAAATAAAATCTTCAACAAATATATCACACATTGCTGAATATATCTGGTGGATTGAATGTCATAGGAAATTCTGTTTCCATTCCCCTGACATTAACAAAAACTTGGGATCTGCAGAGGTGGGAAGACGAACGTGTCCTGTTTTATCAGGAAGGACTGTTTAGTTTAAGCTTAACACTACAGAGAAACTGGTAGTTGCATTATTTGTTCACACCTACCAGTAGTTCCACCACACAGAGGATAAATTTGTACCTAAATAACACAAAATGTGTGTCCACCTCCCAGGACAGCTTTTTATACTATCTGAATTAGAAGTATAAAGCTTAAAATGCTGTTTGTTGTTTTTTGGTTTTTTTCATTAGAGCACTCAGTTTCTCTATTCCTCATCTATGCCTGATTGAAGCAGTTTTCTTATTAATTTTGTACTGCAAATACCACTACAAAATTATAATTCATTTCAAAGTTGTATTAAAAAACAACCACATCCTTCACTAGCTTTTTTCCATCATGTTGTCCATGCTCTGATAAAGGGGCCAATAGTCATGGTGACACATAGCTACAAATGGCAAAATGTAATTTGAAGTTGTGATAAATAACTAATCTCCTAACAAACTAGTTGCCTTATTCCCTTTAAAGCTCTTAGTGCCAAGACATGAACTAACTCAGCCCCTTTTGAACATTCCATTAAACATTCACTTGCATTTCTAGGTCTCAGTGTACTTCTGTCAACCTCCAGCTTTGTACTTTTCTCTGAGGCTCAGTTCTGAGCTGGCAGTACAATTGCATTTATACATGTATAAGGAGTTGTCAGTGAAAAATCATTTGCATGCACTGGTACAATAACTTTCCAAAATGAAGATGAGTGTTGAGAAGCTCAGAGGCAAAAGTAAAAGGAAAGAAAAAGAAAGAGAGAGAGAAAGAGAGAGAGAAAGAGAGAAAGAGAGAGAGAAAGAGAGAAAGAGAGAGAGAGAGAGAGAAAGAGAAAGAGAGAGAGAGAGAGAGAAAGAGAAAGAGAGAGAAAGAGAAGAGAAGAGAAGAGAGAAAGAGAGAGAAGAGAGGAAGAGAGAGAGAAGAGAGAAGAGAGAAGAGAGAGAGAGAGAAAGAGAGAGAGAAAGAGAGAGAGAAGAGAGAGAGAGAAAGAGAGAGAGAAAGAGAGAGAGAAAGAGAGAAGAGAGAAAGAGAGAAAGAGAGAAAGAGAGAGGAGAAGAAGAGAAAGAGAGAAAGAGAGAAGAGAAAGAGAGAAAGAGAGGAGAGAAAGAGAGAAAGAGAGAAAGAGAGAAAGAGAGAAAGAGAGAAAGAGAGAAAGAGAGAAAGAGAGAAAGAGAGAAAGAGAGAAAGAGAGAAAGAGAGAAAGAGAGAAAGAGAGAAAGAGAGAAAGAAAGAAAGAAAGAAAGAAAGAAAGAAAGAAAGAAAGAAAGAAAGAAAGAAAGAAAGAAAGAAAGAAAGAAAGAAAGAAAGAAAGAAAGAAAGAAAGAAAGAAAGAAGAAACAGACCCACGTATGCATTACATCTCCAGAACTGAAGCATGATTAAAGAAAAATTAGTAGCAACAATAACTGTGTAACTCTATAATTTAAGAGCTCACCACAAGAAATTATATCTTCATCACTCAATAATTAGCTAAAATCTATTGACCAATAAATACATCCACTGGCGAATGATAGGTCAAAGTCCCCAGACATGAAAAAAAATCAGAATGAAAATTCCCAAGGCACATTCAGTTATCTTGGAATATTAGGTCCTTGGTATCTCTCACAAGCTGGCTCCAGCAAGGGAACAACACATTACTATTTTCTGATGGTTTTAGTGGTGTAGATAAGTCGTCTTTCTACATTTGTTTAAAATTTAGACAACTCTGTAGAGAAATTTACTATATCTTGGTTTTAACTGTAATTCAGATCTTTGTGCTGTGCATTTACTTTGTCACTGACTGGCCTGCAAAACTGGAACAATTCAATGTAATGTGACAAAATTCCGTTATTTCTACAGTCTGAGGGCTTGACAAGCAGCTTGTACGACAAGCTGTGGAACCATTCTGATCCAAATCCAAATGTCAGAAGAAGAATGCTGCTACTTAAATGGAACCTAAACATTTAATATTCAGGGAGCATCTTTATGAACATGAGTTTTAGGTATCAGCCTGCCAAAGGGAGTTTAATAAGCTTTGGTTACACTTTTTCTAAGATAAATAAAAAATGATGAAAATAGATTTTTCTCTTTTTTTGATAAAGAGGGTTAACTTAGACTTAAATCATGCTTCCACCATCTACTGAATGTCAGTAGCTGGAACAGCATATGTCAGCACTTTTTGGCTTTTTCTTCTATTTTTTTTAATACTCATAAGTGATCGCATAAGGAAGCTGCAGAAAAAAAATTCAGATAAGAAATGAAACATTACATTTAGAACTTGTTTTCATTTTGCCTTCTCCCATTCCTGTAGCTTTCTGTCCCTGAGGGACACCTGCACACTTCGTCTCCGCAGTTCCATGAAACACTTCGATAGCCATATATTATTCTGTAAAGGGAGCTGAAAATGTGAAGTGCATTAATTATATTGGAGAGACTGTGACCAGAGATATTAAAAAATCAGAACTACCTACTTGTCTTTCATTAGAAAGGCACGAAGCACATTCCAATGAAAAGTTGCCTGTTTGAAGGACTTCTCTTCTGAGCCAGAAGAAGCCACAAGTTGTCTGAACTGGGAAGGATGGAAGTAATGAAGACCATGATTCATTTTATCTTTTGTGGTATTTACTGATAGTCAAATGCTAAGCAAGAGAGGGACTCTGACTCAAGCAGAGATGTGCATGAAGCACTACTCCAACAGAAAAAAACAAAGGGAATATGGATGTCTTTGCAGTAAGATGGATCTGTGAGAGATACTGCTCCTTCATGCTCTGAGAAGCATCTAAGAAATCTATTAAATTTCTACAAACTATACAAAATTAGAAAGCCTTGCTCATTATCTTCCAGGTTGTAAAACAGCTCTGGTCACACTGGTGTGGAGAATTTTCATCAAGATCTTGGGACATGAAGGTGGTCTGGGAGTTTAGACAGGCAACAAAAATGCCCACATTCCAATACTTAAGCTAAGTATAAAGCATTTGAGGACTGCAAATAAACCATATTTTAGATCTTAACACAGCTCTAAACATTGGGCATTACAATAATGCTTTTACTATTAGAAAGATACCAAATACCTCTGTACAGCAAAGTTACTTTGATCGACTTCTTAACAGCTAATACAAGAAACCATAACAACAGACTGCAGGAACTATATTCCTTGTGATTTATATAAGATTGGATGCTCTAAACACTTTCGTGTTTTCTGTGTTTTCTGTCATTTTATCTAAAACCATTTACAGACCTTTTAGTGTTAACCTAAAATATATTTCATCATTTTAACCCATTTAATTATTTTTTTATTTAAAACAATTAATTACTCAGAATTACAAAGTAATTGTAAAATACTTTTAAAGAATTTCTTCCTGAGCTGTCTCTATAATTTTTTAAATAAAGGATATCACTGGGGCAACCTACAGTCACATGACATTTTAATATACAACTTGTGGCATAACCATTCACACATTTGTGCTTTTAGTGGTACTTGAGTTCTAGCCTTATACTTTATAAGAATAAGCATTCTATTGTATCATAATTCACGCCCTGTCATACCCATAGCAGACAGAGAATTTGAATTTAAATACACTAGAAGACTGAGCGAAGAATGACAGCTCAATTGTAACCTTATGAAACGTGTAATATAATCCACTCTTTTTCTAAGATATTCCAAGGACTGTCAACACAGGGTAAATGGAGAGAGAAAATACAAGTGGTTAGGAGAAACAAGGTGAAAGAACGGAAGAGATTTACTTATGAGAAGTACAATAAGCATGGAAAAGAAAACAGAATCATACCCATTAGATAGCTAGGACAATAATACAAACTAAACACAAGAAATACCATATTTTCAACTTCTGTCCTGCATCAGTGCTGTATAAATGCAACATGTACCACACATCCAAACACTACAGTTCTAACTATTCTACCATCTTAACAGAGCATAGGTACATCCTTCCTTTCCTATACCACTCACTTTTGGGGGCAAAAAGAGAACATCTGTTTTCTTTAAACAAAATGCAGAGGAATAGTCTGACCAGTTAAACTGACATGTCCATAAACTGAGAAAGTACGAACCATTACAAAGCACAGGAGCACAAAAGCACAATACCAGGTGGGAAGGTAAAAATGCATATCTGCTAGTAAGCTTTGGAGGTCTTCTGTTGTTAATCATCAGAGTTGCTCATACACCTTGTTTATACATCTAGTAAAAAAATCCGCATCAGTTACATTTGTATATGATGCCTGGTTATTGGTATCTGCATATTCAGTAAGTTGTCTCCACCCATTTGGTAATGAACAAGAATGCATGTGCCCATAACAATAAAATAATTTATGGTACTAGCACTCAAAAGCAATCTCATCAGAGTCTGGAGCAGAGGCCAAGCACTGAAGATCCTGTATCCACAAAGGAGTTGATAATTCATAAACCAATTACAGATAGATATCTAGTTCTGGAAACCTCTGTACTGAGGTGACCAAATTTTTACATTTTCTAGGGTAACTGCTTTTTAAAATTAAAGATATTAAGATATATTTTTTTAAAAAAATTAGGTCTAGAACAGAATTGTTCAGAAAACAGTGAGAAAATATTACAACAAAAATGTACCTTTTTTGTTATAACTCGAACACCTAATGCTTTTCAGTTTGCAGATTAAATTTCAGTATACAAATGAAAAAAAATACCCACTGAACCAGCTACCCCTCTTCCTTTGAATAAAGGCACTACATGTCAGTTTAAGATAAAGCTCCATAGCAAATTTTTTAGGTATTTTTACAGTCCTCTAGTTTTGGAAATGTCTGATAAGCCTGAATGGGCTCATACACACACATGAACTGGACGTCCCAAGTTAAAAAACCAAACACCAGCATCTGAGAAGCTAGGAAAATAACCCTCAACATATCTTTATCTAGGAGAATAATTTGACACTGTGCAATTGTTTATTGCAGACATGTAATTCTTCTTAAGTATTGTAGTAGACTGTCTTCCTCACTCCTCTTATAATATATGGACTTGATAGATCTTTTCATAAATGCATAAATTTTTACCTTAAATCATGAAGAGTGAGTAGCTTTTATTTAAAAACCTGCTTTTTTAGAAGCCTTCCTCTTCCTCTCCTCTTGTCCTGCAGTCTAAAATGCATGTAATCTTTTAATATGGGCTTATCATAAACTGTCAAGCCAATTATTAATAGCATCAAGAGGTGGAATAAGCAGTGTGGTAGAGGGAGACAGGAGATAGCAGCAGACGGGAGGAGAGCTGAGGATAGTATGCGGCAATGTATACTGAGCCCACCTTGACCCACTTGAAAGCTTCACTTTACGTACATGATGCATTTGCAATGTCCACACTCAGCAGATGTGTCACCATGAAAAATGGTACTTGAAAAAAGTATTTCTATGTTCTCCTTAACCTACACAGGAAGTAATGTGCCAGCATTGCATGGAAAATTGCAGGCAGTATTTGGCCTAATGCATTCACCAAACTCACAAATATCCCCACAGAACGTGCTGCTTTACTCCTGTCACCTTACCCCTCGTGCAGTCTGTCAAATTGAAAGAAGGTTATGCTCCTGTACTAAAAAGCTCAGATTAAGACGAATAATGCTGTAAATTTCTCTGTGTGGGACTATGTAAATACATCTGTTTGCACATCTGGAGCTGTACATGTCAGAGGCCTAGTCCAGAACCCACTTAAGAAGAAACATAAGAAGAAAAACTCAATAGGTTTGGTATTGGGTCCTAACATTAGACAAGACAACACAGTATGAAATATGATGAGTCAGGTTTAGAATATACTACTACAAAATAGTTACTAAATAATGACATAAATCATACATTCTGATTCTCATTTTCTTATAATAAAGAAAAAATAGCCTTCTGTAAGAAAGAAATTTCAGTATATCCCTTTCCAACAGCAATAAAAATACACATTGCAAATTTTATTCTCTGAAAGTAAGAAGCACATGAGGCACTTAAAGTGATTTTAAAGATACAGAATTATGAACAATACAAGTATTCATGTCAGTATTTTCAATAAATATTCCAATTCCTTAACAAGTAATTAGTTTATTAACTAAATAATTAGTTTAATTACTTTTTACTTAAGTAGGACATGTCATTCCCTGTCACACTTCCTAAAGAAAAAACTAGTGGGTCTTAACAAAAAAAGTTAGAACCTCCATCTCTAACAAATTCAGCAGATATTTTTAGAAAACTTTTCTTGTAACTACTCTGAGTGCTTGATACAGTTGGACTTAATTACGAAGTGTTGAGCTTACTTTTGTCTTCAATTTCTTTAGAACTGCTAAGAAAAATATACCTTCATTATTTCTATGTGAAAGCATGAGTATGGAAGACAAACTTTTTTGAGTTCCCTTTCCAAAACAGGACATGACTGTACCTGATTAGTGGCAGAGGCCAACTCATTGATTTTTTAAAAATTTTCCAATTATTAAAAGGCAGGTGCATAACACCAGAAGACAACCTGAAGAGAAATAATTACACAGAATAGTACCTCCTTGTTAAGCCCTGGAAAAATAGGTCCTTGGTTTCCTCTTAGACTGTGGAATTCCTCCTTGTGATTCCTCTATCCAACACAGTGAGTTATAGATGAAGTTTAAATTGCTTCTCTTCCATTTCCCCCATTCAAAAGACATCCTTATGGGATGGGCTACAAAACCAAATGATGTATTTCTTCCTCTTTCTGGAGAGGAAGGACAGATTCCTCATACTAGAAAATATCATAGTCACTAACACTTATCAAACTTGTTGCATTCCAAGATCCTAGTTTTGCTTCAGTGCACATCCAGCAGCAGATGTTACAAGATGAGTTCTAATTGAAACCACTTACATCCTGATACAGCCTGAACTACATTTGTTTCTAATAAAATATATGCATAGTCACAGAAAACATGTAATCAATAATGCAAGTCTATTTCTTTTTATCTTATCTTTAAATCAGAGCCCACTGCAAATAGAAAACCTCTTATGCTGCTCACATATCACCTCTTCTCCAGACAAAAGATTTCCTACCTGGTTTTGCATGACAAACAAAATGAAAAATAAAATGCTTTTTTAGGTGACTAAACTTGTTTGGCTGCTGTTCTCTGTAGGGCCTTACTGTGGCCACTTTCACATCAGCAAACCCAAGCAGCAATGGGAAAGGAAACTGAAATTCAAGTAGCGTGGAAGGTTGCTTGGGTTTTTCTTTTTATTCTTTCATTAAGAAAGGCTAGAACGTTCTATATCAGTGTATCAAAGGAAACAGAATCTATGGAGGAAAACTTGAAGTGAAATATAGAATCATAGAACCATAGAATCACCAGGTTGGAAGAGACCCACTGGATCATCGAGTCCAACCATTCCCACTCACTGTGGCTTGCAGACTGACTGATTGGTTTCTACTTTCCATGTCTACAACGTAAATAAATTGCAAGAGAAATAAATTGAAATGCTGATGACAGATTTCCATTTCTGTTGTTTTTTCTACAGATTATATTCTTAAACTGTTAACTAGCATAAATATGTGATGATGGAAAATAAGGAAAATAAATAGGAACAATACTTCTTGAAGAGGTCCTGACACAAAATTGTAGAAGATATATGGTATATACTTAACCTCTCTGAATACACAGTACATTTTCATAATTTCTCAGAAAGTTGGTCCTATGCTGCCTTATATTTTCTTCCAGTTTCCTCATTTATTGTAGTTGAAACTAGAGTTTACACACAGACACAAAAAGTTAGTGAAATTAGGGTCATCAGAAAGAACACAGGAAAGATTGACCTCAGGTATAGATTTCTGTTGAGTAAAATGAAAGTATGGGTCATTTGTTTCCGAGTAATGAAATGTGCTACGCGTTGAAATCTTGAAAAAAAAATCCCAAACCTTTTGTCCTCTCCACTTCTTCTTGCCAAAAAATCCCCTTGAGTTTCTTAGCACAAAAAAAGACCTTAAGTCTATATTAGCTTATGGTTTTGATATATTACTCTGTAGTTCTCACTTTTGATGTCAGATTCCCAACATTATTCCATTTGTATTTTCAAAATCCAAGAGGACTGCATCCATTGTTTTCCTCTGAAATGTCTCCCAGTTGCTGCAGTGTTAGTTTTAGCACACCACAGACTTGAAATCTTTTCCCTTCCACTCTGAAAGGATGCTGAAGTCTTGGCAGGGGAGAAAAACAGACAGGTGACACAAACCAGTCTCAGCTTTTCCTTAGCTCTACACAAAAAAAAGTAGCTAAATATCATCACAAGATTTCCAATAAAACAGATCATGCTTCTTAGAAAAGTTAAGCTGTCATTTTGGAATGGTACCTTCAAGATTTTTTTCCTGGATGAAAGCGTAAGCCTTTTCACTTTTCTCATTCATTGTAGCATGGTAGATTGTGTTTGTTTGGTTTCCAGCTTACACTATATATTCCTCTCTGCCCTCAACCTTATTCCGCTCCCTGTCTTATTTCTCTGCTGCTTTTCCTCTGGGTCTCTATCCAAAAGTAGCAGCTTTTCCCTCCTACAGTAAATATTGTTGTTCACAGACAGACATGTGTATCTACCAGACAAGAAAAATAAATGTTTTAGTGTATTAGTTCCATTATCTGCCAAATGGTCCTTGAAAGTTAATGATGAGTCTTCAGCCTGGTTCATTCTCCTTAAATGTAAAATCATCTACAGAATTTTTATACCTATTCAAAAATACATTTAATTTTATGACCTGCATTCTTTTCAGCCTCTTGAATTAAGCTTACAGAAAATTTCATTGCTTCTTTTACACTGCAGTAAATTGCCACTTTAGCCTTACAAAAATCAGGTTTTTTATTTTTATTGCAGTAAACTACTGTAAATTATTTCCTTTACATTCTGATGTACCACAGTAATGAGAGAAAGTGTGACTGTATGTGTATTTTCCTGGGGATCAGAAGAAATGTGAGCACTGTTCCTAATAATCACAACCAACCTCTTTTTTTTTTTTACTCCTTTAATCATCTTTGTGGCCCTTTGCTGGACTATCCCCATTTGGTCCATATCTCTCTTGTGTAGAGGGAGCTCAGGAGTGGAGTCAGCACTCCAGATGTGGCCTCTCTAAAGGTGATCACGGGGGAAGGATCACCTCCCCCAACATGCTAGTGACACTCCTCTTCATGCAGCCTAAACTGCCTTTTGCTTCCTTTGCTGGTTCTTGTTCTACTTGGTGTCCACTGCAAAGCTGTTTTCCAGCCAGTCAGTCGTAATATATACTGGCAGTTAGGCTTGTTCCTTCCCAAGTGCAGCACTTGCCAGAGAAGTAACCTAGTAGGATACTACAGAGTGATACAGGTTGAAAACAATTACCAACTTCTATAAATAAATACAAATATTTATTTACGTGTGTGTATATATAGGTGCATAACATTTATTACTATTTTTATTATTATTTATTAATAATATAATTATTTATAATTATTATTATTTATTAAAAGTATATATAAGGTGTACAATTAAGGATACTTAGATTTCTTACCGATGCAAGAACCTATGACTGCATGTAAAGGTATTTGTAAAAGTCAAGGGAAGAATAGACACGTCTCCTTCCAAGGACATATATTATTAATTCCTCGTCTTTAATAATATTTGATCCACGCCATCAGCAAAGGGAAATGGACTCCAGAAATATTTTTCACAAAGGCCAAGAAAAAATGCATTTCATAAAGGTATGATTGACAGTACATGTAGAAACAACTCCACTGGATGCAATAATACCTTGCTTTCTCTTTGGTGGGAGGTAGACCTTACAGTGGGCTCCCAGAAGTTTTCCCACCAGCCCATCACAGTTTCATCTGGAGTTCAGCTGAGAATGAAGGAATCACATTAATAATTTCAAGCAGCATGCAACATACACTTCACATACCCACTGACATAAGCATCCTCTCAGTATCTTGGGTGGGGTTAGCCTGTATTTTTTGTTCTATATTTCGCATTCCTGTAGCAGCATGATAGAATTTGCCTGAGGGTAAACTCAGACTCTAGCTCTCCTATTCCTTTGGCCAGTTCCAAATCACATCCTCAGGAAGCAAATCTAAAATCAAACTATAAGGATGCATTTTGCATTTTGCATGCTGCTACGTCTTTGTTTGTCATTTTCAGGCTTCTGCCTCCTCTATTACTCTTGTAAAATGTAAGGAGAATTCAAGAATGCTCTTCCTGGGTCATTGCACAAAGCCATCTAGTGTCATGTCCTCTTACAGCAACAGATAGGACCAAAACCAGCAAGAAACATGAAAGAGAAGTATACAGCATATAGTGACACATATTCTTGCACATACTCTCTCCGCTTCCAGCAAAACAGTTGTAACATGCCAGAGTCGACATTTCTGGGTTTAGGTCTTTTTTTCTTTCTGTATTTGTATATCTTTACTACTCTCCCTTTGCATATTTTAAATACTTCTTTTCTTTCTCCTTTCATTCTTTCCTTCTTTTTTCCACCCATTTTCATCTTACTCCTTCTTTCCTAAATCACTAAAGGTGAAATCTGTAGCAGCTTTCCTGTCTCCTTTATCACATCTGTCTTCAGACAAAGACCTTTCTTCTACTTCATGTAGACCATTGTGTCCCATGTTCTACAATCATGGCTAGTAAGAGTATCAGAAATTTTTCCCCATTTACTTTAAAAGAAATGTCATTTTACACCAGCTGTCACGCCTCTTGACAGGCTATACTGTGATGGAATAGATGATGTCCGCTATTTGGTTAGAAATAAGAATATGTGAAAGTCTTAATGGACTTTGGAGCCATTTCAGCATCTTTGGTTCAGTCAAATGAACTCCTATATATCTTAACTTCACATCTTTAGTAAAACAGATGGTAGTATATCCAATCCATTCACTCTTTTGACAAAAAATATCCAACCCACAGAGTGAAGCAAAAGACATTTCTGGTAACATTTAAAATGCATTTCCCTTCTCTTTTCCCAACAGCCCCATTCTAACAATAATTTCTCAAGTTTTTCTTGGTATCTAGCTCAAAATTCTCTTCACACTCAGATCAAATATCCCATTTTTAACAAAGACACACAAAATTTACTAGCACAGAATTTTAAAATCCGTTCTTTCATGAAAGGGCTGTTGCAGCTTTAACAAGAACTACTGTCTACTTATGTTTTCCTTTCTTTTATAATTTAAATGCTGATGGAAATGCATTTCCTTCCTAGTAGAACACTACCTACTCTGAAAGTTATAAAGTTTGTCATGCTCAAACATCCACAAATACTTTCTCAAAATATGCAGAAGTACTAACAAGGTGAATTTAAATAACAAGGAAAAATTACCTATTTAAACAGAAGTATTTCATTCTGCTCCATTACACAGACACACCATGTTATTATGCATGAAATGTTCAGCTCATTTCCATGCGTTGTAAAAGGAAGAGGCTACCATATGGTTACAATCCTTACAGAAGTGCAGTGCAATCCCTCAATATTTACATATGGGTTTGTCCAACACATTGTATGGGTGTTATCTTACCTCATTCAAAGAGCATATCTGCAAAAGATGACTCATTCATGCATCAAATGAGGTAATAAGTTTGGAAATGGTTGTTTTTTAAAATCTAGAATTAGCTCAAACTTATGTATGCATGATTTGCTCTTTCACCTCTAAATTATGAGAATATTTGTATGTAAAGTACAGCCATAATCATTAGAGTATAATAGTCCAATGTGGAAAAGCTTTTAGGAACAAGGTATTATTTAGACTGAGCTAGTGATATGTGTCATTTTTGTGTTTAAAAAATCCACAAAGTTATTATAGGACTCCATCCTGTATGTTGCTGCATATTCTGTCAGTGTAGTTGACTGAATGATAGGAGGATTTACTACATGCATATAAATATCTTTTGTACCTGAAAATCTCCTTCCATCATCTGACTGAAGGTCCTGCAACTGGAGAACATTTTATTCTGCCTAAATAGGTGTACCCTTTACTGGGTTAAAAACTGGCTGGATGGGCAGGCCCAGAGAGTGGTGGTAAATGGAGTTAAATCCAGCTGGAGGCTGGTAACAAGTGGCTTGAGGTTGAGTCTAACCCTGTTAAATACCTTTCCTAACAACCAGGATACGGGGATAGAATGCACCCCTAGCAAGTTTGTATAGGACACTAACCTGGGAGGAAGTGTCGATCTGCTGGAGGGTAGGGAAGATCTACAGAGGGATCTGAACATGCTGGATCAATGGGCTGAGACCAGTGTGATGAGGTTTAACAAGGCCAAGTGCCATGTTCTGGACTTGGGATACAAAAATCCTGTGCAGTGCTATCTGTGTGGGAAAGAGTGGCTAGAGAAATGCCTGCCAGAAAAAGACTGGGGGTGTTGGTTGACAGCTGACTGAACATGATCCAGCAGTGTGCCCAGGTGGCCAAGAAGGCCAATAGCATCTTGGTTTGTGTCAGAAACAGTGTGGCAAACAGGACCAAGGAAGTGATACTCCCCCTGTACTCAGCACTAGTGAGGCTGCACCTTGAGTACTGTGTTAAGTTTTGGGACCTTCACTATAAGAAAGACATTGGGGTCCTGGAGCATGTCCAGAGAAGAGTGACAAAATTGGTGAAGGGGCTGGAGAACAAGTCTTATAAGGAGTGGCTGAGAGAGAATTAGGTTGTTTAGCCTGGAGAAGAGAAGGCTGAGGGTAGACCTTATTGCTTTCTACAACTATCTAAAAGTAGATTGGAGAGAGGTGGATGGGTGTTGGTCTCTTCTCCCAGGTGATAGGTGATAGGGCAAGAGGGAAAGGCTCAAAGTGCATCAGGAGAAGTTTAGATTGGACATTAGTTAAAAATTCTTCACCAAAGGGGCTATCAAGCACTGGAACAGGCTGCCCAGGTTGGTGGTTGAGTCAACATCCCTGGCTGTGTTTAAAAGGTGGGCAGATGCCTGGGGACATGTAAGTAAACAGTTATGGTTGAAGTTGATGATCTCTAAGGTCTTTTCCAAACTAATGATTCTATGATTCTATAAAGGGAACATAAAGCCGCTGTAAATCACGAATTAAGATCTACACACCTAGCTTTATTGAATCTAAGGTCAGATCTACATCTTTACCTAACCAATAAAAAACACAGAAGCACAAACGCAGAATAGGATGTGGTTTACAGAGAAATTTCTAACCTCAAATTTACCAGACATTTCTTCAGAGGAAACTCTCTACTCTCACTGACTTCATTGGGTGATGAACATTTTAATTCATTTTGGCAGTGAATGTTTTGTATGAAATGTCTTAAAGTGTTTTGTGAGATTTGTCATCTCACATGGTTAGCTCTCTATTAAGTCTAGCACTCTATTTTGAAAAAAAAAAAAAAACTCTGAAAATGACTACTAAGATTTAGAATTTACATTTTTGTACCTAAACAATACAAGATGGCATACAATAGATAATAATATACTGCCAAAGATTTCAAGGACTAATATGTCACACAGAAGAAGTCCCTAAATATCCTTCTCAGATCCACCATAATTCTCTTAAAATTCAGGAGGAAATAAAATTTCATTATTTAAAGAAAAAATAATTTCTTCTGAATATGGCTTTTTTCATAGAATCATTAAATCATAGAATCAAGGGGGCATCAAGAGGCAGGGGCTGGGACAGGCTGAGTTACTGACATCTAATCACAGACATTACAGTGTTTTTTCTAACTGAAATATTTACTTCTGGCTTGAGTCCCATGGTATCTATTCTCTCATTGATGAAGGGCCAACAAATGTCATGACTTTATACTTTTTGATAGATTAAAATTATTAGCCATCTGCTTCAGCTATGTGACTTTGTGTAGAAAGAACACAAAAAACATTTCTCCCAGACTATTCTCATTATATCCAGCTAATTATACAATGTGGTTTTCTCCAGTTTTCAAAAAAGCTTATTATGTCTGCATCTGACTATTTCCATAATTAAACTTCCTCAGTACCTTACTTCAAAATGGCAAAGATAGCTGAGAAAGACCAAAGAGCAGAGGTCACTAGTGAAATTTTTTCCCCACCTGTCCTTTCTCCTACACAAGCATGACACCAACACTTGCAGCAAGATGAGATCCCACACGCTAGTTTCCTGTACTGAAGTCTCACTGCATGCAAAACCACACCAGGAGCCACCAGCAAAGGAAAACACAACTGACAAGGCTCTTCTCAAAGCAGCAACATTCACATTCTTCCTCTTAGTGCCACAATTGTCAGCCCAGTTCCCAAATCAGCCTGCTCTGCAATGCCAGAAGAAAAACCCAACCTCGTCCTTCACGCTTCTTTCCTGCACTCTAGCGCCTTCACAAACACTCTGCCTCTGTCACTGCCTTACACTGCCTGCCTGGGAAAAGAGTAGCACTGTTCCATCTAAATGTAAACAAGCTTCAGCAAATCTGTTCTGTGGCACCTGCACCACTGTTATCAGACTGCTATCTCTGTTATGTGACAGAGACGTCATTCACAAATACAATCAGAAAATGTTCAGTGTCATCATGTTGTTGAATATGTTCTTGACTTTTCAGTCAGGGGTTTTGTCATACTGAAATCTCTTATGTTTTCAAGCAATAGGATGGATTTCAGCATGTTGGGTGCAAGCCTAGTCTATAATAATAATATCCCCAGCATAGTTAATTCTGTTATTTCTACACACAAGCTTATTTAACATGCACATTAATAATACTAAATAACTAAATACTGGACTTGTTAGACTAAGCCATTAGACCAGCCCCAAATCCCAGAAAAGACTCACTCAGAAGTACTGGCCATTACTAACATCTCTGCCGTACAAACAGAAAGAAAAATTGCTCTGAAAGAAACACTAAGACAAAACTGAACTAAGCTATGTTAATATTTTGGTTCAGAATACCAGTGTGATTTTCAAACAAATCCATTGCTGTCCCTATTAGTTCAACACACTGGATGGATCAGGTAAGCACAAATTAAATTCTCTCTTCGTGAAATCAAACTGGAAACTCTACTCCAAGACTACACAAACTACTATATGTTCCTTAATATTGAATCAAATAAAACATGACCACATATGTGATGGGGGCATTCAGTACAAAAGTTAAGTCTAGTCCAAAGGAGAACCCTGAGTAATGTATACTATAGATACAGAGGCCTCAGATTCAGTTTCTGGATCCTCTCCTACTGTGCAGAATTGCACGTTGATGTAGACAAAATCAAAATCTCCTAAACCTCTGGCCAATAGCCTGATGAATCTGAGCCTAGCAGATACAATACAACTGTGAAAGAGCAGCCATACAAAACCTAGCCAAAGATCTGGCTAGCCCTGTACTCAATCTCTTGTAATGGTTGGTAGAAGATGCCTAGGAAAGAATCTGGGAACAAAGAAGTCAGGCATTGCTATTTCCTATGAATACTTTCCAATCTGCAGCCCAGTGAAATCTTGAGCCAGAGGCATTGTGTTTATGAACACAGAAAGAATTCATGCAGATGCCTTCTTTAAGGAAATTATCTCTCTCATAAATCCTGAATAAGCAAGGGGTTGTAGAGGTAACTTACGAACTATGTGTAAGCTAAAGAACCAGTAGTGATAGTTTGTTATGAATCTCACACCTGCATTATATGACACTCCCTATCCTTTCTGTGAGAAGCTGTTTTACCTCTTTGTGACCTTTATGATTTTATTAACCTTTACTATATTGGTCCTTCGGTTTTCTTCAAGAAATAGCTGGAAATTTCCAAAGCACTGAGCAACACCACAATAAAGAAAATGGAAACATACAGAACTGTGAGATATCTGACCTGACATAGATGCTGCCAGCTCCCAGACACCTCCTGGGTGTGAAAATGACTTTTCTACCATTGGTAAAAGCTGTTACATTGCCCTCTTTTGTATCACCAATGCAGTTTTTACTTCTTGGTTTCCCAGTCACAAGAGAGATTACAGTATTTCCCAGCTTCAAGTTGAATCAATTGTCATCCAGAGTGATGTTAACCTGGCACATTCAGGTAAATCTCCCAACACTATCTGCAGATAGGTTTGGTTTGGTGTTTTTCTGTCCTGCTATGAATCTCCTTATATGCTGACTTTATTAGGGTTCTCTTACAGAAACCTCTGATTTAGAATGATTTTGAAGTGCATTGTATTAGGCAAAAGAACAAGGAAAGTAGGTCAGTGGAAGTGAACATAACATTTATTTGCAGTTTATACATAGATTCAATACTTCTAAAATCTCTTTCTTGATTTGCTTGGTTTTCCACATCCTAGAGATGACCGTACATTATCAAGAAATGTTGTTGCTTCTGTTATCTGATTTCCTCCTCAAACCATTAATAAAGATATTGAACAACAATATTCTCATACCTATTTCAAGGGAAACCACATTGGACGTTGTTGCTTTTGCTTTCACTTCGGTGAGAAATGCAAGCAGACTACTCAGTTTAGAACCAGTTTTACCTATCCAGCATCAAGAACTCTTGCTACTTTCACCTGCCAGACTACAATTGTTATTAGTAGCTCCTCATCCATTTCTCAAATTTGGCAGTGACCATGAGGCCATGGAATGTTGCGTAGCCTGGGGTCAAATTTTAGGTGACATACAGTCAAGGATTCTTCTCTGCACTAAACTTGTACAGAATAGAGTTCTCTCTTCACTAAAGTGGTGTTTGAACACAGTTGTGAAATATATCTGTCTGTCTTTTTTTTCTTCTCCCATCCTCTCAAAGTTTAAATCCAGTTATTATTTTCTTTGGCCTTGAGTTCTGCAAACTTCAGGAGACTGGGAAAAGAGGAAGACCCTCCAACACATACCAAGCTGGGAACTAATATAGTGTAAAAATAATAGCAACCAATTGCGATTAGATTTGTATAAACATGGAAGTTCTCTAAAATTCTCAAAATTTCTGAGAGATATGAGGGCTGTCGGGCTTTCTAAGCCTTGTTTATTAGTTTCCAAGCAAGGAGGTACGCTTCTCAAGAAATATGCCTCTACTGAAGATCAAGTTGTTGAAGAAAAATTATACTGGAAACACGTTTAAAATATACAAAAATTGTTTCTGTAAATAAAGAGAACCAGCAACAATATATGGAACTGCTCTTACATTTCCAAAGAAATAGAGCTTCTTCCTGGATCTAAAGAAACCCTTGTCGTGTTTTAGTTCTGAAAACTTCCATACTAAGACTTTTGAATCCAATTAAACTCTTCTGCTTTGTCATTATCTCCTTAATGTCTTAGACAGAACTGGTCAAAAAAGCTTCATCTCCTGCCAGTGTTTTCGATTCCCTGCTCCCCTCTCAGCACTTCCAGGATTCAAATAAGCCACAAAAGGACTTCATGAAGACATACTGTGATTTATGTAGCACTTACATAAGTAACTGTATGACCTGAACTCACTAATGCATCTCACTTTTACAGCCTCTGAGAATTATAGCAAAATGCTAACTCCACATAACAGAGGAACTGAGAAACCAGGTGCAAGGCAGGACATAGAAAAAAATGCAGCCTTTCCCCTACACCTCTGGTTAAACTAAAAATATTTAAAAGAACAGATAAGCAAATGAAAAGGAACTGGACCAAATCAGTTCAATTTTTTAAATGATCTTCAGGGAGCAAAATTAATGGGTGCAAAGGCACTTATTGCTCTTTACAGCTATGTGGTATGATCCCTTCCTTAGTGACAGGCTAAAGCAAACTTTCAGGTCATGAACATCTGTAAACTCATTGGGAGAGAGTCATGGAAGGGAAAGTTAATTCCTCGGTGCCAGATAGTAATGGAATAAATGCACTCAGACAACACTACATTGCAGAAAAACTGAATTTAAATATTTACATATTCTGATAAAGAACTCTCTCAAGTACTTAACTCTGTGCCATAGGTCAATGATTCTACACGAGGGAAGAGCACATTCTTCCAACATCCAACAATATACTGAGTCTGATATAATTTTGTATTTAGTTATTTATCATCTCTGATTTAGCATTTAATCAACTTCCATACTAAAAGCTATCTCAAAGGTTAAAAGCCAATTCTGCCCTCAAAAGACAGCATACAGAGAAAATGGTTTGTGAGTGCTATAAGTGAAACCAACTGCACAGATTCATCCACTATAGTAGATCTCATGCTTCTGGAAGATGATTTTTCTGCAGTTATCCAGCCCAAATTAGCAACTTGAAGGGAGACTATGGCTCTGGAATTCAGCCAGCAGAAAAGGACAATAGGCAAGGCCTTGCCTCTTCCCTACCTGTGATGGGTAATCTGTTCAGCATGTTGGGTATTATGAGAGTATAGTCCCTGGCATTTATAGAATCATAAAATCATAGAATCACCAGGTTGGAAAAGACCCCTCAGATCATCAAGTCCAACCATTCAGCAAAGCTAGCTAGGAAACGTCTTGTGCTATACTCATATGGGGTAGATTTTTATAAATACAGATTAGCGGCACTTATTTCGCAGACTGTTATTACTAATTAATTAAGTTGTTGTACATTTTCTTCATAGTTTAAATAAAACATAACTGAAAATGTTCCCATTTATTCTACTTGTAGCTAGAGGAAGGCTGTACCTCTTGATCTGAGAGTATTCAAAGGCTATCTGTCTGGCAATGCAGTTTCAATTACCTTTTGTTCATAGTTTTTTGTTCAGACAGACAAAAACACTCTAGTATACTCTTCCACAGGGTAGTAATAATGGATTCCCAAATGAAAACAGTGGATTCCCAAATGAAAACAGGGATTCGGAGACTTCAAATATTAACATCTAATATATTACTCATTATAAAACATATTGCTCCTAAAAATGTACTATTCGAAGCTATCTCCTTCCTACCAATTAGTAGCACATAATCCTGCAAATAACTATAAGGTTCTATTGCTACACAGAAATACACTTGTTAAGACTACATGAACTAAAATTACCGAAATATTGTCTAAGTACAACCTCTGGTTTCCCATAACCACCACTATGAAGGCTGGCCCAGGCCTGCAAGGTGATAGAATTAAAACAGACTTCCCTAGAAAATAAATTCTTTAGGGAGCATATTATCACCAGCCATTTACACGAAAAATAAACCCCTGCTGCCACATCACCTAGCATCATCTTAATCATTCTACATCATTCTTAAACATGTATAAAAGCATAGGTGAATTTATCTAATCCACACACACCACATTTCACTCATAACATTTTCAATTCAGCACACAAAACACAAGCTAAGCTAAAAAGATTTGGGAATAAAAAGGATACATTGGGAGAATGATATTTTTCTTGGGAGTGCAAACAGACCCAGTGGCCAATTTGGAAACCTTAGTCAAGCAAAAACTCCAGAGGCTTTCAGTGGTGTTTTCCTGCATAGAAACAAAATAGTCTGATCCTAATTCATGCTGAGCACATCTGGTAAGGTGCTGAGCACAACTACAGTCAGCTTGCCTGCCAAAGTCAATCTCAATTCTAATATAGAAAAGGTTGGCTCAGGTCATGTGCATGCCTACTTCCAGCCCAGCTGGGGAATACCTGAACTCATTACTGTACCGTGGATAAAGCAAGTTGTTTCAGCATAGCAGCTTTAACTACACAATGTACAGCTCCACATGGCAGTTGTATTTGCTCAGAAGATTAGCATTAATTCTTTACACTTTAATTTTGTACTCAATTATCACATCTTATTTGTAGGATTTAGTCTCTGGATTTGTATGTTATCACACTGTAAGCTTTGAAATAACAACGATCTCATTACCACCTAAATATCATCATCAGAAATTCTCCATACTTCTGTTGCCTCTACTGAGAGCCATAGAATGATAGAACAACCAGGTTGGAAGAGACCCACCAGATCATCGAGTCCAACCATTCCTATCAAACACTAAACCATACCCCTCAGCACCCCATCATACACCATGATGTATGTTGCAACTACACTACTTACTGGGGACTGGGTTTGTTGGTTGGTTTGTGGGTTGGGTTTTTTTCCTTCCAAAAATCACTGTTACTTTGGAAAAGTACAACATAAAACATAAACAGGATTGAATATAGTCTCAATAGTGCGTGGCATACAACCTACTATAGTTAAACTGCTACAATATCCGTGTGGGCGTAAAGTCCCTTCAGACAGTGCTAGGACTCTGACAGATGGAAAGTCTAACACACATGGCCATTACTGAAAACTCAGCTTTGCCAAGAAGAGGGAAGGAAGAAGTGAGGGGGGAGTGAACTGAAATGCAATTTGTAGGAAAGTGATATTTTTTTCCTGTCTCAGATTAATAGTTTCATTATTACTAATCTCCGATGTGTGGGTTTAGATCTCATACCCTAGAGTATCCATTCGTATTTACATGGTTTAAAGCACATTATTAAAGGTACCTGCTAGAATTTAATAGCAGTGTTTTATTTTAACACAAGCCATGAAAACCAGCTGCATAAGAAATATAAAATACTTTTAATAAATTGTATAGCAATATTATAGCCTAATTTTAATAAGAAAACAGGACTCATTTCTCTCTGTTATCAGAGACCACAGCAATGCTCAGTGTGCACATGTCAACCTGTAAACAATGTTTGAAAACAATCATCCCTGCAGATAATTTCTTCCTCATTGTACCATCCGACAGACTACATATTCCACAGCTGCAATTGTTCCCAGATGACTGATGTTAATTTACCATGTACCTCAGGGACACCTTAACAAAATCAGTACCTACCTCCTTAGTAGATGAACAACTTCAAAGCCCTGCCACTGGTATCACAGATGACAGTAAATGTATCTTACTCAAGAGGGAGAAGTAGTCTTGTTTGTTTGTTTGTTTAATGGCACTTGTCACATAGGAAAGAGCATGGATTAGCGCAAGTAGCAGTAGTAGTACTATTAGTAGTAGTACTAGTAGTTAGTAGTAGTACTAACATTTTTTACATTCAGGTGATTTAAAAGTCTGATCTAATAGTCCTCTGTGCAGAAGAAAGGAAGTGGTATTACAGATACAGAGAAAAAGTCAAGAATTGCAAAGTAAATAGATTAAATGGTATTGTAAACACTGGACTAGGACTGTGACTCAGTACTACTGATTTCCATTCCTATGCTCTACTACTAGTTTTCAGTTTGTGGTTTGCAGAATCCAAGATGTGCTCCAGAAACCAACTCTGACTAATCCATGGTAGAAGACAAAACAAAGCTCGTTAATTTATATTATTCAGCAATGTGAGCAGGTGACAACTCTGAAAGAGGCCTCTCTTTCCTTGGAAAATTTAGAACACTGCAAAGGGAAACCAAAATGTCTGCTATCGTGTTTTGAAATCCAGCAGTAGCCATTTTCCATAACAAAAACCATCAGGAAACATATGCTTATCTATACAATCAATTATCTTAGTCTTTAAAAAGAGATATCTTCTCAAATCAAGCAACCCACACATTCTAATCACTGCTTACATAACAATACAGTATTTGGGATGACATTCTAAATACACCATCACAGCAGTGCAAAACACCATCCACAAAGTTTACAATAAGTAATTACCATTTATTAGTCAACTCTCAGATCAGTTGGATGAACTGGAGACTTATTGTTTGGGTTCATAGTTTCCTACTTACTTTATCAAAGTTACAGAACCACACCAAACTTACTTTGAAATATTCTGGTCCATATAACTAACTCTTTGGCTAGATCAATACAGAGTAGCCACTGGTATAAACCACATCAAAAATGTAATTGAAGAGTAATTCTCAAGTGTTAGTTTGCAATTACATTCACCAAGAGATAAAGTACAATTATTAATTTAAAACTTTAGATGCTTGTGTGATGATACCACTACTTTCTGGCGAAGATGCTACAATATCTCTGTCACTAAACTCCATTTTTCCAGAAACACCCTTTTTCAGAGGAAGGCTTTCGCTTATTTTCCATCCTGATTTCATTATGTGCCATAAAAACAGCCATAAAAACAGTAGTAAGAAGACTTATTAGAACTGACTTGAAGATTTTTTTAAGACTGTATAGCAATTTGTATGTGATGTAAGATTAGGAGAGGGGTATTTGCAGTGTTGCTGGAAGAGGAGGTGGTCTAGTATAAGAATTTACAGGGAACAGGAGAACGACTGCCAATGTGACAGAAATAAGCATCCAAGATTTCAGGAAGAATCCAGTGACAGCTCAATTATACATTCAGCTGGTGAAAACCAGTCAATGCAAGAGGGAGCAAAACAGCCCCACATGCTTCCTTGTTTGTAAGTAATCAAAGCACTATAATCTGGGGGGTTATTAGTACAAGCTTTCAGGAAGTCTGCTTTCCCTTTCACGTTGTTCATTAACATTGTACAGTCTCTATCTAGTTCTGCATTCTGTTGTAATGCTCCAGTGGAACAAACAAAACAAATAATAGTGTGCAAGTACTATAATTTCTCCTCTTGGTGAGCTGCTCACAATCTATAGAACAAATGCAAAATGCAAATTAACGTGAAATAACTCCATCAGATAATACACAGATTAGTTATCATCATTCATAATTCAGCCAAAGCTAGTCATGACTACCATAATTTGTTATCATTCTAAAGCAAATCTTCAGAACAACTCTAGTTTAATATAAAATCCCCTTCTTTCCTACAGCACATCACAAGTTTGTATTCTCTTTTTATGCCAGATAAAATGCTTCTTTGTGAGATGCCTAATCCTTCTAAAAATAGCTTCAGCTACACGATTACTCAGTGCACATTAAATAGAAATAATCTCTTTATAAAGGGGTACCTGCTAATCTAGATATAATCAGTTACTAGTTACAACTACATAAAATTAATATAGCCTGAAACAATATACATTACCAGCTATACAGTGTACAATGTTCATTTAAATTCTTTTGACTGTTATTATAAGGGTGGGTTTCTTGTCTATGCATGTGTGGCTCCAATTTAGGTTCTTTTCAAAAGCACAGTTACTTTTCATGATTTTTCTTCATGCTTTTCTATTTATTCAGCACAAAGAAGATAGGTCTGTTTTGTGAGAATCAATGTCTTGGAGTCTTGCCCAGAGCACTCTTGGAGTCATTGAGACTAATTAGGAGGCATTAAAAAAAACTTTTGCAGACCACACCATTTAGGTCTGACTACAGGATCATGGAAATCTCGTGATCTACTTTGTCATTACAGGTGGAACATAGCTATAACAATGATCCTTTAAGAGCAATGAAATGACAGATATCTGCTGTTTACTAACATATTACTTCTATACCTATATACTGAGTCATCCCTCCTTTGATTTAGCTTATCCATGTCAACTATCATTTGGGGAGGTAGGATAACTGCATTACTAATATCATAGAAATATAGAATCACCAGGTTGGAAAAGACACACTGGATCATAGAGTCCAAACATTCCTATCAAACACTAAAACATGCCCCTCAGAACCTTGTCCACCCACCCCTTAAACATCTCCAGGGAAGGTGAATCAACCATCTCCCTGGGCAGCCTGTTCCAGTGCGCAATGACCCATTCCGTGAAATATTTTTTCCTAATGTTCAGCGTAAGCCTCCCCTGGCAGAGCTTGTGTCCATTTCCTCTCATTCTGTCCCCTGTCACTTGGGAGAAGAGCCCAGCTCCCTCCTCTCTACAACCTCCTTTCAGGTAGTTGTAGAGAGCAATGAGGTCTCCTCTCAGCCTCCTCTCAGCCTCCTCTTCTCCAGGCTAAACAACACCAGCTCTCTTAGCCATTTCTCATAAGGCCTGTTCTCCAGCACCTTCACCAGCTTTGTTGCTCTTCTCTGGACTCCCTCCAGAGCTTCAACATCCTTCTTGTGGTAAGGGGCACAGAACTGAACACAGGATTCAAGGAGCGGCCTCACCAGTGCAGAGTACAGAGGAAGAATAACCTCCCTGGACCTGCTGGTCACACTGTTTCTGGTATGAGCCAAGATGATATTGGCCTTCTTGGCCACCTGGGCACACTGCTGGCTTGTGTTCAGTTGGCTGTCAACCAACACCCCCCGGTCCCTCTCCTCCTGGCAGCTTTCTAGACAGACTTCTCCTAGTCTGTAGTGCTGTACAGGGTTGTTGTGCCCCAAGTGCAGGACTCAGCATTTGGCTGGGTTAAACCGCATGCCATTGGACTGAGCCCAGGGGTTCAGCCTGTTCAGATCCCTTTGCAGAGACTCCCTACCCTCCAGCAGATTGACACTTCCACCCAGCTTAGTGTCATCTGCAAACTTGCTAAGGGTGCACTCAATGCCTTCATCCAGGTCTTTGATGAAGACATTGAACAGGACTGGACCCAGCACTGAGCCCAGGGGAACACCACTTGTAACTGGCCTCTAGCTGGACTTAACACCATTTCCAACCACTCTCTGGGCCCAACCATCCAACCAGTTTTCCACCCAGGAGAATGTGTGCCTGTCCAGGCCAGACGCTGACAGTTTCCGTAGCAGAAACTAGCTTCCTTACATCTCCTCCTAACACTATATTCTGCTATATGGATTCTGATTCTGTATGTAATACATTAAATATACAGTATGCGACATGTTAGAAAATACACGAGGCTGGTGCCTAAGAGTAACAGTTTTTCCTAGTTTTATCTGTTACTCATGCCAAAACAAAACAGAATCTTTTTCTAGAACTAGTGAAAACTGTAACAGAAATACAGAATTCATAAATCATAGAATCATAGAATCACAGAATAGTTAAGGTTGGAAGGAACTTTAATGATCATCTAATTCCAACCCCCCTGCCATGGACAGGAACACCTCCCTCTAGACCAGGCTACCCAAGGACCCCTCCAACCTAGCCTTGAACACCTCCAGAGATGGGGCAGTCACAGCTTCCCTGGACAACCTCTTGGTTGGAGGTTCTTCACTCTCATGGTGAAGAAATTCCTCCTTATGTCTACTCTAAATCTGCCCCTCTCCAGTTTATAGCCACTCCCCTTTGGCCTATCACTACAAGCCCATGTGAACAGTCCCTTCCCAGCTTTCCTGTAGCCCCTTTCAGGTACTGGAAGGTTGCTATAAGGTCTCCTCGGAGCCTTCTCTTCTCCAGGCTGAAATGCTCCACCTCTCAGTCTGTCCTTGTATGGGAGGTACTCAGCCCTCTAATTATCTTTGTAGCCCTCTTCTAGACCCATTCGAACAGCTCCATATCCTTCTTATACTGAGGATTCCAGAAAAGGACACAATACTCCAGATGAGGTCTCACAAGAGAGGAATAGAAGGGTAGAATGACATCCTTTCCCCTCCTGCCCACGCTCCTTTTGATGCAGCCCAGAACACAGTTGGCCTTCTGGGCTGCAAGTGAGCATTGACAGCTCATGTAGAGCTTCTCATCAATCAGCTACCCCAAGTCCTTCTCTGCAGGGCTGCTCTCAATCACATCACCACCCATCCTGTATTGAAACTGTAGATTGCCCCAGCCCAGGTGTAGCACTTAGCCTTGTTGAACCTCACGAGGTTCCACAGGCCCCCTTCTCCAGCCTGTCCATGTCCCTTTGGATGGCATCCCATCCTTCCACTGTGGCACCTGCACCACTCAGCTTGGTGTCATTTGCCAGCTTGCTGAGGGTGCACTTGGTCTCACTGTCTATATAATTGATGAAGATATTAAACAGCACTGGTCCTAGTACAGACCCCTGTGCAGACATAGAGCATCATTTTGATCATCCAGAGCATCACGTTGGCCACCTTCATCCAGGATAAACAGCTCTTACAAACATTATCAGTTCTAATTTAAAATACCGTAAGTATTTTTATGCCACTGTTTCTTCAGCCCAGAAGAGTGGCTTGTTTCTTAGACTGAACTATCTTTTAAAACTTGAATTATTTTTACCAGCAAGACATCTTATCTTACACATAATTAACTATTTACTGTGCTTGGGACTTAATCCAACATAGGTGTGGACATATAAATATGCCAATGCATATTTAATTCACCTAATCCTCCTAAACCCATCCTCCAATTCTTTCTAATCTAAGTATAATTAGATTAAATAGATAATTAGACCAAATTAATTCATCATTAAGAAATATACATCAATAATTATGTTCTAAGAAAATATGTGATTACATTCACTGTAATTGGGTGGATATCCTGATTTGATGTGTGTGGGTTTGGTTCCTTTTTAAAGCAAATATGATGCATATGTAAGCTATCATTTTGTGTTCTGGAGTCTGACAGCTTCTAAAATTTTATATATAGATCAATTTCAGACATAAAATATTCTTGCAAAAACGCTTCACGAATTCACTTCAGATCTGAATCTACAAATTCACATCTGCTGTCAGTTACACTGCTGTTATCTGCACGCCATCAATTGTTTCTAGGCACAGGACAGAGACAGTGACCCAACATAATGCTAAATTCCTTCCCTCACACTTCAGAGCTGATCTAGGAGTGAAAGGTTTTCTCATTTCTCTAAGACATCAAGTTTACACTGGTGCATTTTTAATTCTTGAATATTGGAGCTCTATTTTGTTCTATACATTCATTAAAACATTAAAATAATGTGCTTCAAATATGTATTTTTCAAAACTGTATTAGATGGAATAAACTCCAAGACTATTTTTGTTACTGGATTGTGTGATTGGTTTTTGTTTTTTTTCCTAAAATCTTTAATTCACAGAGAATATTTTACATTCTCACAGGCTTACAGACATAACTTAAGTAATATTTGGACATTATATCACACAAGCTGATAAAACTTCTGCTGTTCTCTGGCATCTTAGCTTATTAAACTTTTATTGCTTCCTATTTGTCATTTCAATACTGTGACATTAACCAACTTAATACTACGGCAGGATAGTTTTAAAGATAAGTAATTAAAATCACAGTCTACATTCAGGTTGAGGAAGAAACAACTTGTCTTCAAAATGGGAAGAAAGCAGATTCTCTACTTTTTTGAAAAAGCAATTTGCCTAAAGAGGACCTATATAATTATTCCTATTAATTACTGCCCTAGTAGTTTCAGTATAATCTGCTTATAAGCAATAAAATGTATCTCATTTTTCTACATAAGTCTCTAGGAAGTAACAGGCATTTAGAAGTTCGATTTCCTAAGAAAAAAATCATGCAACTTTTCTTATTAAAACCTGAATCTGAGATACACAGAGACATAGAGATAATTCCTTGGCCTAGGTAAACTCTTATGATAGTATGCACATTTCTTCTCAGGTTACTGCAGGGCTTCTTTCCTCTTTGATCCCTTTAATTTTACCACTAAGGATAAAGAAAAATTTTGATCAAGAAGATGCATTACCACACATGTTTTGCACAGTCATGAAATTACAACCTTGCCTCACATAACTTTCCAGGTGTTATCTTGAGTAGGAAAATACCATTTGACAATAGCTACAGATGCTCAAAATATGGAATAGAAGGTTGTGTATAGTATGGGAACCAAGGCCACTGCAAATACCAAAGCTTCTCTGTTTATAAAACTTTGCAGACATAACCCAAATTCATTGCTTAGAAGAGCAGAGCAAAATACATCAATACAAAAGCTTTTTCAGACCTTTAAACTAAAGAAATGCATCCACCTTTACTTACATTGTTTTTCTGTTTATATAGTGGCTGTCACCTATTACAGAGCTCTGTCTTGCAACAGCTGAAATTCAAGCAGAAGATTTTCTTCTGTTTCATATCTAAAACAAATACCATCCTATATTAAACTACGACCACTTCGAAGTAAAATGGAATCATGCAAATTCATTAAAGAACCAGTTCTGTGTAATTCACATCTGGACCCTTTGCTTCTCCTTCCTGTTCTGTCTTACCTTTCTGAGGTCAAATATTAGTTGAGTCTCATTGTCCTTCTATTTTAATGTCCCTTGTGATGTGTTTCTCCTTTCATTTTTGTAATTAGAAGATTACAAGATTGGTCTCTTCTTCACCAGGAGGCAGGCATTGGAAAAGCAATGGAATAAAAAGGAAGTCGCCATCGTTCATCATTTTCTCTTCCTTCTTTCTCCTCCTATTCCTTTTCTATGGAAGACATGCCACATCAGTTGTCAAAATCATAAATGCAACTGCAACAAGAAGATAAATGATTGCAGACAGTAAGTTCTTTAATGCACAAAAATATTGAGTTACCTCATATGGAGAGCTCATCAGTGATGGTAAATACATTAAACTAAATGATCATATAACATTACACCCTCACACATAATGGTATTTATCCCATTTTTATAAATTTCCCAAGATTGACACTCCAGTGTACTTTTAAATTCTAGTGATAACACCGCAAAAGTAAGGAAAGTCTATTTAAACAAAAGCATCCAAGGCTTTCTTTACAAAGGGTGGTTTTTATTTGGAGATGAGTTGAAAAATGTCCATGCAAAGATCTACCAGACAAAGTCACAATGATTTACCTCTTTCAGTCACAAGTCTGGAAACCACCTAAAAGAGACTAAGAAAGGCAGGATTTTATTCTTTAATGTATGATTGGAAAGTCTATTCTAGCTGCAAATATGTAGCAAGATACACAGCAGTATTTACTCAATATAATCTCTCCAGAGATTTAATCTGGAAAAAAACCAGTGTAAGTGACAGCTGAAATGCAGGATCATTTCTAGTCCAAAGCTTGTAATGTATGCTTTAAGTCTTTGTGGAGACACAATACAATCCTCCACAGCTTAATGGCAGGTGACTCTCTCACCTAGAAATAATTTATGAATTCACAATCAATCCCATAGAATATCTATTTTCTGTAACATTTATCTTTCTAAGGAGACATGTTGCATTCCTCATATTACAGTGTAATCTCAGAATCTACATTGACACCTTGGCAATGATTTGGCTTATTTATCAATAAAATTACCACAACAATTATCATCATCAATCACATTTGATCTAAGATTAATCCCAATTTAGCTAATTTAATTCTAGGTTTAAAGATTGAGGGTTCAAACTACAATATTCTTTGAATGTCCAATAAGCAAGTTAATGACTTTGATGTATAGATAGCAGTTTAATAAGTAGAACAAGAGCAGAAACAGTCTTTTCATTATTTTGTTCTTTGACTGTAGCTTAAAGAAGGATGTCCTGCAATGCAGAGAGAGACAAATCACTGGAGAATGGTCTCTGTTATCCTAAAACAAGTAGCTGTACAGGTGAGATCAAATGAAGCTGCCCAGGCCACATGAAGACCATAATGACATCCTAGATGTACAGTTTTAAAGAGAGCTAAAAGAAAGGTGATGTAAATTTCAGTAACTTATGTATAGACAATGAAGAGTCAAAAAATCCATGGAACATAATTATCAAATGAGAGCTAGGTCAACAAATTCATGCCGGTCACTCTTCTGCTTGAAAAACTATTTGCAGAAAAAAGCAACAGGAGCACAAAATCACAATAATTTCACGATACCTGTACACAATCAAAATAAGCAGCAGGTAGTAGTTCAGACATCATATATAAAAGGCAATAGCAAGCATATTGAAAGTACATGAACTTAAGTGTGAAATTCTGAACACCAGCACAGCAACAATAAAGTTCAAGTTTTATCATGCTTTACAAAAATTTTCCCAGGAAATTAATTCTGATGCTTAGCCTTGGTAACTTTGACATGTGAGCTGTGCACTTGTAACTAGGAGATGACAATAACAAAGTGAGACTTCAAATCACTGCAACGCAAAATTCCAGAAAATGTCAATAAGTGCTTTGCAAGACATTCTAAATAAATATTTTTTCAACTGGGCAATAAAAACAGTAAGAATCTTTAGCTGAAGTCAGAAAGGAATACATGTGAAATTTTCACCAATGCAGGAAACTGAATTTAGTGTTAATACAGTATACATTCAATTATGATGTGAAGGAAGGCTTAAAGACCTTGAAAGTTAAGTATTAAATAATAAAGTCAGCTCATGAAAAAGCTGAAATTGAATTTAAGATCATACCACAAATACACTTCTCACTCTCACAAATGCATGAAATAGCATTTTATGAAAGAGCATGTTGATAGCCAATAAAAATTGCAAGTTAAAACCAAATAGAATCTAGTTCACAATCAAGGATTTAATACTTGATCCTCACTGTATGGTGAACAACACTCCCAAACCAACTAACAGCAATTCAAACATCATCTAAGACCAATTTATATGTCTTGAAGTTGTGTGAAGCCTGAAGCATTTTCTTCAACAGAAGAACATCTGAACTCTAGAAAAACTGAGCAAACATATGCAGATAAACCTGGTGGAATAATGAAGTGGATGAACTACAGCCACATGGAGACCAATAAGAAAAATACATTCTATTAAGCACTTAGTATGTTGAGCCACTAAGAATACTAATTACTCCCTAGTGTAAGGTAGATTGAAGTGAATTGTTTGCCTAAAATTGCGCAGCATCTGTTATGTGCCAATGACAACTTTTATAAACCTTCTTAATAGACAACAGTGTCATTGCATGCACCAGACTACATGAAGCAACACAGACTGATTTTAGCCTTCCTTCTACACACTGCAATATTTTCAAAGTTATGACGTATTAAAAAAGCGTTGTTTGTGGACCAACTGATACATCAGATTTGGACCACATAGCTTATCTTAATAAAAATACACTTCATCACATTAAATAAAAATAAGAAAAAGTAAATAAGTGAAAATACCTCCTTGTTACCACCAAAAGAATATGTTTGTTTTAAGCCAACCTTTTTATTATTAGTTTTTAAGAAGTATCAACTTATTCTTTTAAAGACAGTAGTTGAACAATTGTTAAACAGAATTTTTTATGTATTTCTTCCATATGATGTCTCTTTGTTTAAACATAATAAGATTCATACATTCCTCAACACTTAAGTTTTTAGCCCTGTATCCAAAGAAGCTAATAAGAGAGAAGAGGTTTGCAACTGTAGATTAAAATGAAACCAGCAGACTCCTTTTGGAAAAGGCTTCTAATTAGAATAAAGTAGAGTAAGAAGTAAAAAACTTGGTCAGAGACAAAAAAGAACTGTGTAAGACATTTGAGACTATATAAGAATACAATGCAAGTTTGTTGTACTACCTTTTCCATTTATCAAAGCAGCAGAAAGCAACAAACCCGATTAGAATGAAAAAGTGGCATATTTAGTTCCAGTGAACTCCCCTGTAAACCAGAAGATAAATTCTTTCATTTTGATCACAAGCATGTGAGGATTTGCTTCAGGTAACTTCTCTGATAAGGGTTAATTACCTCTCTATATCTACATTACTGCATTTCTAGGGAGATTTATTAGTGCTTACACAGCACCACCAGCTGAATCTGCTTGCTCAGAGACATGAAGAAATTGTGACTGATCAAACCCCTGATGTGCATCAGACATCGCACCTACTGTTTGTTTCCTGGGCTGATTTAGAATGAAATCGTAGGAATCATTACCGATGCATAAAATCACTGACACTTGTCTTCACAGTTAACTATCATCTGCTTCAGTATGCACCAATATTCTCTCTGAATTTTGTTATTTGATGCAGGTCAGAGAGTCTCAAAATGCTGTGTTCTCTATACGAGGTGAACACACACCACCACTCTAACAGCTAAGAGTGAGCTGCCGCTTAGATGGCTGTATAACGCATGCTTAATGATGCCTAAGTTTTGAATGTGAGACTTTTCATATTTTGTATTTACTGAAATACCTGTTAAAGTTTTACATGATATCCCTGCAAAAATGACCCCTCACAATGAGAAAGACATTGAGGTTCTGGAGTATGTCCAGAGGAGAGCAAGTAAGCTGTTGAAGGATCTAGAGAACAAATCATAAGGACTGGCTGATGGAATTGGGGTTGTTCAGTCTAGAGGAAAGGAGGCTGAGGGGACACCTTATTGCTTTCTACAACTACCTGAAAGAATGTTGTAGCAAGGTGAGTGTTAGTCTCTTCTCCCAGGTAGCAAGTGATAGGATGAAATGATATGGCCTCAAACTGCACCAGGGGAGGTTTAGATTGGAGATATGGAAAAACTTCTAAGAAAGGGTTGTAAAGTAGTTGAACAAGGTGTCCAGGGAAGTGGTTGAGTCATTATTCATGGAGGCATTTAAAAGATGTGTAGATGTAGCACTGAGGGTCATGGTTTAGAGGAGGACACAGCAGTGCTCCATTTATGGTTAAACTCAATGATACTAAAGGTCCTTTCCATGCCATGATTGTATTAATACGATTAAAAAATAAATTGAGACCTCAGCACACAAAAGATACCTAAGTGTTTTTCTTCTAGCATTTCCTGTCAGATAGACAGATTGTGGAGTAGAACATCTCCTTTTCTCAAAGGCAACATAAATCACAAAAAAGCATACACTATGAGGAAAGTCTTCCTATGGAGAACTAGTCCTGAGAACACTTAAGGTGGTGTCAAAAGACAGACTAATTTACTAGTTCACTCCTATCAGTTTTAGAAACAGTATCTCAGGATAAGAAAAGAGAGAAATATTACTCTTCAAGAGAAGAAAGCAAGAATAGGAGATTGTAAGCACAAAGCACCCTCTAAAAGCACTGCTGGAATCCAATGAAGTCAAAGGGGAAGCAACCATTAAGGGAAGTCTGGACATGTTTAAATGGAGCAGCATAGAGTCAAATATATTTGACCAGATCAAATGGAGAGAAGAGCATTCGCATATGGTCTGTTTTATCATTAAGTGGGACTGAGAGAGTAAGATGCAAGCTTCCAAGCCTTACAGTCAAAGATCACAACTTTTGAAAGTAAAAACCTTCTTAAACCTTTCTTTGTCAAACGAAGAAGCAAGCAAGGGAGAGATGATGTTACAATACTGATTAATGAAATAATTATGGGAAACGTACAAAGCCAGGGCTGGTGACAGAAGAATTTTTAAATTTCCAGTGTGCTTTAAGTCTTTCTTCGTTATTTCTTTTCCATACTTCTCTAATTAAACATACATAATGTTTAATTTCTGTTAGGACTGCTTAGCAGTATCTGGCAAAGTATTATGCTAATTGTATTAAAATGCTTTTAAAGTTGTTCTATTTTCAATATTTAAATGAGTCACAGACATCTTAATCAGACTTGTAGCTGTTAAGGAAAGTATACAAAATGTAACCTGAACATCTGGATTCTAAATATATGCCCAGATATAATCATGATTAGGACTACGTAGTTACATAAATAGCAAGCATGATTGCACATAAATGATTATTCTCTTCTGAAAATAAATTTTGAGAAATCATTTATTGTTAAGATGCGGAGCAGGAGACACCACCAAAATTTTACTACCTAAAACTAATTCTCAGATCACTCCACTGAAGTTTATAACTAGTGTAGCAGTCATTCAAGTTTCAGACCTTAATTTCTTCTACATATTTTTTATCCAAAGATCAAACAATTTCACAACAGTGTGTCCTCTTACTTTCAGGAATCCTACAGATACGGGATGAACTCCTGATTTGTTATTATTTGTTCTTCATTTGCATATTTACTTAATATCATAAATTGTTTCATGCAAGTATTTTAACTAAAGCTGATTACCACACCAGTTATGTAATTCAAGCAATCACTTGCAGCTACACCAGGAAATTGCTTCTGAAAACAGACAAGTTAATCTCTTCTGTCTTCCTCAGTTCTTCAGTTCTCTCTTCAGACAGACTAGAATTGTCTTCAAAACTTTTAGTCACATTCTTGCACAATTATACCAAATATATATATATTTTCCAGCTTACAACTTTCCTGTTTTTCCTCCTCAGACAAACAATCTGATTCTGATTACAAGAAAGACCAAACTACTAACCAGACCATACAGCCTATTCACTTGAGGCCAAACTAAAGCTTATTCTGTTCTCCTACCTGCAGGATAAGAGAGAGAAGATTTGTCTCTATCTCCTAATTCCTTTACACTTTATACCAGCAGTCAAATATGCTAAACATTCTCCTTTTACTACACAGTGTTATCATTTAGGGGTTTTACAGAATTTTACGTATACAAATCTACTTGAAAGCCTACTATACAGAGATACCCTGCTTACATATATGTAATTCCACACTCAATAATTTTCTCTTCCACGTGAAACTCAAGCAAAATAATTTCTCCATCTTTTATGATCCTTTTCCACTTCCACCTCACTCTCACCATTCCTACCAAACACTATAATATCTTACAGTGTGGACATTTCCATTATCTTTTGCTTGACTCAAATTACTTCCTGTCTCTTTACTCTTTATAAACACTTGTTTAGAACTTCTGCCACTTAACAACTTCAGTTGGTACCAGTTTTGCCAATTCAAGGCAGAATCCATCAGTAGGTCAAGGATGTAAATGTGAGGAATAAGATTTGACATTACTTTCCTTTGGGTCTCAGAAATTGTTTCCTCCTTGAAAAAGCTCTCCACCAGTGTCAGTTCTTAATTCCTGCAAAATGTCTTTCCATTTGCCCTTGGATTACGCTAGTCAGGACTGCAATCACTGTACTTCCTCTAGGACCTAAGCAGGTAAGGTTCTTCCCCTTTCTAACCTTTTTTTTTTTTTTAAGAAAACAGAAATCAGAGTAAACAAAAAATTGTTTTAGGTTTTAATATTTGTGATATATATGTTCTTATATCACAGGAGCAGTCTTCTATTCATACTTGCTTGTGCTTTAACTAAACAGTATGTGATACTAGGTTTTAGGTCTTTATGTAAAATCTTGGTTAATAACACAGGTAGCCTGCAAAGGCTCCTATCTAAACTTTTAATGCACGATGATGTCAGTGGTATAAGGATTTAAATACCTTTAGGAATCTAGATCTTAGTCTCTCTGTGCCCTCACTGTTTTCCAGTTACATGTTAAGGATACTGCCCACGCTGACATGACAGATACCAGAATTACTACTCATCCACACAATGCTTTCTTTAATATAAGCCTTTTTTTCTCCCTGATTCTCACATGAAAGCACAATAGGTCCATGGGAAACCTGTTTCTGTACAACAGCCTCTGGGGAAAATAACATCTCTGCTGACAGGTGACATTTGCACTTTACTGTAGAAGGATAATTAGGCATGACTCTAATTAAATCTTTGTCAGTAAACTTGCAGTTGTGGACAAACATACTGGCTACATACTCACTGTCTTAGTAAATACACTGGAAACTGAGCCAAACATTTCTAAAACGAAAAAGAAATATGTGACTAAGGTGGCATGAGTTCCCATGTCCATTAACGAAGCACATGCACTACGAAACGGTACCACTGAAGGCATGTGTGCTGTATGCTCATTCAGTGAACGCCTCATATGAAGTAAAGTTATTTTGAAATGCACAATACTATAGTTTTATATCATCAAGACAAAGAAGGTATAGGGAAGTGCCAATTTGTCAGAGAGGTTTCAGCAGTTTCATCACAGCCTTCCAGGACCCAACCTCTACGAGACCCCCAGGTCCATTATAATTTGAACTCTACCATTGTTTCCTGAGAGAAAGGACATTATTAACTACAGGTTGAAATTTTCAAGTACCTAGAGGTTTCAATTATATCCCCTAAAAAACAAACAAGGAAAGACCAAGGAAAATGCTAGAGAAAGTTCTGCTTAAAAACTTTGTTTACCACCAGAAGATTTCAACAGGAGCAAACACCTTTATACTCATCATTTCCACTCAGTCTGATCCTGAATTTATATTGCTTATTCTTCAGTCCTTTCCTATTCAAGTTTTGTACCCACCATTTTCGTTTGTTCCTAGATTTGCAGCTCAGATGACTTTAAGCTTTGCTTAGTGGTACAGTCTTCAAAGGCTTGCAGTCCATATTGATACTTCTGATTCCAAGGTCCTTAAAATTGGTTTTCTTTAATTCATGTCAAGACAAAACTGAGCCTCAACAAGGCCCTTGAACCTAAAAAGTCCTACATTCCACCCTGCTTACGGCCATATAGTGAAAAGCACATTTCTTTTATATTTCCTTTTTCTGTAGCAAAGACAATGAGGATCTCGCACAAAGCATTAGTTCATGTCAAAGTGACTAGTCAGCCAATTTTTACCTTCTGGCATCAGAAGTCACTGAGGAAGAGCTGAGGCTCAAATGGACAGGAGAAGGGTCTAGATACAGCGTCCTTAGAAGAAAAAAACAAAACCAAAAAAATCTTTTATTGTTAATGCCTAGATTTCAGATTATTTAGGTGTAAAACTAATTTACTTATTTCTCTATGTGATTTTCAGAACAAAAATAACAAAAAATGTAATTTTAATTGTTAATGTGCTGGCATTTGGGGTTAACATTAACGAAGAAACTAGGCTGCCTCTTGACTTAGTACCACCTTTACTGTGAGCTCATAAACTGGAAGAAGAATCTATTTTGAAGGGCTAAAAAATATCAAGAAGAGCAGAAAAAAAATACAGGAAACCTACTTTTATAGAGCCACAGTATAAGTGGTCTGTGCTTAAATCCTAGCTTTATGTCTGAAACAATCCTTCAGGGTTCCTCATAAATCCATTGTAAGCTTAAGTGAAGTTAGATTCAGGCTGTCTTGATACAAAATGAACTTTCATCTTTGCAATATATTAACAGCATTGGATCCATAAATTTAGAAGAACAGTTGTGTTCATATGAGAGTGCCTAACTATGACATCACATCGTGTCAAAGACAGATATATTGAAAGCTACAATTACAAAGCCAGTTGCCAGCCATTTACTTTTCAGGATTACAGCTTGATTAACTTGGTTTTGGCACAAAAAAATTTAATTTCTGTATGACAATGAATTTAAAAACATAATTTTGGAACATTTTAAGAATAAACTACTTGCTGTGCCTCGCTTAACAATGACACGGAACAATTTTCATGGAAAGGGTCATTGGGCATTGGAATAGTCTGCCCAGGGAGGTGGTTGATTCACCTTCCCTGGAGGTGTTTAAGGCACGAGTAGATGAGGTCCTGAAGGACATGGTTTAATGTTTGATAGGAATGGTTGGACTTGATGATCTGATGGGTCTCTTCCAACCTGGTTGTTCTATGATTCTATGATTCTATATAGTTCCAACCAGCACATCTTTAGTCTATTTCATAGTTAGGCAAGCTGATGTATACACTTGACCCGACACAATCTATCCTAAGCCAACTCAACCTCAATTAACCTAATCTAAGATTAGCATGATACATACATCATGTATATTAATTATTAAAATACTGTGATTATAGCTTAAGAAAAATATTAATACTGCAATGTACTGTACTTACCAAATGCATCACAGAGATGAAATTTTCTGTCTTCTCTTGTTTTGTGAAATGAGGTAGAGGGATTGTTTAAGACAAAGCAATACCATCACAATAGAGGACACCTTCAAAATAATTTCTATAAATTTAATACAGTACAATACTGTACTGCACTGTTTAATTTCTTTTCTTGCAAATTGTACCAAAACTACATCATCGTAAATTTTATTAACATTTTTTCCTTTCTTATTTTTCTTTTAACACTGTTACCTTGGTTTTGAAATCTATTACCTTCCTTTGCTTAAGGAAAGCTGATTGCTGCCATTTGGATCCCATATGAAAGAAAACAGGATGTATAAATATCACTTTCAAGGGAATGTTCTCATGATTACATTTCTTTACATACTGCATGTTGTTTACATCTCTATGAAAGTTCAATCATTTAAGCACTAAGTGGTTAGCTGGAACAACATCAAGATTAGTTGGGGCATCATTAAGTGGGACAGGACAGTAAATACTTGATGCAAGCTTCTTTGGCCTTGATGGATATGGAAGATATTAATAGGTAAATACAAAATTAAATTGGATATATACATAATAACCACAGTTGAAATAAGGACATAATTTTAACCATATGATATGATTTGCTGAAATACAAATACTAGTGTGGTAACTTACTATGTGCTTTTATATTCTATTTCTTTTATGTAGTTCAGAGTCTAAAACCATTTTTTATTATTTAATTATATCTATCAATAATTTAATTAAAATTAAGTATCACTTTCTTACAATGCCAAATGTGTAGGTAACACATCAGCAAAGTGTAGATCTGGAAGATAAATATACGACAAGGGAAGCAAAGATGGAGGAAGCTGAGATCAGTATAAAAATAAAACACATACAGTCAGCCTAATTTTAGCAGGAAACAAAAGACTCACTAATTTTACTCATTAATACATTTTTTTAAAATAACTAATTAACATAAATACACTGAACATACCAAAAAAAGAATCTCAATCTCAATGCTTCTTGCCTTCCCTCACTCTTTTTCATGCGTATTCAGTGCTCATTTATTTACCTATATGCAGGAGAAGAGCTTCACACCTTGAACCAAACCACTCTTAAGTGGTCAGTGCTGGGACTGAATGTTGCCTGGGTGTTAAGTTTTTTGCTTTAGATAGGGCTTACCCTTCTTTTCCCTGTGTGAAGGAAATAAGTAGAAAATACTACTAGTTCCTACATCCATTTCTCTGAAAATATATTTCTGACAGACTGCCATGTCTTATTTGCAAGCCAGAAAACCAAAGAAATCAGATTAAAGAAGACGCTTGTGGATATCTAGGAACAAAAGAGCATAGACATTCCTAGGAAGTTGGGCATATACAACCTCCTTCCTCCATTGTTTTCCTGTCATCCAATGACATCATTGAAAACAGAAGGGCTTGAGTAACCAAACTATTGGATATTAGCATACATGCCGAGTATCAGTTGGTCTCTCAGGTATTCTGTGATGCACTCGTGGTCTGTCTTTCTGTCAGAGGTTGTTAGTGTTTTCTTTTTAAATAAACAGCATTTGTAGTTAGTATTTTGTTACCCCCAAAACCATTATGGCTCACAGCAGTCAATTACTATCACAAGGGATACACAAACAAAAGCCAGTGATAAACTAAAATTTAGGATTACGTAAAATCTTTTACTCTCCAAATGTCAAAATTAAACATCAGGTTCAGTAGGTTGAGACATTAAGTAAATATGCTGAATATTTGCACATGCTGTGTTGTTATAAAGTTTTATTTTGCCTCAAGTGAAGGTCAGACTTCAATTAAGGAATACAACGAATCTGATAAAACAGCCCTAGTATTTCTAATAAAGAAGAACAGTTCAGAGAGAATCAACAAGGCTGAGAAGTTCAGAAGCAAAAATGCTTTAAGGAAGAAAAAGCCAGATGTAAACACAGCTTCTGGAAACTCCAAGGAAGACTAGCTGTAACAACTACACACTTCACCAAGAACTTGTTCTGTCTTATGAATGTGATTTAACTAGCCAACTGTTGAAATGCAGTGGTTCACTGACACCTGCAGCAACATAGCTGAACACAGAGTGAAGGGAAGAACTCATGTAGGTTTGAACTTGATAAAGTTCATCTGTATATTCATCTGTATATTTAATAACATATGTGATAAGTTATATTAAATCTTAAGAGTAATTATCTTAAACTGGCCTCAAGCCAGTTTGGCCTCAAGCTCCGCCAGGGTAGGTTTAGGCTGGAGATTAGGAGGTTTTTCACACAGAGGGTCATTGGGCATTGGAATAGGTTGCCCAGGGAGGTGGTTGAGTCACCTTCCCTGGAGGTGTTTAAGACACGGGTGGATGAGGTATTGAGGGACTTGGTTTAGTGTTAGATAGGAATGGTTGGACTAGAAGATCCGATGGGTCCCTTCCAACCTGGTTGTTCTGTTCTGTGATTCTGTAAACTGGTATTTTCTCTTAAATTGACTTAATATAAGAATGGCCTGCACATGGTGACCCTTAATACTTTCTACATGCTCCCCAGCAAAATGGTGTAAGTATTCAGATAGTAGCAACGTAGGTCCTTGCTCAAAACTGTGTTGGAAAGGTTTGAGAGATTAAATAATAGGGTTTATAAGAAAAAACACTGGTTTTCAACAATAACTACAGAAATTCTTGTCATGAGTGAAATGTAGCAAAGACACTAAAAGGCCTGGAAACATCTTTCTGAAAGGAGTGAATTGTTTCTTTTGAAGAGATGCAGGGACCCTGGATACATTGTTCAGTTAGAGTTTGGTATCAGATTGGGAGGAAGAAACAGGGCAGATCAGCAATTTCCAGGGTATATTTTTGGATACAACAGTATATTGGTAAATAGCACTGAATTAATATACTCCAATCTGTTTCAAATAATTACCTTTCCTCATTTTTCTGCTGCTTTATTACACTTTTCTCATTGAAATTTCTGTTACAATCTTACTTTGAGTGAAATCAACAGAACAGATTTGATTCATGGATTCAGAACTCGTATTATAGTAGACCTTTTTCTGATTTTAGTTCAAACTAATTTACCCATATGCCTCTACATAATGTTAGATCACCAACACATAAAACGCTAATTTTGTTAGCTTATAAATATAATATGGATCAGGGGAAAAAAAACGCTTTCACATTCAAAGAGTAGCACAGACTAACTTATGAAGTGTCATCACTACTGATTTTTTTTTTTCCCCTCAAACTTCATTTATGCCTGCTTCTTGGATTTTCAGGTATAGAATTTACATTTAGATTGCTCTTCTGGATTAAAAAAAAACAAACCAAAACAAATCCATTCTAGAATCCTGTGATTTCTTTTAACCTTAATGCAACAAAAATTACAATGATTGCATGTGGCTGAAAACATTTTAGCATATCAAGCTGCATTTCAGTATTTCCCATTTAACTAATCCAGAGTTGTTATAGAATCACAGAATCACCAGGTTGGAAGAGACCCACTGGATCATCGAGTACAACCATTCCCACCAATCCCTAAACCATGCCCCTCAGTACCTCATCCATCCACATCTTAAACACCTCCAGGGAAGGCAAGTCAATCAACTCCCTGGGCACCCTGTTCCATTGCCTAATGAACCTTTCTGCGAAGAATTTTTTCTTTATGTCAAGCCTGAACCACCCCTGGTGGAGCTTGAGGCTATTCCCTCTTGTCCTGTCCCTTGTCACTCCACAACCTCCCTTCAGGTAGTTGTAGAGAGCAATAAGGTCTCCCCTCATCCTCCTCTTCTCCAGGCTAAACAACCCCAGCTCTCTCAGTAGCTCCTCATTAGACTTTCTCTCCAACCTCTTCACCAGCGTTGTCACTTGTCTCTGGACACGCTCCAGAGCCTCGAGTATTTTTTTATCCCTTCCTTATTCAAACTGCAAACAAGATAAGAATGGTCCATATCACACTGGGTTATGAAAGGTTAGATATTTCCTTTTATGATAAATATATAGCTAGTAAAACAAACAAACTTACAAAGATGAAAAGAAATGTGTGGCACTTAATAAAAGAACATTATTGAATATCTCAAAAATACAGGCTAACAAAAATGCCTTAAAAATACTGAAATTAATACAGTTGCCAGAGGAAGCAGCCACACACCTGTAATTGGCAATAAGCAGCAGACTTGTTTTATTTTAACTATTCAACTACAAAAATTGTAAAAGCAAGAGTAATAATGTGACCATATGATACTTCAAATACAGTAAATATTTTTTTCTATACTCTGTAATTTCCCTCTAAAAAGTCTTTATCCCATTTTTAGCAATGGAGGAAATCTGATGTCTGATTTTTTAGTGGCTCATTAACTCAATATGAAGTTTCCATCAATTAATTCTTTCCATTACTTTTTGAAAACATGCACCTCCCTTTAGAATATTCTTCAGAGGCAATAAAAATAGCTAACAAATTGTAATATGCTACTTTACCATTTTTAAGTATTCAGAACATATGAGACAGCTGTATAAAAGAAAGCATACAACATTGAAAAAAGCACAGAACTGCAGCACTTAATTCCCAGATCAACTTTCTAGTATTGCAAGCAATGTTGTTGGTATCAGTCTCTCCTTTAAAAAGAGATTAGATAAAATAGATTGATAATCTATTAACAGCCTGAGATAGGACTTTATACAAATGTATATAAACACAATTAAAATTCTATGAAGCAATGAAATGCATTTTAAACACAAACAAAACTTTAAAAGTGGCAATGCACGCACCTGTTTTCCTACACCTCCTCTTCACACTCCTTTGGTCTTTGAAGCTAACCAAAAGATAAGCAGTGAGAGGAATCTCATATTCTTTAAAAGGGCTAATTCAGGAAGTACAGTCATGTTTACTGCCTTACAACATGCCTCAAAGTCCAGTGAAGGCAAGAGAAAACCTTTGCACTGAATTCCATGCGACCAGGATAGCTGAGGCTCATGTACCAGAGGGATCCAACTGCCTGGGCCAGTCTGTAGCCAATCCTGCTCTGCAACCACATTCTCCCGTACATCCTCAACAGCCAGGCAATTATTGCTGAACAACCAGTGTGCCTTAGGTAGACTAGAGGGTTACTGTATGCTTGGGATAACAGGAGCCTGCTGGTGAACCCAGGGCACTGATGGCCTAAACCTGTCAACAGTAATAATGACATGACTGAGTTATCACCTGGTGGTATGTACCACTCTTTTATGCCCTGTGATTTAAAACTATGTGCTAACACATTTACATTTTATTATCTTATGTACAGTAAGCTTGTTAACAAAATCCAAGTTATGAGCACATCAACAGAAAATGTTGTTTTTTAAGGTTGTTTTGTTGTAGACCAAAAGGCCAACAGAAATGAAGAAACTAATAGCCATTACATTCTTGACTCCCACTTGAAAATGAAGCATTTTTTCAGTGCTCTTCACCGTTCATTACTTCATTTCCTCACTGTCATCAGAGCATGCTTATACAAGTCATCGCTGCATGTTGGATAGCAAAATGAAAAGGAAAGGTCTGTTCTACCTAATCAACCCATGCTCTGTGTATATAATTACCAAAGTAATATAACAACGGTAGCTGAGTTAAATCTGATGGTAAGTATAATAGAATAGATGTTTTCAGAGTGGAATAAAACTAGTTTGAACACATGCCATGTGCTGCATTTGGCACAGAAATCCACAACACAGCTTGCTAAAAGTACTTCTCACTCTCTCAAGAGGAGAGCATTTATCAGAAGTAGCAGTCGCAGATTCTGAAAATTATAAACCTGTCAAGAAAATGCTAATTTAATCAAATGCAGGCTTCCATAGAGTAGAAATTCACCCTGGTCTCCATGTGAGTGCCTCAACAGTATTTAGAACTAGATGCATATTACACTGCACGTGACATGATGATTCACTATAGATTTATCTTTCAAAAGTAGCACTTCAGTGCAGAACAAATGGAGCCAGGGATATCAATGTAGTGTACATGATGCCTGTTAGGTGACAATGACAAGGCTGCCCAGTATTCTGGTACCTGATCTGGGTTACATAGATTTAAAAACTGAACCTTGCAAGCTGCCAAGGGCTTGTCTTCCACAGATATATTCGTAAGCATTTTCACTCCATTCAACTTCAATCAGTAGCTTTTAAGTTCTACAGCTGTAGTTTAGCTGTGGTGGGTATTTATGTACCTTAATCTCAAGTACAGCGAGGATAATTCAATCTGGCCCATATGAACAAGGGCTCATACTAACCTCTTGGTTGCTTACACAACCCTGCCCAGTGAACGACTCTTGTAGACAAGATGTCCTTCAAGGTTCTACATGCACATGATTACCAGAAAATTTTCTGTTGAGACATCCAACCAAAGAATTTATGCTATTGGTGATCTGCAACCTGTTTCTACTTGCCTAGGGACAAGCCACATTAAACTTTTCATCTATAGATATGTCTGTTGTGTCTGCATGGATATCTGTGTGGAACCCTCTCTCCAAAACTCTCGAGAGCTCAGTACAGTTAACAGATTATTATAAAAAATATAAATCAAAATTAAATGTGTCTTGAGAAACACAGAAATTAAATACATAATCAGATCACAAGTCCCTGTAAATAAACAGCTTGCCTTTCACACAGTCATCACAACACCTGAAAGGACCACAAAAGAGTGAAGTGAAGTGAAGTGAAGTGAAGTGAAGTGAAGTGAAGTGAAGTGAAGTGAAGTGAAGTGAAGTGAAGTGAAGTGAAGTGAAGTGAAGTGAAGTGAAGTGAAGTGAAGTGAAGTGAAGTGAAGTGAAGTGAAGTGAAGTGAAGTGAAGTGTATGGCATGCACAAATGGGGGAATGACAGTAAGCTTCCATTTTCCAACATAATTCCCACTGATCTCTAGGAACTAGGTAGAGCAAGAAATTAAGGTTTATCATGTACTAACATAATTGTTACAACCATTGATCATTTATACATATACTTTTTGAGACCTTACTAAGTTTTTTTCCCATTCATGATCAAAACATACATTCCTCCAGTCTAAATCACCCAAAACTATATGCTAATCATATTTTACTAAATGGTGTTCAACAGATATATGCTACATTATGATATATTATATGTTTAAGCCCCAGCTCACACTAATACCATTAAATCTTCAAGCTTCCTAAAATAAACTGAAAGGATATTTACAGTATCAAGTACATTCATGGATATATTTGATATAATAAAAATAATTTCCTCGTTCCAAACTTGAAATCTAACTAAAATTTGTAAATTCATTTATATGTTGGAAATAACATGTCAATGAGATACTCTCTAACATTTAACAAGTTGTGGTTTTAAATGTAGAATCTACTCTTTGCCCCTTTTGCTGGGTGGGAGGAGGGACATGCCTGTGTGTGTCTGTAGAAATGTGATATGAAATTACAAGACTTTAATTAGAGATTGGAAGTTTCCTGGGAAACATCTTGAGTGAGACTGTATTTCTCAATGAACCAGTAACAGCACTAGGAATTAGTTCAGTAAATATGAGCTGACTTAGACTTCATTTTCAGTCTTTCTTAATGCAAAGCATGACCCAAGTGTTTACTGAAGTTAACAGCATTCCTTTCACTGTCATCAGCAAATTTCCAATGAGATTCAAAGCTCATTCATTTTTATTTCATTATTTAACAACATAAATATATGTACATTTCAATTCCATTCTAATACTAAAAAGGAAGTGATGATGAAATAAAGAGGGTTGGGGTTTTTTTGCCACATCTGATCTAGTGTTTGTAATCTGCAGTGTTTCACCTTATGATGGCAGGTTCTGTACTGTAGTATTTTTCTGCTGTAAAAGTAAATTTCTGATTTTCTCAGTATTTCACTGATCATACAGCCACACACTCTATGCAGCATCTTACATAGGTAAAGCTCTTAAAAGAACTCAAGTTAATAGTTTTATGAAAGAGCTTTTGGCAGCCATTTACACTTCTACATGTTTTAGATTATTTTATACATCTGTCACACAAATTTGTGTCTGTGTACATGAATATACTTATGCAATATTGGTACCTAGTAAACACTGATACTCACAATTCATTGGTCTAATTTTTTTCTTTATTACTTGCTTGTTAATTTTCTACTACTACTTCATTTCAGAAATTGCTAAAAATGGAAGAAGTACCCACACACTGCAGCAAAAATCTGCAACCCATGACCTGAAATTTCTTTTTTAGAGCTTCTATCTCCCATTCATTCCATTCCTCAATCAAATCAGCAACTGTCACCTCCAATTTCTGATTAAATATTCCAATTAGATGAACTTTAAGAAGTGCCCCAAAGAGCAAGTAATTCCTCCAGCTACTGTTTTATTGGTTTTTCTCACTTGAGTCTCACTTTCAGCTATTAATAAAATACTTCATCATTTAATTAACTGGACTGATTGGCTGAAGGCTTTCTTGTTTAATAAGCAGCTGGTGTTCTAGGGAAGTTGGCAAAAGATCTCTTTCCTAGCTTAAATTCTTCAGCCAGCTCCTGTTAAGACATATGCTAACACACTCTGTCTCAACACAGAATCTGAACACTCCAGCCCAAGTACCAAAGAATGTTAGCTATACCTACCTGTGAAAACAAAGCAGCTTCAGATCGTGCTCTGGAATTGTAGTCAGGAAATTTTTGTCTAACACAGCACTGCTCACTAGCCTGGCTGAAAATAAAATGGACTGGGATACTGTCTCTATAGTAGTAGGGTTATCATTTTTGAAGTACATAATGCTATTCACACTGATTTTTCTTTGGTTTTATTTGGATGTCCAAGTACATTTCCAGTGAGGTGGAATGCTGTCCTTAAAGAGTTAAGTTTAAACGCAAATTTACAAATGCACCCAAGTCTTAAGACCCAGAAAGAACATGTGAAGTTCAGCTTTTCCTTAATACAGCAAGAAAAAAAATCAGAATTTACCTTACCAGATAATGAGAAAATTCAGAAGCAAAGGTACAGTTAATTAATACAAGAAACTCTTGCCCACATACTCATCTGGACAAAGGAAACAAGGAAAGATCTGTGGATGCAATTTCTAATTCTTCTGATAGCAAAATGGACTCGGCTTTTCCTAAAGCAAAACCTTTTGTATTTATTGTCTAAAACAGTTGATGTACTGCACAATTATTTCCTTTAGAGTCTGAGTCTGCTTTTCTTCTTCCTACTATTGTGAGGAAAACATTTACTTTTAACAGAACTTTGATTCAAGAATACAGAAGCACTGATTTACATCTCATTATTTTTTCTGAAGTTAAAATAATCATTTTTGAATGATTTGAAATTCCATGTCCTTCAAAGGTTAGCTTCCTGATGTACTCAGGAGGACAACATAAAAACCACAGATATAAACAAAAACCTGTATTCATTTAGAAAAATACCAGGATGAACATACACATAATGGTTTGCTACAAGGATTTTGTAAAAAATGGCACAAAGAACATCAACTCATATTTGGATTGGAAACAATTTTAAATCAACCTTTTAGAAGAACTTTATGACTTGCTTTATGTCTCAGTGTAGAATCTTCTAGATTCTTGAAAATGAGTGTATGTCTTCAAAATTATATTTTTATATTTATTGCATAGAGCAATCCTAAATATTCATAATGCAATTTTTAAATTCTTGAATATGCTGACTGTTTTGCAATAAAAAGCAAGTATTATAAAAGCCTGTGAACAACCATTTTTCATACCATACTGTTTATTCTGATAAAGTATAGCAGAAGAGCTGACAAACATTTGCTATAAAACCAGAACAAGCTCTCAAGTATGTTTATGAATGTTTGCTTTTTATTTCTACTCCTTGTTTTCAATATAAAATGTCCTACCCCTTTAGCATCTGCAAAGGCACATGCATAAGAATTCCTTCTGACTTCAAATAGACTTAAGCAAATTGTCATTTACTTACTCATGAGATAATATACTTGCATGCACAAAACACTCAGAGGATAAACCTTTCCAAGAATACAAAAGATAATGAATTTAGAGGGGATGTCCTAGAGGATCTGAAAACTGGAGGTCAAGGCTCCTAATGTCCAGAATGACATCATCCAGATGATGAATTTAGAAATACCTCCCTTATGTTTGCACAGCGAGGCATGGCATCCTTGATGGAAAAAAAAATAGTCCTGTGATAGATTGGGAACTGATTAAAAGGGAAAGTACTGGGATAGTACATTTTGTTACACTGCATGAGTATGTTGTTGTACTACAGAGTGCTAAGCACAGAGTGCAGTCAGCATAAAAGCCCAAACCCTCAAATCTCTAAGTTTACTTAACTTATTAAAACAAGAAAGGTGACAAATGATTAGCAGTAATTAACAAGTTAACAACAGCTTTAAAGGTAATGCATCTAATCACTACTACAAAAGAATAAATGTAGTAATTAAGAAAGATGCACCACCCACTGCCCTGTTATTATCATTCAGATCTGCAGTCACTGGGGAGACCCTTCTGCAATGAAGATTTGGACAACTGGGGGATCCTATGCAATGCATCCACTCATAGATGCAGTCTCCAAAGATCACTGCAAGAGCAGCCAGGTTTTATATTTTTAAATAATGATTTACATCATCCCAAAAAAGCAGAATCTTTGGTCTTGTCCTTCCACTGCCCCCCCTTCTTGGAGCATGGCCAAAGGCCCAGAAGTGAAATACAGAGATAGCTGGAGAAGTTACAGTCAAGGTGTTACAGCACTATTATACCGATAATACAACTATGATGCATTTTCTCATACTCTACATATTAAGAACAGTGCAGCACAATTCTACTGATAATAACAACATGAGAAGTTGCAGATTAAAGAGTATACATAGCAGTGCAATAAGAATTATTCAGGCGTTACCTGTATTGTTTTAGGCCTATTGATCAGACACTGTCATTTCATACATTAATGCTCAGTTGCCTCAGGAGAGAACTTAAAATGGAGGCTTAGACCAGCCATATTCCTTCCTCCAATCTCTTTCTTCCCAAATGTCCAGAATAAAATGATCAGAATAAATAGATCAATTCTTGTTTCTACATGCAAAGACAGCTGGATATTTAAGAAGTGCGACAGTAGGAATTTTTTCCCCAGAAAATTAAAAAAAACACCTCCTTCTAACTCCAACATTTTTTGAGAAGTGTTTTAAAAACATCAATACAACTATGCACATTGAATACAAATTTGCTGCAGCATAGTCTAATCTTCTCTTATTCAACTTTGCAGTGACATCAAAAAAACCCTAAAATTATGAAAGAACAGTCGCCATTTGAAGGGAGAAAATGCTATGATGAATGCAATATTTTAAGCTCCAGGACAGAAAATTCTAGAAATCTGAAAAGGCCCAGGGGATTAAATCCTTCCTAGAAGACAAGCATTTTAAATGACAGTAGAGAAAATGCAATATGTGAAAACTAACTTAATTAAACACGTGGTATGTTTCTATAAGTTTCATTATTCATAAAAATGAGCCCACTGAATTGTGGGAAACTCTGTGTATTGCTTACTATTTCTATGGCATCTAGAGATTTTCTTTGAAAGAGAATCTTAAGAGCCAGGAGACTTGCAAGAAATCAATAAATTGTTCTTTCTTTCCATTGGAAAAACTTTCAGGAATAGCAGTAAGATCTTAGCTACTTAAAAATGCATAAAGACCTGTTCTTCCTCTTAAGGCTAACAGAAGTGAAGTTGCTCAGTCCTTCCAGATGGCAGGGAAGCCTCCTGAGAAAGCAGTATGCTCCAGGTTATATTACAATTGGCTCTGTCTTTGAAGTTGAAGTTTAAATTTGATCTTTCTGAGGCCAGAAGGACAGATACTGACATGTGCAGACACATAAGGGTTGAGGGCCACTGAACTCTGGCAAAGTAAGAGATCTCACCAACACTATTTTGTCCTTGTGCTCTTTTAGCATTCCTTCTTTAGGATGAGAAGCTTCATTACCAAGATGCTAAGAAGTTCATTTGAGGACACCACATAAGACACCCTCCTTCTTGAGGAAAGAGAAATAGGCACCTCCAAAATAAAACTGCTTCTGTTTTAAGAGAAGTGTTTAAAAAACATAGGATAATTTTTTCCATGAAGTTGCATTGCACACTGAAGGATAAATGCAAACCATACTCAGCTACATGTGCAACTTCTTGACAGAAAGCAGTTCAAGACTAATAATCCATCCTTAGTAAATTATTCATTCCTTGCATGCTACCTGTGTGCTTTAATCTTTTCTCCTTAGTGTTATTTTAAAATGCTAGTACTAAAGACCATCTTCCAGTTGCACCCTCTCCTGGCTCACTCATGAGCTCCTACAACAGCTGTTTTCAAAACTCCAAACTACCTTCTCATCCTCATTTTCCACACACATACTGCTTAATATTTAGTTGTTTCCTCTCCAAACTTGCTCTACCTTTATGCATCCACTACCATTCCCTTTCATTGTTATTGGTTATGTGTCTTTCCACGACAGTCACCAGAGTATTCCACTTTCTATGCATAAGTGAAATACACATAATAATTATCTAAGATCAAATCTTTAAATAAAAAATGATGGAGTGGTTTACAAGCTGTTACCTGTTCTCTAACTCTGTCTAGAGAAATTATATCTATGCTAGTAGACCAAATTTTCATCAACAGTCCAATGCATGGAACTATTGAATATGCTTTTAGTCAAACTTTATTTCCATTAAATGGTGCAATTGTCATTTTGATGGATCAAAATTCAATTATTGCTAGCCATATTGAAAAATCGTGTGCTTTAAATCCAAGTTATGTTGCCTAGAGTTTTTTAACCAGTAGCTTCTGTAGAAAGGACTGCCTTTCCTCAAAATGCTGTACTAAGTAGGCTCACACAACTCAGTTAATTATCATTCATGGTTTCAGAACAAAGTTCTGAGGAAAAATTAAATTAAGTCCCAAAACCACCTACAGCCCTTCTGAGCCTAGAAACATATCTAAATTATTCTGTGCACTTCTGTATAGAGGTGGTGGGAGGATTAAGCAGGATTAAAACTGAAAGCAAGAATCTCTCTCCTTTGGCAATGGAAAAATTAATCTCCTCCTATGCTAAACGAATGGACCTACTGTCTTATCAAATTTAGCTGTATAGAAGAAGCTTGGATTTATAGACAATGCAAGATTTAATTTTATTATTAAAAAAAAAAGGTGGGGGTGTTGGAGCTAGTGGGGAGAAGTTTTCCAGCCAACTTCAAGAAGTGTCTTGGAAATTGTGGAATTTATAGTACCTTGAAATGGAAATATTCTCCTTCTCCCTTGTCCTTTACCATTTTTTTAGCTTTGTTTTTTAATTTACAGCTTATTTTTTTAAAAGTGAAAAACGTACATAAGCTGAATGGTGATAAAACACTGAAGAAAACACCTCAGGAAGAAGAAACAAGTTGCTAGAAATAGCACTATAGTGAAACAAATGCTAGCTAGTAAGGTCACTCAGGAACTCTCCAGTAAATCAGTCAATTCATATAAGTCACCTTTCTTCCTGTAATTTGTATTATTAAGCCCTCCGTTTCATTCCTACCCTTCACTATTTTCTGGGACTCCATAATTCTACTATTATGCTGTTACAGAAAGAAAGGAAAGGTCCCTTACATATCACATATCAGAAAAACATGAAATCCCACAGCTGTTTCACATGTACCATCTCTTAATACACTTTCTTTTCACTGTATTTTTCTTCTTAGTTTGGTTGGTTGGTTGGTTGGTTTTCTGGCTTGATTTTCTTTGTTTTGTTTTAGTTTTTGATTTTTTGATCTCAAGACTGGGTACTTAAGAAAGTAAAAAAAAAGGTCAACAGCAAAAGAACACATTGAGCAACTGATGAATCTAATTCCTACATTATGGTTTTTTTAAAGGATATGAAAGATGTTCCAATTTTAAAAGAAAAAAATATTGCTTACACATGTTCACACAAGGAACAATCACTAACCAGTAACCATTAATACAGTCGATGTAGCCTATATTTATCCCTCATATTCCATAAAGATTTTTAGGAAATGCAAGAGTTACATTCATTGATTTGTCACCCATTTGAAAGCTGAAGATGGTAGAAAATACTACTAGTGTGATAAAACATTGTTTCATTAAAGTTTCATTAAGCTTTGTAGAGTTTTATCTTATTGAAATTCATAAGGGAAATAACTTTGTACATCATATCAAAAGCAAGTATTGAAAGACTTGAAGTCAATTATACAGTGAATTATTTTAATGCTATACTGAATTGATTACACTGCTTTCAAAAAGACAGTGCAAAATGCTTGAATTGTAACAACAGAAAAAAGAGAAACAAAAACGAAGCCAAAGAAATCAGAATAAGGTACATTCAGTAAAATAATAGAACAAAGAAGCTGAAAAAAGTGACACCAAAAGTCAGACAGAGTTTGAAATTTTTGTAGGCAGCCTGATTCATGTCCACAATAAACTACAGAGTATTATTCAGATGAGGGATGACTTTAATGAACTGCATGTTGTACAAACATAAATGTCACTCAAAACGTTTGGAAAACAAACCCATGACTTATGTATCACTCAAGAATAAGCACTTCAGTTGGGGAAGGTTGAAAGGAGAATTAAGGTATTTTTATTTCCTTGAAATCAAGTTATGCAATTTCAAAGAATACACAAGCCACTACTTCCTGAAGGTTACCCTGGAATTCTCCCTACTACAATAACTTCTATTTCAATCATGAAGCCCCAGAGAGTTTACGTGACCCATCCTAACAGTGCAGGAGAAGTTTATATAGTGATCATTGCTAGCTGTTTACTTCATATTGATATCTGATCATCTGTCTCACTGCATTGTCACTTTTTGAGCGTGTGGGAATTTTCACTTATTTTATGGTTACTCAAAAGACAAACAGCTAGAGAAATGCACCATGCTTCTAAAATGCGGCATTAGATGACTATGGTTAAGTAAGTCACTAGTTTATTCTTAATGTGAAAATCAAGACTGCATTTTTACTGTTTTATATGAAATACATGCCTTATGCAGCTTTTCTTTATACTTGTTTTACATGTTTTTCACTACACATTTAACTTTACAGAAAGAAAAGAGCCAGCTGCAGACACTGCGTTCAACAATAAAAGCACTGTGGGTATTTAAAATTAAAATGGGTAGTTTTAAGGAACAACCATGAACTTTTACATTACTTGCAGCCAGTTACATCCCTCTGTAAAATCTGACCATTTCCTTTCATGATGATAGCAGTAAGTCTGTGTAATGTTTCATTTATCTAATTCCCAGCTCCTTCTGCCTGATATTGCTAACAAATACACACTAAGAATTATCACAGAAAATCAAAATATAGGTCAAATTCCAATCTATTCTGCTTGACATAACAGAACATTAATGCAAACTTGCATGCACCAAAAATTAGTTTGCTATATGGCAAATTTTCCCCAATTGTCTCTGTTTATCACCTCTTACTAACATAAAAGATAATTGTGTTCCATTTCAGAGATCAGCTGTTGTTCTTCCTTTACTTCAACTTTTGCTTTCAGTGCCTATAGGTGTTCTTTGGTGAGGCTACCAAGCCCTTGTGGAATGTAGCACCATTTCCCAGAGGCCTTGTGTCCCAATCCAATACCAGGGAGGGTTCTTAAATGATCCCAAGAGGCTGAGATTTAAGACTCAAACTGGGTCAGATGTCATACAATCTTGTGAGTTTTATTTTCTTTAACAACTAATAAAAGCGATAGAACAGAGAGGAAAAGAAAGGAAAAGTTAGAATCCCTAAGCAAGAAGACAGTAGAGATGCAGCTAATTACCATCATCATGAATTCAGCGATGTCCTGTCGGATCAGTCTTGGTGCAGGTGATGATGAAGACATGGCCACGGAGTGTTGATGATGCTCCAAGCTCCAGGAAGACCTGGGTGAGGGGCACATACAGCAACACATGCAAGGAAGAAGCAAGAGACTCCCTCATTTATCACCACAGTCCCCACGATTTCACCAAACAGTTCACCCATTTCCAGGAAGGCATTGCCATACCCAGGTGTTCAGCTCAATAGGCACTGCTTCAGGTGGATGTCAAACAGTCCACCTGTTTCCAGGCCTCCATGTGCACATGCCCAGGTGTTCAGCTTGATAAGCACGCTTCAGGTGGATGGTGTGTTTTTTCCGTTGGGGACAGTTTGTCTCTGTGGTTGGCAGCTCTTACAAGATTTGTTCTTCATTGCAATAAAGGTCTCTTATGAGATCACGGTGGTTGGCAGTGATGTTGAGCGAAACCAGTTCAATGGTAATGGTCTCTTACACTTTGCACCGCATTTTTGGTTTAGAAGAGCACACTTGACACATGCTTTGTAAGATATTCTTTCATTCAGATTATCCTTATGGTAAAGTGCTGCACTCCCCTCTAACTGTTGAGTCTATTAGCCACTTTCAATTGAGTTTGACAGGCGGGAGCTGCCTTAAATACAATAACTAAATTCTTACAAGTTTCATTAAAAAAATACGTGGCTGAGTAGATTATCAAATAATAATTCATAACTCAAGTCCTTACATAATGAAGTGACAGTGCACTGTCCTTACGTCAGCACATTGTGATTATGAGATGGGGAATGGCAGCCAGTTCCTTCCAGATGAAGGAAGCCTGCTCCCCTCAAGCAGACAGCAAAACCTGAGATCCCTCTGGTGAACAAGTACCAGGTGCTGCAGGTGGAATCTAATCCTGAGGATGATGGCTACCATAGCCTAGAATCTTTCCCTAGGCCACACCATCCTCAGGAAAAATAATAACATCCTCCATTAAGAAGAAGAGGAGGGTGATAGTTGTAGGGGACTCCCTCCTCAAAGGAATGGAGGGACCCATTTGCAGACCTGACCCCCTCCACACAGAGGTCTGCTGCTTACCACGGGCATCAGTGAAGGAGGCAGCTAGAAACCTTCCTTCCCTGGTCCATGAGACAGACTCCTACTCGCTGATAGTAGTCCAAACTGGCAATGATGACTTAGTAAAAAGAAAGACTAAGGACGTCAAGAAAGACTTCAGGGCCATTGGGAAGATGATGGAGGGCTCTGGGGCACAGGTAGTTCTAGGGTGGACCCAGAAGTTACAAAGAAGAACTCGATTAATGCCTGGCTCTGGGCCTGGTGTGAGGAAACGGGCTTTGGCTTCTTTGATCATGGGGTGGTTCATGCACCCCCTGACACTGTTGGGACATGTGGGTCTCTTAGCAGGGCTAAGGCCCTTGCTAAAAACTTAGCTAAGTTCATAAATAGAGCTTTAAATTAGATGTAGAGGGCGAGGGGATTGAGACCAGGCTAGGCAAGAGTGAACCTGGACGTGGGCACTAGAGATTCGGAGAGGGTGTGCTGGTGAGGACCTCATCCAGTGGGTCTTTTTCAACCTAGTGATTCTATGATTCTATCTTCTAACTACACATACATGCTGCTGTTTCTCTCAACCAAGCATATCAGGTATGAGGGTACAGTGGAGACAAGGAAGAAAATCTAGGGAATGGGGAACAAATGTGTAGAAAATCTAGGGATGTTAATTCTTCATCTGACCTCTACCAGCCAGCTCTAGAACCCCATACCACCAAAATTTATCTTTAGGAGTCAAGATGAGATTTGTCATACTACTAGTTTGTGATTGGACCCTTCCCTCCTTGCTGTCTGCATCCAAAGTAAGTGCAGTGCAGCACAAGTCTTTAGTCAGTCACTGGAATCCCTACTGGTGGCTGCTGTCACTTTCAGGGTTTACATCTGCCTGCATATTTGTAACTGCTGCTCTCAGGGAATAGCTTCCTTGTTCCGTAGCATAATGTTACTGCAGTTATTGCTATGATTCCTTGTCCATAACTAGGTCTTCTAGACATAACAAGAAAAATAATTCTCTTGATGTTACTTACGGCAGTGCGACAAATGAGTTTATGATGACCAAATACATTTGGATCTTTTTGTTCATCTTTTTCCCTACCCACATTTTCCAGTTTTGATTCCTGCTGTCTGCCTTAGGTGTGCTGATGGTTTGTTTGTTTTTTCTGTTTGGCAGGAATGCTCAACCTCTCCAGTTTGGGTAAAATGCAGAAGTCATGTACTGGCTTCCTGCACCTTTGTTTCATTTGAAGAAGATACAGTGCTGGTTTTTTACCTCCAAAGATGCTGACTACAGGGATTCTGCAGAGCTCACTGGGTGACTACAGAATCCTGTGTTTAGTGAGACGCGCTGAGTGCTAGTTGAAGCACAAACCTATATGGACGATTACATTGTTGTTTGAAAGACTTGTGACTGATCAAGGCTGATAAATGCAAACAAAGGATTATAATCACCAATAAACTAACTGCAAATAAAGCTGCATGTTAAAAAAGGGAAATCCATTATGTACATCCTAAACCCAATGGAGATGAAACATTGCAGAAGTATCTCCTAGTTTGTTCTTCCCAGTGAAAAGCTTGTGAATCAAACTTGTGCTGTGCTACTGCAAAAATGACAGTTGTTAGTATTAGTGACTGTAGCAGCAATAAATCTCAGGTCTATTAAAGTGTTTAAGCTCTTCTATTCAGAGTAATTTGTTTTCTGTTGCTTCCTTCAGAGACATGTGCACACATACATACGTATACTGCACAGACTGGTGAATCCCCGTTCCTGGAGCTTTTCAAGATTTGCCATGGTTAATACAAAGTCACAACTGACCTGACCTAGTGCTGGAAACAGTCTTGCATTCATTTGTGAAATTGCACAGAAAGGAACAACATGTATATCGTCAGCCTGAATTTTTTCTGTGTTAGTAGGAAAGACCAAAAAAAAACAAAAAAGCAAAAAACATTCTTCTGACAGCTAGGTCAACCAGTACTTTTTCCTCCCTAAACATTTTTTTTCAAGACCATCATAAATAAGTCTGACATATTTCAAGTGTATAAGGCTTAAGGTTTCGCGCTTTTTTGGCATGTTCTTCAAAGCATAACCTTTACATTTTCTTCAAAACATTAAATTTATCTAACATAACACATAACTAATGACAATGAATTATTGCATTTAATAAAATGATAAAACACTGACCCGAGCAGAGAACAAGCAAAAGCAGGTCAAATTAAAACAAATTTACTACTAGTACTCTGAGAGATGGGCTGCTGGTCCACTCCAGTGACAGGGAAGAGGTCTTATGAGGCGAAGAGCAGTAAGGTACTCTGGATGTCAAAGTGCCTCACTGCAGTTCTGAAGCTAATGGCCACAGAAACCAGCTGTGGCAGGAAAAAAAGCCTTTAAGAGGAACACAAGCCTGTTGTGAAAGGAAGATAAAGTCAGCTGAAGGACAAAAGTCCCCTTCAACCAGCTAATAGGGCAAAATAAAGGGATCCTAATGAAACAAGAAAGAGTCCCCTTTCTAACCACAAGTGTTATATTTTCATCAAGGACAGGAGGAATGAGAGAATAACAGCAGAAAGGCACGCAAAAGACAAACAGGAGAGGACAGGTCTCTATGCAGTGGTAGACAAACATTTAGAGTGAAGTGCAGATTTCAGAAATGCACATTCCAAGGAAAAAGGTATGTTTTCAGAGCAAAATTAATTTCTGCCACATTTAAACACATGCCTACAATGTACAGGCTCTGTCCCTTGATTTGTTTTAACACTAAGAATGTCAAGACAGGGGAGCATGCAATACCTATGGATTATCACATGTGATCCTTTAATAGCAGAACTTTATCCCTAGCAGATTAATAAAAACATTTTGAAAATTATTACTGATGTGTTCTAGAGGAAAAGGGGAAGGAATCCAAGAGTCTGTCTGGCTATTGGTTAGGAGGTTCAAGCGTATTGATCATGAAGCTGATGATAAATAAATACTTCCTCTCAGAAACTGCCATGCTTATTTGTGTAGAAAGGTGGGCTCTATGGCAAACAGTAGCAAAGAAGACCAGACCCGGACCTCAGAATATTTGAGAATAGCTTTACCCTTGCAAAACAACTCTCACAAATGATTAGGGAAACCAGAAGAAAATCAAAAATAAATCTGATTTTGGTCATCTAAAGCTCTTGAGGTTTGGCCACCATGATTTTAGTATATAATTATGCATACACACAGACTTTCTCAATATCCTTTCAAACATGTCTTTGCAGCACTGGTTCCAGCATAATCAGTTTTGTGGATTTCCCTTCATCTTATTCTCCATCTCCACAGGGATCTATTTTGTGCATCTGCAAAACACAGTAACAAAATATATCTGCCACTTCTTGAATATTTTATTGAAATGTGTCCTTTATTCTTCTACACAGACAGCAGATTTTTTTTCAGCAGCCTACAGATTGTTGCAAGTTACAGCTATTGTCTGAAGCACTGCATAAATGTTTCACTACTAAAACAGTGAAACCTCATAAGAAAATAACTTCAAACGTCCAGAATAAAGAGAAAGGACTCTCTCAGTCAGTTGAATGATTATTGGGTTTGTTATTTACTGACATTTCTCTGGTGCTTAGTTTGTATTGTCTGCGAACATAAAACACTGTCTAGTATAATATATAGCAGCAGCTTTGAAAGGGTAGAGGGAAGGATATCTCTTCTGGTCTTCCTTGGCAAGAAATTTATTTATTTTTAGGTTTGTGTCCAAGTTTGTCCTTATTTCATGAAGAACACATTGAAAAATTAAAATAAAACTCCCCTCTGATGAGCTGTTGATATCAATTCCCCATTCCTGATTAATTCCCCAAGCCCTGTGTTACTTCTATAATCGAGGATAGTCAATAGAGACAAATCCTAGTACAAGACAGACATCTCCATTTCCTACACACACCACAGGACTACTGAAACTAGCTAGAAAACTGGTCTATTTTTGTTTCAATGCTTACAATAAGAGTTCAACATCTGCATTTCTCATACTGAGATTTCAGTAGTTTTGAAGGCAACTGGGAAAGCTCGTTCCCTATTCATGCAAAAAGCCTCTCCTTTTGCAGTAGAAATTGGTTATTATGTCTGACTGCTGTTCTAGCAGGTTTATAACCTAGAGGGGAAGAATGCTATTTACATTAAAAAGGATGAACCTTGCTCTCTAACCTGGGAATGTGGCAGACTCTTATCCAGCCCCAAAGTGACAGAACAGTGTGGGCTCAGCTCAGTGGTGATAAACCACTTAGGTAGGATCCTGAATGCCTCTCTTTCACTGTAAAAGCTAGAACCTCAAAATATCCTCCAGATAAGCTGGCAAAACAGTATTTCATATTCTTTCTAAATTAGAAAGCCTACAGAGCTTTTTCTTACATAGAGGAATATCTGGGGAAAACAAACAGCAAACAAACCTCCATGCAGGACACTGATTATTTTCCATGTACCCTCTTCATTAAGCAGGTAAATAGGAAATTGGTTGAAAAAAAGATGGCTCAGATACTTACTGGAGCACCTGCAGACACTTGCCAAGAAAGGATTCCCCTTGAAGATAAAATGGCAAAGCTTTTCAATTTAATTTGAATCTGAGTGATTTGATTTAAAGCATTGTAAACAGCTTGAAATCCATATTATTGACTGGAAACTTTTCTGCTTACATAGGTGCAGACAGATCCTGACATGAGAACATGAGCAAAATCCTTTTATAAAGTAATATAGCCAAGTCAACCTTCTGTGTCCATCACCTTCTCTTTCCTTCCTTTTCTTATGCTCTTCCAGTATTTGCAATAAAATCAAGCACTGTTCTAAAACAACACTCCCTTGCCTGGCCACATACTCAGGATTTACTTCTAACGTAGCCCAATCTATATACATATAGCTCTTTTCAGATGGTCTGCTTGTGTAAGAATACAAGAGCTTGTACTCCACAATAAAGAGGTAAAAGTCTATTGGCAATACACCAGACAGCATAACTTTAGATGGAGTGAAGAGCAGGCCAATATGTTTGTTGTTTGTTTCTTAAACTAGAGTACTTTCTAAATCTTATGCATTATCTTTAGCTAACAGACTGCAGGTTAACAAAAGCCCTCACAATCTAGTGCTGCTCTTCACAGAAGTTAGTAAAATCTCTTTTGCATAAACTTATTTGTACATAAATTTATTGGTAATTCTACACTGTTTCTCCTCTGTGTTCGTAAAAATCATAGAATCATTACGTTGGAAAAAACCTTAGAGATTATCAACTCCAACCATACTTGTCTACTAAAGAAATAATGTCCCCAAGCACCTCATCTACCCACCTTTTAAGCACCATCATGTACGGTGACTCAACCAACTCCCTGGGCAGCCTGTTCAAGTGCTTGATAACCCTTTCAGTGAAGATTTTTCTCCTAATGTCCAATCTAAACTTCCCTGATGCAGCTTGAGTTGTTCCCTCTTGTGCTATCACTTATTACTTGGGAGAAGAGAACAACACGCACCTCTCTGTAACTTCCTTTTAAGTAGTTGTAGAGAGCAATAAGGCCTCCCCTCAGCTTCCTCTTCTCTAGGCTAAGCAACCTCAATTTCCTCCATTGTTCCTTGTAAGACTTGTTCTCCAGCCACTTCACCAATTTTGTCACTCTTCTATGGACACACTACAGGACCTCAATGTCTTTCTTATAGTGAGGAGCCCAAAACGGAAAACAATATTTGAGGCATGACATCACCAGTGCTGAGTACAAGGGGAGAATCACTTCCCTTGTCGGCAGGAGACAAAACACTCTTAGTGACTCCTGATGACTCCCGGAGAGGTGAGGCTAAGTCAATTATTACATAGTGATTGGGTTTTATCCTCACATTACCATTTATGGATATGTCCTTATCAAGACTGGTTGTCCGTGGACAAAACAGTGAGGGCAGAAGAGGGAGAGAGGGACGTATGGAGAGTAAGAGGAGGGGAACAAGAGTGTCTCCACTGCTGGGTACAGAGCATTTCCAGCCTTGCTAAGGCAATTTTTGCCACTCTTTCTGACCTCATTAACACAAGGGTAAGCTGTGAAGCCTCTGCTCCACCCTGAGTGCTGGTCTATTACTATAATCAGTAAGTTCTTGTCCAAGAGATAGACCACAATGTCCTGTGTTTCAGCAAGATATGCACCTTTCTTGATTCTTACTCAAGCCAAGCCTCTACCCATTTAGGTTTGTGGGACATTTTGAGCCTTTCTTTTTTTTTTTGTAGCTATAAAGGGACTTTCAACACAGCAAGCCCAGTATTGGCAATTTTCTGCTAATTTATATCTAGGCTGTACTGATTATTTCCCATAGCCCCACATCACACATTAATACATATAAAGGTATAAGAAGAGGGTTCATTCTTCCACAAAAGTAATTCCCCATCTACACACACTCACGCAAACACAGACACTCTATATTAAGGGAAATGTAAACATCACAAACATCAGTCCTTTTCATGCCTGATGTAAGTTTGATTACTTAAAATCAGAGTCCAGACTATTTGGACAGAAGAACATGAAGCAATATCACCAAACAGAGTAGCATACAGAGCCCTTAACGTCAACAAAGAAAAGTTTTCCAGAGAGAGATAGGAAACACAATTGTGACCAAGCAAATCAACAGGATTCCTAGTGGGTTTTTTTTTTCCCCATGTGCTCAGAAATAGCTTTCCAGGTACTGTTTGTGCAGGTTTACATCTGAGACAGACAGCTACTAGATGCAGCCCTATAATTAAAGCTGTAGACCTAGATAAACAGGCTTGCCCGTTATTTGGCTTCAAGCATTTTTAGAGCCTTTTCTAGCTATGGAGATGCTCAATTTAAACCTGTGTGCCTAGAAAACATCTTTAATGAACCTTTCACTTCTCTGATTGAAAACAAAAGGAAATGCTTCATTCACCAAAAGCTGTTTTGTATCAGCTGTCTTTTTGCAACAAGACCTTCTACTCTTCCTTAAAACCAGCTATTGTTAGAAGGCAAGGCAGGCTTTATCAAGCACATGTGCTGCCCTTCCACTTATCATCATCTGCTTCTCATTCAGGAAAGCATTGAGAACAGGTCTCTTGGCACAATGGGCTGATTTTGTATGGAAAATGATAGTTGAAGTTAAAGCAATAGGAGAACATCCTCAGCTTCCTGTAATACAGAAAATACACTTTGTCAAACAATGTAAGTTTTTTAAAAAATCTCTTTTATCTTACCTTTTTTTGGCTTATCCACATAATACTTTTAGAGGTTTAGAGGACAGAAAGTATAGATTTTGTACAAAAATAAACAAAGTGAACTCTAGCAATAAAATAATCTTGACATTGGTGAGAAAAATGACAATAAAAGTGCTCATCAGGGTCTTGAATACTTTAAAATAACCTGCCTCACTTCTGATCCAGCTTCTGATTTAGACATTCCAGATGCAAATATCAATAACTGCAGCTGATATTTCCTAAGGTGGATGTCAGAGAAAAATCAGCTTCTAAAACAGACCTTTTATAATAGCAGTATTTCCCAGAGGAAACTTTTTATTTCTCACACACAACTATGTAAAGCACAGAATATATTAAAAAACACTCGGCATAATATTCTCTTCGATTAAAAAAAAGTCCTATTTTAGGAAATATGTATTTTGTGATGTGGCCTAACATACAGAAAATATTAAGCCAGGACCAATTTCAAGTAATGCAACCATTACCAAAATAGTATTTTCCAGGTTGAACTGTGTAAATAAAAACACAAGCTTCTTTTCTTTTTCTACTGTGAATTATAAATAAAATTGTCAATACTTGTTTAGGTCACTGTCAGATTATCACTGGAGAAAACCACATCACCCTATCATAGTTGTAGACTACTCTTCCCCAGTTCTGTTGTTAGTTTAGTGAAGGAGCTGATTTACATTCTCCAGGCTGCATTTGGAAAAAACTGCCTTCTTTGACTGCAACGGGCCCAGACCCCATAGCTGCAGTATGAGTTTAAAATCAAGGTAATGTGAATATCCCATGTTTACGCACACAATAACAAACAAGGTTACTCCACAGTACATTTCATTTCAGCAAACCACAGTAAAAACACAGAACAAGCAAGTTCAAAGACAGGTCTCCAACTGACTTTAGCAACAAAATAACTGTCTTGCCTACAAAATATTAGTTGGAGTCAACTAGTCATAGCAATGTCACAAGGCTTCCTCCTTTTCCCTCTCTCTCTCTTTCCACACTGTAAATGTCTGGATAGGTGACACCCGCATCATTTCAGCCCTTGTCTTGTGCACAAGGATGGTAGTATCGTTTTTTTCTTATAGAGAACAAACCCAGCAATATTCCAGAGAAACTGTCTCACTGACAAAGAAACAAAAGATAAGTATTTGTTGCAAACATCAATAGGAAAATTCAACCATGCCTGACCCCTTGTAAGACCCTAACTCAACACACCCATGAGTAACATGGCTGAAAATTTTGTATTAATTTGCTTAATAGACATTTTATAATAAAGAGTATTTGTACTACAAAAGCTGCTTACCTACTGTCAGAGACTGATTTATTCCTACTCAAATGGCTTGCCTTAACTCATTTGTTTTCAAATGTTGAGACTGCAGCAGCAGTCCTTCAGCATCCTATCTCACCCTCACAAGCAGCCTGACTGTGTTTTGCTGCCCAGAGGGTCATGCTGCAATCTTACCAGTAGGGAGAGAGAATCCTGGAAGGATTATTATCCTCCCCACAGCCCCCTACTCAGCTCTACAACTCTCCTAGAAGATGCACTGTGCAGGTCCACTAAAAAACTATAAATAATACTCTAAAAGATAGGCCCTTTGTGTGCTCCCGCCATCCTAGGAAGAGGAGAAGGGGACCAATGCCCAGGTGGTGTCCCTGCTCTTTCCTTTCTCTCTTAGTTTCCACCCTTTTCTCTCTTTCTTTCTTTTCCTTTTAACACAGATTTAGCAGTCAATGCCAATCTTATTCCTAAGAATGTCTGTACAAATAAATCCCCTTTTTGGAGCAAATGTTTGGCATCATTTTGCCTTCATTAGGCCAGTGGGTACTGAACCCATGAATTTTACGGAGAGACCAAAGGTCTTACTACAACAAGCTCTGGACTGTCCTGGTTTTGGTCATGACTAAAAAGTGTAATTCAAAGGAAACAGAGCTGAAAAGAAGTATGTAAAAATACCTTGTCTGTGTAACATTTTGTCAAATTCACTCAGCTGGCATATCAGTTGCTCTGTGGATGTTGTTTCCTAAGCAGCTCAGGTTACCTTCACATGTGAAATCCCAACCAGTCACATTCTGACTCTGTCAGTAATTTTACAACTAGTTTAGAGTTCTCAACACTGGTTTCCTCTGGAAGGATTAGGCCTAGCTACCCTGTACCTTCCTCATTTCCCAGTCCAGCTTCAAAGGAACATTTCTCATCACAGTTCAGCTGTTTGGTGAGTTCCATTTTAGACTGCTAATGAAAGCATGTATCTTTTTTATAAACTATCATTGAGCACTGATGTGCCTGTGACAAGTGTGGACCACTGATATGGTCAATGAAGTCTATGTTGCTTGTCTCATGTCCTGAGCTTTGCTTTCTTGGAAGAGCCCTATATGGGACTGCAGCATTATGGATAGCAGCTACACAAAAATCAATAGGATGACTCATAGCAATAAAGTTGTGATGCAAATGTAGTGTTCCCAATTCTGCTCTGCTGCACATACAGCCTGGCCCTCAGGCCTGTGCTGTGATGCACAAATATTTTGGCTGCAGGATCACCTCAGCTGGTGATAGAGGAGACTACAGGCAACTCCTGCTCTGTACCTTTGATTACACCACCTGCCTGGTCTTGCCTTCGTCTAACAGTGCAGCAAGAAATCCTCGTGAGAAAATTGTTTCTGTTTGACAAGAGACATGATAATGGAACTGTTCACTTGTAAAGAAAATCTTATAAGACCCTGAATGACCAAAAAGAGAAAATCTGCTGTGTATGAGGTATGCATGGCATGCTGTGTGTGGCTTAGAGTCCAGTTCAGTGATATACACTGGGATATGCTTGGGACTCCCAGCATCTAATGGGGCATAAAATTATCTGTGCTAATTTCTTCTTAGAATGTGAACCCAACCACGTTTCCAACTCATATATAACATTTCATTCAAGTATTCACTTCAGTGATTGTCTCCAATAAAAGATCATTTCTAGTTCATGCAGAGCACAATGAAGAAACCATCAGATCAAAGCAATATAGAGAAACCAAAGCAACCAACTGATTGAGTAACAGGGTTTTTTTAAATCTATATATAAATATTGTAAAGCATTTCCTCTTCTACCCCAAAACATTATCAACTTCATGAAGAAATTCTGAACTTGAAATCCAACAAAGATGTTTTTACTTGAGCATCCTGCCATATGACTCAGAGAAAGGGTGGCCAAGACCTTCATCTGGTGCCAGACTCCTAACAGGGCTTTGTGGCCCAAGATGCAGTTCAGATGCTCAAGATGTGCAAAGGCAATGCCAGGGGAGAATAACAAAAATCTGAGAACAAGAAAAATTAAAGAGCTTGAAACTTTGATGTCACTTCATAAATCCTCAAGGCACATATCTGTATTGTCTTCATATAATCCCATTTTTTCTATTTTTCTTGGTGTTTGGTTTTTTTCGTTCTACAAGACTGAGCCATTTTTAAGCTTTATATCAGACAGTTCTGCTCTTTTATTGTCCTTGTTATATGCAGTTTGAAGGAGTGAAAGCAATGTCCTGCAAAGGCATACGTCCAAGCAATAAAACCTGAAAATAATTGAATTACACACATAAAGGTATTACCTAGCAGTGAGAGAAAGAAAGCAATATGCAAGGAATATGCCCTCTTGTGCTTAGACTGTCGAAGCCTATAAAATGCATAGCTTCAGAAAACGGCTGTGAAGTCTTTGGTGTGATGCTAGAAAAAGCTTAGAAACAAATATATGAAATAAAGCTGCAGAGAAAAAAACTACACACAGGAAGCTTTATTACTGCCAGTCATATGTATAGACTTATTAATCATCGTAACATCTTTCTAATTCCACCTTGTTCACTTTGCCATAGAGATAAAAGATGGAACACTGTCAATTTCTTCAGGTTTTGAAGCTGCAGTGATGAATTTTGGTTTCTTACAAACAAATAAATGCTTACACTTAATTAGCAGTTCTCCAGTAGAAATGCTGGAAACTTCAGTCAAACTGTGGGAAAAGTAGGTACAGCGGGATGGCTTATCATGCCTCAAGTACACAAGAGAAAAAGAATTTGGAAGAAAAAATGGTCAGATTCTAGTACTCTGCATAATTTTATTTCATAGAACTATGCACGGTTTGGGGGGATTTTTTTTAATTGCTGACTGAAAAGTCACAAAACCTTCAAACATGTCACAAAACTGCCATTTTTAACAGCCACTTCTGATGTCTGACTTCACCAAACTGTACTAAGTCAATGCTTAGCTGACAACAACATACCTGCTATTACTCCTGATAAAACTGTGACAATGTGTGTATCAGCAAACAGGGGAAATTATTAATTTACTATGACAATGAAAGGAATCTAACTTGGCAAAAAAAAAAAAAATAATCAGAGCATTGACTCTTATATTTGTGATCCATACAAGTCCACAGACACAGAACTTTCCCAATATATTTAATGACAGTTACCAGTATCTTTAAAATCACTAAGAATAAAAAGTTTGTGAAAAATCAGACATTATGGAAAACAACCTGCAATGAATTTTCTATGCACAAAATTTCCATAACATTTACTGTTATAGCTATATTTAAAAAAAAACCCAAACCACCAAACAAAAACCAAGAGGGATTAGGTATGTCCACCTTCAACTATTATACAATATTTAAAACTCAGACTTCCGTGCCCTTGGGCAAACAAGTATGTAAGTGAAGAGAGAAGAACACATACAAAGAGCTGTTCAATTTTGACTTAAACACAACTGTGTTAAATCAAAATAAATCCAGCAAGACATCTTTTTCTCATACATTCTGTTTTGGGAAAACAGAAAATAAACTCAAAGGGTATGTTCAATTATTCATGATCATTAAAAATAGAATGACGTAGCAAGCTCACAACATAAATACAATTGTCAAAGTGAAATGGGAAATAAAACACATATCGGCCAAGTGTAAGACTGATACATGTATCTGTCAGAAAGAAGAGAATTATAAAAAGAACGCTGAAAGACTAAGCCAAATGGAGAATATACTGCTAAGTCAATCAAATATTGTAGATTTAATAAACTTAAAGAAGCCTAAGCCATTGAAAGAATCACTGTTAAAATATATCAACATTTCACTAAAGTGAAAGTGGGGCAAGGATTGGGGTGGTGGAAGAAATAATGGCACCTACTTCCTCAATAAAATTAATATTTAACGTATTCTTATCTGAACTACACTACTATTTTAAACTACATGCCTATATGAGATCTTAATAGCACCTCATTCAGGACATTTTGAAGATCAGAAGTATGTATCACAGAGTACACAACCAACACACCAAATATGCAAACACTAAATTTGCACAGTTTCCCATGTTGGCAATTATAAGAGATGCTAAAAACTGTTAAAAGTACTTTGAAAAGTGAAAATATATATACTTCCTTTACTGAGATGCTTTTCAACTAACTGGTCCTGTCTCAACCCCCAGAACTGGTTAAGAATTTAATTAGGCTTTAACTGATAATCATATGAATAGGTTCCTATGATATATCCTTCACATGATCCCAAAGCTTTCACAGAATTACATAATACAAAAACCACACTGTTTTTATAGTATTCATGTGTGCAGTAAAACAGAGTATAGAGATACACTAAATGATCTCATTTATGTGAAGGAGCTCTTCATTAATGCTTTTCTGTTATTGCATCCCCACCACAGAAAAGAACCCACTCCAGGGGGTAAGAAATGGAGAAAAAAAAAGGCAAATTCAACACAGAATTCAGTACATCATGTTACTACTGAGCTTAGCTGTGGTAGGGTTATCATGTAAGAACAGTAAAAATGAAAAGAGCTATGAAGTAGGAAAGGCAATGAGTATTGAAAAACCAAATAGGGATAAGCTGTTTTGGAGGAAGGATGATACATCGCTAAAGTTGTTTTACATAAATGACCCACCAAACCATAGGAATGCAAGGAAATTGTGATTTCAGACACTAATTCATCTTACAGAGTATGTATATGGCATTGGTAATATTAATAGGAGATCCTATTCTGATGATATGTTTTGGTCAAAATGCTGGACTCGAAACAGAGACAACTGAAGTTTAACAACCTGTGATATACAAGAGATCACACTAAAAGATCCCTCTGCCCCAAAAATATATTGAACTCTTTTATTGCCTGTGTTGCACATACACTTCATTGAATTTCCCTTCTGTACAGGTGCAGAATTTGATTTTGTTTTGATTACAGATTGCAATATCTTCTTAAAGAAGAGAAGTCAGTAACAGACTCTACAAGACTTCCTATACGGTCTCCTGTAAGTGCAGAAAAGCTTCCCACAAGTGCAAAACACGAGCTTTTATACATTTCTAGGAATATTTAAATATTAATGGTAACAGCAAGAGTCATCCAACAAACGATTTTTCTATTTCAGAATCAGCATGAGTAAATGCAATTGATTCTATCATCACAGAAAATAAATTTGAGAACAGAGAGCTACATCTCTGAGTCATAATGTCTGCAGTTATCTGATCAAAGAATAATCCCTGAGCTGTTTCCATCAGAGGTTTTTTTTTTACATGTCATCAAGATTCAACACAGTAGATGCAGCAAAATGCATAACTATGCCTTTTCAAGTTCATCACTCAAGAAGGATCCAGGAAAAATGTAATATCCCCCTTTCCTCTATGATTCCAGCCCCTTCTCTCCACACAACTCCTACACAGCCCTAATTAAAAACATTGTTTTAAAAAATGGTAACTGACCTCCACCAGAGGACTGAACTGTAAACACTGCAAATGACTTCAAAGAGTAAATGATCTTGAATAGGTTCTACTTATGTCTGCTCTACTTATCCTTATACCTTTGGAGAAACCTATGCATTAGCATGAGTAGCTGCAGTAACAGAATCTGCCGGGGTACTCTGTGCCAGCCTGTGTTCCACACTGGTAGATGTTATGAAAAGAGAACATCCAGCCTCTCAGGAGAATTTACATGATTCCGGTTGTTACACAAAATAAAGGGCACAAGTGTATTCAAGGGAAGAGGAGCCTCTTTGTGAACAGCATCTGCAGAGCACGCTGCGGGAAAGTCCAACCAGGATGCATCTGATGCTGCATGAAGACATGGTTCCCAGCATCTGAAGGAGGCATAGAATTTACTTGCCATCTATGTTTCTTTTTTCATTCTGTCTTATTAAAATAGCTTATCTATTACTCCATTTGTTGTTAGTTCTTTCTTACTGAGTTGCAGAAAAAACCCTGCAACCACTTCTCGCTCCTCTAATCTCCTACCTCCTCCCAGTGCAGAACAGGGATGTGGGCATTCACATACAGAAGTTCTATGAAAACCAACAACAAACATGGTGAAGGGGCTGGAGAACAGGCCCTATGAGGAGCAGCTGAGAGAGCTGGGGGTGTTTAGCCTGGAGAAGAGGAGGCTGAGAGGAGACTTCATTACTCTCGACAACTACCTGAAAGGAGGTTGTAGAGAGGAGGGAGATGGCCTCTTCTCCCAAGTGACAGGGGACAGGACAAGAGGGAATGGTCTCAAGCTCCTCCAGAGGAGATTAAGGCTAGAGATTAGGAGGAGGTTTTTCACACAGAGGGTCATTGGGCATTGGAATAGGCTGCCCAGGGAGGTGGTTGATTCACCTTCCCTAGAGGTGTTTAAGGCACGGGTAGATGAGGTCCTGAGGGACATGGTTTAGTGTTTAATAGGAATGGTTGGACTCGATGATCCGATGGGTCCCTTCCAACCTGGTTGTTCTATGAGTCTATGATCCTATCACTACTCATCTTCTCAGGTTTCAATACAACAAAAAAGAACAACATAGCAAACCTGGTTAAACTGAACTCCACGGAGACTCTTATGTATTTAATTGCAAGACTTTAAGAAAATATCCCCTCTGATCATCCATTATATGCCTCTACCAGAAATGATTGCTTTGTAATGGGACTGATGGATGTGCTGACTACCCTGGCAATCATAACTTCTAGGAGAAGACTAGAGTAGCATTTATAGTTGCAGTAAGATATCAAACTGCTGCAATATTTTTATTTTAGGGGACTTAAGTCACAACCCTGAGAGATGGAGCTACTATGATATCTTTTATTTATTTTAAACAATAATGGAAAATTAACAGGGAAGTGACAACAACAGATGAGTTTGTCAAATTGCTCATAAAGCTCTCTAAGTAATATACTGCTTTAGCTGTCCAGGATCATGGGAAACCAAACTGGCAGAAGTAACTACTAGAATGAAACATGATCATATTTTTTAAACAGGATGGGAGGTGAGATATACTAACCCAGTCGCTCTCTGTATGAGAGCAAGCAACAGCTACTTGTTTTAATATGGTTAGCAAAATACTACCTGTCTGTCCTCATAAAAAGAACTGCTCATGAGTCACTATAATTTCCAGTGCTGTGCTTTAAAACTGTAAAACTGCAGGTCAGGAGTGAGAGATGAGCAGCTCAGACATCCATGCAGTGGAGGCAGGTCAGAAAGTTGGGGCTGGATCACCTGTCATCCATTCCAAGCCAAGCTTCTCCCATAAATCAGTCAGAGTCCATAATATGTCAGTTATTTTCATTTTTTTCTTATTTTTTTTAAATTAATACCCTGAAATTTGTTTGAAGAGAAGGCTTTCAGCAAGAGAAAACATGGATCTAGGTTTCTAAAATGTTACTTTTTACAGAATTCTATTGAATATTTTTATGGAACTTTTCAGAAAACTGTCAGTTTCCAATTTCCCTGCTGACACACAGGCTTCATGTGATTTGTCACAAGGTCTCTCTCTGTCATATTATGTGACATAATACAAAGAAGCTCAGAAAATATGATGTGACAAGTCAACTAATGCACTGAGCCAGCAGGGAAATTTAAAAGCAGTACATATTTTAAAACTGAGTTGACTTCTTTCTGCCCTCCTCCATCCCTCCTCTTCCCCAAACCCAAACAGTTTCCCCTGCAAAATCGTGAGGGTCAGCTTTTCATTACCTGTATTTAAGCAACAAGTTCTCCTTCTAGTACTGCCTGTTACAAATATTTTCTCACAAGCGAGAGTAAAGGCAAGTGATTTGTATTTAGAGCAGTCAGGAGTCCATGTATACAAAGGCTCTTCTTGAAGTGGGGGAAAAAAGTAAGTTAGCAAGAAAAAGAAATATTGAGAGAAGATACATGAATAAAATTGCAATGTGTATGCAGTCATCAAGCCACAAAGTGAGCTAGAGAAATCTGCAGCATCTGTGGGCAACATAATGACAGAAAACCAAAGATGCATCCTTAGGAACAGTTATTTCTTCCCGAAACAACCCTTCTTTTCTGCTCCATGAATAGTTTCATACCACAGATGCATGCACTATTCCATGCGTCCATGGAACAAACTTTAAATGGGCTTGTCACCAGAAATATAAGTGCACACTTGAAAGGCAGGATGCCACTTGAAAGCTTCTGAACAATATATAAAAGAATGTATCTTAGTACTGCTATGTACTGTGATATTACTGCTAAGCCTTTTGGACCAAACAGGTATCCATTTTGCATAGGCAGTGGTTTTAAATACCAGCAAATAATTTTATTATCAAGTGTATTTAGAAATGTATTTAGTACTTCAGGGGTATCTTTTGTGTCCCTCCCTTATTACCCCATTCCTGTTGGCTCTGGCATACAAAGACAAAAAAAAGCAGTATATACCCCATCATCAACTGTGAACGTTCCTGGATTTAGAGAGAAACCTATTCCCCCAAAATCTGAACTTAGAATTTACTCTGTTTTAAGAGTATATTCAGAGGCTTTGTTTATTTTTCACATAACTTCTTTTATACTGTCATGACACAGGATAATAAGAATAATTCCAGGACACATAGTCTAGATTCAGAATTACTATTTTGGAGTAAAAACTTTCTTGGAGTAATTTCAATTAAATTTGAAGATTACATTAACTGGGGGCAAAACCTGAATTTTAGGCAACCCTTTAAATAAAGTTCAAGAAGAAATTCTCAAAATATTTGGATGATCAGCTGGAAACTTAAGAGTTATTGTAAAAGCTCAATATGGGTAATTGTCTATTCATAATGAAAACAGTATGGATAGCTAAGAAAACCAAAAAATACCTCAAAAATAGGAATCTATGTGTTCTCTGACTATTAAATTCCATTTGCTTGGTATTGCTTTGTATTAAATAAGCTGTGTACAGGCTACCTCATAATACTGTCCTCACTTTCCTATTTTAACTAGCAGTATAAACTCCATATACTTGTGGGACATATGCAGAACGTAACATTTTAATCACTTTGACTCTGCAGATTTAATGGGTATAATTAAAAGATGACAGTTTTAAAAAAAGAAACTCAAATCCCAAAGCAATGTCTTGATTGAAGAAGCCATTTTAAACTATAAAGTAATAAAATCAGGTTTAATAGTTTATGTAAAAAGAATTAGGCAGTGCAAAATATCACTTCACATAGAGTTTTTTTAGGACTTTCCACTTAAAAATACATTATGCTTCTCTCTTTCTTTCTTTATGCAACTCCTCTTAAAGCTCCTTTAAAGTACAACTCATTAATATTGTAATATTAATATTACATTAATATTGTAATGTAAACATTTCCAGATTTTCTTATTGAAACTTGTACAGAGGTGGAAAATAACATTATTGTTTGCTGATGGCAAAATTTAGTAACACCATAGAAATCATAGGTGAAACTCATTACCAGCAGTCCTGTTTCAACAAGACTGACCAACACTGCAGGGGTGGACTCCACCTGTACATGTGTTCACCATCAGAGCACAGGTGGGTGAACAGGACACACACACAGAGCTTGGAGACTTAAAACAAACACCCAATCACCAGGACCACTAAGACTGGATAGGAGAAGCTTGAGGAAGGGTAGGTTTGCAGTTTACAGACTTTCAAAAGCAATAGATGAAATTGTCATTCAGCAAATCCTACGATATTAGAATGAGGTGGCTACTTGATGAAACCATTGGGAAAGAGTCCAAAACATTCAGAAGTGCTTCTTTGGACAGCAAGCATTGAACTGGTAGACTTTGCTGTCACAGCAGGCTGGGGGGACAGACAATATTAACAGGTTTAAAAACAGGTTAGACAAATTCAGGCATCATGCATGGGCGATACTAAAATGAGACCTGGCAAGGATAACATATATAACATACCTCTAACATATCTAATACCATACATGTAACATATCTAATAACATATCTAATATAATAACATATCTAATAAATATCTAATCTACTATGCTAGATATGTTATCTAATTAGATATAGACATATCTAATACATATCTAATTTAATAAACATATCTAATAACATAACTCTAACATATCTAATATGGCTGTAGATCCTGGAAAAGCACAAGGACAAAGGACCAGCAAATATGTAGAAGCATGCAAGCCCTGCTGAACCTATATCTCCTCCCATAGTCACCACTGGAGACGAGTACAAGGACTGACAGACCACCTCTCTGAGCTAGAAGGGTATTTCATGCACTTTCCTGACATCAACTGGGATCTCTGTCAAAGACAAATAATTCTCCTTTTCAGTAGCGTGTCTTTCTGTGCATTATGGTACTTGATATAGAAATGCCATTGACCTTCCTATCACAGAGGAAAAGAAACTATCAGCAGTATCCATGATGATTTCATTTAAAAGCCTTAAAATTTACTAGATGTCTGCTTGGCTTGCTTACCTTACCCTAGAGGTCAGAATTATTTTTAACCAGAAAAGAGATCTACATCAGCAGTGAGGCCTAAGATCAGAAATAAGTAATGCCATTGTAAAAAAAAAAAAAAAAAAAAAAAAATCTTTATCATTCTGTAAGAGAAACAAGTATTTCCTCACAGGAAAGTTGCTTGCAGGATGATGGGTTTTTGACCTTGTAGCAATTAATTTTGCACATACTGACCACTGCAGAACTGTACGAGCAATGTTAAAATATCTTGCTTTATGCCTTATGCCAAGTCAGTGTTCTGAAGACAGTTCAAGGACACTGAAATCCAGATCTCTTCCACTGGCTTTACATTAGGTAGATAATTCTGTAATCAGTTACACCATGAAACCTTGTTAAAGTGCACTGAGAGAGGAACTAAGGTTACATCCTAAATGGAGAGCAACTACAAAAATGATACTTAAGGCACATCAAACCCACATTTGCAAGTCAAATTACTTTTGCCACAGCACAACAACAATCTTTCTTTCAAGGTAATCAATGAAAGATGCATGCCACGTCAAATTCCCATCATTTTTATATCCTCATTTCCCTCAAAGACAAATGTTTGGTATGAACGGACAACCATGACTTCACTAATTATAATAAAAAATTAACTGATGACTACTTTGTGTTTACACCATAAATAAAACATGAATATAGGAGATCTGAGGCAAGCTTAAGAAATGCTTAGAATTCGTAGCATTTACAAATAAGATTAAATTGTGGGGAATTTTTGCTTCAAGTACATAAAGCATATATTCTACTACAGCATTAGTTGCTATAAACACAATATATACAACACAATATTTGGCCACAGATCTCCTTATACCAGCTCTGAACAGCGTGTCTTACATTGCCATGTACAGTGTGTTGAAAAAGCTTTAAAACTTAATTTAGAAGAGTTTTCTCTACAGTCAGGGTACTACCATGTTTCACTGTCTTACAAATACAGCAAGCAGTACTAAATTAAATGTTTCACAATTAAAGAAGCAATACTGCATGACAGACTTCACAAATTATCAATTTCAATGTGAAGGAAAAAAAGACAACAAAATTTCTCATACTTTTCTAATAACATGTACATATTTACAATCATTACATTATTTCCTGACTTTAATATAAAATTTTTTGAAGTTATGGTTTTGTCAGCTATTCCACATATATACATAAAACTTACTGTGAAGCCAAAGCAGCCAAATATATTTGTTTTAAAGTGTTCAGATTTTATTAAATATTGCTAAAATTTGGCAAAAGGAACTGATTCTTCTGTACAATAATGTTCAGCGAAGATAAGCATCATGAATATCCTGTTAATCTTTCTTTTTTTCCTACAGATGAATAAACTCTGCAGAATACTTCACATTGCAGGAGAACAAGAATTCTTTAATAGTGGAGAAGCAGTTAGCAAGAAGACAGACAGATGCAAATCTAATAGTAATAGAATGTGTGCCGGTACCGCAGCACTGATGCACTCACCACCCTCAACTCAAGAGCCCACACTTTGCTCTTCTTATAAATATAAGAGTAACTTCTCAAACTAGGACTGAGCCAGAGAACTGTGCATTCATTCAAGTAGGCCTGAGTCATAAGCTGAAACAGATAAGCAAGGCTGACAGAGCTCAAAATGTAACAAGTAAACATTTCAGGAAAGCATTTTAGGAAAGCTTCTTCGATCCAGCATTACCTGCAGAAAAGGACCAAATAATGACCAGTGACCTTTCAGGTAATCTAGGTGAAAGGAGAGCAGCAGAATTCCATTGAAAAACAATTGATCAGATTCAAAATAATTAATTCTGTATTTTACCTTACTTACTAACTGCTAACATCAACAGAAAAAAAAAGAAAGAAAAAGTCTATCTTCCCCTAAATGATGCACAAATTCTATAATTCAAGGACCTACATGTGATCTTCTGTTACTCAGAGAGGTACTTGTTACTCAGAGAGGTGCTTTAAATTATAATTTCACTCTACTCAGTCCTCTCAAAGACCAATAGCACTTCAGTGTATTATTAATCTCTGATTTCTGAAATATCTCTACAATTAGAATTACCACTGCTAGACAACGCAGCATCATGAGGAATAAATTTTTACTGACCCTTCATTTAACATTTAAGATCTGCCTGTCACTGGGACAACTCACTGAATCTATCTCAACAAGCACACAGTAGGTTTTCCTTGCATCTACACTACTCCAATGCTCCCCTCTTCACACTGCACTAGTTTTTTACACAGGTATACACTTTCTCTGACTAGAGAGATATACCTTTTCCCAAATTAAAAAAGAACATATATTACCATATTCATTGTATTTTGTTCCATTTAACAGATTTTATTTTCCATATTAAAAGAGAAGATACGGATAGAATATAACAGCATATTGGTAAAGCAAGCTTGCTTGTTTATAAAGAAGGAAAAACCCATTATGTTGAATTATTTGGGGGAAAACTTTTTAAACATCTAAATGATCAGTTCAAAGCAAATCGAGAAGAGCAGAGTACATCCACATGTGTATAATAGGAATACTTAGGAGAGAGAGTAAACTTGATTATAGCATCAGTTATGGAAGACCTTAGATTTCTTATCATCTTACCTCAACACCAGTAGCACCATCAATACACTGACTACTTTATAAACTCCCCCAAAATAGCTTCACTGCAAAATGCTGTCTCCTCCCATTTATTATTGCCATCAAAATGGCAATTTAGTGAACAGTTGCTTCTGGTAAAAGTTTGTTTTCAAACCAACAAACAAAATCATGAGAGCTGTGAAACGGTTGCACAAAGATTTTGGAAACAGAAATTGTTTCAAGAGTCCAAGCAACCTATCCCCTTTAGGTATTGTCTAGCCTGATAGCTTTTAGCATTATTTGTTAACGGTTTAATTTAATTTCAGTCACAATGCAATTAGTAAAGCTTAAAATTATATATGCATAAATATGGGCTACAATTGCCGGTACTTTTTAATTGTGAAAAAATAAAAGTAGAAAACAAATTAAATAAGAGCTATATAGTTGGGGGGGGAAAGTAGAAAAAAAATCTGACAGAATTTCTTTAAAGATCAAAGAACGCATTAGGGAACAGAAAATTAATCAGATGCACTGTCTCAAAGGAAAACTAAACACAAATGCAAGTGTAATCTAGTAAAGTAGCTTAGCCTTAATGAAAGAAGGAATTTTAAAATATTGACACATTTTACAGCAACATTTTCAAAATAGAGCATTTCACTCAGAGAAGTAATTTCATTTTTTATGTTTTCTATATGAAGCATTTCAACTTTTCAGAAGATATGTCAGCAGGTTGAATTTGTCCCACCATGTTTTTAGAAGTCAGAGTCATACAGGAAGGAAAAAATATTACCCAGTCCCTAATCCTCTATTCAAGTGAATTTCAATGAATGCTTACAGAGAGAACAGAACATGAGGAGAATGTAACTGTCAGGATATAGTTCTTACATCATTACCAAAAATATCAATTCAGAGCCCTGTGACCTTTTATAGAAGTCAGTTCCCACCCTTAACTTCTACCGAAGCAATCACTTTTGTGTTGAAAATCTTATGGTCTTGGTAAAGCAATACAGAAATCTCAAAGTATAGGTTGTAGAGAGGAAGGGAGTAAAAAACGTATCTTTTTCTTACTCCTTTGACAGCATATATGACCAAGAGCAAAAAAAAAAAAATTTGGATTTTGGTTCACCCCCTGGACCAAAACATAGATCCTGAAAATTGTTTCCCTTTGTTTCTCAAAGACGTTTGCATCCATTTTGATTCAGACAAAACTAAGCCCAAAACACAAGACATATTTTGGAAAATGAAAAAACACCGCACTGTAACAAAGCTGAAAACTTTCCTTATTGGGAACTCATACTAAAAGTCAAAGGGAAACTACAGTTTGGATTAACAGAACTGCCAGAGGCAACAACAGCAGAGGTAACAGCTCCCTCTCACCCATAAAGCTTGCTGTTTCACTCCACATGGACAGGCTAAATGCCACCAATGGTAAAACACTGCCAACAGATACTAAGAGCAACGCATCCTACACCACCTGTGATATTCAGACCCAAAAAACCCCACACAGCATCTGCAGCATGATTAATACTCAACAGTATCACTCTGAAGGCATAAAACATCTGTTTGAAATTAAGCTCTACCGAGGAAACAAAATATAGGAGAAATCTACTGATACATCACATGCCTTATCAACAGGAATATAATAATTTTCAGGAACAAACACTCCCTTAGTGGAAAAAATATACAACAAAATAGAAGTTACTGCTAATCACCTACTAAGCTGATGCTTTAACTGCTGTGTGAGAAAAGGGACATGGAGATGTATGCAAGTCTCATGGAAAACACAGCTTACAATATTTTCCTCCAGTATGTTCTGTTTGGGACTAGACGACATTATTAAAAACTCATTTTAAAAAAGTTATTTTTTATTTAAGTGATGGAAGAAATCTGATGGAAATGAGATAGTTCAGATCTCTTTGAAGCAAAACACTCTTTAGGAAGAATAAAACAAATGGGAAAGAGATCATGTTTAGAATTATCCATTCACATCACAACATAATGAGCAGCAAAGTGCACAAAATGCAGTATCAGTGGATAAGGTATTCAAGTATGTGGTCTATTAAGCATTCTTATTATCTTCAGAAAAAAAGAGCAGTTCCAACATAACAGATATATTCATGTTCCAGTTAAATTTTGACTCCTCTAATTTATAAATAGATATAGAACATAAGTGCCACATTTAGGATTTGGAAAGCCTGAATTTACTCCTTAAAAACATAGAGTTAGTATGATCTTTATGTCGTCAAAAGCATTCAAGTCAAAGCCTCCTTAAGGGACTAGTACTACTTGGGACACCTACTGTAAGAGGCACGCTCCAGTCTGCATGTTCATGCAGTAATGGTTTTTTGATGGGCTGAGATTTCTTAAGACAAACAGTGATACAGTTACTTTTAATCCTGGGAACACATGCTAAAACAACATTACTTTGCATACACACAGCAGACAAGCTAAAACAGACATTAATTATTCTCACAAACAATTGCACAAGAGGAGAAACAAAACACTGAGAAGAGTCAAAGAGGGTGTCCTCTGAAAGACTATTTCATCATCGAAAATCCTACCACTCCAAACTCCGAACCCCACTGACAACAGGGAGAAAAAAGAAAAAAAAAAAAGAAAGTAAAACACTGATCTCAGATGATGAACAGACTGTAGGAGATTTAGGGAACAGAGGACAGAATTATTTAATTATAGGACAGAGTTACTTATGATAGAATTATCAGTATGGTAGTGGTTGCATTGATACATGAAGCAAAACATCAGCTTTGCAAGTACAACAATTTGATGGCTCTGACTCATTAAAAAAAACATGGGGGAGTTGAATCATCACCTTAGCCTACATGAAATGTTAGAGTTCACAAAGTAAAAAAAAAAAATGCCCAAGAATTATTAACTTGATTAAGACCAATACCTTCCACTAATCAGGCGAAAAGAGAGCATGGAAAAGGAGACTTCTGTTGATCCCCATTAGTCACAAAAAGTCATGCTATCCTTGCAAAATCCAAAGAAATGTAATTCCAAAGTTGAATGACTCCATGTGTTCTAGCATTGCTGGAATAGTGCACCTGATGGCAATAATACAGGCGTTTGATTGTACAGCCTTGAGGAGTTTTTCTTTGGCAGCCTCAATCAAAGAAACAACCAGTTGCTTACCCTTCTTGACTCCTAGAAGAAATAGAGCACCAATACACGACAAAGCAAAGGAAGGCAAAAAGAGCACACAGCTTAATTAATAGTTTTAGCAGCAAACCAATTTTGCATTGCCACCTTTATTAGAAACACTAGAGACTACATTATAGCCAGGTAACAACCAGCATGAAAAATAAAGTGAGCTTAGTCATACATGAAAAGTAGAACACACACTGAATACTGCAATCTTTACCTAAAAAGAATAAAAAATATCAACAACTTATTTGTAGAAATAAAACTCTGAAACAAAAACATAGGCAAATAAATCATGCTAGAATTAAATACACGACAAATAACAGATTTCTATTGTTGTCAGAGTCTTGACCACTTTGCTAGGTCTTTTATCTCAAGATGTTACAAGCTTTTCTCAAAATAAAAGAAGAATTAAAAAGAAAAAAAAGAAAACATTTCTATAACACCAGCAGAACTCAGAAAATGTTAATACACTCACCAACTCTTTAGTATATTACATTTTCTTATAAACTTTATTTCTTCCATTTTTTGGTGAAAAGAATCTTATTATATGTCCATATCAATAACCACAATCAAGACAACTACTAATAGAATCAGTTCAGAAAGTACTATAACCATACAGGCTTCCTCATATAGCTCTATCTATACTCAAAAGTATACACACTTTTGAACACCACTGTTGTGTAATGTGAACTATATATGACTTTGTAATCATAGAACAACCAGATTGGAAGTGACCCACTGGATCATCAAGTCCAAACATTCCTATCAAACACTAAACCATGCCCCTCAGTACCTCATCCACCTGTGCCTTAAACACCTCCAGAGAAGGTGAATCAACCACCTCCCTGGGCAGCCTGTTCCAATGCCCAATGACCCTTTGTGTGAAAAACTTCCTCCTGATGTCTAGCCTAAATCTCCCCTGGTGGAGCTTGAGGCCATTCCCTCTTGTCCTGTCCCCTGTCAATTGGGAATAACATGAGAGTATGTAGAAGTGGGTAGATACAAGGCTGCACCAGGACCATACTTAAGAGTGTAGGACTGCAATGACTTTGAAAGCATTATAATAGGATGGTATCAGAATCTCTAGTTAGTGAAAAAGCCCATAACTGATAGCACTGGTAGAACTTCCTTGAAAGGATATGTAAGTGTACAGCAGACGTAGCCCATTGCAGCTATATCACCTCTTGGAATCACGTAAGCAGAACTGGATGCTCCAATAATCTACACTGTACTGCTACATATGTAATAACTACTGTATTAAGGGAACTGTGGTTTGGGTTTCCTATTTGCTTTAAGGTAATGCTGATTGTATTTCTGTTTTTCTAGGTATCCCCCACTTGCTTTTAAGGACTTGCTTTTAAATCTCAGTGCAACAATTTCTCAGCATGAAGTCATCATAACCAGAAAAAGTATTCTCAAGCCCACATATTAGGATTCAAACTATTTAAATTCATAGTCCTCAGGCGGGAAGACTCATAAGTAAAAAAAGAGTAAATCAAAGGAATTTAGAAATAAGAAATACGAGGGCATTTTAAATACAAGGGCATTTTAGAAAACAAATTGTCAGGGACAATGGAAATAGACTCTTTATCAAAAAACTGTCTAAATATCTCACTCAACAAAGGCAGTGGTGAGTAGTCCTATTAAAAAATCCAGCAGATTTCTCTCAAACTATTACCATAAAACTTGTTCTGTCTTATTTCAATATACCAGAAAAGCTGGTTGCTAGGAAGAGAAAATAGACATTTCAGTAACTACTTTTTTGAAAAGGAGGAAGGGGAAGTCACTGTAAAAGAAACTGAGAAAATTAATATGGCTACATTAAATAAAACTTCAGAATTTTATAACCCCTATGTCAGAGGTTTCAAAGGATTGAACAGGAAAAATAGTATTAGAAGAAACTAGAGAGTGCAAGGAATATCTAACTTATGGAAAACCTCCTTAAACTTACTGGACAAGAACAGACAAGTTTCATTGAAAGTGTGCAGATTTTAACTCAACATTTTAGAAAAATAAAGACTTAGCAAGCTACAGAGGAAAAGGGAGAATTTTCCTTCAGTGCTTTCATGGATTTGTAACATAAAAAGCCCAATGTTGGATTTTGTAAACTGCCATTCAACCTGTTCTGTGCTTTATCACGTGTTAGAGTAATTGATATTCATTTGAAAAATCTGGAACAAGGCTATGACCTTAAAAAGCCCCTGAAGATCAAGAATAACATAGAAAGTAAGTGGTTTTTATAAGTACATGTTAGTTCATATTTGTAACTTCACGTTGAAGCTGCTAACCAGAAATAGGAAATAAGAATTTACAGAAATCACTTGATGAAATTTCTTGTGTACATGCCTCCTGAGGCCAAATACACTTCTGTACAAGTTCCAAAAAAACCTCAAAAAAACAGGATACACAATTAAGTAAGAGAATGCAGAACAGGAAGGTTTTCATGTCAGCACAAAAAACCCTGTAAAACTCAAACACTGGTACCCACTTTAGCTGCTTAAAATTTAAAATGAACACATGCATACTAAGGACAAATCAAGACCTTAAATTATATATGTACGTATTACATATTTAAAAAAACAAAAGCATTTAAAATATTATCTATTTCTTAATATGTTCCTTGGAATTCATTAATGACGCTGTCTTCAATCTGGTTTTATTGACAAAGTCCCCTAGATCTCTTAGGAGATGTACCAAAATAACACAACAGTAAGTTTTAAGGTATAATTTAGCTCTTACTTTCTTAGAAGTTATAATATATCTGTATCACAAGACTGAACATAAAGGAATAAAGAAAGAATGGGACACAATACTGTATATCTACAAAACCAGAAAATATCTACTACTTTAATCCTGAGAAAAGCTGCTGTCAAACACCCAGTGTCAAACAGGGAGGACTATTTTTTAACCATTTTAACAACTGAGCCTGATCCTGAGAAGGATTCCTAATGAAGCAACAATAACAAATCTTAATGAACTCATGTCTCCACACCTTCCTCAACTGATCTCATTACTCACTTTTCTAATTTCTTGTTCTTATTCTACCTCAAGCAGCTACTGAGAGAAAAATAATGGTGTTTCTCACATCTCTTCCTACCCTCTGTGTGCATAAAGTCCTGGGTGGGCAGGAGCTTCACCCTAGAAAGCTGCCTGAAGGCTGCAATTCAGAAACTACTTGAAACCAAGGGCTGTGAGGAGAGAGGTGGCAGGGGAGAATGGAGGTGTCTTGCAGGGAGGATGGGAAGAAAGCCACATAACTGACTGCACAGGCCAGGGAAAGTTAGACTCAAGTGAATTGGCAGGCAGGATAGCTGTGTAGCTGCTCTGTTAAGGGCTGTCTCCTTATGCAAAAGGACCTGGCACCACAAAATGGTTTCAGACAGAGGATGCTAGTGTCCTTTTACGTGGTCATCTCCTATCTTCAACTGCAGCAGTCTGACTGCACATCTGACTGACGCATGGGCTTTGCTATATGCAGGTTGTGCACACTATCTCAGTGTTGTGCAAAAAGCAAAGGCATCTAATTCTTCCTGTAGCTGGAGGGTATCACCACAGTGGCATTCTGCTGTCATGAGCAACCTCAATGCTTTCTGCTCCAGGCCCTACAAATACAGGGACCCCAGCAGCTGGTCCATAGTTCACTGAGCTTTGAGGCCCTCTGATACCAACCATGGTTGCAGAGAAGAGGATCTCGAGCAGTGAAGTGGGTGGCTGCTCACTTTTACACAGCACACTAAAGTGATGGTTTCCAGAACCACAGACAATGACAAAGTGATATGGGAGAAGGAACAGCATCAACATCATGAGAACAATGGCTAGCATTCATGTGATTGATGGAGTGGAAGCCATGGAGGTGGACACATCTGAAGATAAGGAAGAACAAACAGAAGTGGATCCACCTCCACCCTGGCTCATCAGGCACTACCACACCATGCCAATGCTCCCCTGCATGAGACTATGGCAATAGCCTCCCAGGGGCACACACAACCAGCATCCTACCACCAGCCCAGATTCTGCATCCAGCATTATTTGGGCAAGAAGCTCTATAGCCATCCTGCCAATTCACCTGTAACATCTGCAACTAACAATTCTTTTGTTGATTGCCCTGGGTCGTGGGACACCTTCTTTCCCCTCCCCTATATGTTGTGAAGAGATGCCATCCCCTCTGCTCTGAGCCCCTAGGACTGCTGTGCTAGAGCCACAGAATTCATCCCTCAGAGGGCCTTGGGCTTGGAGGTAGGGTTTCTTCAGTCTGAGGACAAGAAGGCTTTCCAACGTGCGGTTGATGATGAAGCCAGACCCTCTGTGGCTGTTCACAAATAATAGCAAAAGGGTCAAGAAGTTAGAGAAACACTTGTTTCTTGAAGAAGCAGAAGACTGCTGTTCTGCCAGGAAGAAGTGCTAGCCTTCAGCATTAAGGTCCCTTCTAGCTGCTTCACTGCAGATCTTTTCAAGATTAGGTAATAATAAATAAATATCAAAACCCAACGATAAACCACCATCACCACCAACAAAAAAACAGTAAATATGCTCCCCTCTCGTGTTTGGCAGTTTGGTAACTGCATCCGGACTCTTGTGTTTCCTCATAGCCTCCCCAGTCCATAAAAGACACTGATGGGTGGGGTGTGGGCCCAGCACAAGGTCTTCAGTATGGCGAGGGGCCAGGGCACAAGGCACATAAGGGCAAGTTGAGGGAGCTGCCTCTGGTCAGCTCCAGAAAGAGACTCATGAATGGTCTGACTGGCAACTTTGGCTACTGCCTGAGAGGCTGTAGTTAAGATGAAACTCAACTCTTCTCAGGGATGCTCCATGGCAGAAGAATGAGCAGCACTAGGTCCAGAAGAAATCTCAGCCCGGTAAAATGAAGATTGCCATCATTAGGTTGCTTAGACATGGAACAGCTTCCCAGAGAGGATGTAGTCCCCAAGTTTGAGTGTATCCAAATGTGACTGAACAAGGTCCTAAGTAACTAGATCCAACTGGGGCTGCTCTGAGCAGGGAACTGGATCAGAAACCTCAAGGGGTCCATCCCAACCTCTGTGCTCTTTCTGTCTCTGTCATGTGAGGTACGCCTTGTGAAAGGTCACCTCTGCCCTATCACCATGCAGACCCTTACTTCAAATGATCACTGGTTTGCCTATTTTATAGGAAGCTTTGTGAAAAGAAATTTTGAACCATAATCTGTATTCTCATAGCAGCAGATGGGAGTAGTGGCATCCATTTAAATTTAAAATAACACACAAGCCAAGGTGTTCAGAATGTATACACTATTAAGGTCTTTCCCAGGATATCTGTCTCTCCTTTCTTATTAAAGAAAAAATAAAATCAGTGGTTAATTTGCTCTGGGCAGTAGATGCTGACATAGCTTGCTTGATACTGCACTGCTAGCTGTTATTTATAGTCTATAAACAATGCCAAACCTGCCACTATGAGACTTATTATTTTGTGTTTTTTTAAAGTGGTAAGTTGGTCCACAAAGACACTTACTCCGACTTTAGTTTTCAACCACATTTATAGATACTTGTCTTTGTGTCAGAGACTACTGCTGTTATCATTACCTATAGAGATTGGATATTTGCCATAATTCATCCAAATTGGTTATTTTATAAAGCAGAATTACAGGAAAAGAGCAAGCAGTACACTAAGTAAAAAAAAAAAAAGGAAGAAAATATTTCTGTAACTGTAGCTACACTTTCACCTGTGTTATTCCTGTGAAGGGAGCAGAGGTAGTGTCAAACCCACCACTTTTAGAGAAAAGCAGTTTTGCTTGGCAGAAGTTCAAGTCACATACAGAAGTGCCCTCCCACCAAAGTAATAAGACAGAACTTGCAGCCTTCCCAGAAAAGCATTAGCACTCTTCCCTTCTCTCCATCTACATGTTCAGGAAAAAAAAAACCAGCTTGGAGAAGTCCATCACACAAACAATTAATTGACCTCATCTCATTTCCAACTTTTCTTCCCTGATCTCAGGCACAATACAACTGCTTCTATGGTGAGTTTGATTACCTAACAGTAAAAGCTATCTCCAGGGAGTAGGCTAGGACTGAACAAGAGGTGGTGAGGGTACACAGTCAGGACAGCTGACTCTAACTGACCAGAGGGATTTGCCACACCATATAACACCATGCTCTGCTATAAATCCAGCAGAAAGAAGTTTTTCTGAGACAGTTGTTGCTCAGAGACTGGCTTTGGCATTGGTCTGTTGGAGGGAGTTGATGAGTGACTGCCTTTGCATTATTTGTTTTTTGTCTTAAATTTATTAAACTGTCTTGACGTCAAGCTACAAGTTTTTCTTGCTTTTGCCCATTTTGCTGTGGGGGAGTGAGGAAGTAAATGAATGGGGGCCTAGCTGCTGGCCAGCATCAATCCACCATGTTTTCAAATGAAGAGAATGTATTTTTTTCCAGAGATCTAGGACTTCACAGAAATGTCAGCTTAATAGACACTAATAATTCTAAGTCAGCATTTGTTGCTGTACATTTTTTCTTTAACAACCTGGCACAGATTTAGGGTAAAAATGTAAATGTTTATTTTAACTGATCCTGATCTGCACACCTGTCTACCATAAATGACTCGCACTACTACTGTGACAAAGTCAACAAATAGGCACAAAGCCTTCAACAACTAGGACATAACACCAGCTCTAATCTTTGGAGTTGTATCTACTTGAACCTAGGCTGAATATAACCAATTTCATGAAAAGAATTTTCACCTGAAGTCATGACATACAATTCTACTACTAAAAAGATACAAACTATATTAACTAGTTCAAGACTACCTATCTGAGACTCTACAAATAACAAAATATTTTCCATATATTCTGCAGTATGCCTCCTCACTTCAAATATATGAACATCTGAGAAACATTTACTGCATCATTTTTAAAATATCAAAACCCTACATAGAATTAGAGTGATTATATCAATATTAATACTGTTTTTAAGTTAGCATACATAATTCATACAGACATTACTTCAGTAAAAGGATGACTACCACATGCCGTGCTTACTGTATTTATAATGCTTCCAAGAAAAGGGATCAAAAAAAGGGTATCAGCATGTGTTCTAAAAAAAAAAAAAAGAAGGCAAATTCTATAACTGTCAGGTAAGTCACCATAACTTCTTTTTTACTTCACCATCTTTGCATTTTTAATGTAAAACCTATTAACTTATTAGATTTTTGATAAAAAACACATTTATGTAGGCAGTGAAGAGTTCAGAAGTGTTTTGGATTCACTGGCATACAAAAAAACCAACCCTTTGGAGGCTTGTGGGTTTGGGGTTTTTTTTAGTTTTTGTGGGGGTTTTATTTGTTTTTATAACAACACTGCACAAATAAAAACACATTGCAGGCAGCATTTTACTTATATTAATTTTACAAGTCCGTTATTGATGAGGGGAAAGATGGTTAAGAATAAGCTCACTTTTCTTCATCAAACACCATACTTTTAGTCTACTGCAAAATAGGAATGCTTGACGGAAATATATGGTTTACTGAATGACACATCTACGGAATGAGGAAAGGAATTATTTGGCAGTTATAGGTATATTTGCCCTGGAAAGCCAAATACATCTTGCTAGGCCATCCATCACTGTTTCTGCTCCTGTCCACAGAGGAGAGATTGGTCTTCCTATTGCTCATACTCTGAAAACCATATGTTACATTACCCCTTGTCATCTTTTGCAGAGTATGTACTCCCATTCTTTAATAAAAGTGTTAATACTACTGAGCTATGTAAAAATTAATTTTGTTTTTTAAAGTGTTTGACTGAAACAAATATACAGAATGAAATTCATTCCATCCTTTAACAGCTGATATGGAGCTATTTCTGGCATTGGCAATAAACACGCTAAGCAGTGCCTGGTCTAATTAACTGTGATTGCATTTGGTGAACATACTTCGTCCCTTATTTAGAAAAAATCCGCACATCAAATTAATTCTGTCTCACGATATGCTACACGAGTTAAATATGTAGAATATATAGACATATACACAGATTGCTGTTTTGATGTTCCTCTACACATATATTTAACTGCTCAGACATGAATTAAATATAAAAATGTAATATAGTTTTAAACTAGCAAATAATTCTGCTTTAATTAGCCTTTCTGGTAACTTCCAGTGGCTTAATATCACATAAATATTTTTCCACCGGATTGTTTTTGAAAATTGGCAAAGCCTGGCTGAGTGGATTTCCCATAAAATCTCCCAGTATCAAGTAAAATATGTTCAAGTCGTTTAAAGTGACAAAGGGCTAGGCTAAGTGTGCTGCATCAGACTCCCAGTGATTTTAAAAACACTTGATTATTCTTCAGCCATGTCATATGGTTGCTTTATGCACATCAACAATTTCCTATAGCTATGCAGCTTTAACACACAAATTTCAGGGTTAAAAAATAACATTACAAAGGAAGGTTAAAAGGAGTAAACATTCCATAGCACCTTTCAATGTGTTACTGATTGGGGAATGTGTAAAGAGGCAGCAAGTCTTGCAAAAATAAACAGCTAATGGATTCTACATTAATTTTTAAAATCACAGAATGGTTGAATCTGTAAGGGTCCTCCAGAGGTCATCTGCTCATTTGTTTCCTGATGTTCAGTGGGAACCTTCTGTGTTTCAGCAGATGCTTATTGCCTCTGACCCTGGGTACCACTGAAAAGAGCTTGACTCCATCCTCTCTGCAGCCTTACTGCAGATATTTATATCCACTGACAAGATTACCCCCAGACTGCTCTTCTCCAGGATGAAGAGTCCCAGCTCTCAGCCTCTTCTCCTGCGTGGATTTTAACTGTATAGTATTGAACAGAAACTGAAGGGTTTTTCTTCCCTCTAAATCTCTAATTGAGTATTGTAATTTGTCAGTGCTGCTTCTTGAGAATTCTGTTACTGACTTGACATGTTTTGAATTCAACACTTAATTGTGGTAATTGTTTGTGTCCATTTGTGTTGTGCTATAGTTCCATGTATAGATCCTTAATGTGCTTGGCCCGTAGTAATGCCATGTTGAATCAAAAGCAAATATTATTTAATTATTGGGGTAATTCAAGGATGTAAAATTCAAAGTGATTTACTGACCTGTGCTCCTATATCCTTCTCAAATCTAAAATAGTACCTGTTTCCAGCAGCTCACAGGTCCACCTCATTTACACATCATTTATAAAGGTCCTCCTTCCCAAACTTTAAATGTGAATGAATATAGTTATGAGTCTACATACTAGATCTATCATAGTCAGATCTTTGATTGTTGTTCTGAGGTGCATTTCACTTCAATCCATAACAGTTGTTTTTTCCATGGAACACTTAAAACTAAAGCAACTAAACCCACGATGCTCAGTCAAGTAGATAAGAACAACAACTTACCATTCTAGTATTACCAATTAAATTTAGATCAGGTATTACAATAATCAACCATCCTGCAGTAAGAAATCAAATCCTGATCCTCTTAAATAATTAACAGCATGACAGCCATCTCTCCCATAGGATATTTATCTTAAGCCTTTTTTCCCCAGAAAATTCCTTAATTCTATTTTAGGAAATCAGATAAGGTATCAAACTCTGAGATGTTGATTGACGAGAAAACAAATAAGGATAACTGCAATATAATGTCAGTTATTTAAGCTTAGTATATTTGTTGAACAAAGCCTGGCTACCAAACTACTTGCCAACAAACAGCAGCAACAAAGCAAACTGCTCAGTAAACTGCATTGCTTTCCAGACTATTTTGCAACCACAAGTATTTTCATCCTTTTTAGAGCATTGCACTATATAGACCATGCCACACTAAAAGTCAGAGCAGTAATATGTTGGCTGAGAAGTCTGGGCACAGAGGGGAGATGATTTTAACTGGGCAATCTTTGCTTTCAAATCTACTAATAGTTTTCTCAGGTGATTACTATTGTTTCCACATCCAGCAAATGTATAGATTACAAATTAAAGTGATGGCCCAATTTTACTACTCCTCCTCTTGGCACAAAGCAGTGATATTTCTAGCATACACAGAAAATGTTGGTCTAAATTTACAACATTTTTGCAACTCACTGGCAAAACAGACCATGTTCTGAACTCTTCTGAAAAGCAGTATCTCATCCTTGAGTGGGTTGAAGACTTTAGTTTTCATCTCCTCTGTTAATTAAGCACTAATGAAAGTAAGTAGTACAAAGGCAGATTTTGAGAGCTATTCAGAGTAATCACACTCTGAACAGTTGATTAATGAAGCATTAAAAATCTCTTTTAGGATAAAGCAGTAAGGTGGGGGGAGGGGGGGGGGGAAGGAGGGGAGGGAAAATAACAAAACAAACCACCACAAACCAGATACTGTTTTCTAAAATGTCAGCAGAACCAGTAAATACAACCATATAGTTGCACATTCATACTGAAATCTAAAGTTTCAAGTATTTGGAAATGAGGAGAAGTCTTGAAAGACATCTAAAAATATTTAAATGTCAATCTGCAAATAAAGATAAGTCTCAGTGACTCCCTACATGATAGGCTAACAAAGGTACTGGAGTGTTATATGTGATACAATTATGAGGCACAAGATGCAGAACTTGGTAAACTTTGTTGTACACAGAGAAAGCCATAATGTAGTCCTCCTGTCATGTTGTCCAGTAGAGGATTAGCTGCAAGTATTTATCTGTTGCTACAACAGTATCTCATCTCAAGATTGTCATGTTTCTCCTGTTGCTTTCATGCCCTTTGAGTCTGATTAATGCTACTGACTTGCTTTTTCTATACATTATCAGTCTGCCTTGAAGGTTCATTCAGACACTTATTCATCCTAATCACTGGAATCAAGTATGAGTCCCTGCCACCTCCTGGCAGAGATACTGGCTCAGCCATAAGGACTAAGCGGTGATATGTACCCTCTTGCACGGGGAATACACAGAGACACTGCAGCAGTAGCAGTGGCAATTGCACTGGGTACTCGGGGGAAGTATGTGATCTGTGTAGCATCACAGTGCCTGCAAGCATGTTTTTAAGGAAAAGTTTTTTGTTTTTCATAGAATCATAGGATCACCAGGCTGGAAGAGACCCACCAGATCATCGAGTCCAACCATTCCTATCAAACACTAAACCATGCACCTCAGCACCTCATCCACTCTTCCGTTAAACAACTCCAGGGAAGGTGACCCAACCTCACCTCCCCAGGCAGCCTGTTCCAGTGCCCAATGACCCTTTCTGTGAAAAATGTCTTCCTAATGTTCAGCCTAAACGTCCCCTGGCAGAGTTTGAGGCCATTCCCTCTTGTCCTGGTCCCTGTCACTTGGGAGAAGAGAGCAGCTCCTTCCTCTCCACAACTTCCTTTTAGGTAGTTGTAGAGAGCAATGAGGTCTCCCCTCAGCCTCCTCTCTCTCAATTCATATGCCTTAAATTAGAAGTAGAGGAGGGTGCATAGGGCTGACCAAAGGACAGATTGTGTGTCTATACATGCAAAGAACACACCCATTTGGATTATCATCCCTCTTGTTTTCTATTTCAGTTAACCAGAAAAGTTACATGGAGAGTTTCAGGTCATGTTTAAAGCATTAAGCACTTTCCTATAGGACAATTTTTACTAGCACTGCCTGGCTTAAAGGGAAATAAATCTGAAACAGTGCTACTATTGCGAGATTGTTAAAAGGTGCAGCCTGCTGATCACATTACAGAGAGACAAGTGCATTGATAGAACCTCTCTTTCCTTGCACAGAAAAAAAAAAAAAAAAAAGACACATGCAACAATATGAGCAACAAACACACTAAGACCACAAAAAGGCAATAGTGATAGTGGTGTACATAAGTCAGGATTAAAGATAAGGGTATTTGTAAAAAGGTACTTGTCTAGTTTACATTCTTTTTATTGTTTGCATTAAACTAGCCCTTTACAGTCTAAGTAGATACTACTGGGTTTTGTGGAGAGATCTTGCTACACAAACTCATAACAGTCTCGGCTCTTGAGAGCCTTTCAAGCTAAAGAAAGCAGGCAGACAAAGAAAGAGAAAAGAAACATGAACATCAAATGCGAATGAAATATCTCAACATGAGAAAATATATGCAAGTTGCCCAAAGAAACTAGGAAGTCCTCACTCACAAGCTACATAGCCTTGATCGGGAACAGCACCAAAGTCTCTATAGAAATAAGACTTGATAGCACACTCAAGGTCATAACAAGCCAAAAAAAGGGGCAAGCTTATAAAACCTAGTCAAACCGTTAGTCAGGAACCTGCAATAGCTTAGTTTGTAAAATAAAGTTTCAAGGGTCCTTATACACATAACAGGTGTGCTCCACAGGTCAATGGGATTATTTCCACCGATATCAAAATTACAATTACAATGTGAGAACTGCTCAAAGGAATCTACAACTCTTAGTTTAACAATAGACATACAAATAAACACAATACTGCTAACAGAATAGCATAGTATTTTTGCTTGCACTACACAACATGGCAGAAAATAATTTAGCAGTAGATTGTTTAACTTATTTGTCATTGATGGTCTTACATTAAGTATGTTTCAGTTTAGTATCAGTGATCAGTGGCAAAAAAATACTTCCAGAACATCTTAGTGTTACTTTATGTGATAAAAACCTCCTCTATACATATCTGTACGTGCACAGAGACACAATGGTAGATGGGGGAGCCTGGATAATACCTTGCCTCAGCTCCTCACAAGCCCATCACAGGAGCCATCAGTCCAACTCCACAAGCTCAGGTACACACAGAAACAAGAACAGCCAGGGATCCAGATTAAATAGAAAACCAGTCCTGAGCGTCCACCCTGCCCCAGGTTTGTCCCAGGAGATCCATCAGCCTCAGCATCCAGTTGTGAAACCCAAGACAAAACAAGAAGTATGCAATACTCTGGATTGCTTTTTGGACTGAGGGTGTCATCACTGAGGGATGTGGAACACATTATGAGATACAGGGTAAGAGCATTAAAGATATTTACATAATGTATACCAGTGGGTTTGTGCGTGCAATACATTCTCAGCCCTGCTACTGGTTGGACCTGGGGACATGGAACTGCCTTATCTCTGGATTAGTCTCCAGCTATCAATTAGCAATTACTATGTAACAATTTAAGCTCCTATCCTCTTCTGCTCCCCTGCCCACAACTTCTGGGCAAATAGTTTTATTTTTACATGTGTTGGCAAACTTTTATGAAGAGTAGTACTTGCTCGATACTTTTTATAGACAAAACTGTATACAATCAGCTGTTTCTTAGGTAGATTTGTGCTTTTAGAAATGGGCAATAGCAGTTCCATAAAGTCCTCTAGATTTAGCTCTTGCAAAAAGCACAGCTGTTCAGAAAGGTGCTTAAAACGTGCTATTTGAACCTCCAGCAGGGCCATAGAACAAAGGAGATTTAACATGACAAAAACATTGCCATTACCTCAACCACCAAGTGTGCCAAGATGCCCATGTATCCTGTTGTTTTGCGTGAACTGATAACAAAGGATGAAGAGTGAACCCTACTAAACAGCCTGGATCTCTTTGGCTTAGATATCTCTGTAAGCATTGCTGGATGTATTTCTGCTTCGTCATGAAGCGAGAACAAGATTTAGACTTTAGTTAATTTTGTGTTCGCTTGAAAGCAAAACCCATCACCCTGTACTCTCTTCAGAGTTATGATTTTAACGGCTCTTCTCTGATGCTGATTTTCTTCCATTCAGAAACTTTCGGTCATAGAATCATAGAATAACCAGGTTGGAAGAGACCTACTTGATCATCGAGTCCAACCATTCCTATCAAACACTAAACCATGCCCCTCATCACCTCATCCACTCGTGCCTTAAACACCTCCAGGGAAGGTGAATCAACCACCTCCCTGGGCAGCCTGTTCCCGTGACCAATGACCCTTTCTGTGAAAAACGTTTCCCTAATGTCCAGTCTAAACCTGCCCTGGTGGAGCTTGAGGCCATTCCCTCTTGTCCTGTCCCCTGTCACTTGAGAGAAGAGGCCAGCACCCTCCTCTCTACAATCTCCCCTCAGGAAGCTGTAGAGAGCAATGAGGTCTCCTCTCAGCCAGTGGGTCCACCTGCGACAGCGATCACCTGGCAGTAGTACCCCAGCATTTTGCCACAAACGAAATTTGGAAATACCAAGGACTTCAGAGAAACACTTCACCAATCTGCTTAACCCTTTTCTGGACATGTCATGAGAATCAAAACAAGCCATCCAACTTGACAGAGAATGACAAACACTGAGCAGTCATGCAAAGGCAATTAATCTTGTCCAGTTTGCTCTGTGCGCTGCTTTCCTTGGGCTTAAGACCCCTTCTTCTCTGAGATAATTTTGCAAGAATGAAAATAAAAGTTCAGCTTGATGAGTTTAAATCAGAAAAAAACACATTGTAAATCCCTCTTACAGGTTAGAAAAATTCCTTACAAATGTATATGAACAATCCCGGAGGGGCTTGGTTTAGTAGTTGATAGAAATGGTTGGACTTGATGATCTTGGGGGTTTTTTCCAACCTAGTGACTCTGTGAAACCAGCCAATTTTATTCACAACAAGTAATTACAGCAGCTCCTGATTAAATATGGGTTTGATGATGACTTTAGATAAGAAACTAGTTGCCAAAATCCATAACACAACCCTATATAGGGCCAAATATTCAAATGTGTACAACACCACAATTAGCAATTATACATGTGTAGCAGTAACATGAAGATGTAAGTGAAATGAACACACAGGTAGAAAATACAGAGTTAAGATAAAAGGTCCAAAAGATAGAAATAGGTAGCCTGAGATTTAAAGTCCACATGCATATACATACGAAGGGTTGTGCCCAACTGGGAAGGAAAGACCAGTTTGTCACTTGATCCCAGGAAAGTTTTCCACAGTGCCCTGCTGTTGCCTTGGCCTTCTTGGTCACCTGGGCACACTGCTGGCTCATGTTCAATCGACTGTCAGCCAACACCCCCAGGTCCCTCTCTTCCTGGCACCTTTCTAGACAGACTTCTCCTAGTCTGTAGCTCTGCACAGGGTTGTTGTGCCCAAAATGCAGGACCTGGCATTTGGCCTTGTTAAACCTCATCCCATTGGACTCAGCCTGTTCAGATCCCTTTGCAGCCTCCCGACCGTCCAGCATGTTGACACTTCCACCCAGCTCAGTGTCGTCTGCAGACTTGCTAAGAGTACCCTCAATGCCCTCATCCAGGTCATTGATGAAGACATTGAACAGGGCTGGACCCAGCACTGAGCCCAGGGGAGCCCCACTTGTCACTGGCCTCTAGCTGGATTCAACACCATTTACCACCACTCTCTGGGCCCAGCCAGACAACCAGTTTTCCACCCAGGAGAGTGTGAGCCTGTCCAGGCCAGAGGCTGACAGAATGCTGTGAGAAACTGTGTCAAAGGCTTTACTGAAGTCCAGGAGGATACATCCACAGTCTTTCCCTCATCCAGCAGCCGAGTGACTTTGTCATAGAAGGCAATCAGGTTGGTTCGGCAAGACCTGCCTTTGGTAAACCCATGTTGACTGGGCCTGATCACCCGGTTCTCTGAGGTCACAGACCACAAACACAACGACATTAGCAACTATCATCAACTATGCAGTTGAAAGGGCAAAAAATTAAAAGAAATTTATATTTCATGAAACTCATCTCTAGGTTTAAAATTTCTATATACTAAGAAAATGTTGTCAGAAACAGGAGCAGGACTTCACTCTTTTTGGTTACTCTTCAACAAACAAGATCTGTCAAAAACATCATAGGAAGATGTACCAATCACCAAAAAAAAAAAGTATATTTACCATTTTCCTAATACTTTTGGCCAATAATACTGTGGCAAAATAAATTGGTCTGTCTTCAGAGAACTGCAGCTGCTTAGGTCCATGTGAAACAACACAGCAAAGCACATCCCAAAAGCCTGTGAATATTTAAGAAAAATATAAATTACAAGCTTTCAAAAACAAAGACAGCCTTTCATGAAACACCTAGTCAATCTTTACCATATGAAAGAACTTTAAAAAAAAAAAGACAGCAAAACACATGGTTGTATTGTATGGAGTGCTTTGTTTCTCTCTAAAGGTAAAAAGCTTTCAAAGGACAAAAATGGCAGAATTGTTCTTTGTTTGCCAGTCAAACGTAATACATGCAAAAAAAAAGTGTAACAAAACTACAAGGAGATCAGGAACTGATGTCAAATCATTCAATGTAATTACACTTTTAAGATACTGAGTTATTCTCTCAATTTTCACAAAATCTTTTTTCTCATTCATTCTGTTTTCATTAATGATTATAATTTTCCAGGACAGGGAGAACAATTTGTGTGCTGAATACAGTGCAGATTGTCTCTGTTGTTTTAAACCACAATAATTTTACATTACAAATACCTTTTCCAAGAGATTGATAAAGGTAGAACAGCATGATTTTCCCCACTGTTTCCAATGAACAAAAAAATGGTTCATATATGATCTAATGATCCTAGAAACTGCATTTTAAAGAGTCTCTCTCAAATGTGAATTAGTCAACAAGCCATAAAGAATTCTGCTTTATAAGGGTAGAAGATCATGAAACTGATGAAAGTATCCTCAGCAGACTATGTACAAATATCTTCAGGAAGTTTCACGTGACATTAAACCACAGCTCCCAGCTTCAGTTATGTGAAGTGGCTACACAATTTTAACTTTATAAGAGTGGGCAAACTAGAAACAAACTCTTTTCATATAAAACTTTCTATCGATTGAACTATATTTTTCAAGGATGTTCACAGAGTGCAAGAGACGCTTCATGACAATTACCTAAGTGGAAATCTAGTATAATTCCTCTTCCAGATTAGGTTTCTTCTTTACTTTCTTTCATCTTTATGGCTGTTTTCACTCCCTTTGCAACATGTTACCAGATATGAGTTATAATCTATTTTAACCACTTTCACCACGATACGCTTTTAGTTATTCCCTTCCTCATACTACTTACCTGTCATGAAGAGAATTGCAAAACTGGAATTTCCATGTTCCAGTGTGACTCACACTGTATTTTGCCTTAAAACGGAGTGCCTCAGTGGGTCACACTATCTCCACAAAGGCCAAGGTATTATTATTTTTCAAGGAAGGGACATTCACAAATCAGGAAAAAAAATCTCCTAATCTAGTCTAGCATTGCTGAAGTCATCAGCCTTCATTGCCTTCTCAGTCAATTTTTTTAAGCTATCAAAAAATCTCTATTTCCATGAGTTTACTTTGTTAAGTGCAAGCAAAACTCTAAGTATAGAGAACTGAAAAGACCCCAAGGCTATCTCTGAAAATACAACCTGTATGAGGTATAGCAAAATACATATGATGCCATTCCCTTATAACCATCAGACACAGAACAGATGAGATATAAGGGCACATTTTTTAATTTCATTAGAGAAATATTGAAATGGTGATGTTTCTATGAAAGAAAAACAATTGAAGTTTGCCCCACTTTTCAGAAAACTGAATGTTCTAATACACCATATGGCAAAACCACTAACTGTCAGAACCAAAATACTGTTTTAAATTTCCAGAACCATACATAAATCAACATTTCTGAACAGGGAACTAGCACATTCACAAGAGTTAGTAATACTTTTTTACAAATCCATAAATATTTTTAGAGGTATCCGCAGATGCATAGTCTTAGAACACCCTGGTTTTTTTAAAGCAGCAGTAGGTTTACATTAAAGGTAACAGAGTAGTTTTTAAAGCAATGGATGCTTCGCTTGACAATATGAGAGAAAAACAACAGTCTACAATCTACAGAAGTAAGTGGTGATATTCTATTCCAAGAACAAAACTAGATTACTGCTTTTCCATACAACTATGAGGAAACTAACCAAGACAAATGCTACCATTTTAAAAAAAAGAAAAACAAAAAACTCAAACCCAACCAACCAATAAATCTTCACAACTAAGTCTGATTCCTGGCAAGCTGCTTCAGCTTTTTAGTCTTGGATACTAACCTTTCAGGTTGAGTTTCTTCAGAGCTTGGGGAAAAAGAACTTAGGTATAGAAGGGGAAAGGATGTAACACTTCAATATCTAACCACTTTCTTACTTAATGCAGATTGACCAAAAAAACCAAACCCAAAGCAACCCCAAACCTGACAACTCTTGCTTTCACCATAAACCACTCTTTTAGACTACCACCCCTTCCATGGAACACTCAAAAAGTATAAGTTTAAATCTAAATAGCAAGTGTGACTATTTAGAAAAAAAAGTCCCTACAGCTAGAGAAAAGTTATATAAATGCCCTCATGTAGCTTCAGCTTAATAAATACCTACTATGTAGGCAACTGCAAACAAAAACTACCCTTTTTTTAGTGTTTAAATTAACAACTACAGTTTTCAAGGAGAGTTCCCAAGAGCTGAAAGTAAAAGAGGAAAAGGAGTAAAAGCATAGAAGGACTCGAAACTGAAAAAAATGGATCTAATCAAAGAACACCAAAATTAGTTACCTGAGGATCGCCTTGCTTTGTTTCTCTCTGTCAGCTATGGAACTAGTAGCATAAAATTTACAGTCTTTGTATTATGATTTACAAGATCCTCTTGCTTTCCTAGCTTGTATCTTCAGCAAAATGTTTTTTTCTTTTAGGCAAAAACACACCTTCATCCTTATACATTCTATCTTTTAAGGGTCATAATATCAACTTGCTAAAAGCAACTGGTACATTAACAACATTACTCTTTTCTCGGAATCCCTCAAAGTTGTCATCCAAGTCTCCATGATAATTCTGGGAAATTATATTTTATTTAAATATATATCTATGCATGTATTTGTTCCAAGCCATCTGGAATCCATAACCAGATTTCCTTCTTCCTCCTTATTTTTAGGGCACAGGATATAACAGTCTGGGTAAGTCCACAGGCAATGCGCTGACACAAAATACAATTCAGAACACAAACAAAAATTTCTTCCAGCATGTTAGTCTCCATAATCATTAGCTAATCAAATAAATCTTCACTGATCAGCTATATAGCATTTCAGTTCTAAAAATGCATTATACATACAAAAATTAAACAGATATGAGTGAGAATTTCTGGTGTAAATTCATGGGAATTTGAGCCTGGTCTTAAAGACCTGTGGTGTAGCCTCACCATCAAAACAACAGGATTGAGTTTTATATAGTTAATGAAATTGGACAGTTGGTACATCAAAACATTCCCTCCTCCCCAAGCATTCCTTCCACCCTCAGCTGCTGCCAAAGTTATTTCAGCGATTAGAGCTATGCATTAATGAAGACATCATTACCTGATAAGACAGCCATTAATATGTCTTAGTGCTAATTACTTCTGTCATTAGAAAACAATGGCCTATGGATACAAGTTTTAACAGGAAGATATCAGCAAAAATTACTGTACTCATATATTAAGCATACAACAAATGGAAAAATTTCACAGAATTTCATATGGCTTAGACACAGCAAAAGGATTCCAGTAGTGGTTATTTTACAGACTGTAAGATGAATAGCAAACAACTCATCTCCTTGCTATGGAATTTTATAGGCTAGTTCATAAACTTACCTAAAGGAACTGCAAGTATTCTAAGTTTTCCAGGATTTTGTTCTCAAACGTAACTTCATATCATAGAATAAGGCATCCTAAAGGGAAATTATTTCAAAGTAACAGAACTTTAGTTGTTTTGCTGATGTCATTGTGACTTTTATTTAACATAGCATTGATATGGGCCAAGCACATTAAGGAGGCATACATGCAAGTATACCACAACACAACTGTGGTAATTGTTTGTGTCCATTTAAGTGTTCGATTTAAAATATGTCAAGTCAGTAACAGAATTCACAAGAAGCAGCACTGACAAACTGCAATACTCAATAATTGGATACTGAGAGGGAAACAGCTTCTGTTTCTACAACATGATCAATACTATGCAGTCAAAATCACACACTTCAAGCTTATACTTACAGCAAGTCTGGATTATCACCAGCATGTAATTTAGTTGAATTTGGTTAAAAAAAAAAAAAAGGAGAATGACAAACTGTCTGTACTATGTAACCTTGGCATTTATAAATACTTCTGGAGAAAAACATTCATATGAAAATTCTCCTAACCACTCCATCACATACTCTGAAATTAAGGAAACATTCATTTCAAAACAAGAAAATCTCCAATAAAGTTTTAATAAATCTCTCTGGGTTTTGTTGGGCTTTTTTTCCTCCATCCAATTTGTATGTGTAGTTTCCAGGATGTTGCCCACTATTTTTTCCCCCTCCTGCTTTTGATTTTATGGTGGTTCTAGAGCTTCTCTTCTTTTCCAGCAAGTTATCCATAATCAATAACTTCATTCCCCAAAGTGCCTCAGAACCATCCATTCTGCAGGGGAAGAATAAAACTGGCATTTTAACAGTCTAGCATCAGTCCCATAAGACAGATTTTACGTGATTTTACACCCAGAGCATTCATTTGCTTCCAGGCATTATCAGCATGAAACACACTTACATGATCTATTTGCCTGTCCAAGCCCTTTTGAAAAGCTACAAATGAACATGGACAGATTAGAAGAGAGCTAATCACTCTCTAGGATTTTAACATAGGTCACAGATCTGTAATTTCTACAACTTTAATGTAAGATGCAGAACAAAATTAAGAATGCTGGACTAGAAAACTAGGTGAATCTTGTGTCTAGAGGACAGCACATTTGACAGTAATCATGAGGCTTGGAAACCTGAATTTTGGACCAGAGGAAACTGAAGATAGAATCAGCTAATCTGTGTTCCAGGGATGGTGAAAGAGAAGGTACTGATCTTCTGCTTAGAAGAAGGAGGAAATAAAAAAGACGACTCCTTGTAAAGTTGAGCATGGTACAACAGAACTCCTAAAAGACAAAAGCAAGATAAGACAGAAAGAGAAAGGAAAGTAAAGCAGAGCTGAAGTGGCAAGTGTTCCTCCTAGTCTCCATGCTAGTACCAGAAGTGTTTTGGACAAAACCTTCCCTAAAATTAGAACCTTAGGCAGACACGCATGAGGGTGTTTTTTCCCCTATGTCAGTTCAACATAAAAGATAAATTTCTGTGAATTTTTTATATATCAAGTATCAAAAAAAAAAACCCAACAAACCAAAAAACTATTAGTGGCACTAAGGTGCTGAGTTTTTTCTTCAATGTCAAAACCATGTCAGTAACAAGTCTGCATACCTGTGAAAACAAATATCACACTGCATTTCAGCTACATGATCAAACTGTCACTTGTCTGTTGGGAAAAACCGTTTCCTCCTCTTCTTACTATCTTGAGCTTTCCCTCCATTCCTCAAAACCAGGTTAGCGACTGTTTTCACAAGAAGTTATTTTTGTTTTGTTTTACTCTATTTTTTTAATCACAGTCTGACTTTTGTTTACTACACTGTCAATTTACAGCACGATGATATTCAGGGAATCCTAGTGTCCTTCAAAACTTCAAGTAGCAAAAGCTCTTTGTCATATCTCCAGTGGGGTTATAAGCTCAATTTCAGATGTTCAAGTCTTGAACAACCTCTCTAAATAAAACTGTAACACTAGTGAGGTTAGTGGGGGTTTTTTTTCCTATATTATCTGGTTACATCTTACCCAGTTTTCCTCTGTTTGAAAAGTCAAGTCCTCAATTGTCTTTCTAGTCTCTCAACATTTAAAGCTCTTAACCTTCCCTTACAGGTTTTGTTTTTAATCTCTGCAAACTCCAGGTAACACTACAATTTCTTCAAGCAATTTTAAGCTGTTTCCTGACTTCAGTATAGGTGCAGGGACTTTGGAATTGTTAGAGAGCTCTAATCCACAAGGTAGGAGCTCAACCTTATCACAGGAATTTATTTAAAGTTTAAACCTTTAGTTCATATATAAAGCCAAGACATGTGACAGAACAAGAATAGTTGTGGGTTTGGGTTTTTTTTTCCAGCCATTTTACTGTTTCTTAATTGATGAAAACTGTATCACTGACGTTTAACAATCTAATTGTCTCAATAAATAAAAATGGGTCATAAACAGCAACAGTTAACAGCTATGACCTAAATACCTAGTATTTTAAACAGAAAAAAGATCTACAAAATTTAAGTACTAATGGTTCTCTTACCATTCTTATTGTCCAAATGCCTAGTGGTCATATTACCTACATATCATAAAACAAAACCTACTTTATCTGCTAAAATCTACTTACTTTGGCACTGCAAAATATGACAAACTTTCCCTCTTAAATCTCATAGAGTTTTAAGCATTTTTCTATTTCTGCCTTCATTTGCAACTCTTACCACCTTGATTCTGTCTCTCTCTGTTACCACTTTGACTACCCTTTTTCTGGTTTTAACTTACTAGGTTCAAGCTAAACCTTCCGTGCCACAGAGCTAAACCCAGTGGATAGCTTCCTTTTCTTCCAAAAAAAATCTTTCTCAGACACACAAGTAATTCTTCAGCCCAGTTAAAGTAGTAATATACACTGCCAGGACATTTCTGCAAGAAATTAAGCAAAACAGAGCCAGAGAAGAATGCATTCTTTTGACAGCATAGTTCAGTGAATGGACAATATAGAATCATAGACTCTCCAGGTTGGAAGAGACCCATCGAATCATCGAGTCCAACCATTCCTATCAAACATTAAAATATGTCCCTCAGGACCTCATCCACCCGTGCCTTAAACACCTCCAGGGAAGGTGAATCAACCACCTCCCTGGGCAACCTATTCTAACGCCCAATGACCCTTTCCGTGAAAATCTTCCTCCTAATCTCTAGCCTAAATCTCCCCTGGTGGAGCTTGAGGCCATTCCCTCTCGTCCTGACCCCTGGCACTTGGGGGAAGAGGCCAGCTCCCTCCTCTCTACAACCTCCTTTCAGGTAGTTGTAGAGAGCAATGAGGTCTCCTCTCAGCCTCCTCTTCTCTAGGCTAAACACCCCCAGCTCTCTCAGCCATTCCTCATAAGGTCTGTTCTCCAGACCCCTCACCAGCCTCATTGCTCTTCTCTGGACTCGCTCCAGAGCCTCAACATCCTTCTTATATCAACTATTATATCCAACTTAATATTAACTATTATCAACTACTTTATAAAAGGTACTGCAAAATGAAACCAGGTTGCTTCAGAATATATACTGTGTCTGATCTTGCAAATCCATTTGTCCCAGAAGAAACCAGTGTGTTTTATTGTAAAAAAATGAAAATGGACTGACAGTACATTAAAGGAGGCAATAATGCATCTTATTGCACAGTACCTACACGGTTGAGTCTATACCCAGGGGTATACTGTTGGTATCTTCAGGAATACCAGTGATTCACTCACTTGCATTCTTCAAAGCATGCTAAAAACTACGTTTCACCATTACTTTTCTGGAGAAGAATGGTTAAAGGTAGTATGGAGACGGGATTGCTTTCAACTGCAGCATTTGCATCTTTATATTCAAAAAGAAAAAAGTATGTCATTGGAAATCATGCGAAGCAAAATCACAGTTCTTCCAGTAATGCTCATTAAGAAGAGAAATTTCTTTTTGTTTCCTTCAATTAAACAATAACTGAAAAAAAGGCCTCAGAAGTGTTCAGGGAACACCTGCAACACATATAGGTAAAGAATGACCCGAAAACTCCAATGTCATGGCCCAAACCCAGTTTTCTCACCACAATCTCCCAGTCCCCACAAAAAGAAATAATTAAGCTAACAATGAAAAATTACTAACAACAGCCATCCTATATCATGGTTGCGTTAGTTCTTCTCATGACAGAATTCCAGTCCTTCCGTTCAGCCTGAACTAGTTCACACTGCTCACTGGGACAGAGGCGATTCTGAAATTACTTCCGGCTGAATGATGAGCAATAATGCAAAAGGCCAAGCCAAGCTTTAATGTCTGCTACATCTGTAATATTTTACAGCAGAAAATCAAATCGGTTTCATAGGCAAAACCAGATCCCATACACATTCTTCTATCAGGAAGCATCTCACAGCTTCATGTTTAATACACTAAACATTCATAATAGAGTAGCCTACAAAAAGTAGGGAAAATATCCTTTTATTACCTTTTCCTGAGTAATATTTAAATTTTTATAAGGCTAAATAAGGTGCCTGAACACGAAGAAATTGCTTCCACTGAGAAGATTCAGCAACTAAAGGAAACTAACAACATGATTTTTTAACCATAAAATTGCTATCAGTTCTCATTATTTCGAACAGTGAATGCATTCTGTCATAAAATTTTAAGCATCTTCTTGTGTAAAATTTTACAATTTGTATATTGTATTAGATGTGTTTTTTTAAGGTTTTCCTTTTTTGTTTTCTTGCTCTTTTAATGCTAGTTCATATGTCCTACTAGAAGATGAGTTTGGAGCTCCACCTACAGATACAAATTTAAAGATCTCCTTGAGGAATGTGACAGGTCAACTCAGCAAAGTTTCCTTTTAAGCAAAAAAAGAACAGGAATACACCTACTGGTTGCAGTCAAGAAAGGAAAAAAGGGAGAGAAAAATTTAGGCTAGACATCAGGAAAAAAATTTTCACAGAAAGGGTCATTGGGCACTGGAACAGGCTGCCCAGGGAGATGGTTGACTCACCTTCCCTGGAGATGTTTAAGGCACGGGTGGATGAGGTGCTAAGGGACATGGTTTAGTGTTTGATAGGAATGGTTGGACTCGATGATCTGGTGGGTCTCTTCCAACCTGGTGATTCTATGATTCTATGAAATCACATTAAGTCCAGAAGCAGCAGTAGTATAGCTCTGCCTCTAGCACGCTGTACTTGAGCTAATTACACTCCTGTGGTTGTTATCTTGGGTTTGGTGCTACCATAACATGGCTACAGAGATGTAGCTGGGTGGCATGGCTTTGAGTACTATAAGAGCACGGGATGGGGTGAACTTACCCTGAGTATCTCTCTATGGAGTTCTGCTGCAGCTCAGCAACAGCCTCAGATGTTTCTGAAAAGCAGAAGCATAAATGAGACTTATTTTTTCCTCTTCACTGCAGTTGTCTTTTCAGCTAAGTCCAAAGAATCACAATTAAATGGCATAATTTTACCATAAACAAATCCTAGATCTTTTCAATGGAGAGTGGAACATGCTAATGCTTCTGTTCAGCTCACAGACCGCAGGCCTCATCAACACAATTTTGCCATTTGATCAGGTATTTGCTTTGTAATTCCTCAAGTTAAATCTATCTGCATTCATTTAATTTACATTCTTCTTATCCATGCAATAAACCTGCTTCAGTTTTTTTTTTTAATTTGTTAATAAAGATGACTGAACAAAAAACTAAGAAATAAATTGATACATAACACTAACAATTGGAAAGAAACAATAAAACAGAACTGGATGTTTATACTATTGGACGCTGTTGGTGTATGTTTTACAGCTGTGCTGCCTAAAAGCAGACCTAATAAGTTCTGCCATCCACTTTTTGAACCGTCTGATGCTGTGCACATGGGAAGATAATCTTCCAGGTGCAAGACTCTGTTCACTCACATAGACTACTGCATGGACTTGAGTAGGTGTTACAGCTTCAGAGTTCTGTGACTCAGTATTTGTCATGAGTGAGATCGCTAGTAGCAGAAGTATCAGTCTGCTCATGGGTTTGTTAATGAAATGCAATCAGTGAAAAAGGATGTTGCAACTAGAAGTTGCCTTGTTTTATAGCATTTAACAAAAATGGCATGACATTTTATTATTTTACCCTTTTATTATGCCTCTTGTAGAGCAAACAAGCAAACATGGGCCTTGGCCAAGACTGGCTAGACCTAAGGACCATTTGTAAGGTGCTAGAATCTGTGTGCAGAGCCTCTTCACCCTCCAACATCTGCTCCACTCTGGCACCATTTCAGAAAGGAAATCCACATGCACATGTAAAATACCCAGGTGAGAAGTAAAGAATCTTGCTAGTTTCTCTCTCCCTGAACACATTTTATATACAATTCACAGATGTTAAATTCAAAAGGGTCATCTAGTTCTTGATGTTTTTCTCTTTGTTCTGTTAACATTTGATAGTTTAGAATAGGGAGTACTTACAGACTTTGAAAAGGACAAAAAAGTGAACAGATGCAGAGAAGACGAAAGAGTAAGGCTGTGGTGAAACATCAACAAAACATTAACCAGCCAATAGGTAGAGGCTTCAACTAGTACCACAGGCTGAGGGTGGACAGACAAATTTTTATAAGGTGTAATTTCAAATTGCAGTGCCAGGTAATGAGAACATAGCAAAAACTCCTCTTCACAACAATGAAAATGATCAATCATTTCAGAAAAAGAGAATCAATGCTGGTTTTTTCCAATTTAAGACATTGTTACTCAAGCAGCAAAGGAAGGAGAAAAAAATAGGTACTCCTCACCATTCCCAAAAGAAACATACTTTTTGAGTGAAAAATATGAGAGTGAAACAGTAAATCTTCTCGTCTAACTCATCTTATCTCTGCAAGGCTGCTTTAATTTACTTAAGCCAGTTAATTAATAAGCTGTTCAAAGATATGTCATTGAGCTGTAGTATGCCAGGGATACACCTGTGGACTTACACCATCAAAAAAAATAACATCTGACTAAATAGTACAAAAGGAATGAACAATGGAGATGGAAGACAAGAACCATGAGACAAAGCTGCTCAGATCCATACCAGAAGAGTAAAATCAGAGTTAGAGGAGTATTCCAAACATCAAGTCGGAAAAGTGACCAACATATTCAACAGATAGTACCCTAAAGTGAGGGAAGACCACACTTCAAACCATCATTTAAATATCACCCTTAAAATTCAACAAATTGGCCATAAAAATTTTAGAGTCAAAATGGGATATTGATGTACAGATTTCTCTTTTGTTTCATTTCATCTTACACGTTTATTTAAACATTATTATTTAGACTTTGTAGGAATTATACATGTATTCTTTCTTGCGATGTATGGTCATCTGTAAATGTACTTCTAATGGACATGTGTATCTTGTTCAACCTCTTTCAAAGTTGAATGACTGCAAAAATAGGCATTTGGCAGTTTTATTTATGAAGGCAATCACATTATACAAAGCACTATTGCTTAAAAATATGCTTTATTGTACAGTTAAATACTTTCTCTTGCAATCCGTACAGAGTTTACCTGCTGTGTTTCATTACAGATCCAAGATTATCATGGAAAAAAAAACAAGTTGCCTTTTCAACTGTGCAGCTTTCATGAAAAACTGTAAACACTTTTCAGAATTATCATTCACTCCCTTTTTGTCCCCCACTTTGCAAATCTCTGTTCAGTTTACATATTGATCCTGAATCACCAACGTTACACTGAAGGAGTGTGTAATGTCTGTAAGATATGAAAAAACATAACAATGCAACATGACTAAAATGAATCATTACAGGCCTTAGAGAATAAACACAGCAGTCCATGCCAAAATATCAAATACTCCATCTGGGCATGCAACATAGCAGTCCAGCTGGGTCTACCAGATGCTCTCTGCTGGATTCACTGGAAGAAGTATTACTTTTCTCTTACTGGAAAAAGCCATTGTCTCCTTCCTATCTTACCCCTCTTCATTCCTAATACAAATAATGAAATCATCTCAGAACCTTCTATGCAAAGCAGCTATTCTATACAGGGAAAAGATTGTCCTACATTTAATGCCAAAACTCCATTTTACAGGACATTTGTTCACAATCCATCAATTATTCAAGACAGTTCTCAATCCAACAGATCTTTATGCCTTACTATGCTTATGTACATGCGGTTACTGAATGCATTAGGCTAAGACATCAGCCTCTTTCCCTAAGAAAGAGAAAATTGTGTCTCTGGCAGTCACTTCTAAGAGCTGGTTACAAATGCCTTCCAGCCAGCCCACTGCAATAGGATTGTCTGGTTTAGATGTTTGAAGAAATAGCAGACGTGCCTTTAAATTAACTGTTAGTGACAATACCCATTGGAAGCAAAACAGGTTTCATTCATTTATGTTTCAACAGGTCCATGTTTGAGAAGTACACTCAAATCATGTAGTCTAATTGAACACAAAATCCTTGGTGGAAACCAACCTTCCACAACCTGCTTATATACATAGCTACACTAAGCAAACAGGACAAACCTTATAGTCCTGTATGGCTAACAGCAGTGCCAACTCCTATTTCTATCTTATTATTAAAGCAATTTCATATTTATACTGTTTTCTGTTGTGCCTCTCTTTTTGAGATCCAGAAAGATCCCGGCACCTCTCCCATGCAAAACAGCAAGCAGCTGAGAAACTCCACAACTGTTCACAAATTGACAACATCCCCAAAAATCTACTCCCACAAGTTACTGATCAGAGACTTTGCATTCCAGGATGCTGATGTCTTCCGAAACTTCCAAGGTGGGAAAATCAAGTAAAGTGATCAAACCAACCCTCTGGAGATCAGCAATTTGCCCTCAACCCCCATGGGGCAGGCCTTTCCCCTCAGGCAAGAAAGACAGCAGTACTGGTTTAGCACTCTTCTAGAACTTGACCAGAGGAGTAAGCATTATTCCCTAGGACAACTGGCTCTAGGAGGGTAAATTGTACTGTTCAGAATACAGCCATTAGCTGACAAACAGCTGTACTAAATCTAAAATTGTTTTTGAAGTGTGCTTTCAAATACTACTTTGTTTTGCATCCTGTCTTTTGACATTCAAGTTCCCCCTCCATATTTTTTTTGCCTCCTAGTTGTACAAATTTTTCCCAAGATCTCCCGACGTCTTGACTTTAACATACGACAGCCCATGATGATGCAATTGATTGTATCAAGTTAGCTAAAGACTTACAGCATGAGCACTATTTCTTTTTAGCATTTTAAGCTTTGTTCTTTCTTGATGTTTCACTATATAAGCATTTTTTTAAAAAAGTATCTTTCTCTTGTTTATTACTGGATTCAGTCTCTCCCTTTCTGTTCCCAGGGGGTCCAAAGGACCTTTAAGAGTGATTAATTTTGTTATCTTGCCTATGCAGTATTTTGTTTATCTTTTTAGTTGATAATATGGGCCCTTTTTCCACTTTCAAGGGGTGGAAACTAAACCATATTTGAATCCGCAAGTTTCTTAGCAGAGTTCCTCTGAAAAGTCTGAGACTCTCCCAACTTCTCTCAACTTTCACATTGTTCTCTTCTAGCTACAGCTGGACAACTAGGTCTTCTAATCAACAGCCCAAAAAAAAAAAAAAGAAATATATTCCATCATAGAATTATAGAATGGGTTGGATTAGAAGGAATTTTAAAGGTCAGGTCATTCCAACGTCCCTGCCACAAGCAGGGATACCTTCTACTAGATTGGGTTGCATGAAGTTTACTTGTAAAAATCTTAATGCACCCTCTTTCATTAATTTCCCTTCTAAAATAGATGAGCCAATTCTCATTCATAGCTTTTAACAAGAATAATTACATCTTAAATAATTTTCATCACTTTCTTCAAAACTCAGTCAAATAGCATCAGAAGAGGCAGCTGCCAGTACAAACAATATTCCAGATAAAACTGCTTTTATTCTTTTAGAAATTAATAATATTTCCCTTTTTTGGCTCATACACTGTGCTTATTGCCTGTGCTGTATTTGCTGTATTCTTCCTACTTCCTCAGAGAAGTCAAGAGGCTGTTAGCCTTTTTTTTTTTCCACCACATATACACACCCAGCAGATGTCCTTTGCAAAATGCCTACATTGACATTCAGGTCTATCAGCTGACAGTGTTCATTTACTACAGCTCAGGAAGACATACAGATGATTCCTACTTTTTTTTTTTTTCTTCCTTCCACAACATATTTTTTCCCTTATCAGTATTTTGAGCTAGCACTTCAGTAGCCCCTCCACTTCAACACCTTCCACGTACACATAATGGCAAAGTCAATAAGTCACTATGTGACCACAGGGAAAGGAAACACCTTTGTAAGTAACTTTGCTTTGTAATTATAATCCAACTCTATGGAGATGGTGGAGTATTTCACATGATAATTGTACTAATTTATCATATGATTACACAGATAAACTGACATCTGTAAAGTTGTCTGAGTGCCAGACAAGCCCAGCAGAAACATATGGTATAAATTCACATTTTAACGGCATGAAGGTTACTTCTACAGGTCTGTTATTCAGTTATTGCCCCCAATCAAGCTCTCAGTGTTATTTGGTGTGATTCAAACACATTGCTATACTATCTCATTCTGAAAACCAAAAATATTAGCATACAACGAAACATGTAAATAGGATTATAAATTCAAGTAATTATACTCTAGTTCTACATTACCAGGAAACTATTCAACTCAAATTCCCATCCTTATGTTCACATTCTTATTCACTTTGACTTGGCCCTTCTATATCCTTTTCTCTTTGTAAATTAAAGCTATATCATATTACATATAGCTTGTGTTATGAAAATTATACACAGCAGCATTTATCTGTGACCTGTTAAATGACAGTATTTTATACTCATGTTATCATTTGTTCTCAAGTCTTAGAGAATTTTGGAGACATTAACAATTATTTCTGGCTGTCTTCTCCTCACTAAACTGGAAAAATACTAGCAACAAATGAAATTAAAATTACACTATCAGCCATGAATCCTGTCCAAGGCTCCCTCAGCTGGCATTCAATAGCAGCATAGAGACCAAATATGACTTCCTATGTGGTAAGCCTTAAAATAGAGGTCTTTATCTCCCTGAAAACATATATTTTACTTATGAGACATGGCTGAAACAAAATTTCAGTCATTCCAAACAAATGACTCAATTACATTCACAGGAAGGTTGCCATCTTAAAAAGTAAATAAATTCCATTGGGGCAACCGTAGAATGACAACCTAAAGTATAGCAAATTTGTTTAGTGCGAGGATAATGGAAGATATATGACTTATCTTTTGAAGAAAAAACTGAAAAACATTCTTGATATATTAAAAAAATTATACTGAGCATCGATTCTTAAACATTCAAAATACCCTCACTTATACCACTCCCCACCCTGTTCACATTCTAGTAGAGGATATTTCTTAGCATCATAGGGGTGTCCATAGAACAGGGAGTCATGCACAATAGCTTCTTTCCATTTTTTTTTCCCCATCCCTTCGTTTTCCAACTTTTTTAAAAAAAAATAAAAAACATCAACAACTTATTTCCATTTGCAGACCTCAGTGTCAGTGAACAGGGCCACCTACAAGCTGTTTCATGACTTTGGAAAAAATTGTCCAGAGAGGTTTCTGGGACACTGCTGGTGTACCATCTGAATGGACAGGAGCAAAACAGACAAAGGAAGCCGGTACTGTGATTATTTCTGAATTTCTCCAGGTCTTCTTGTATTCTTATTTTTCAAGAACCTAGAAAAACTACCCACAAATAGTTCTCTTTTCCTCTCCATGTAAGACACATCCACTCACAGTGGCCTTACTAGGAGGAGACTGAAAAGTAGTCCTTTGTGCAATGCTCTCTGAACGCAACATCTCTTTTAGACAAAATGCAGCATGGGGAGGAAAGCAGTGTGTAAACATTAAGACACCAGGATAGAGAATAGTCCAGAGCCTTATCCCCTGGACAAACAAGCTACAAACTTATTGCTTTTTACTTCCTATACCCACAAAACAATAAAATGCCATCTCATTTTGGTGTCAGAGGCTCCTAGAGGCAGGCATATACGCAGCAGCAACAATCAGATTTAGATGTTTCAGCGTGCTTTTTTTTCTGCTTTTTGGGTTTTTTTAGACTCACATCTTCAGGAAAGCTCACTGTTTAAAACGAATTGCATTTTAGGATTCAAGTTTTTTAAAATAGATTGTTCCAGTCAGTCTTAACCATTAAATGTTCACTGCACATGTTTTGATTCACTCCTGGGTCTCTCTAAAAACCAGCTGATTTGTGTGTGCGTGTGTTAGACGTGGGAAATGTACTGAGGAAACAAGCAACAAGGACAGAAAAAAAAATTACAAGGACAGAGATAGATGGCATCTGATGTTCCCATTAGAAATATTTGCAATTCGAAACCAAACAAATCTGCTTAACTTAGAAAAGAATACCCACATCCTAGGCTTTGAAAGAACAAAGGGATGAGCATTGAATGGCACTGTAATAAGAAGTGCTGATTAGAGCCTTCTGCAGCAGTCGCACTAAAACACAAGCAAAATCTTATCTTTACCCTCAGCAGCTGGAAGAAGTCCTATGCCTCCAAACTGCTACAGCATACAAGATGTGAACCCTTGAAGAAACAGGCAGGCATTAACCTGTTGTGCACAAGTTCTCCCTAAGAAGAGAAACCTAGACCACAAAATTCAAATTTAACTTTGTGAACAACCTGCAAGGAGGGAGGTAGAGAAAGAGAACGGGAAATAAGGGTCAAAGAGAAGAGAGGGAAAAAGTGAATGAATCCACATCAGAGTGATACAGGGAAGTGTTCAAGGCCAGGCTGGTTGGTGTCTTGAGCAGCTTGGTCTAGTGGGAGAGGGGTAGGGGAGTTGGAACTGGATGACATTTAAGTTCCCTTTCAACCAAACTATTCTATCTTTCTGTGACTCTCCTACTAACTCTGAAACACTGTAGCTGCTTGAAAGAAAATTAGTTCTATCCCAGCTGAAACCAGGATAACAAGTTAAAAAAGAACAAATCATATCTTTCATTTGTAGCTAGTAAGAAGATTTCTACATCAGAACAACATGACTTTTCATCAGTAGAAACACATATCTCTTCAGGAGAGTATTTCCCTTGGTAAGGATAACACAGAAGAACATTCTTAATTTTATGTTTAAATTTATCAGTAGTCATGTACATGGTACTTCCTCAACCAAAGGCAGATATAAATTTCTAAGTGGTTTTCCGTGTCAATGCCCAGAGCTAGATATAATTTCCTTATTAAGCACAGGAGATGACTATGAAAATCTCGAGTTACTGATACCATGCAAACTGGTGAAATGTACTAGCAAATTCAAAACATTATTCTATATTCTTTCTCCTTCCAATGGCTAGCAAAATGTGGGCTATTTTATGATGTCCAGACCCATGATGAGAAGGTGACAGAGGAAAAAATTTTGAAGGGGTGTTATATTTCAGGAACTCCAAACATTCACCACCAAACGCCCCCCTCAAAACCGAGAAGCTATACTGGTACACATAGCTCTGCTCTAGCACTTGGAGCCTCAGGAGCAGGCTACAAGTAAGATCGTCTCTCTCATGTTACCTCTGGTCCATAAACCTTGATTTCACGGTTGGAAACCAGTGCAGCTTTAACAGGAGAGAGATATTCTCCCTAAACTAGTTTTCAAGTATTTAATTCATACTGATGTTAAAGGGCTAGAGAACACAGGCTAACAATTCATTTTGTACACAAATGCAGGAAAAAAACAACAGTACCCTGAACTAGTGCTCCATGCACTAGAGAGAGAGTAGAAGAGCCAGGGCCACCACACCCCTACATCAAATATGCTACACAAATCAGGGATGAAATAGCTGCCTATCCCCAAAGGCATGACTGAAGTACTCACAAGAACTGGTTTGGGGCTGTAAATACATAGTAAAATTCAGTGCCCACCCGCACTGAGTTCTCCTCTTAGAGAAAAAGTATTCAAAACCTTTCTGCAGCATTTCCCTCTGGCTGAGTTAGTACCTTATCTCTGCCTGCCTCTCTCTCCATTCCATTTTAATAACTGTCTGTCATGAATCTTAAGTCTTCTCTGTTCCTTGAAAAGAGGTTTAATTCTTGGACTCAGGTACATAAATTCCACTCTTTCTTTCAGTTTTATTTAGGTTGTTTTGCTTTCACATTACAGCAAATTAAAATAAACAATGATGCAAGACAAATAAATCATTTATTTCTCCTAATCTTAGTTACATTACTCACATGTCAGACTTTTAAACATGTTAGCCTTACTTACATTGCTACTGAGGGAGAGTGGTATGGAAGACAGCTACATTCCCACAGAATACTGAAATGGCTAGCTGGCTACCGTGATGTTATCTTGTTAACTCAAGGCTGCATGCCTGTCCAGTCACTGCTAAAATACTCTGTGACCCCAAAATATCTTTGCCTTGCATAACTCAATGATTGATTACCCTACACACTTTCAATATTCTACATCCTGTTACAGTTATTAAATCACTGATTTATGCATGACTATTTTGGTGCTTTCCTACAAAGCTACATCAAAAGCCTACAAGACAGTTTCATACCATGATACTCCATTCAAGAACTCCATTCAAGAAGAGCCACGAGGCTGGTGAAGGGGCTGGAGAACAGGCCCTATGAGGAACGGCTGAGAGAGCTGGTGTTGTTTATCCTGGAGAAGAGGAGGCTGAGAGGAGACCTCATTACTCTCTACAACTACCTGAAAGGAGGTTGTAGAGAGGAGGGAGCTGGGCTCTTCTCGTAAGTGACAGGGGACAGGACAAGAGGGAATGGCCTCAAGCTCTGCCAGGGGAGATTTAGGCTAGAGATTAGGAGGAAGTTTTTCACCAAAAGGGTCATTGGGTATTGGAATAGGCTGCCCAGGGAGGTGGTTGATTCACCTTCCCTGGAGGTGTTTAAAGCACAGGTAGATGAGGTCCTGAGGGACATGATTTAGTGTTTGATAGGAATGGTTGGACTCAATGATCCGATGGGTCTCTTCCAACCTGGTTGTTCTATGATTCTATGATTCATTCTGTTTCAGGTTTTCCAAAAACAACTGAAAAATCCCCAAAGATGACATTTCCACATTTAACACAGAGGTTCACTCATAATGCCTCTTTTGAATCTTGTTGTAATTTTAAACTCTGAGATTCTGTTCTTTATCTTTAGTCTAGCACTCTCTTCACACAGATCAAGTCATGCATCTCACCTTGCCCCCACTATATACCACATCATCTGTCTTCCTGACAAATTGTCTATCACTTTTCAAGACAAGACACAAACACCTTGCTTTGAAGCTATCACGCCAAATCAGACTTTTACCTGTCCTAATTATTAAAATAAATTCCATGCTGTTGAAATGTGGTAATGAGAAGTAGTTAACACAGTTATGAATCTCTCGATAAGCGCTCTCTGCCAGCAATAAAATAAACCAGGAGATTTTCTACCCCTCCACCAGCTTGCAATTTAAATATTGTGCAAATTCAGGATCATCAATAAAATAGACACTTGGGATTCGTGTCAAAGTACTGCTGGCTGAAATGCTTTTCAGACACTGAATAGGACAAGGAAATAAATAGCAGGCATTTCAATGAGCCAAACAACATGCTTTGGCAGTAACAGATTTTGCCAATTCAGAGACTGAGACCTGCAAATAGATTTATTACAGAGGGGAAATTGATACTCTCTTGGTCTTATTTCCTGATCTCCCAGGGGCAAACAATATGACTTACTTTATGTCACATGGCACAAACAACATTCTCCATGCTTGTTGGACTGCTTTATAACACCCCTGCTATCTCACCATTTTACTGCCTTGCTCACTCTTGGACACCGCTAGACACATTCTAGGGTGTTCGAATCCAATGAATTTAACACGCCACTACATTCTCAAACAACAAATCATCTCGACAACTAACACTAATTTCTTATGGCTAACTGTCAAGTTTCTTAAGCTACTCAACAGAGACTCAATATGCATAAAACTTATTTTAACTAAGTGAATATGATCTCCTTGGGTCCATTTGCATATTGCTGACTCCCTTGGGGGGGATTAAAGACTTGCAACTCTTATGATGTAAACTAAAACAATGAACTATCTATGCTGCCCAGATAGCACATAACACTTACTTACCACTGCTAAAATAAGTAAGAACTGAACTACATTTCATGCTCTAGCTTGCAAGTTTTACGCTGTATTCATTATAAACCCTGTTAGCCCACTGACTTCACATTTCTCTGTCAGAACTTTCTGCTTGACAAGTTAAAAAAAAATTTTTAAATGAGCTTTCAACGCTAAAAATCTTTTCTTTTAACTTCTCCTCCACAATTATATCTCAATTTTATCACAACACATAGCACATCAGATGAGAAACAAAATAAACAATGTGCTCACAATTCATTCAAGTCTCCTGATTAAAAAAATCCTACTTTATATACAACAAAAAAGGAATCTTTGTTCCAAATATTAAGATGCACCAGCAATGCAAGACCTAGCATGACTTTGTGGAGAAACATTTTCTCACTGCTTCTCAGCTATACTACACAGAGTGATGAGATTTGTAACTAATGATCACAATGTCTCCAAATCAAGGCCTATGTATCAAAATGATCTTTCTCACCCATCTTCTCCAATGTTGTGGCATCAGAATAAAATGCAAATCTAAGTACTAGTATCCCTAGTTTATTTTAGGCAGCACTGAGTTAGAGAACCGGGTTTCCACTCAGATTTTCCTGATCATATACATCTTCAACAACAGATGAGAACTTCAAAAGTTACAGTTAATAGAGCTAAAGGACAAGGCATTGTTTTCTTTAAGCCAGTAAGCCAGAAAAGACAACGTCATGTAAGAGTAGAAAGCAGGAGCATTTTGGTTACCAAAGCCAGTATCACGGCTTCACAGATCCTACAGGGTTTTTTTTGAGAAAGGATTTGGAACTAGTTGCTGTTCAGGACACAGGTATACATTATTTCAGGAAATCAAGGAGTTTCTAAGAGCATGACTTGGGCTGTTAAAAAAAAAGCCCCAAAATTGTGGAGATCTAATAATGGATACTCTGCTTACTATATGAACAGGGATTTTTTGTATACATGTGCACACCCCCAGATGAATGTGGATGACCCAGAAATTTTGCAAAAAAATCAAAGCAAAAATGTAAACATCAAAGCTTTTTACAACTATGCAAACAATATTCTCAAAGATTAAACAAATGGAGAATAATCATACCAAAATAGTTTTAAGCTCATTTACTAGACAAGACCTATATTATCATATATTCACTCATCAAGAGTAAGGCAGTCATTGCATACTTTAATCAAAAAAACAATCAACAACTATTAATGCTAATGAATTTTAATATACTGTATATATGCAGTACAATAAGAAGAAAATATTACCTTCCTAATAACATGATGGCAAATGCATTTTACCTTGGAAACTTATGAAAAATCTGGGCAGATTACCTGATAGTGAGTTATTATTTCCCTAAGGCTTTACTTTTCTCTCCACTTCTGTTTTCTGTTTGTTTTCATTGTTTTTTATTTTACCTATGAAAAGGCATGAACTCTATGCACAATTTATTTCCACCATTTTGCTTAAACCATGCAAGTACCAAAAAACTTATTTTCATTTAGAGAGATGATTCAAACACAGCAGTATAATAACTCATTTCATATGGCTGAAGAGAAGGGACCTAACGCTAGACTCTACTCAGTGATTGTCCTTCTGATCAACTTGCATCATTTAAAGTTGTCTACATTGAAGCCTTCAGCTAAAATAACTTTCAAGAACTCTCCATTCATTATAACTGCAAGTTAAATTAGATCCTGGAATAAGTGCTATACACTTTAGCTATTAATACAACCAATTAAGATATCAATATTAACTGCAATGCCAGCAATAAGGTATTGCATTCTTCGTGTGCTTCTCACAGTGCACTTATTTTTTCAGAAAGGACTCCTGCCCCCTCAAATAGCCGCCTTCTCTCACTAGCTACTTTCATTGACCAATTAATTGGTAATTGAATCAAAGCAACTCTGTTTTACTCCATTACCTAGAATATAGTGGACTAATATGAAAACACAGCTGTTCTTTTTAATTAAGCCAAATCCTAGAAAATAAAGTGGATACCTTCTTGGCCAACAGCTTTCTTATGGAATATTCCACTTTGCTCCTGTCCTCTTAAAACAATAGCTTTTCTATGCTTGCTGTTTCTCCAAAACACTTGCTCTCAATTCTGCATTAAAATATCTCTCACCTTGCAGACTAGAACCTGGTTCTTTGAATAATCCACCCTGCAAGGTATTTATTGCTGCCTCACAGAACAGTTATCTGCACAGAACTGAGAAGGGCTGATAGACATAAAGATACAAAAATGTAAGAGATGTTATATTAAAAAGGAAAAGTTAAATTACCATCTCTGCCTGCTGTTACTAAAGTTTAACCTATATTTCTGGTACTTTGTCAGTTCCTCGCATACATATTCCAGAGACCACATCTAATAATTTTAAATGTCACAAGATGCAGGGGGTGACACATCATAACAAACCAAGTGGGTTTTGAAGACTTTTTGAATTCAAGGGGCAGGGGCTGCTATCTTACTTGCATTATTTCATCTCTACTGTAAGAGCAAAGCAAGAGAAAATTAGCAGACTACTCTGAAAGATCATGATTTAAGTGCTGAAGGGAAGAAAGTTTCATCTATAATCCATGCCCTTGACCACAAACAGGTGTTCCCATAATATTACAATGCTTTTAATAAGATTGGCTTTTCATAGGAAAAAACATGCAATTTCTACAAATTCCTTTGAAAAGGAATATTCACAGACTAAGGGTTATTCACAGACATTTATTTCACAAGCTCAGAAACTCTTAACATTTCACATTTGTGATTGTTTTCTCAACATTTTTAAAGTTATGAGTAGGTCAGTCCATCCTAAATAAAAGATATGAATTCATTCATTGGTTTTGGTGTTCATCTTACCTCTCAACAAACATATATATATTATTTAGCACCTCATAAAATATACCTTTTGCTTCAGAGGTGGTTAGAGGCAAACTGCAGCAACTTCCTTGTGGAAACTCAGCAGCCAAGTGTTGAATTAGTTTCATTTTATGTAGAGGACATTACATCCAGTCACCTCAGCAAACTCATTCTCTGACTTTCTGTGTTAAAAAAAATAAGGTTTTATACACATAACTAATTGTTAATCCTCACACAGTATCATGATGCATAATGTTACCCCACCATTATTATCTGTTTTTTCACAGAGCACATTCTTTGGCTGTGTCCTGTCCTATCACTAGTGAACACGCATCAAATATTGTTCATCTCTAACACTGATTCCACAATTGTTCAATTTGTTTTCAGTCCAGAAATATGACATCATCTACATATAGTCACTAAAATAAAAATCCTTTTTTGGTGCTATAGTAATTTAACACACTCATCTGGTTATAATGAACATGGAGAGTAAGGCTGCAAAGTCTACTACAGCCTTCCTAGCTGTACTCATCCAGTAATCTGGAACACATCACTGCTGTCCCAAGAACAAACTAGTTCTCCCCATTTCAGATTCAGAAAAATGCCAGGCCAGAAAGTGACAACACAGGAAAGGGATCACAAATCCAGCCTTTGATTCATCTTGCTAATCAGCAATATTGGAAAAACATTTTTAAAAAGTTAGGATCATGCCATCAAGTAATGTAGGGCTCTAGATGTCTAGATAGAATAGGATAGAGCTGACATCTAATCCATTTTCAACTATATGACCTTCCCAGGAAATTCTGTTAGCTGTTATACAAATATACAAAGAGGTGTTTGCATCTTACCAATGATCTTGCCACAAACTGGTTTTGGCATTACCCCTCTCAAATTTTTACTTAGCATTTCAGGAGTGCAGCAGAGTTGATAGCTCCTGTAGATGCATTTTAATTTTTGATTGCCTTCGTCCTGGTAAGAAAAAAAAAATAGTGGTATAAACAATGTGAAGAACAGGAATAAGTAGAGCACTGAGGTCAATGCTTTTACAGTATATGAACTGCCAGAAAGGAATCATCTCTTTAGCACAAGCCAAATAATGAATATGTGAGAGCCTTCAGGTTCTATTGATATGCTAAATAGATTAACAAAACTACTATTAAGTAAACTTCCTAGCTTTTGGCTCAAACACACTTTTCTTGTTCTAGCTCTAGATCAGGAATCTCTGAATCATTGAGGTTGGAAATGAACTTCTCAAGGTAATATATTTCCAGCCCCTTTCTCAGGCATAGTCAGCTAGTCTTGGTTGCCCATGACTCTGTCCAGATGAGTTTTGAGTCTCTCTAACAAGGAAGATAATCCAGAGTCTCTCTGCACAACCTCTTCCTGTGTTTGCCCCCTCACAGTAAAAATGTGTTTTCTTGTATTCAGATGGAACTTCACATGTAAGAATTTGTGCCCTTTGTCTCCTGCCCTGTTGTCACTGCCATCACCAAAAAGGGCCTGACTCAGTTTTCTTCATTCCCTCCTATCAGATATTTGTATATGTTATATTTGTATATGTTGTAGATGTTAATCCTCCCTGAGCCCATTTAGACTGAATAGAGGGAAAGAATTACTTCCTTTGACTTGCTCTCAGTGCTCTTTCTAATGTACCCCAGGATGCTGTTGTCTTCCTTTACTGCAAGGGTGCATTACTGAGTTATAGTCAGCTTCTTGCCCACTGGCACCCAAGGGTCTTTCTCTGAAGAGCTTCTTTCTAGCCAGCCAGCCCTCAATCCATGAGTTGTCTTTGAATATCCATGCAAGAATATCTGTTTGTTTGATCCTAGCCCTGCAAAAAAGTGTCTGTTATGAGAAATTCCTCTCTTAGTGACATCTTCAATACACCATATCATGAATCTTCTGTTAATCCAAGAAATCACTGCAAAAAAAAAGCAGAAAGTATGGAAGCAGAGAACACCATAACCAACATTGCATCAGGTTTATGAGAGGCAAGGGTGCTTCTGTTCCCGTAATGAGTATCAAGATTGGATAATTAAAGGAGGAGGAGGAGCAAAGCCTGAAACTGCACCTTCTCTATGAACAGGCTGTCTGCAGCAAGAAAATACCAATTTTGCATAAGAACCTATATGATAACCACAGAAACCCAAGAGAAGTGGAACAAAAGGAGAAACATATTATGCATATACAAACCTAGAGCTCTAAAATGCAAAGGAAAATAAGAGACCCCAGTCTGATGCATCAGTTGGAAAAGTAACTTGTTCCAAGATGCACTGTACCAAATCCATCAGAAAATTATCCCTTACAGTGCTAAAGGACAACAAGAAGTCTTGACATCCAGATGCTGGAACAGAATAAAATAATCTTCTAGGTCTTCCTCCTCAAGGAAGAAGGAAATCTTACAGGTATCATATGAATGAAACCCAGCAGAAAGTATCTCACATCTGAAGATGCTTCTTACAGTTCCATTGCTTATAAAACTTTCCAGAATTACACATAACCTGCTAGAAAGTGCAAATGGAAATCTTAGTTTATCAGAGTCTGCCCCTCCACAAATACACTTACCTTCATTGCAAACACATTTTTAATGGGTAGCTTTCTCAAAAAGATATGTCCTTAAAAAACTCATGAAGAATATATCTATCTTTAACTATACAGTGATGTAACTCAAACTTCCCTATAAAGCAATGAACATTCTTTTACTAAATAATGAATATTCCCATGTATTATACATTCCTGATTACTGAGAAATAGAGTGCTCCCTCTGGGATCAGAAAGTTTGAAATGTTCTTACTGAATAAAGTAGCAGGTTGGTATTGTAGTGTTTCCTCCATGCCTCATAGGGCCCTAAGCACTTTTTAGTGGTCAGTTTGCATTGACTTGACAGAGAGTGGAGGTTCTGTATTGGAACTTCGCATCTAAATATTCTTAGAACCTTTAATATTTACCTCTCTTATAGCAGAAATTTTTCAAGCCTATCAAAATTAAGCCTTGTTTATGTTACAAAGTGACATATTTCTCTAAAGCATATGCTCTGTTTTTCTGGATCTTATGTTCATAGAATCATAAAACAACCAGGTTGGAAGAGACCCACGAGATCGAGTCCAACCATTCCTATCAAACACTAAACCATGCCCCTCAGCATCTTGTCCACCTGTGCCTTAAACACTTCCAGGGAAGGTGAACTTACTGGTTTTTGAAAGTTCTGTTTTGTTTTTGGTTTGGGCAGGGGGAGGGGGGGTTGTTGTTTTTCTTTTTTTAAGGTTTATTTCATTATAGCATTGGAAATAGGTATGGTTTTGATGTAAATAAAAAACAAACCAAGCCATACAAAAAAACTCCCACAGTTTAGAGTTGCTGTGTAATGTGCTTCACCAATGCAGTAACTAATTTGTATTTGTTTAAAAAAAATAATAATTACTTTTGCATCTGGAGCATCAGATTGTATTCTACTGCTTAGAAGTAGTAGAGAGTCAAAGGTACATTAAATGAGTTCTCAATGTTAATATTTATATTGAAGATTTAAAGATTTATCATTATTACATTGTGTAGGCAGCATTCACAAGTTGACAACAGTCCAAAAAGATCACAAACTGAAAAGTAAAGCTGTAAAAAAGGTTCAAAAAAAAATTAACACTGACACATTTGAACTGATGTAAAGAATTGAAAACTAAAGTGTTAGAAGCATTAATTAGTAAATGAAAAAGTGTGTCTAATTGTTAGCTCATTAAAAGTTAAGATAATATTCATTGCTAATTTTCTGTAAGTGAATAATTTGAAGGGAAATGCCCTGTGAAGCAGTTTTTGCTAGAATCTGAGTAAAGTCTAATCTAAACTCACCAGCAGTAGTTGTGAACTTATCCTACCTCCACTCCCAGCCAAAGCAAACTTAAGCTAGTTAAGTAACTCTAGATTAAACCAAAGTTAGGGGAGATATTGCCTCATCCCATTTTGCTAGCGCAAAGCTGGTTTTAAACAGTATTTACTTCTTTTGTCCTTTTGGTAGTTTCAGATATTTGAATGTAAGCAAAGGAATGAGAGAAGAAGAGAAAGCACATTCTCCTGAGTAGATTTATATGGAAATGCATTGCCACACTAAACAATCAATGCTCTTTGTAAAGTCTATAGAAATGGCATATTGTCCACTAAACTTGGCATTTCTGCATCATGATTTTTTATGAAATCCACACATACCAGTAGCATGAGTGGGAATTTTCTATAGTGAAGATTCAGAATAAAAATAAAATTAAAGATAAAAAGTGGCAGAGTATTCGGAGGGCAAAACTGGACTTCCAGAAACCATCTCTGTCATCTGGTACATATATCTTACAGGAAGAAAAATATGGTTATTGAAAAGACCACAGGAATATAGGAAGTTTTACAAATAAACTACAAATATTCTCTAAACAAATATAGAATTACGAATCTCAATAATAATTACAGGAAGATATAGAATGCCAGCAATGTCATACAATGCTATACAATTTTGATGAAGAGCATCCTCTCATCTGTTGAAAGAAATCTGCTTACTTACCAAATGTGATGTAGATTTTTCATGGCTTTAGAATAAATACATAATTACATACTATTTTTAAACAAAATAATGATTCTGACTATTTATGCCAATTGTTCTCTCTTCATCCTCACTCCTAAACCTTCCATTCACAACCAAAAAAAAATTATTAAAAAAAATCCCTTTATTTGCTTTGATACTCATTTTCTTAATTTGTGTTCTGCCCAGTCTAACTTTCTGATACAGGAAACAGAAGAGTTCCAATGTGTACATAGTATTTGGTAGAGAAAACATCTAGATTTATTATGTATTAAATAACTTTAATGGTCAGTTTATAAATTAACAGCTATTTACAAGGATGCCTTAAGTACTCTTTACAGGGGTTGCAGATGCAGCTGTGGCAATGAGAAGGTACTTTTAAGACAAATTAAATGTTATACAAGTAGGTAGAGAGCTGTCATTGATTTTATAATAACAGGGCTTATAAATTAAAAAAACCTATAATTTTACCCAAGGAGCAGTCCAGTCTAGTTCAGAATCATTTCCCATCATCAAAATATTTTTAGTTATCTTAGAAGGGGAAAAAAATAAAACCAAACCCCAAATCAAACAGCCATACCCAAATAGCAAAGTGGATACAGTTTTGTCTCTGAATTTCAGGAAACAAACACAGATTACTGCAAACTTCATAAAATTTGAAGGAAAATCTTCAGAGGTGCTTGCAGTGCCTGTGTTTGCTAGGCATCCATTACACCTATTTTAAAGTTTGTTATTAAAAATTCCCTCTTGAAAAGCACTCTACTTCAACAGCTAAATTTAAAACGTTTTCAATGCAGGACATGCAGAGAAGAGAGGAGATTCACAGAGAAAAGAGGAAATTCTATGTTCAGAATGCATACAATGAAAAAATCTCCCAGATTACTTGCTGGAGGAGAGGCTGCACCTTTCCTAAACAAAACAGCCTAGTATGAGTGTGCCTTTGTGGACTGAGCTTGCTGTTGCACTTGCTGGGGTAGCAACAACGCAAAATGCAGCAGGTCGCACTGCAGTCCAGTTGCAAGTCTTGTACAGAGCGCAAAGGCAGCCAGAGAGCCTCAGTCAGGCTGGAACAGAAAATTAAACCTCCTATTTTTGCTCTGACATGAATTGTGAACTTGGTTCTCCACTCGACCCCAATCTGGGCCCTATTCTGCTGTGCAGCTGACAGCAATGGTTATAAATATTTGGACCAATTATGAGGCAAAAAGGAGAAATGTTTCTTTTACCAAATTCTCTCATGATGCTAGCAGTTCACCAGCTGCCACCTACATGTGATACAATCTTGTTTGCTGTGTCTGGGGCAGGACTGGTGATAGAAGTGCCATACTTGCAGTTGATTACTACCTTGAGGAAAGCTTTTTTTCCCAGAGCTATGTTAATATCAATATTGCAGGGTGACAGAGAACTTTTTCCTGCAGACAACCCTAACAATAAGTTCTCCCCAAAGAAAGTAAGAAATGCCTTCCATTTCTCCAGCATAACGAACAATCTAAGTATTGCTTGCATGAACTCACTTGCTCCCTCTGTGCCCCAGCTCTCAAATACAAACAAAAGTACTTAGGAGGAACCGCTCTACTCTCCCTGTCTAGGAGGAGAGTTACCTTTTGGAGTGATTTTTGATGTTTTTGAAAGAATGTTCAAGATGGTTAGCTGTATGATGTTGAAACAGAATTCAGAATCATTTGTATGGGTTAAAATATGTAAGGTAATTGAAGAGACTTGGCAAGGAGGAATGAAGCAGCTGACTGAAAGCCTACAAGTTCCAACACACTCAGGGATTACATATTTAAGAGTTATTCAGTGATGGAAGATAAAAAGATGGTCAAGTTTAGGTTAAAATGTGCTACAGTACTTCTGAATAAACTTTCTGGAAATTTCTCTGTTGCACAGGAGTGTTTAACTGAGGCTGTTGGCAGCACTGGTACAATACAAGTTTAAAAAAAAAAGAAAAAAATCCATGGACACAAAGGAATAGAAAAGCCCCGGAGAAGGGCAAAAACCCGAATTTTAAAAAATGTCTGGATGCATTAATAGAAATTTTTTTTTGTGAAGTAAACAGCTGCTTTCCATCGAAGTGTTTCAATATCTTGTCCTTGCAGGAGACTACTACATCACAACTGTTCAAGAGTTAGAACGAGCCATCCAACAGAGCAATGAACCTTGGAACATATTTCCAAACCACAGAATATTACCTGGTGCTTTTATTGTGTGATTCACAGTGCTGTTTGTCTGCTGTTATTTAGCAGCATTGTAGTAACAAGTTGTGTATACACAACACTTGCAAATCCCAAAAGAATTATGAATTTTTAGAATGAATGTTTATTAACGCTCATTAGTCGGAGAGGGTAGAATTCCTTTTTTCTGCAGGGGATAAAACAACAACACCACCACAAAAAAAAAAAAAAAGCAGAATCAGAAACAAACCAACACAAACTAAACCACAGGCTGTGTGGTTTCTGCAGTGACTCACATAGACTATTTTGGACAGGTCTACCAATTACTGCATCCATTGAAATCAAGCCTGAGTTGTTAGAAAACTTATATGAATCATTATACAGGATTATTCACTGTGTGAAATGAATGAATTCATCCTGATTTGTCTTCACAAGATACAGTAATAAGCATAAGGTCTGTAAGCAGTTACAAATGTAACACAAGCTTCAAAGTGCTTTCTCAGCTAAACTATACAGAAGACAAAAAGCACACCCTAATGACAACTTGAAAGTACAGACAAAAGAGTATTTAACTGACTTACGGGGTACAGCCCAGGCAGTAAAAAAACCACAAAACCATGAAAGTCCAATTAATCTTAAGTTCAAATGTTACATATTTAATGTGGACTAAAGTGTAGCTCAAAGGACCAGTGACTCAAGTCAATACCTCTAATTAATCCTTGAGTTTTGTAAACCTTAAGATAAAACTACTACTGGTTAAAGTCCTAAGACATAAATTCTTCATTCTAGCAAGAAAGCAAGACAGTATTTGTTCTTTGGAGATGGCAGAGCAGACTATTAAGCTACTGAAGTGCTATTCAGCTATTTCATACTGCACTTAGAAGGCAAGAAACATGTCCAAGATCTTCACCTTACTTATAGCCTGCATTATCGTCCTTCAAAAGCCAAAGAAATAACAGTACATAAAATCAGTGGGGAAGCTGGAAAAAATGGGATGATTTTGGTTTTGATCATTTTGTTAATTCACTGAAACTTCTCCAGCATTTATTCCCACGAAGACTACTTAGTCTGAGAAAAGGTAAAATTCACGAATACCATCTATAAGTTATTTGCATTTTGTCTTCCATTTAGCCGCTAACCCTTACTGATAAGTCTCGCTCATTCTCAAAAGAGTAGTAAGATCACTACTAGAACAACAGAAAAACCATTATTGTCTCTTCTTACCTCAAATTCAGAACACGCTTTGAATTAATTCACTTGATAAAATTCTGATTTTTGTTCTCCGCGTTCATTTGCTTTTTCTTAAAAGCTGCTAAGCCATACATGACTCGTCCATTTTTACATGACAATTGGGCGCGTATTACATTGCAACTGTGAGCACTTTGATAATAGCTTTTACACCTCTCCTTCCTTACTCACTTCCGAGTGTTCGGTAATTCTGGGTCAATATAAAGCAACACACACATAGGCAAACCACTACTTTCAGACTCATCAACCTGAAAGTTGATCATACTCATAAAAAAAGGAAAAGCACATAAAAAGCCAAAACCCACAACTCCAGATACTACAAAACCTTAGTTACAGAGATAGCAGTTAAAAATAAATTCTCTTAGAAAGGTTTATAATTCCACTTCTTCCTGAATCAAGCTGTTCTTTCAATAATGTTTTTTGTAAGTTCAGTTTGTTAACTGTTCACATAGCATCTTGCCAACAAATTGCCATAAATAGAAGACAGAACCAATATATCGCACAGTAAGGAAAGTTGAGATACAGGTTCTTTAAATCCTGAAGAGAAAGTTAAGCTTTTTCTTCTCCTTTCCCCCAACAACTAATATAAAACATGATCCTCTTCAAACCAAAAAGAATAAGACACCAGTGGATCTCTTGTGCATGACCATATTATGGCAGGTAATAACACATGTTCCCCTTGCATCGTTCAGAAATGGCTCTGCCCAAGCATCTTGTCACATTTGGAAGTGATTTTTTCTTATCAAAATCTTCCCCACCAGCCTGACATATTTCACACACCAATCATCATTTCCACTTGGATTTCATATTTGAAAAATTGATCTCTCAGCAAGATGTAGGTGCACTAAAACCAGAGGAATAATGGGTTATTGATTCTATCCAACAGCACCAATGATTTGAGCTTTAACACTGAATTTGAGGAGTGAAGAGAATAACTTAGAAACAGAGTGCACTGAAAAGTTGAGGAAAATGTAATGTTCAGTTACATATTACATTTTTACTGCCTATCATTTTATTTAAAACAAAACACGAAAAAACCCACAGTTGATCAAGCGCCCATTTCCTTACATTTAGACACAAAATAGGACAAAGTAGTAAAGTATTTTTCCCTTCAGGTAACAAAAAAAAGTTGTGGTAATTTTAAATCTCCCAGTGAAAAACCACTTCTTCCCTCATTTATAATTTTAGGTGGGAAATAGATTAAAGGACTAGTTAAACCTCACCATTAGTACAGCTCTTGTGAACCAATTTGTATAAATTTCCTCCAAGATTATGGAAAAATACCTGTTGTTATTGATTCCAGTTATGGTATTAAGAACTCCTGAGAATTACTAAGTGACATTGCTGTTGTAATGACATTGTACAAGTATATATAACCACTAAAGAAGTGATAATGCTGTATGCAAAACCACAGTTAAAACTGGACAAAAGACTAAGTCAAATCTTCCCAGCGATTTCCCCTCTAGAAGGGCTGACCAAGAGCACAAGTGACCTTTTAAGTCAACCAGTAAGACCAATGGAAATAATACATCACAAACATGTGGCAAAGACAGTGTAAGTACTCATGAAGCAGAAGGCAAATGAACAACAAATAGTTCATTCTTAAAATTCTACAAAAAAATTACCTGTTATTTTCTTCTTCCCTTTAAAAAGAGTAGCTAACACTACCACATGTAATCTTTCTAAAAGTGTGCTTACTTATAGATCAGTTCAATTCCTTTGAAGAATCCATCATGCCTGAAAAATATATACACACACATACACTTATATGTGTGTGTATATATATATACGTATAAAAGAAATAGTGTTTACAGTTAGGATTTAATACTGGCAACGGCATCCATGACATTCAATTCCAATATAGAAATATCTGCAGCAATTCAGGCTGCTGGGTCAGAAATTCTTTTTTTTATATTGCATCTAATTCATAAACATTTCTTACTTCATTGACTTATACTGATTCTTCTCTTTACCTGGAAAAAAACGCTGAATTTTCCATGCCTCAGTAATTAACTTTGCCATCAAGCATAAATCCTTCTGCTACATCCCAGAATTGAATATTCTAAAAACTCAGTTTCTCAAGCAGAAAAGTGACATTTCCGGGCTAAGCCTTCCAAAGTTTTATTACAAAAATCAGAAAGTTAGAGAAGTGAGATCGCAGCCTTCACAGTGTCTAGAGGAAAATTTATTGCACAGGTGAAAGACAGTCAGAGTAGGTAAGGATTAGGCAAGGCAATACCAAAATAATGCCCCTGGGATTTGCCCATCTCGACAGCCAACTAGACTCCCAAGATGTTGCCAAATGGCTTTAAATTGTACAAAGAGTAGCAATGTCATCATCTCATTCAGTCATACTTAGACATTTTGGGATACAGAGTACAGTATTTGCATTGTTGCTAAGTAGACCTCAGTTCTATTGCTTGTGCCAGAAGGTTCGTTTCTTCCTACAGACCTAAGATTCATCTCTCAAGCAAATGTGTTGACCAGATTTACAATTTTCAAAATTTGAAAAACATGCACATATGCACGTCTCATATTCATACACCTTATTTTTTCATACTCACAATAAGCAAGATGTTTAAGCTTCCTCCCCTGCCCAAGTACTACCAAATATGTCAAAACTTACTTCTGTGGTTTGGCATGAACCTAAATAGCAGGTGTTTGCACACATACTTAAAACTCTTGATTATAGCATGGGGTTTATGCGCGATACTTTTCCTCACACAGGAGAGATGCTCTCGGGCTCCTAAAGTCTGAAAGCAAGGGCTAGTACAGAGAGGGACAAATGCAAGGAAAACAATCATCAGCTAGCCTTGATACTTAAATCTGTTGTATGCTTTTAGGGCAGTTATTCTGAAGACACAAAATTAAGTGATTTTTAACAGTATATTCCAGACTGAACAAAGAATGTCATCCAGCCCTAGTAACAGCAGTAGCTGCAACACTTTATGTTTAACCTGCTATATATGGCTGTTTAATTATAAAGTCAAATAACATTCAGGTAGATCAGGCCAGTACCTTTTACCTGCAAATTCACATGCCTCCCTTTAGAAACTCTTAAAAATTCATAATTTTTCACATAAGACCTCAAGAAAGTAAGGTTAGGTACTCAGTTCCTTTGGCATAAATGTGATTTAGTGTTTCAGGCTTTTCAATGAACTGCTGCTTTCCTGATGACATACATAGAAGATTTTGTGAAATAAAATAAATGATTTTTAAATCATTAGCTCTCTAGCCACTAAGGAATGTGCCCAGAGTACAAAGCAAGCTACCCTGACATAAGTAATAGTACCACTTTCAGAAGGTAATTCAATGTCATAACATAGTTCCCACAGTCATCCAATATAACTCCCCATAAAAATGTCAGCAGACAATATACAGCAAACTGTTCTGTCTATGAAATTGATACACAGTGCAGTAAAAAAGAGTCACATTATTGTATGTGTGCTCTAGCACAGACATTCTTAAGTCCATGTCCAAGTCTTGCTCCATTTCCATGCATTGCTGGAGTAGAGATACTGCATCTACTTTACAAGAAGAAATGCTGAATTAAACTAATAATATTTGTGTTAGAGCCTGTCGCCTGCTCACTTAAAAGAAACTGAGATGAGATTAAGGTGAAACCCTCAATAATGCTTGGGTTTATGTGGGGCTCCTGGTCTGCATAGCTAGACAGACATTCATAGAAAATATTTCTTAAAGCATTGCCAGTGTAAGTCAGACCATTTAAGAATTTTCCACTGTCACAGTTTAACCATGGTGGGCAGCTAAGCAGCACTCAGCCATTTACTTTTTCCCTGATGATGGGATGGGGCAAAGAATCAGAAGGAAAAAAAATGCAAGAATTTGCGGGTGAAGATAAAGACAGCTTAACAAGTAGAGTAAAAGCTGCACATTCAATCAAAGAAAAACATGGAATTCATTCAGTATGTCCCATCAGCAAAGCAGATGTTGAGTCGCTTCCAAAAATGCAGGGCTCCATCATACACAATTGTTACTTAGGAAAACAAATGCCGCTGCTCCCAATGTCACTCCCTTCTCCTAATGTTTCCCTCCTTCTTCCCCAGCTTTTCTTGCTGAGCATGAAGTTGTATTTCTTTGATCAATTTGGATCAGCTGTCCCGGCTGCGTCCCCACCCAACTTCATGTGCACCCCAAGCCTACTTGCTAATGGGGTGAGAAACAGAAAAGACCTCAGCTTCCTATAAGCAATGCTCTGTAATCACCAAAACATCCAAAACAGCACCACACAAGCTACAGCTAGTCCCTCTAGTCTACAGGCTTCTGTTGTCCTACCAATCTCTTACCCACATTGCAATACCACAACTGAAAGAGCTGCTGTAGAAAGAGACTTTGAGTTTAAAATTCATTGTAGAAGCTGACATAATTTCCCAGGGCACCAGATTAAACTGATACACCTGAACTTTGAAGCCTTTGTGGGTAATAAGGGGTGATGGGCAAGTGGAAGACTAAGACTTTTAACAATATGGTAATAGTTGCTTGCGGGAAGGCTAATGGATAGTTTGTGACTAACAGTAGCTGGAATTTCCACAGGAACGACTACCACAGAAGCGACTGCCTACAACACAGTGAGAGTCTTGGTTTGGGGGTTTATGTTTAAGCATCTCAGACACTGGGATTGCTCCTGTAAAGCAAAAAGAAGAAATAAAAGATTAAAAGAAGACACCACTTCCAGCACTTTTCTCCATTGAATGCTGCAGATTCAGTAAAGCATAGAGCAGTCTGTGTCACTGTGAAAAATCAATGAGGAAGAATTGTTCACTTAATTTAATAAACAAACCCACAAGCGCAAAAGAAATCTTCAAAGCAGTGTGCAAAGACTGAATGCCCCACTGCAGGAAGAGGTGAGAAGAAAAGGCTCATTGGAACACAGGTCAATTTAAGTTACAGCTTGCACAGTGAACTGAAGAAGTGATAATTCCTTCCAGCCTATCTCAAATTCCTAACAGAAATAAGTAGACATTACTGCTGTCTTCAAGAGAATCAAATAGCAAGAAGGAAACTAAAACAAAGCAGACATCAGCCAAACAATACTGAGCGTCCTCCTGGTTAAAATAAATCAAACTTGCTGACTGTTATGTAGTAAAACTGGGGAAACAAAATGAAGAACCTGTGTCAGAGAAAGCTAAAGGAAGGGAAGGGAGGTAAGCCTAACATCTTGGTCTTCAAAAGGGATGGGACTGGGTTTACCCCAGTTAACTAAATTATCAAGTCAGATCAATTACTTGTAGTAAAGCTCATAAACAAGTTCAGTTGCTTCAACCTTACTTAGACTCTTCCCAGTATCAGGGAAAATTGAGCAATATAATGGACTATTAAAAACTATTGTGAAAGTAATGGGTGAGGGGGGAAAGATTTAAAAATTGGGATAAACATTTGGCAGAAGTCACCTGGTCAGTTAACACCAGAGGATCTACCAATCAATCTGGATGTGCTCAGTCACACCATCTACATACAGTAGAATGGGATGAAGTCCCTGTGGTGCATGAAAGCATTTTTTCTAGGGAAAATCATCTGGGCTTCTCCTGCTTCAAGCAAAGGCAAACCCATTCATGGGGCTGGACATCCTTAGTGGGTAATACTAAAAGATGGTGAAGTTCAATACGTACACCAAGGAAATCTGACTCTGGCTGAGAATACTTGATCCTGAGCTGTATTACCAGCAGTGTTTGCTAAGTGTTTTTCAGGATAAAGATCTAGCTTCATCACATGGCATCCAGTGACTTTCTCAAGGTCAACTGTCATCTGCTGCCTGTGGAAACAAACCACAATGCATCCTCACACTATTCTTCTTACCCTAGAAGACTAGTATAATGGATAGATACCCTCAATCCTGAGCTAAACTTTTTTATGGATAAAAAATGAATTGGTAATTTCTGTATATATTTCAAGACAAAAGTAGTAAGTCCCGATCATGTTGTAAATGGTATGGAATAAGGGGTGGAATTTTGTGGTCTGAGCTAAATTAGAGTCAGTTTTGTGACTCTAACTCAGTCTCGCCCAAGTAACTTCATTTTCTGAAAGCAAACTGCGTGTTTTTCAGTTTATCTCTAAAAGTTATAACACAGGGCACTGGTAAGCAGAAGGGCCAGTGTTTATACTTATTCATAGAATCACTAAGTTGGAAAGGCCCCACTGGATAATCGAGTCCAAACATTCCCATCAATCACTAAACCAAGCCCCTCAGCATCTCATCTACCCATCATATGAACACCTTCAGGGCAGGTGACTCAACCACCTCCCTGGGCAGCCTTGTCCAGTGCCCAATGACCCTTTCTGTGAATTTTTTTTTCCTGATGTCAAGCCTGAACCTCCCCTGGTGGAGCTTACGGCCATTCCCCCTTGTCTTGTCCCCTGGCACCTGGGAGAAGAGGCCAGCTCCCTCCTCTCAAAAACCTCCTTTCAAGTAGTTGTAGAGAACAATAAGGTATCCTCTCAGCCTCCTCTTCTCCAGGTGAAGCAACTCCAGCTCTCTCAGTCATTCCTTATAAGGCCTGTTCTCCAGCCCCTTCACCAGCTTCGTTGCTCTTTTCTGGACTCGCTCCAGAGCCTCAACAAACTTCTTGCAGCAAGGGGTCCAGAACAGAACACAGTGATATTTCACATGTAACTATAGAAGTGAAGTCATTTATGTTACTGTAGACTTACCTGATTTTAATTTTGATTTTTCTTCACTGTATCTGTATCCTGTTCTCCCTGACATTCCCCTCAGACATCCTAGCAGCTTTATTACTTCACTGTAGGCCTTCACAATTATCCTGCGCTCCTCAAGCTGTAGAATCATAGAACAACCAGGTTGGAAGGGACCCATCGGGTCATCGAGTCCAACCATTCCTATCAAACACTAAACCAAGTCCCTCAGGACCTCATCTACCAGTGCCTTAAACACCTCCAGGGAAGGTGAATCAACCACCTCCCTGGGCAGCCTGTTCCAATGCCCAACGACCCTCTGTGTGAAAAAATTCCTCCTAATCTCTAGCCTAAATCTCCCCTGGCGGAGCTTGAGGCCATTCCCTCTCGTCCTGTCCCCTGTCACTTGAGAGAAGAGGCCATCTCCCTCTTCTCTACAACCTCCTTTCAGGTAGTTGTCGAGAGTAATGAGGTCTCCTCTCAGCCTCCTCTTCTCCAGGTGAAACAACACCAGCTCTCTCAGCCATTTCTCATAGGGCCTGTTCTCCAGCCCCTTCACCAACCTCGTGGCTCTTCTCTGGACTCTCTCCAGAGTCTCAACATCCTTCTTGTGGTGAAGGGCCCAGAACTGAGCACAGTAATCAAGGAGCGGCTTCACCAGTGCTGAGTACAGAGGCAGAATCACCTCCCTGGACCTGCTGGTCACACCGTAGTAGTAGCTGTTGTAGTTCAACAAGTATTAAGTGTCATACTACACATTTTAAACCTACTGAAATACTACTATTTCAGTATATATTTCAGTATAAGTGTTCTAGTTAAGCTTCCTACACCTGTTTTGGAATTGAAAATGGTCTTGAATTGGGAAAGACTGTTTAAGTGCTTTCGTCAGACAAAGAAGTAAATATTTCTGGTGAACATTTTGCCCTTGTCCCTGTTGCACTATCGCATCCAAACAGATAGTCAGACATACTAGCTTCATTCTAAGTATCAGGTTCCTGTTCACTTAGTTCCCCATGTCTCCGTTCTAGTAAAACTGATATGATGATTTTCTCCCATTTCTAGAAAGCCACTGAGGAAACAAAACAACCTCCCCACTCCAGAGAATCTTACAGGAATGAATTGCTTCCCAAAACCCAGCTCCACCATTAATTCAGTTGGTAATGCTTCTGGTCACTAGAGAAACTCTGTTGAGCAGCTAGAGTAGTTTATGTTGTTTATAGCCTTGGTTCTCTGGTTCTGCTGAATTCTGAGATGTTTCAAATAAATTTCCACTGGCTCTGCATGTTAATTGTTCACAACTGCAGCATTTTGAATGGTTGTAACTGAAAGCCCAAGAACCGTTTATTAGCTACTGCCCTGGAGCTCAAGAGACATTTGCTTCCACAGTCCTGTGAATTATCTTGAAAACTAAGAGAGAGGCTCTCATATTATGAAAAAATAGTCGCAACAGACTTATCAGAAAACAGCATTGACTTTCTCAGTCAACACTCACAACATAATAAATACTTTTCACAGTTTAAGGATACAACATAGTGCTCACAAGAGCAGCTTCAGCTGTCTGTTATGCTCATAACAATGAACTCTAAGACCCACTGGTGCAGTTTATACTTACTATCCCAACACGGAACAATGCTGTTCACTTTTTATAATCCAGGGCAATCTATCTAATCAGTTCATTGAGTAGTATCAGATCATGGTGTTTAATGGTGATAGCATTTTCTGTCTTAAAAAATTTGATTAAGCATCTTTGATGACCAGAGCTAAAATTAGAAGACTTAATATTTTCTAGTCGTTCCTATTATTTCCTATTTCTTGTATTATTACTTATTATTTTAGGAGAAACCTGTGCTTTGACAGAAAACAGAGGGGAAAAAGGAGACAGACAAACAGACAGAATCCATCTCTAGCATCACAGTGCTAGGAAGTGGTGCTCTTCAGATGACTGCAGAATCACAAATTCATCAGTCATCTGCTCACCAGGCTCTTCATGATCCATTACAGCAGTAAGAACAAATCTCTGGAAAAAAAGAGAAATATATAAGTCTCACAGAAGCCAATTCAAACTAAAGAAAAGCAATTTGAAGACAACACATTGTCTCACTTTTTACTGTACCCAGCATACCAAATACTGTAACATAGACATAGTAAGTAAACACAACTTTTTGTCCTGGAATAAGGTCAGACAAATCTTTCAAGAAATTATTTTAGAATGAGACAGAAAATAGAAATTAAAACCAAAACAGAACAAAGTAAAACAAACCAAACAAACCAAAAACCAGGTCACCATGCAAGAAATAATGTCCAAAACACCCTCCATAAAACAGAAGTTTTTATCAGGCTTGCATAGATTGCAATAGGAATATAATCATCTAAATGGTGGATATAACAGCACAACCTAGGAATATACTGGATTGTTCAATTAGAAAAATATGTTTCAGCTTTTATTCCAAATGATTTCTCACTAAAAGATTTGTCGAGACAATAACTAAAAACTATTAGCAAGAGAAAAGGTGGCTTGCATAAAGGAATAGAGCAGAATCAGAAGAGATTTTTCTCATCATCACACATATTCCAAGAAAGTAAACTGACAGAAGTTCATTGTGCATGCTTTCTATAATATTTCCTTAAAGTAATATATAATTTCTTCCCAAATACAAATACAGAGCAAATATATGTGATATATTAATATGTCAAAAAAAAGAACTTCTACTATACAGAAGGGAATAGATCTGTAAAAAGGAAAAGCAGCTAAACAGTCAGAAATGCTACCAAGGACACTTAGAAAAGAAGAAATGTAAAACTGAAGTGACTTCCAAAGTTCATGAAGCACCCAGTCATACTAGGTAAGCAACTAGTATTGTTTACCCTACAATAGAATCATTGAGTTGTTCAGTTAGTCTGAAGTTAATCAAATAACAAATTTTGGAGAAAATCACCCTTTGAAACTCCTGTTAGAGGCAAGAGCAAACCTCTCTTTGCTCCATGATATTATCCACTGCATTACTTGCAAAGATAGGCACAGCTTTAGTCTAGAAGAGGTGGTTGGCAAATGAAGCCCAAGAGTAAGTAAACCTTGCAGCCTACAAATTGTAGTTCTTATGCATCTTGGACATGAATTCTGTTATAGCAGGAAGCACCAAGACTCCTTCCCAGATGCAATTTTAGAGGTAAGGACAGCCTACCAAATCCAATCACCAAGATTTTCCACAAGAAGAAAGCAGAGCTTTGCAAATAAAAATAATCTAAATAACTGTTATCTAACAGGATCTAACTTCAGAAGCTCCTGGTGGGAAAATAGCTCAAGGAGTTAACTAAGGTTTAATTACAGTCAGGTATCCATAAGCCATTAATACCGACAACACTCTCTTGTAACCCTGCCCTGCTATATTATACATAAATATATTGTATGACCCTTACTGTTGCTATATTATATGTAAATTGTATTTCTGCAATAACCTACTTTGAGCTTCAACTACTTTTCCAGAAATCAGCATCACTAAGCCTGAGCCAAAGAACTTCATGAGCTACTGCACAAGCCTCTTTTATGACTGAAACCTGTGCAAACTGAGAAGCAAGCTTTCCTTGTGCATCTGAAGACTGAAACAACCCCCAGTAATGGACAACTGAGGCAATATCTGCCCCAAGCAGGTCTGTGCATGTCCATACACACAGTCACACTTTTTCTGCTATTATTTCTAGGATGCTAAGGAAACACACAGGAATTTGTGTAAGTCAAATTGTTAGAAGCAAGGTTTTCAAAACACATATTTCAGAATGATTTTGAGTAATCCAAGCCCACCTCATTACACTTCATACTACAGAAGATTTAATGGTTGGACTAGAAGATCCGATGGGGCCCTTCCAACCTGGTTGTTCTATGATTCTATGAAAAGGCTTAATGTCAGTTCAGTTATGAAACACTGGACTGTTAAGCCCTCTCATCAGAAAGAAGAGGCCATCAGAACAGGCTTTTATTCAGAAGAACAAACTTAACATTGGGGTAAAATAAACAAGCCAGGACACCCATTCAGGAACATAACAGTGACAGTTTCCTCCCACAAACATATAGCAGATCTTGTGCTACAGTTTGAGATACACCAAGAAGAGACATATTGAAGCACCAATGGGGATTATATTAATTTTTTATTATTTGCTACATTAGTATGGGCACAAAAACAGCTTAGAGGTTTCTGAGGGTCCACATTACATCATCCTGCACAACATTGTAAGGCTCAACTGCAGGCATGCACATTAACATGATTGCATTTCTTTGACTCTTCATGAAAATGAAGAAGCCTTGTGAAAAATCAGAATTCCTAATGAATTAAAAAAGACACCGCACGCATGAATCCACAATAGATTCACTGGAAGGGAGAGGCCTTCATAAAGTTTCTTCCAGTCTAAAGAAAAAGGAGTCACAGAGCTGAATGCAAATTCCTACAGATATCCTAAGTACACAGTTCCTTTGCATATTTCAGCATGTTTTAAAATATTTTTTTTCCTAAAATAACATCCTCATGCAAGTGTTCTTTTTGAATGACATAGAATACTTAAAGAGGGTTTATTATTATTATAGATGTAGTACTTAACAGTTCATCCTCATTTGAAATAACAATCTGCTTTTGTCAGAAACAAAAGTTTCAGACAGATTCAAAAATACACAAAGATACAAATGTAACTGTGACCCATTACTTAGAAGAACAAATCATCATCCTAGGACATTTCAAAGTTGGCTTTAAATTCTGATTTTATAGCTACAGTAAAATAACATCTGTTTCATCAAACTAGTTAAACTACCAAAAAAAAAAAAAAAAAATCAAGGTGAGCACTCCCAATCTAACAGGACAATAGAAAAAGCATGCCTAATTAGTTTAGATTTGTGCTCTGTCACTCAAACACTTACTACTGCCTGCACTATCCATAACCAAGAATAGCATCAGCTATTATTGCAGTGGTACAATATGCTGCCATGTCTGCAGCAAGCAAAAAAGCCCAAGGAAGAGAAATCCTCATCATTAATTATATGACTTGACAGTGGCTGGATTTTTCCTTGTATTAAAATAAGGGGTGATGGTAAAAAAAAAACCAAAAACAAACCCAAAAACACCACGACACCAAACCCTAAGAAAGTGAGTTACTTGAATATATTTATACACAATACAGAACAGGAATTCCCGTTTGTGTTTCACATGCCTGCTGAAACTGAAGTACAGGAAGAAATGCAGATTAGAAATGCTACAAGAAATCCTTTTAAGAACCCTCTTCTGACCCACTATTCATTCTCCTTAATCAGTGCAGATCTGCCCTCAGGCAGTGACATGGTTCACCTCCATTAACGAACAGAGTGGACAACAAAACAGGGCATTTCTGCAAAGTATGGCGCAGCACACACAGCTGAACTACCAGAAAATGTGCATCTTGATGATCAAAGCAATTATGGGCTGACATGCCCTGAATTTCAGCAGTATTACTTGAATGTATCCCATGTATTTCATTGTGATTACCATCTTCCTTCCTCTTCCACCGTAACCAAATCAGAGCTATCAATGAAGATGCTTAAGTGTGTTATGCAGGCATAATACTGCACACAAAATGTACAGGAACACCATTTGTGTGCAGCCAAAACATTCCTTTGTTTGCAATATAATCCTGAAGTGTCTGTGTGTCAGCAGCTATTGTATGTAGTTCAGTTTTTAAGGGATTCACCTATTAAAAAAAATGAATTCAAATGGTATACAATTTCCAAGGATGAAACTCCTGTGTTCTTCCTGCAGTGAGACTGCAGGAGTAGTGAGACTGCTGAAAGAAGAGAACATATTGCCATTTTTTTCCCATAAACTATCTAGCATACAGAAAAAAAACAAAGGTAATTTTTAGGGTGTGGGTCATCAGATTTTGGTTTTGGGAGTTGGAGGATTGTTAAACACACTCACACAGATTCTTCTCTACAGAGCTTGTAGATGCCTAATTTCATGCATAGAACTATGACCAGTCCATACTTTTGTTATTATCTCATGTAAACCATTATATCTACCACTTTTAAACACTAGGAGATCAAAGTTAAGAACTGTACAAAGCAAGTTTACAATGATAGATTTCATGGTTAACTTCTGCACTAGACAACAAATAGCAAGGATGATTCCCAGCTAGACATAAAAAAGAGCAAGTCATAGAGAACAAGTCTTATTTCTGGAATCCTAACAAATTATTCCTCTTGGATTTTGAATTAACAACACTGTTTTGTGGCTCTCTTAGACTCTACTTCCTCTGCATTTATCTTTGTTTGACCTTTCAGCAACCCTGAGAATATAACTTCTGCTTTTGATATGCACAAGCATTACAGAATCACAGAATAGTTGAGATTGGAAGGAACCTCTAGAAGTAACCTAGTCCAACATCCTGTTCAAGGAGGGCTCATCTAGAGCCAGCTACCCAGTAACACATCCAGACAGATTCTCAGTATCTCCAAGAATGCACATCCTTGTGGCCTCATCGTTCAGAGTTTTCAACCCACTCTACTGTCTGCTTATCCAGACCATTTATCAGCAGCTTGACATGAGGACTTATAGGGAGAGTACCTATTCGAAGCACAGGTAAACAATATCCACTGCTCTTCCTTCATCTACTAGGCCACTCATTTCGTTGTACAGAATGCTCATGGTTGGAAGGGACCTCTAGAGATCATTTAGTTCAACCTCCCCTGCTAAAGCAGGTTCACCTAGACCAGCTTGCACAGGAATATGTCCTGGTAGGTTCTGAATATCACCAGAGAAGGAGACTCTACAACCTCCCTGGGCAACTTGTTCCAGTGCTCCATCACCCTGACAGTAAAGACGTTTTTCCTCCTGTTCAGTTGGAACTTGCAGTGTTCCACTTGGTATCTGTTGCTCCCTGTTCTGTCACTGGGCACCACCAAGAAGAGTCTGGACATGCACTCTTGACACCTGCCTGTTAGCATCAGTAAGGACCTCTTCTGGCACTTCTGTCAGTGGAAATGATGGATCAAAGACTGAGAGGATCCTTCCAGCTCCCTCAGCAATCATGAGTGCAGCATATTAGGGTCCATGGGCTAATGTATTCCCAGTTTGTTATACATTCCATGTTTTGGCATCCATTTAACTGCATAGTAAGTGTAAGGTGAGTTATCCAGTACTTTTTAAGGGTTTGGGCTGCTTTGCTAAAACAAACAGCCCTGAAGTGATACAGCTACAGAAGAAACACACTAAGCAGTCCCCTGGGATTCTGTGTACGTGAAAGGAGATTGGGCGAGGTGGACACGACCAAACAAACGGGTTTTTAACGATATTTTTGAATTTTCTAATAAAACCCCTCAGCAACAGTTTAAAATGAGCGAGGGCCTTAAATTCTGTAAGTTCATAGGCAATGTTGCCGTAACTTTTCCTTTGGAAGTTTCCAGTGCTTTCAGAAACATGACATCTAACTGCAAAGAAGGCATTTGACCAGATTTTCCTCCCCTGTAGCATCACACTAACAATGTGGCAACCACAGCAAGAAGGGGAGGCAAGGGCAGTAAATAGATTTTATATGGAGACAGAAAACTGAAAAGTACTTTCAGAGATGCACGTAAGATTAAATCTTACAGAGGGCTAAGTTACTGCCCTTGGCTAAAGAAAAAAAAAAAATTGTATTTCCTTTTCCTCACAGGCTTATACAAAGGTTTGAGGCTCCTGGCCTTCCCAACCCTCTACCTAGAGACTGATGTTCTGCATTTACTGAGGCTATTTTTCTCAAACTTAATTTTATTTTTGAAAATACATGCCTAGACACGGTAGCTTCACTAGTAGTAGAACAGAAAAGCCTCTTTCATTTTCTTAACACTTTCAGCAGCACTCTACATTATTCTCCTTAATGGCAAAGCATCAGTACATGCTTTTAACTTTTATTTCTGCCCATAGGTTTCCCTAGGGTTTCTGCAAGAAGACAGTCATTTTACTTCTGCAGTAACCTTTCAAGATATAATAGCATAGAAGCCAAAATGAAACATCTGAACAAAGTAATCAGAGAACAAAGAGAGGACTTTTTTCCATAGTGAGAAAAAAACACCATTGTATGACCATTATCATTTCAGTCTTAAAAAATAACTTAATGGAATATTATCTGTAACCTTTTTGTAATACATTAGCCTTGCTTCTTTCCCATGCAAAATACAAAAAAAAAGGAGCTATGAAAGCTAGTTAAGGAAGAAAAAAAATGTCCTCTGCATATTACATATCATAAAAAGTGGGTTTTTTTAAAAAAATTTGGCAACAGACAGTAAAAACACCTTAAAGGCATTATGACTGCAAAATGCATGCTAAATGCTAGAGAGAGGGAAGGGGAAAGAAAGAAAAAAGCTTCAGAAGACAGTTATTAGTTACTAAAGAATACTGGCGTAAAGTTATAGGAGTCTGCACATTTAGGAAGACAGCACTTCAGCTCATTGCCCAAGTCCACAGTAATATAGTGGACTATAAATAGTCCCTATAAGAAAATCTACATGTATGCATGTGTGTTTAAGTGTAGTTATTGCATGCACACATGTATTTGTTCTGGCCTTGCTTAGGCCTTTCTTAAGCAAGACTTTACATACTAGAGATGTTGCTCTGTGTTCCTACTTTTTTCACAATGGAGATCTGGAATGATGCATAATCTGTGTTCAATTAAATTGATTTACAGCAAGTGTCAAGCAATTTAGAAGCATAACTTTATTTTCAGAAGCATCCAAATACCTTGGAGGGCTCGTTTTTCATTAAAAAAATAAATTTTGGGGATTCATTCACCAATGAAGGTACTTCAGATAATGTTTGCTTTTAATGACAAAAGCTTCTTTTGTGAGCTTTTCTAAACAGATTAAAGTCTCCCAGTCCCATACTTTCAGTCATCCCCATTTACCCATATTCTCTGGTACAGTTCTACTTTTAATGTCTTTCAAGCTGAGTAGAAACAAGGTTTAAAATAGAAGGTTTTCAAAAGATAAAACTGAGAAAGAGCTCCATTAACAAGCCATCATTCAACTTTTAATGTAGTCACTATTGCTGCTTGCACTCCATATTTCTTGGCAGCATTTTTAAATATAAACAGGTAGAAATTTCAAATGAACCTGTTGTGGTGTAGACACAGGGAAATGTATACGATTTTATTGGTCAGAATTATGATGTTAGTAAAGCTATAATATCACACAATTCGATTTTGGGTAAGAACCAATAAGAACCTTTTGAAGACATGAAAGACAAGGATACTTTCAAGTCACAGCACGTAGTCTGACTTGCTATTAGAAGCTAATTTACACTGTAGGAGAGGTGCTTCTTATAATGACATTTATACTTTAAATCCTGCCTTTCAAGTTTCCTCAACTGCAATGAAATCAAGTAGTGTTTTGTTTCTTCTGGGTTTTTTCCCCCCTCTCTGACAGAGCAAACAACATCTCCCAGATGCTTGAATAAGAAAAACTTAGGGGAGAAGTCTGGGGTTTTTCCTTTATGGCAAGAAGTATTTTGGTCCTTGGCCTACAAAACACTGAAGTGAGAAGAGTCAATAAATTATTTGTCCCTCCGTTCCTCAGAGCACGTAGGAGGTTTCTCCATCTGCAGCAGGAAATACAGTGTATGAGGTGGTTACATATTGTGGAATTCATTAGCCATAAAATAAATTATGAACAGTAACAGACCAGAAAGACACTCTCACCATTCTGCAAGACTGTTGTCACAGGAGTTGGTCTAGATAATCTATGTTTTATACTTACATAACAGGATTTTTTTCCTCATTGAATTACAGTTTACATGGTGCTTTTCCAATACACTAAAGGTAAAGAACTATGACAAAGATACTGCTTACAGCCACTCAGTTAAAGCAGTGCTCAAACTGGAGCAGGAGGAGGGTACTATAAGTAGAAATTTGGCCTCTACTTTGCAGGAGAATCTTTCCTTCACAGCTAATGAGAGTCTACCAAAAAACCTGGTACATGATGCTGTTCACAGTTACACACAAAAATCAGACTATTCAAGTCAGGAATTTTTCATTTCTATGTAGCAATTAACATCCTCTTTGAAGAAAGCCTAATGAAAAAGCTTCTCAAGAAGCAGCCTGGAATCTTGACTGCTGAGGAGAGTTCCAGGGAATGGAAATCACCTCAAACTCTGCAACATTAATTCTTGAGACAGAACCTTCTCCTTTGAACAGGCACAACAGGAAGAAAGTGGAAGGTGGGACTTAATAAAACCAGATCCCCCAAAATCTTTGTCAAGATTGTTTCCTGCCTGTTTTTTTATGCTGTTCTACCATTATTGGGAAAACATTTTTGCTAAGCCAAAAGAAACAGAAGAGCTGATTTAATTTTCTTCACAAGATACCACTTCTGCTCTTATTCAATTTTTCATATAATTTCAGTCCAAGAATCACACCAGCAGACTGTAGCCTAAGAATAGGCAAAATCTGCACTTATTCTGTTGTTTCAGTTCAACCAACTTAGAAAGACACACACAGTCACTATAGAACAGAAGAAAGAATGGGAGAAAATAAGGCTAAGAGAAATATCAAGAATGAAGGACTCAGAATTTATAGTTCAGTGGCGCATTAGTCTGAATAAAAACTAGGGTTCAAAAAGTTAGTATGAAATACAGGACAGATTTGCCTTGCCTTTATACTCAAAGTTAAACTTCTATGCTTTTAAAAACTTAATATTAAATTGAAAAGCAAGACTGAACACTCTTCTCTCCCTTAAAAGCTGAGCATTACATGTTACTTAAATAATAAACACATTTTACTCATAATTTATATTCATGCTTCTGCACTCCTAACATAGCTGTGGGAATTCACAGAGGCAGATGGAAAAAGAAGTTTAATTTCCTTCCTCGACATTCAATATTTTAACATTTACCTGTAAATTAAAATCTATTTATAACAAACACATTGTCGTGTTGGAATTTTATGCTAACTACTGATAAATTACACGATTATACAGACGTTCTAAGGATGCAGAAGTGATTCATCACTCTTTCATATTAAACACTTAACTTAATCATTGCATCTTCAGAGTACCCATTGGTAACAATACTTGATCCCAACTTTGTTCCTTTCACTGCTTCCCTTTATTAGCTATAAATATTTAACATAACAGAACTAGGAAAACCCCTCTCTGAATTGTAATTACATTTGAAGTAGATGGGGTTTCAGGAACTAAAGCAAACCATTCGAAAACACATGTGTATAAATAAAAGTTGTTGGAAAGTTACCCCACAAGAGCAGAAAAACTTTGTTAACAAAAGTAAGATATTATGAGGTAACAAGGAGCCTTGAAATAAAGGGTAGATACACTTTCTTCCACATGATAACAGAAAAAAAATTAAACTACATTAGAGTTTTGAAAAATAAACAACTCTTTTTAAAACCCTAGAAACAGTAGGGTTTGTAACAGTAAGGCAGGAAAACTTCCCAGTACTGCAGTTTGACATAATTGGTGTTGGAGCAGCAAGCAAATAATCTTCCAGTTTTTTTGTTGCTACATTCTCCAAAACTAGTTTCCACTCTCCTTCTGCTCCCTAGTAGATTTTTATTTTTTCGGCAGTGCATTTTCTAGATACCTCCACAGTGTGCACATAAGCCATGGTAACAATTCTTCCTCTGGCCTCCTCCTACTTTCAGCATAAGACCCAACTTCTTTTTAGGACAAGCTGAATGAGTCCAGCAATGCATCATCTTCTAGACACAGCCTACCACTTAACATTGTTGGAGCAAGAATCTAAAACTTTATACAGTAGCAAATCAAGAAAAGAAATTATTTAAATGTATGTCGTAGTTTTAAAAGTTAAAAGAAATCTTAAAACCTAGTGTTGTAGGAAAAGGTGCTAGTTACTTAGGAATGCTAACAAGATAACACTAACAGCACTTCGTTAAAACAGGAGACCGTAAATCACTCAAGTAGCAAGATAAGAATGGAGTCTACCAAACTAGAGTTAATTAAAGTAGAGATAGAAGGAAATTGGCAGTAAATTCATGTTGGACAATGCCCAAAAGAAGAAAGGTAAAAAGTTCACAATAAAAAAAACTATTTTTCCCCTGAGGATGATGAAGGAATCTTCCTCTTCATGACCACCAGAAGGAGGTACGCAAGCGCAGTAAGAGCTGATAAAAAACTTGCGGATGAAGTCATCGAAATATACATATGCATTGGACAATGATGTAACCTGTTGAATAAACATTAGATTGCGAAACCTCACGAGAATAAATATCGGTCGAGCTATAACAGTGTCAGGGGATCAGATTTGTGAAACTATTCCCTGATCCCTGGGGGCCCCCCCCAATAAAGCACCAACATATAACCCTCACAAGAGTGTTGTGTTTATTGTCACGCCGATGCTAACAACATTAGAAAGGTAATCTGCATGGAAGACATGGATACAGCTTATCCTAGAAGTTCTGTTTCATGCTCAGCATGAGCACGATATTTTTATTCAGTGCAGGGGTGGTGGACCCACAAGAGGAAAGGATTGGTCTGTAAAGATTCTTCCAGTTGTTTTGCAGGGCAAAGGAATTGCCTAAGCATAGAAAAATGGTGCAGAGGTACACATAAAAGTGATACAGAGAAAGTGATATTCCAGATTTGTAGCTAAACAAGCGGAAAAAGTCTGCCTTTGCAGTGGACCAGAGGAAAAATGCACAGGAAGACCACACAGTGATAAAATTCCACAGAAGAAAAAGTAACTCCAGAAAGGTACATAGCGTCTTTTGTTCACAGAGGAAAAGATGAAAAAAATTGATGTACAGAACAGTATTTGCATAATTCTGTCTCAGTCTATTACCCCAATTTCAGTTAACGCTATATAGAGCAGGCTCCTTTTGAAGTATTGGTTATCTATAGATATGAGTTATGCCTACATTCCCACTTCCTCTGAACAGAGCATACCAAGCATGATGGAAACCAGTTAGAAAAGCATTTACGAAGAAAAAAAAAATGAAAGGGGGGAGGAAATCACTAAATACAGTATTTTCTACTCTTGACATTATTATTCATGATAAAAGCATTTCAAGGCACAGAAATAACTGCATCAAGGAAATATAGTAGCTCAGGCCTTCACTTGCATACCTCTGGTGCAAATTTTAGAATCAGTCTGGGTGCATGCAAAGTTGTTCCCTTAAAAAGTGTGGGTTTAAATTCATTCACACACACATAAAAACAGTATTAGACTTTTTTTTTTTTTGGGGGGGGGGGGGGGGCGGTTGCAGGGAGAGAAAATAGACTGTAAAAGCAGGACCTTAGCTGAAACGAACATGAAATGTCATTGATTGCATTTCTGTGAGCAACTCTTTTAAAATATAATGTGCTAACTCATTATCACAGAGCAATGTTTGATATTCACATTTAAATACATGATTAGACATTCATTCATTCATGTAGAATCAACATAAAATGCACCATGCTATACATTCAAAGTTAGTAAGATTTTGAATCTCCACATCTTTCCTCAGGTCATTAGTCTTTTACCATTGGTTCAAAAATTGCTATATAATCAGAAATACATGAGCACATATATAGCTCTCCAGAAGGAATAAATCTTCATTATATTCCCTGTATTAATAAATATCTATCATTGGGGGCAAAAGGAAACTTAATAGAAGGACATTACAGACTAATCAAGGTGTCCTTGGCTGACTCATACAGTGGTATTTCACATAATGAAGACCATGAAAAAGTTTGTGTTCCAAAACATTTTATGTCATTTTAACCTTGCCACAGGCACCAAGGTTAGCGCTAATCACTCCAGTCAAAGCCATTAACTTTGAAAAGCTAAAACCCAAAAAAAGGACTTTAATGAACTCAACAAAATACCAGCAGTTAATCCGTAGGCTCTTTAGCTGAATTCATTACTCGGACACTGCACAACATGTGCCTCGGAGTAACAGCAGCCTCACAGGACACTGCCTGCTGTACATGACAGAACTGATTCAACTCTGAAACATCCTGGGTGAAGCTAGCAGGGCAAGCACAGGAAATTTTCAGTTCCCTTACAACACCAACAATATAGACTGTTGTACAAACCTGAATGGTTGAAGGAGGCAAAGGAACTAATCTATTATTCACTGTTTAAGTGTCCATTCTCTATATCAGTGATAGCCACATTTTTCGGTCATGTATGCTTGTCAGTGAAAAATTGTCACACACACTCGAATATATATTTCTTTTAAAATTACTTACTTTTACTAATACATTATGTACATTTTAAAACACGTACAAAAATATGAAGGTTGAAAGAAATAAACTATTATTAATTTTTTTACTTATTAATAGTACAAAAAATCTTTTTCTTCTCTCTAAGAAATATTAATAGTTTTAATTTATTTTTTCCTTAGGAAGATTTATATGATCGAGTATTATTTTTTACAGTTTTCATTTAACACTCGGCGATGCAGCAATTCAAAGGTCTGCTTGAATGTTCAGTTAATTTCAAAATTGAGAATTTCAAAATTTTTTTTGGCAAAGTTCTTGTCAAATCTGATTACGACACCATTACTTTCACCTCGTAACATGGCTGATGAAGAGCTTTTATTAGCAGTAGGATGTCACCTCTGCCACTTTAATGTTCTTTACTTCTGCTTACATTATCAGTATTAGATTCAATCCACAGCTTACTTGCAGGAATCATTATAAGACACTTGTCTATTTTGTGAGAGCTAAAAAAGTACATGATACAATGTTTAAATTCCCTTAACCAGACCTACATAAACTGTAATACATCACTATATACTTAAAAGGAGTGAATGAGTCACTGTCAATCTCCTGATGTTTTTAAGCATCCACCCCTCCCTGGGGACACCCTGTGATCCATACCTCAACATGTGGCCACCTGAAATATGGACCAAGTGAGGGCATCAGTTGCACCCAAAATTGGTTTGTTATAACTGCTACCATTACCCTGAACTTAGAGCCTCTTTAAATTCTGTGTCAGAAACACATGCTACTTTGTTCCCAGCCTTAGAAAAATGTACAAACAGTAAAACCTCTCTGCCTGTGCAGTGCATTGCCAAAATTAGCTGTTAGAGGTAGATAATACAACATTCACTTATTTAAGCTGTACAATGCTGGGATCTTTGACTACCTGAAGTTCTAAGCTTATAACAAATAGAATCATCTTGCTGGACACACACTACAACCTACCTGGAAACACTCCAGAAAGTTTTGATGTCTTGTATAGTTTAGACTGCATGTAATGGCCCATAACTAAGGGAAACATTTCTACTTTATCAATTCCACTACATTAAATACTCTTCCTTTCCACTCTGTGGTGGACATGTTTGCCAATGTATCTCTCTAACAGTATAAATTAGTTCTAAACATTTAGCAGAAGCAGGGGAGAGCAGGAGAGCTTGAGGAGTCAGGAAGGTGGATTTGTTTTTCTTCGTTTAGTCCTAAGTGACACACGATATCACTGCCATCTCAAAATAACAGCCACTCGGTAAATTAATTAGTATCTTGTCTCTGCTATGTGTGACTACTCTGACTGTAGCACACCTTGAAGGAATGCAGAATTATTTTAGGCACAGCTTGGTAAACTGCAGACAACAAAAACGACAAGGCCAGAAGACAACTTCATCTCAAACAACTGGAGGCAGTACAGGGGCCAGATCAAACATGTAATATTTAAAGTTTGCATAATGACAAATGGATGTTAAGAAAGAAATCTCACCAGTTATACAGAAAATCAATGATTTTTAAAAACCATACTGGTCTGATTTTAGTTGAAAAAACAAAAACATACAGAATTGGCAGGGCAAAGATTAGGATTTTTGGAAATAAGCCTGGACGTGTTCCACTGCAACCTCCATCCAAACCATCTGAACATTTTCTGCAAACTTCAAAGGAAGGAGGCTGAGTGAATAACAACTGCAGAGAAAGGGATTATTAAATATTGGATGTTCTAGTGCTTTTGCATAACACATTTCAAGCTAAGCAATTTCTCTTTTTGGTATAAATTTTCCATTTGCAAGGAAAACTTGAAACTATTCCATATAGTGTACAAGCTTACTCTCTCTCTCTAGCTAAAGAGAATCATTTTTTATTTATTTATTCCTTCTCATCCCCACATGGAAAAGGAAGAAGTCTAAGTAATTAAATAGGCAGCATTGTTCAACTCATCCCTGAAAATCTGCTTTTGGGTCCTGAAAATGAGACTGCAATCCCAGTTAGATTTGATGCATTTTTGGTCTCCTAAAGCATTATGCTTGCCTTCAGTACCTAAACTGCTACCTTGCACAGGTCATTTGTTCCATAGCATAATCAAAGTAAGGTCACAGTTACAGTTGCCTAGATCTTCAAAACATCATCAGGCACAATACATACTAACAGCAAAGACATCCTTCAGTTATTCATAGAGCCGTTAAGTCCCAAAAGTGAGACTCTTGCTTGCTCACTTATTAGATAAAATATAACATTTGGACGAGATCCAAAGCCCTCTCATTACAGGCAATGACTTTGGAAATACGTCAATCATGCTCTTGAAAATCATTAACAAAAAAAGAAGGAAAAAAAACCCAGGAAAACAACAGAAAATTTTGATACTGGCAATTATGCCTCACAGAGGCTACGTCACCAAGATAGCTTTCTAGTGGCCCCTTGTATTTGCTATTTTGTTCATTACTATCTCTAGAGACCTTTTTAGGAGTTTTGTTCAGAAAAATTATAGCTTTCCTGTCCCTTAAACTGCTGAGACACTAAACTTTGCTCTACACAAACAATCTCCAAGCAAAATATGCTGCTTCAGTACACAAACTAGCTGGACAATTTTATTTAAATTATCATGTGTTAGTTCCATTTTAACTGTGCATAACAGAATAAAACTGAGGATGATTTGAGATTTGTATAGACGTCATCACTGATTTTTTCTTTCTTTCAGACTTGCATACACAAAGTGCCAATTTGATACAGAAGCCCTGTGTGTCTCTTGGATACGTATATTTTCTCTTCTGCAAGAGGTATATTTGAGGTACAAATATACACCAGTCATAGTACTAACAAAACAATTGTATACAACTCTATAGTACTTGAATATCAGAAAAGAGTAAAAATTAAATGTGCTTGGCATCATCTATGCAACCTGTATACCATCGTTCTTCCAAAAATAATAGATACAAACCACTAGTCATAATATATTTGATCATCTTAGGTTCAGTTAGTTAGCATAAATAAAGATATACAGTACAAAGTATTAAAGCTCAGAGTTTTCTTGGCTTTTCTTAAAAACAGGAGATGAAGCTTACAGAAAAGTAGTAATGTTTAAAAAAGCAATTAGAAATCAGTTCAAAAATCCCATTTATTTACTGAGTCTTGACTGAGGGAACAGTGACATTACTGCTGCAGCCGCAAGACTCAAGGTGTATTTGCACAGTTACAGGAGTAGGATAAAAGGAGCTCCAAATGGGGAAGGTCATCTCTATTCTCATGCTTACTTCCTTCTACCTTTGTAAACGACATTCCTTGAAAAGTGGCTTTACCAATCACTCACTACAAGCAAAATGTGCTTCAAAAGAGGTTATCACGCATGGCTCCACAGGCCCAATTACAAAGCACATCCTTGCCTCTGCAACCTTCTCTATATGAGTCTTCATGGTGGCCAACAGCAGTAAAGTCTTCTCTTTGCAGATAAAGGACTGTTCAATAAGGTTATTTTGAGAGTGTTTGTGTCTTCTTTGTATATCTGATACCTAAGTTACTAGGCATTAAAAAGACGTCTCAAGATGAAGAACTAATTGAGGACACGCTTGCAGAAGAAATGCTTCCTGCTTCAGTCTTGCTTTATGAAGCAGCAAACAGCAAGCTCTAGGAATATCAACCAGATGTCAGGGTGAAAAAAAGCTACAGACACAAAGAGATCTCCCTTCACTATATTTAGGCTACATGATATTATCCTATAATATCAGGCATTTAGCCAGATTCTTGAACATACAGTTGACAAACCAGTTTAAGCAAAGAACACAGTAGCCATATGCAGATTAGTTAATTTAAGCCTATTGCACACATGTACAACATCAGAGATAAAACCACCATAATTCAGACTCGTTTTAACTCAGGTTGAATAGAACAAAGTTAGAGAGAATATAGCATGCAAGAGCATCATCTAAATTAAACACTGACAAATGCTGAAAGTTCACATGAAATAACTCGATCACAGTTTTGCTGAGTATGAACTCATATGCATCTTTCTGTCATTAGTAATGCATGTAATCCTGTTTAAGTTAGCCTAGGAATTCAACATGCTTACGTACATTCATCATTCACCTACACCAAACCCAACCATTCAGGAGTAAATACATGTAGCAGGACTATAAATTAACCAATACCAGGCATTTTCACTATGCAAGACAAATATCCATTAACGCTAGATTCTGAGCCGTAATTTTCAGATCATTTCACCCCCCCACCCCGCAGTATTTCCAAAGGTTCTGCCTCTTCCTATAATATATGGAAACCTTCTTTAAATAGCATGAGTTCCTTTGTGCAGCAGGAGCTATAAACTGTACAAATACTTTGGCAAGGGACTCAGTGAGCTGCTCTCTGCACTTGCCTGAGCTCTCCTCTGTTGTTTCAGTACAAAAGAAAACAAATGATCTTCAGCATAAACTGGGAGGAGATAGATGTGTGCCAAATAATTGAAAAAGAGATTATCACCAATAGTCTAAAACAAATGTGATACTAGTTTACAGGCTTTTCACTCAATAAAATCAAGTCAGAAGCTTAACCACAGTAAATCTCTCTCCCTCTACAAATTCTACAGAATTAGTAAGCAATATATAGTCTCCTTTAATACAGGAAATATTCAGCACGATTCATTATCAGACCAACCTCAATGAGCTCTACAGATTCTGATCTATGCCACTTAAACAAGGGGATCTCTTAAGGTTTCAACCATTAGGCACTTAGGTTTGTTCTTCTAAGCGAGCACCCCAAGCCATAAAGTCAGTCTCATCATCAGTATCTTGAAGGGCTATGCGTCCCAAGCCAGTACATTCCTTCTTTTCCATTTCCAACTAACCAGTCTGCGGCCAATAGCAGGAGGAATACTTTTCACTCCAGACATACCAGGACACAGAAAATCTTCTCCTACCATTGCTACTTTCATCTAGTGAGCCCAGTCACAAAGTGTTTACTGTTTGTGGTGCCAAATCTACCAGGTAATACCTATGACCCTATCAGTCTAGGGTTTATTACTTAACAGAGGAAAGAAAAAAAAAATCATTATTTTAGTTACTATGTTCTCAGTTTTTGAGTGCACAGAACATTTGTGACATAACATTCTTAAAAAAGAAAAGCAAAGAACTGCCTAACTGCCTACACTTGTTCTATTTTTCCCTTAAAATACTACTTTCTCTATACTACAGAAATCATTGTTGCCTGGGCACACCCTCTTAGTACCTACATCCATCAGTCATTCTACTACCTGAAGCAGAGAAGGACCTATCCTGTTAAAATGACAGCTTTCAAGAAACAGCAATACAGAGAGGTAGAGTAAAATGGATTCTGCATCAAGCCATCTGATAGAATTTTCAAAAGAGAGGTCCACAAAAGGGCATTCTTGAGTGAAATTCATGTATTAAAAAAAACAAAAAACACTGAGCACTCAATTATGTTCACATTTCCAAATATAGGAATTTAAAGGCTTTGTAACAGCAAGACATTATTTGCTTTCTACTACAAAACAACTTTTTAACATTAATTAATATTTACCTCACAAAAAAAAAGGTTAAAAATTATCAGCCTCCTGCCTTCTCCAGGGTAAGCTCCCAAACAGCCCTGCCAGCCAGGCTTCATTCTAAACTCATCTTAGATCTTCCCTCAAAAGAACCTTGAATTTTAATAGTTTAAGTGGATTACCTGCCCTTCCACAACCACAACAGGCAACATCACACCTACATTGGCCTGGCTCCTGTTAAATAGATGGGACCTCCCACCCTCTTAAAGCCCCAGCAGGCTGCACGTTCACATACCTGCAGCTGCAAACACAACATAGGTACAAAAGCTGAAGCAGTATGAATATTTAGCTATGCCTACTGCCTCAGCAAACCTACCTTTCAGTCTCCACGCAAGATGATGATATTATGTAAAAATAGCATCTGCTAACTGTGCATACCTACTTTCCAATAGCATTCAGAATCATATTCGCTGAATTGACTCATTAAAGTTCTTTCAACTCCTGTATGTGCTGCAAAGCCAAAATAGCTGCAGGTAAGGAAAGTATTGTTTGTTTGTTTGAATGTATAAATTCTGAACATCACCAAATTGCCTCAATTTCACCTGCTGAGCCAATTACTTTCCATAAACACCAGTCCCACAGAAGACAATTAAGTGCATCTGTGCAGACTCACAGACAGAGTCAGGGGTGTAACAGGGCAGAGATTCAAAGCAGGTTATTCCAGCTGCCACACCTTCCTCTCTGTGAACTGTCAACAGCTGCTCTTCACAAGATGTCTTTTACAGATAGAGACCACTTAGGTATTTTTGAGGCCCTACCCTAAGCTCTAGCTCAAATAAATTATGCTGAAATAAAGAGTTCTTCTGATTCCTCTAGACTAGCACAGGGCATAATGCAGGTTTATGGAAGCTGTAGTCATCCACCTTGGTGCCACAACACAAAACCAATAATCCATTAGTACATTTTAATGACTTCCCAACTGCATTCAAGTTAGCCTTTCAGCAGGAATTTAAACCTGTTAAGTACCCACAACAGCTACTTAAGGGATCAGAAATCTCAGCTCAAGGAACAGAGTGTGCCTCCAATACTCTTTGATCCCTATCTTTCTCTCCCAGGCTAATAGGCAGCTAATTCATCAAAGCATGAAAGAGAGAATAAACAAACATCATGGATAGAGCCACATATACTACATTGATAAGGCTTTCATTTGTGGAGTCAGGGTCTATATGGGTGGAAGACATAGGATGACTATATAACTCTGCCAGTGGAAATTTCAGACGTTAGCAGTGATTAGGAGGAAGTGTTTCACACAGAGGGTCATTGGGCATTGGGATAGGCTGCCCAGGGAGGTGGTTGATTCACGTTCCCTGGAGATGTTTAAGGCAGGAGTGGATGAGGTGATGAGGGGCATGGTTTAGTGTTTGATAGGAATGGTTGGACTAGAAGATCTGATGGGTTCCTTCCAACCTGGTTGTTCTATGATTCTATGATGCATAAATCATTGTACCAGTTAGAACTCCAGATCCTGAAGTCATTTCTTGGGATGACTGATTAGAACAATTCCTTTCTCTCTACCTCAAAACTCAGATCACTTTATCTAAAATCAAACACAACAAATAAGGAATGCATAATCATTTTTACCACTTTTTGCCACATCAGCTTGTATTTATTAAAAAATTACTTCCCTATACAGAGAAGATGAATACAAAGATTTACACAAACTATATCTAGCAAAGGCTGCACTGAAGGAAGGGAAGAAGGGTGCTTTTTCACCGGCTACCTACAAAACTTAATTGCTACCAATACCTGAAGCAGTTAAAACCATTATAACAGTATAAAACTCAGGCTGGAGGTAAAGAGAACAAACAATCTGCTAGCCTTAAAAGAAAATCCATGCTTTCCACAATTTATATGAACAAAATAATGAGTGAAAAACCACATGTTTATTGTGTTACTCTATTAATAGCTCTAATTATGCACTAATGACTAGACTCCATAGTGACACAGTTGTGCTATGAAGAGTATGATAAATTGTTTTAAAAGGAGACAAAAATGAAGAGATTACAAAAGACAACAGATATCTCAAGGTGTCTGAGGTGAGTGCTTCATCACAGATATGTGGCTGCCATTAAGGTGCAATCCATCATTAGTTTAATTATTCCTGGTAATTGTTAGTTGAAAGCATAAGCTTACTCAGGAAAGAACGGCTTACATCTCCCCAAGAAGCTCCCCAAGCGCAAAACTAAAATTTCCAATTGATTATGGTCCTGTCCACACAGAGCATGTTATTAGGATGAGCTACTGTGACTCATTGTTTTCCAACAGGTTGTTTTATCACAAAGAGAGAGCCCTAAGGAAAAGTTGAAGGAATAAGGATATCAACCAGCATTCTATTAGCAAAGACGACTCTTGCTAGAATATCCCAGGTCTTCTAGGCCAATTGACAGAAGATGACAAATGCTCCCAACAGAAGCAAAAGTACCTAAATTCTCCTCAGAGCCCCATAGAATTCCTGCTTCTTTTAAAGCATTTTCTGAAATCTCTGCATTGCTTCTGTCTGTGAGAGAAAAACCTATCTACATTGCATAACCAAACCAATCTGAAAACGGTAGATCAGAGGCAACAGAAAGCCTGACAGAAACATTGTCAGATTCCTATACTCTCAACCCTGCTTCCAAAATAAAGAACATTAGCTGACAGTCCAGTATCTTCCAAATGATGTCATGTAAGGGTTTTAAGTCACAGGAAACAGACTTAAAACATTGTCAAGAAACACAATATATCCTTCCTGCTCTACACAGAGTTACACAATCAAGGTCTGCAGTACACCAAGGCACCTTGAGCTTGTGCCAATCTGTATCAACCTCAGTGATGTAACTCCTCAAGGCTCTCTTCCTACCCATTTCTCTTCATACCCTCTACCTTTAAGGAAATTTAATATCTACATCTACTCCCTGGATTATAAGATAAGGGACACAAGCAGGTTACTCAAAGTAAGCTAACTGAGGAGCAGAGCAGTAAGAAAAACTAGTGTTTCTTGAGACTGCACTAAAATTTGCAATGTCTGGGGAAAGAAACGTATAGCAAACAAACCAGAGTAGGGGGACCACACTATTCAGCTATGCATCATATTATCTACATCAAGAGGACAAGACTTTCAGGCAACCCTCACTCCAGAATCTCCATCTACCTGATACATTTTTGAAAACTTAAGTTATATAATTGTATGCTATTAGCACATCACTTAACAGCTTTGACTTTTCCACTGTCACACTGTTCAAAATCATCAGTTAAATTACACTGCCACAAGACTGCAGCTATAGCTGTGAACTTAGACCAAAAGCTGTCAGAAAATACTATTATTTTGCTGTGCTGTATTTAGTTTTGCCAGGAAAATTGAAAGAAAAAGCTATCTCCACTGTAGTGCCAAGGTTCTCTTTGTCTGACCAAAGTGGTTGTCTTTGTTGCCTTAGTCCATTTCCCAGTGCAGGGAAAAGGAGGACTCAATTCACCCTGTGTTCCAGCTGGCAATGCTTCCCAGCTGCTCCATCTCTAAGATCAAAGAGTGTGACCAGTACTGCTCAGAGGGCCTGGCTAGCCGTAAGTATTCACAGAAGTCTCATTTTTCACAAAATGGATCATTTTGTACATATAACTTACGAATCCCTGGAAGACACTTCTTCAAGAAAGCTAATTAGTTCTTAGCACTCTCTCCCCTCCTACAGTCTAATTTTTCCCCCATCATGTATCTGGATCCAAAACCTCATGGCAATGGATCTTCCTCTAGGCTTTTTGGAATGAAGTAGTGACTGCCATTCCTGGGAGGAAAAAACTCACTAAGTCACTTTAGAAGATGAGCAAAACACACATAAGAACGTGCACTGAAAAGGAGAGGAAGAAAGTTAAAGTCTGTCTGAAGGAGCTTACATTAAAAGAGCAGAGGCCAAATGCAGCATTTATGTAACCACTTCCTCAAATAACTCTAGCAACTGATGGACTTGTATATGGTATGACTTTTAAATAGCTTTCTACTGCTTTTCCTCACATCATTTCGCCCACATGTCCTTTTGTGAACATGTGTGTCAATGAAGAGAGAAACTACTTTACACTTCCAGGTCCTCCTGTACTTACAGGTTAGGAGTAAGCTACCATCTGACAACCCAGACACATTAAGCTACTAAAATTCTGCCTTCTGACAAATTTCTCGATACCTCCCCTGCTAAAAGTCCAAAACCCTTTTTGAATTAATATTGAAGTAGCCTTACTGCAAAAGTGGCATATGTTCCAGCTACCACTAATGGAAGTGACAGTTTCAATGTTCAGCAGATAGATTCACAGGTTCCAAACACATAATTAAGAATAGGTGGAAAGGTAACAATGACTGTAAAAGGGGCAAACTGATTGCCATTATCTACTTCGCTACGGAAGAAGTAAGAACAATGTTGGGTAGTTTCCAGCACTCCTTTCCCTGTAAAATGGCAGGTTTTGTGATCTTGACCACACTGTACTTTTCTGTTAGGCTGGCAGGTCTTCTCTCTTCCCGGGTTAATAGCTTCACTATTTTTCATCTTAATATCAAAACAGTACTGCAGTACTTCACACAATAGTGCATGTGAGCTACTATCTATTATGATCGAAAGTCTTCAAAGTTTTTTACCTATCGTGATACAGTAGGAGGTGTTTAACTGGTGCCACCATACTCTGCAATGGTACATGGGAAAGTCATCCCATAACATCTGTCATAGGACAAATAGAAACATTTCAGTGGCTGGACATGGATTCTCATCAAGACAAATGAGAGCCTCACCTGTCGTAAATCCTCAAAAAAATTATAGAGAGATTTAGTGAAATTTAGTTTTAATGGACAAACTTTGGCATATTTACCAGCTATCTTGGAGTGTGCAAGTCTGGGCTTCCGGAAGCAGGAGAGTGTCCATTTGTCCATATACCTCCTCTCTCACCCCCTCCCTTGGATAACAATTTCACAGCTCCACCCTTGAAGATCACTTTTAATTTGTGAACCACAGACTTGACAAACACTCTCAAAAGCCTAAATAAGAGGAGGCTGAGAGGAGACCTCATTACTCTCTACAACTACCTGAAAGGAGGTTGTAGAGAGGAGGGAGCTGGCCTCTTCTCCCATGTGACAGGGGACAGGACAAGAGGGAATGGCCTCAAGCCCTGCCAGGAGAGATTTAGGCTAGAGATTAGGAGGAAGTTTTTCACCGAAAGGGTCATTGGGCATTTGAATAGGTTGCCCAGGGAGGTGGTTGATTCCCCTTCCCTGGAGGTGTTTAAGGCACGGGTAGATGAGGTCCTTAGGGACATGGTTTAGTGTTTGATAGGAATGGTTGGACTCAATGATCCGATGGGTCTCTTCCAACCTGGTTGTTCTATGATTCTCTGATTCTAAAATTCCCCATATTTTAAGACTTCGCTCTTCTTATGGAGCAGGAGAATAACATTTCATGAGCTTGCTCAGAAATTATTATCACAGCAGTGCCCAGTATCTTGCCCTTCCCTTTTAGTCTTCACCTCATTATTTCCTTCATTTCTGCAAAGGCAGGTTCTGAGTAGTCACAACATTGCTGTTTTAATTTTTCTAATCAGAAATCCTTAATAATAAAGACCCACAAGTAAGCCTCCATGGAATCACTGCCATGGCTCAGCAGAGAACAGAGCTCAAAGCAACATTTGTTGTGTCAGATATCCACTTACGCAGTCAACTGTGAAACCACTGCAGTAACAGGCTAGTTTCTCTGGGTTGCATTCCCACATATCCCCTCTTTTTAATTGTGTAGTTTCAATCAGCTCAGTCCCAGTGGTTAAGCAGAAGATTCCTCTATGCAATGAAAACTTCTTAAGTACAACTCAAAAGGCAAAGCCTCAGCAGCACCTGTGGCAGAAACCTGTCAGAGCAGACCCCAGCAAAATTACTTATGGGAGAGGTATTCATGTAAACATGAGGACGTGTCTAACAGCAGAAAGGCCACTTCAGTGCAGATGCAGGGAACTGCTGTTGCTGGTTTTGCACTATGTTTGTGGAGAGGTGTATTCGGTACCTTTACTGACTCCTGTGTCATAGTTTGATGGCCATTTGACACACTTTACAAGCTTCAGTCTGCAGTTCACAGGTATAAGCAATTACATTATTTTCTAAACCTTCATGCAAATCAAGCAGGGTATTGATAATGAGAAGAGCATGTTAATCAGAGTTCTGCATACATAGGGAGCCCTTCAGAGTTTACTGCTGATAATTTAAATTCCAAATTGCATTAGGACAAGGAGTGTACAGGAAGGGTTTAGAGTCACATTCACAATGTGACATGGCATTCTATTGCCAAGAGACTTAGCAACTGAAATAATTCTCTAAAAAGATACTAGGATTAAATAAGTAATCTATTCCAACAGTAGCAAAAACCTCCTGCAGGCCTAAAATTCATTCCATTTCCAATCCTTAAAGACTCCCTATGGGACAGCAAAGACTCTCTCATTAAGAAAATCAGAATTTGACTAAGGTTCAGACCACAGTAAGTTCACTTCTAGGCAATCTACACAACTGAAAACAGAAAGGGGGAGATGCTAAAGCACACCACTTGTATATTTACTTGGAAACTTATTCAGCATAAATACACGATGTTAAAAACATGCCATATTTGATGCCTACAAATCACTGAACTATGTCCAATTTAATATAACTTTCTCTCTAAAGGAACAGAGTGAACGGTGTAGCTTGTACATTGGTATAAATATTCATGAATTGCTAGGAAAGCTACTAGGATCAATAAGAGTGAAACCTAAAAACTACATCACTCTTGCTAAGTAAGGATCTTACTCTGTTGCCAGCCAAGTCAAGAAAACAGTTTGTCATTGCCTCTGAAAGAGTCAAGATGGGGAATGAAATCACACAGAACTACTCTGCAGTCTGTATTCTAGCTTGTAGCAGTAGGAATCACTTAGGAGCTACCAACAATACACAGGTCTAGTGGGAAAAAGTATCTTGCCATGTAAAACCTATATCAAAAATGATTTAAAAAACTGCAAGAAGAAAAATCAAGTATAGATTCATAGAATCATAGAACAACCAGGTTGGAAGAGACCCACTGGATCATTGAGTCCAACCATTCCTATCAAATTGTTCCTAAATATGTTTTTTGTTTGCAAAAATAATTAATCTAATGTTTCCTCACTTCTTTTACTGCTGGCTAACCATCCCTTTTTCACTCCATTGGTCCTCTGAAGTTAAATTGCTGTGTGTATGTTGTGGTTTAGTGCTGGGTCCAGTCTTGTTCAGTACCTTTATCAATGACCTAGATGAAGGCATTGAATGTATCCTTGGCAAGTTCATAGACAACACTAAACTGGGCAGAAGTGTTGATCTGCTGGAGGGTAGGGAGGCTCTGCAAAGGAGTCTGAACAGGCTGGACTGCTGGGCAGAGTCCAATGGTATGAGGTTTAACACAGCCAAATGCCAGGTCCTGCACTTGGGACACAACAACCCTATGCAGAGCTACAGACTGGGAGAAGTCTGTCTAGAAAGCTGCCAGGAGGAGAAAGACGTGGGGGTGTTGGTTGACTGCGACTGAACATGAGCCAGCAGTGTGCTCAGGTGGCCAAGAAGGCCAATGGCATCCTGGCTTGTATGAGAAATGGTGTGACCAGCAGGTCCAGGGAGGTTATACTCCCTCTGTACTTGGCACTGGTGAGACCGCTCCTTGACTACTGTGTTCAGTTCGCTGCAAGAAGCATGTTGAGGTCCTGGAGTGTGGCCAGAGAAAAGCAACAAAGCTGGTGAAGTGGCTGCAGAACAAGTCTTATGAGGAGCAATTGAGGGAACTAGGGTTGTTTAGCCTTTGCTCAAAGTCAAATTACAAACATGCCATACATATATATATATTTATATATATATATATATATATATATAGCCACCATCCCAAGGAGATGCTGTTACAGTGGCAATGCTGGGAAACTGGTGCTGCTGAGACACACATGATGGTTTTAAGAAAGCACTGGTCTGCCTAACTCAGGGGCTGTGCCCCTTCTAAACACTGCCCTGAAGAATGCAAGATGTGCCTCCTTGCAGTGACAAAGTGTGGAATTTGTAATGCATGTGTAATTGAACTGCTGTAGCATTTTTAGCTGTGAATTTTGCATGGAGAAGACTAACATTTTGTAATGAAAATTTGGGTTATTATATAGTCTAGTCTGTAGAAATAAGGGGAAGGGGGAGTTTGTAAGGGATATATATTCAGACTGCTCTAATCTTTCATATTCGGTGTTTGAGAAGCAAGTAGCAGTGGAGGCAAGGAAAAAGTAAGAAGAAACTCAAATAAAGGGGACAGGACAAGAGGAAATGACCTCAAGCTCCACCAGGGGATGTTTAGGCTGGACATTAGGAAAAAATTTTTCACAGAAAGGGTCATTGAGCACTGGCAGAGGCTGCCCAGGGAGGTGGTTGATTCACCTTCCCTGGAAGTGTTTAAGGAATGGGTGGACGAGGTGCCGAGGGACATGGTTTAGTGTTTGATAGGAATGGTTGGACTCTATGATTCAGTGGGTCTCTTCCAACCTGGTTATTCTATGATTCTATGATTCTATGACCCCAGCCTCCAGCACCACCTGTTGCCTCACAATGGGAAATGAGAAGAACCAAATGAAAGTAATGGTGTAAACAAGGCATCTTGAGACTAGAAAGGGAAGACAAGAGGTACTGGACTGAAACTGAGCCTGGGGAAGGGAGAAGAAAAGTGTTTCTGTAAGCATTTAATTGTTTATCATTTTAGTTTTTTCAGCAGTCAAATAAGTAACTTAAAGTTTGTAACTTAATAGTCATTAAATTAAGTGAAACTACTGAAGTCAAGATTGTCTCACCCACAGTAATGCTGTTCATTGCAAACCATGCACAACTCCTGTAGTCCTGCACTACAGGAAAGAGGGGAAGAACCCTCAGATTAGAGAACTCTGTCCCCCTCAGATTCCAAGAAGTTAGCCCAATCTTTCTTGTGCTTTTTCTTTCAACTGTTGAAATTGTACATTTCTAAACCAAATGAAATTTCAGGTCTTGTTTTCTAGGGTTCCATTGCTGGTTTCAAGTTGAATGATAAAACAATAACCTCTTAAACAAATTTTCATGTAGTTCTAGTGTCAAGGGCATGTTTTATGTTTCTGTAGCAACCTAAGTGTATTTTGCTTTCTAGCAGTTATAACACTAAATTTTCTCTTTATACTTTCATAAAATTAAAGTCCAGATTGCGCCTTTAGCTGGTGTTAGTTTGGTTGGGGGAAGGAAGGTTGCTTTATTTCTTATGTCAGAACCTCATATAAGCAAGAATAATTGGAAGAAAGATATGGATAAAATAAGTCCCTGTCAGAGAAGTGTTAAAATAGTGGTATGGCAAGGATGGCAGTTATGTAAAGTAAATGAGATTGCAATATTGCACTAGCACCACACTTAAAAGTGCCAAAAGAATGTAAGAACAAATTAAGGAAATCAGTTACAAAAATCTGTTTCCCATAGAAAGTGGCTGTTGTAGTTAGGAACATAGAATAACAAGTGATGTGCTGAAAAAAACTCACATAAAGTAGAGGGCAAATTGTCTTTGGGTTTAGGGAGACAAGTAAGCCTTATCACGACAGCAAATAAATTGGCTGAAGTGTAAGAGACACTCCCTCTTGGTTGAGTTGGAGCACCAAAAAGAAAAACAGTAAGAGAGAGTCAAGCCTCCCTTGTTTAGACTAATGAAAAGATTCTGCACCAGCAAAGAACCAGACCCAGGACATTTCAGTAAACATGTTAGGAAGCATTCAGGCATTGCTAGAAAATGTGCAGCCTCATATTCTGACCTGTTCCTGAGACAGAACTTGAATAGACTGTTCCAGCACTGGAAAGCTAAGTAAATGGGTTTCCATTGAAAAAGCTGCTTTAGCTGGGTAGGGGCAGCAGCTTTCTAAGCTCCTCTGAGAGGAAGGAATCCAAGGCCTTGCCTCTTTATCAGGTCTTCATTGCTAAAAGACTTCGGCCTTTTGCCTCCATTTGCCAATACTGATAAAGGTGGTGAAGTGTTTTCTTTGTCCTTTCTCAATCAAGTCCTGCAAAATCAGTGAGGATTCATCTCTAAAAATCTGCTCTTTTCAGGCTCTGTCTATGAGGCATAAGAATATTATCTTGCTAATGGGTTTTAAACACATCTCAGTAGGATATTAAATGTAGATTTGCATGGACAACTTTAGTGGTTTTGAAATGACAGTTAATCTCTAGTAACCACTCAGAATTGAGTGTTAGTGTCTATGTGCATGTACATGGGTCCCAAAAGCCTCTTGGACTTGTCTCATCTAATAGTATTTAAATTCTTCTGGGTTTTTTTTTTTTCATTTTTAATTGTCTTGTTTTGTTTATTGAAACAGATGCATACCATTTCCCTCCTAAATATTTTTGGTTGTTGTATGCAGAGTAAAAAGGTCACTTTTCCTATTTCTTCTCCACAGCTCCAAAACCAAAGAGCTTATACAAAAGACATACTTAATCATCCAGCTCTAATATAAGAGGGAGAGGGCTCCCACATATTTTCAAGACCCTCTGGCAAGCACTCATGGATGTGAAGTGATGCCAGAGTGAACAATCTTCTGACTGATAAACTGTGTCAGTAGCCATAATTCAGTGCCATCTTGAGATTTTGTGTGGAAAGAGAGGAAGATAATTAATGGATAACAGTTGAATTAATTTAAAAATTAATCATGATTTCTGGGTGGGTTGGAGGGTAAGAAAACAGGAGATCTTTGAAGGAGTCAGTACTTTCAAAAATCCCAGCTAACTCCTCAGAAGTAAATAGCTGCTTTCAAAACTCACAGTTTATATGCTCATTTTGAAGTGTTATAGGCATACTACTTCTCTAAGGTGACCCTCTAACTGTGGTAGAACTAGGGTTATTCATAACTGAAGTAGGTCTGGAAAGAGGACCATATGTAGACATTTCTAGCAAAGGGACACTTTGAAGTGATAATACAAATCTTAACCAAATCTCACCTGGACCTATAGAGACCTGCCTGTAGAGAATTTGAGAGCAAAGAAAATTACTTTTCTTCCATTGACCTTCCACATGATGCTTTACTATTTATGCCCCATTAGTGGTCTGTGGAAACAGACTTAGTGGAGTTTGTCATGAAAAATATTTTATTTTGATAGTATTCACTGTGTTTCAAGATTCTGAATTAGGTTATGTTTGCAAAGCTCAAGTCCAGCAAATGAGCGCACTATGGAGGTTTTATCCCTAATAATTACATAAATTTATGCTTTTTAAAGTTTGGCATATTAAGATGGGTTTAATTTCACTTTTTGGGGGGCAATGCAGCATACAGATAAGATGGATGTGTATCACAGAAACTTATCCACAACAATGTCAGTATAAGACTTAATATGGTAGGAACCTTGGTCCCCTAAACTCCCTAGCCAGAATTACCCAGAGAAAAATCTATTATGGACATGCAATAGGAAGCAGCAGAAGACTGGGTCCCTTGTGATAACAGGGCACATTACTCATGAATTTCTTAAATGGCTAATAAAGTACCCTTGAAAGTATGCAGTTCAGAAATGGAAGAGAGATAGAGATGCAATAGATGTCTCAAAAGATGGACTCTCTTGCCCAGAAGATTCAAGATGTCCTCTACAAAAAGTAGGCAAAAATTATTTCCAGAGGATCTCTTAAAAAAATACAATTATACGTCTGTGCTGGACACATCTCACAACGGGCAAAGTCATATCGGTCACATTTATTATATTGCTAAGTTGAATCACAGAATCACAGGATGATCAGGGTTGGAAGGGACCTCTGGAGATGATCTAGTCAACTCTCCTTGCTAAGCAGGTTTCCAACTAAACTGTACACTGTCAGTCACCACACTGAGCATTGCCATCCAGCCAGTTTCAATCCATCTCAATATCTGCTAATCAAATCCACATTTCCTAAGCCTATCTATGAAGACATTATGGGAGGCAGTGTCAAAAACCTCGTTGAACTTGAGGTAGACAATATTCATCCCTCTTCTCTCATCTACCCATCCAGTCATGACAACACAGAAGGCTTTAAGAATAAGACTAGGTACAGGGAGGAGAGGAGATACAAGTCAAACAACCCTTGTAATGTTTGTTGGAGAGAAGAAATGTAAATGTAAATGGAGCAATAAACATCAAGTAGACACTGTAAAAGGGTTAGGAAAAGAAAATATGAGGAAAAAAAAACTAAGATAGTGAACTTAACAGCAGACAACTTATGCATCTTCATGGCCTGAAGGTAAGTGCACCACAAAGAATTTCCAAGTCTTTCTCCTGAGCAAAGTAGAGCAGGAGTGACACCTCCCCCAGTTCTTACAGGAAAACACTGTGGGACATTGTCGTAAATACATAATTTAATCCCATTCATAAAATGATTAAAGTGTCTCTGACGGTTGTTGTTCTTTGTTCATACCACTCCCACTGGAAACCTATTCCAGAATCTAATATCCTTTATAAATTATTTTCATAGCTAGCTTATACATACTGCTATTGTGCCAACATCACCTTCCACACTACTAGATAATTTATGCTCCCTGTTGCTTGCTTCCTTCTGAATTTATGGACAGCATACCCATCACTTCTTAACCTTTTTCTAGCCAGTGCTAACTTAATTTTTAGTCTCACCTCTAAGTTAAAGGTTCCACTCTTCTGACTAGCCTTCTATCTCTTCTCTAGCTTGTTTAGATTATATCTTGCCTGAATGCAGTAACGAAGCAAATATATTCTGTGTTACAATACGTCACATACAGATTTCCTGTATGTGGCCAGTGGAAATACATGTCTGACTACAACCTCAAATTGTGTCCAAGAGTCAGAATCATTTAATATGTGTGTGTGTGTGTATATATATTCTATTTAATAAATATATTTATTCTACTAATATATATTTATTCTACTAATATATATTCTACTGTGTGGCAGAAATTCTTGTTCATGACCTTGTATTATATCCCCTTTTTATTACTTTAAGTTCTAGGTCATCTTAGCTCTTCTCTATTTTAATCTCTGTATTGAAAGTAGCTTCCAGCTTCAGTTCATTAAGTGTATTTATAATGTGTGTGTTACATACTTTAAATGGAGATCAGTCCCAGAATTAATCTTTGAAGATCTTCTTTAGTGCTCAGGGAAAGATTGTATCTTGGAAACATAATATGATTATTCCCATAATACAAAGCACTGTCAATAATGGTCTGAATGCCTTCAGGGGTGGGGGGAGGAAGACTGATCCTTTCAACATTATATTTATTATGTACCAGTTATGGGAAGTTAATACACAACACAGTGCCCATAAACCTATCATAAAGGATGTCTGCTCTGATTACTGCAGAGACAAGCTCACATGGCAGAAACTGTCCAGTCCTGTTAGCCTCATACTTCATGCTGACCAGTAAGGCTTAAGTGGAATGGTACACACAGACCATTCCACAGCTACACAGCTTCCAGATGCCTTCTGCTTCTTGGGCAGGTTAGGTATGGTTTCCTTTCTACTGCAAATGCCATTTGGTTTATTCCTTCTTTCTCATTCAAACAAATAAGTCTGCAATATTATACAACCCCATTGAATTTCTTCACCCTTACTAGGCAGCAAAGTGGATGCAACGGCAGTTGTATTCTAGTTTGAGGTTTGGCTCCCTGATGCTGAAATTTATTCAGCTTGTTTTGGTAAAGTGGTGTAATCTAAATGGACTGAATAATGTATTGACTAAGGTCAAAAGGAAAAAATAGCATATGTTCCTACCAGTGCCTTTATATTAGTCAAATATTCTTATTTGTTCTTATTTGTTCTCTCTGTTGTTGAGCTGCTACAGTAGGAAGCAGATGGCTGTTTAAATCCCAGAATTCCCACCAGAAAATGAGAACAGATGCCTGTAAGTAGGAATAGAAAAAAAAAGTATTTCTGTATGTCTGTATGCTGGGAACAGAGCTATTTAGGAGATTTTATAAAAAAACAATCTCCTTCCAAAATCCAGTAAAACATTTTGTCTTCCCTTATCTTTTCCCTTTCTTCCCCTACATTTTAAAAGTACACATCTGTAACATGGTTGAGACTTTGATAAGGCAGACCAGCTTTTAGAAGCATAAGAACTGTCCTTGTAATACACCTGAAAATATTGTGTGTCTGTCTTCCTCAAAGTGTTAGCCTGTTTTCCATATTTGTGGACATGACAGGCACATAATCTGTTATTTATACAAGAACTATGCTACAAAGCAAGCCTCAACACAAAATGAAGTCCACTTCTAAAGGCCTAACCATTATAAAAGAGGAAATACGGAGGTGGACAGGGCTGAATGCTCAGCAGAGGTTTTGCTAGCACAGCCTAAATCCTGAATCTTTATCAAATATTCATTTTCCTTCCTTGTCTTTCAGTGTTTTGTATCAATACATTAGAAAGGAAGACTGCTTACTCTTAATAACACCATTTCATCTCTAACACTACATAAAATGTAGTACACACAGCAAAAGATTGACAGCTTCCCATAGGCACTATTTAGTGTCATGGATGCATAACAAAAGTTCAGAGTTTTGTGGGGGGGAGGGAAACAGAAAGAAAAAACAGACTTTCTAATATGACACGCCTTGGAGATTGCAGAATATAAAACCAGCTGAAACTAAGTTCTTTTGCCCTTAAGGATTCCTGTCTGATTTTCTCCTACAGCTGACTTTCAGCCCTTGAAATAAAAGTAAGCATGTCTAAGCTTTCACATGAAGTTACTGAGAAATTATATAGCTTTATTACAGATAAAGTCACACAGGGAAAACAGTCCTATATTCATATCTAAAGCAATGGGTTCCCAGCCTTCAAAATGTGCTCTAGGGGTTACTATCAACTCAGTTCTCAGTAGCAGACAGAAGACCAAAGTGAATGCTAGGGTTTAGTAGGAAAGGATTAAATATCATCATTCTCAAATTGTTAATGGTCATGACTGAACACCATATAGAACACTGGCCTTCCTTTTCCCTCCAGAGAGGGCTCAGGGGAGGGCAAGGATAATGACTTAAAACATGCAATGGTTTCCAAAACAAGAAAAAGAACAAATCAAGATTTTGCAACTGGCAAAAGAAACTACCATGGAAAGGATATGATAGAGGTCTGTAAAATCTGTCTATAGACAGGAATGGATAGATAGGAATCAGTTGCTCCCTGCCCCTGCCAGCCCAAGGGCAGCAGGCTTCCAATACAGTTACTAGTTGCAAGTTCAGAATAACCAGAAGGGTCACATTCCGCATACGGCATGTAGTTAAGGTGTAGGATTTTCCATGGTGTGTGGTGGATGTTAAAATTTTATGCTACATGTAAAAAAATTACTGGGTAAGTTCATGGATAAATACATTGAGACACATATAACCCCTTAAGCTGAAGTGTTGCAATATGTTGGAAGGTTGAGAATTGAGAATACATCTGAGCTTGTTCTACTCTTGTTTTCTGATATTTTAGTGCTACCAGAGACAGGATGTTAGACCAAACAGATCTCTGGCCTCACAGAGTTTGGTTCTCTGCTATTCTTTACACAGGTCCACAGTCTAGACAAATACCTACTGCCACCACAACTCAACTGTAGAAAAGGTTAAGTAACTTTATTCTTCCATGCAGTGAGGAACTACAGACATCTCCCTTATGGTGCAGGGAGGAAAAGAGGGAGAGAATCAAAGCAATGGCAAATATAAAAGTTGTATATAAATAATTTAATTTTTGCTAGCGATATTCTGAAGTCCCTAAAGGTACAGTAATTGGACTCGAGTCTTTAAGGTTTATAAGAAAATACAGACCTTCCACGAGAACTTTAGACAGTAACTGCAGTAAATGCAGTAATTCATCTGCATTCAGAGATAAAGGAAGAAAAGGGTATGAAAGCAGAACTATTTCCACAAGCAACTCTAGAAGTAGCCAACCCATTAGATAGCGCATCTTAAAATAGTTTTAATAAAATTGCAGGAAGTATTGCAAAAAGAATAGGTATTAATCAAAATCACGTTTCAAAGCAACTGATTTTATAATAGAATGGCTATCAAAGAAGCAGTCTCTTTGCTGAATATTAACACAAGAGCATGTTAGGCAAAGTTGATGATCTGGGTGAAAACCATTGTCATTGCCAAAAATTCAAAAGATTATTATTTCAAAAATTTTATCTTTGCAAAATTTTATCTTGGTATCAGTCTTAATTTATGATGAAAAGCTGAAGCTGTAAATCACACAGATCAAGCTCTCTTAATGTGTAAGTCCATGCCAGTGGTAATCAGAAATCCATAGTTTGGCTTAGAGCTATGAATTTCAGTTTTATCATATACACGCATAGTTAGGGTGTGTGTTTATTCCTGAACAAACAAGAGGATACAGTTAAAGTGTTAATTCTGATTAACTCATAATCAGTTTTCTACACAACTTGCCTAGTCTACTCTATAATCCAAGTATAAGCACTTCCTAGGTTTTGACTTTGACTAAAAAGCACCTAATTCTGCAGAAACTCTGTTCCTTACTTTTTGCCAGGGAAAAGAAACACTGAAGTCATGCATAATATTAAGGATTTTTCTCTGTACCTTTCCATCTCACTTCCCCTGAGAATATTTCAGTATTTATAGATAGTTCTTATTAGCAGTAGAGTTATCTTGATATAGACCCATCTTTTACCCCATAACCAAGACATATTAGCATTATATTTAACAAAATATGTTAATTCAAAGCAGACTTAGGACTTAATCTTTAATGCTATTTCATGCAATTTCTTTGCAATACAAACTAACCACATGGAAAAGCAAAAGATGCATATAGTAATGGGAGAGTAATACCTAGGCTTCCTAATAATTGAACTGTTTCAAGTAACCAAAAGCATTTTTTCACTAAACTGACACTACTCTCCTAAAGAGTTTCTGACAATTATCACATCTTTGTCACAGGGTCTATATAACCAAACCCATCACATGAAGTGACACTCACACAATCATAAATAGTTCTTTATCTCTAGTTACTCATACCATTGGATTGTGAGATATTCCTGCAAGAAGTACATTTTTAGAATGTGGGTTAATACACAGAACCTAAATCTTCAGAGTTCATTGCAAGCCAGACTATTCATACAGGGAAGAGGTATCACAGGAAGAACATATATTGTTAAATGGAAAAGAAACAGGCAGTAATTTCATTGTACCTGTCACAACTGGTAAATAGATGGTCTAGGTATCTATGACAAAGCATTCAGTTTTAATGCTTCTCTAAAACTGACGTCAATGAAACCAGACCTATATTGGTCTGTAGTCTGTTCCCTGTTTCCAGGCCGTGGACAAAACAGCTGTTAAGAACCTCAAAATCAGATGGTTGTGTTGTCCTGATATGGTAAAACAGTTCTGCTCTGGAATGAACACTGGGTGAGCATATAGAATAAAATAAACTGTTTAAATTGATGAAAATAAGTTCTAAGAACAACAATTAACACTATCGTGCTTGAAGTAGCTCTCCTGTTTATACAACAATGCAGCATTGTTCAGCTTTATACTAAGTGCAAGATGTCTGGGAATTCAGGAGAACTACATGTACACCATGGGCACTTGCAGGAATTGGGACAGCACTGAGACTTTTTTACTTTCTGCAGATACAGGAATGATGCAAAGAACAAGTTCTTAAGACAGAGAAAATAATTAAAGATGGCTCAGGCTAGGGACCTGCTTACTTAAAGTAGGGGCATGAGAGCTATTTCTTTACCTTTGAAATGCTGTTCTCTCTCCTCCTCTTCCCGAAAAGTGCTCCTCAGGAAGTTAAACAGTAAAGCCAACTGCTCCTCAGGAAGTTAAACAGTAAAGCCAACTGCTTCCTTTGGTATCTGCCTATATTACTTTCAGATTGGAATGTCAGTTGTAACAGATGCCCTAGTTAAAATGTACTATCATATGAGCTGGAAAACTTGCATGAAACATTTCTTTTGTCTCAAGTATGACCCAGCTGCATTCATCTCCAGACATTTTATGCTTGCAGGGACAGTAGTTTCTTTCTCCATCAAATTGCTTCTCTAACAACAGGAAGCACTTCCTCATTCTAACTCCAGCCTCCCAGGTAGGCCCTTCAGGTCTCACATTCAGTGCTTTTCCACAGTAGCAAAGTCACAAGTCGTATTTCTGAAAAAGTTAAATACTGCAGGGCACAAAATGTTTCAGAGGAAAAAAAATATCTAGATTTGTGTAGTGTTTGTTTTTGTTCTGGGTTGGGTGAGATTTTTTGCATTTTAACCATGTCAAGAAGCATGACTGTAGAATACTTATGCTTCTTCCTCCTTTTTATCATAATACAGTGACCATCATGTGCAGAATATTTTGCATCACTTAAGAAACTGGGCCACTGACTCTAAGTGGTTAGTTTCTGCCACTGCTGTAATTTCCTGATAGCTGTATCCCTGAACTGCTGGTTGGTTTGCCATCTGCTTGTAAGTTCTAAATTCAGACAGTGTCTCATTTAAAATACTCTTTGGACACACTAGATTTCAAGAAGTAATGAGAAGTCCACCCACAGCTGTAGCAAGCAGTAAAATAAGTCGAATCAGGGCTGTCATGGATTGCAGCATTGCACCTGATACTGTTCTTCCTACTACTTTGGATCCATATGTAGAAAAATACTGAGCCACCTAAAAACTAAACTGGAATTTGTCTGTCAATCATTTTAAGTGCTCTGTTTATTCTCTTAGATTATGCTCTGCCAAATGCCTGCCAACTGCTACGTGTTTGCTGCTTTAAAGGTATTTTCCATGTATGCCATGTTTTGTATATTGGATGAAACACATGAATGACACAAAAAATAAAGGATGGCAAATAGCTTGTGATAGGTTTTGCTCAAGAAGAAATAAAAAGTAACATTAAAGAAGGTGAGTCAAAGAAGTGGAAAGAGAACATCCTGGCTCATGTATTACTTTTCTTTTATTTTACTTCACCATCACTCTAGTTACTACAACTGCCTAGACATTAGGTACACAATAAATATTACATTTAGTTCTTCTTTAGCTTTACCATTGCTCTTTATCCCAATCCTACACAGCATTATATCACATATATCACCATTCCAAACTCCTATGCCTGAAATCAAAGTAAAAGCTGGCTATGCTTTGCTTCTGTAGTATGTTAATGTTCTGGTTGCTAAGGTGATGCACTTATGAAGTTAACTCTTGATGAGTAGTTTGCCTAAGTAACATGGCAATATGAGTCAGTGCAGAGCACTGTACAGTGACAGCTTGATAACTCCTGATATGCAAGATGAGTCCTTTAAAATTAGTAGAGATATCCTCAAGCTACACTGCATTTTGCAGCACAGCTTATAGGTATGCTTGATTTTCTATTGTGCCATCAGAATATAACAACTAAAATACACCTCCCTACATATCAGAAAACAAAATCTGGGGGTTTTCTCCCCCAAATTCATAGCAAATATATAGCATTATGGATACTGTTTTAAAGGGAGAGAGAAAAACATTGATGTGTCTCTGTGTTCACTTGCTATCTATTCATAGCTGAATGATGTTAAAGGCTCAGTAATGAACCCACAAATTTTGGATTCTTGAGTTAGAATAAAGATTAAAGGATTGATGGGAAAAAAAGCCTTTTTGCCTTCTCCTGCCCCCATCTATCTGTACTTGTATCTCCACTCAGCCAGAAAATATTTCAGTGAACTCCCATCCTTGCAATTTGCAAAAAGCATTTAGTGACACTATCATCTTCCTACTTTGTACTTCTAGCCACCTACAAGTGACATTGTGTTTCTCTAATAGGCCATTATGTTGTCTGCTTGAAAGCATTTGTTTCATATAATTCCTTGCAAATGTACTAGAAAAGTCACATTTGTTTCTAACTTTCTAAAAATGTATTTCAGATATTTAATATTCTTCTTGCTATTTTAATGATACTGCTTTCAAATGAAAGCAGCTCTCTACCTGTAACTTCAGTTCTGTTCTCCCATACTATGATTGGTCCTTCCTAATACTCAGGAAGGCCACAGTTAAGCCATTTGGTTTTAATACTCTCCCCGTATTGCCACACAAGAGGCCCAGATTTATGAAAAGATCCATCCAGCTCTATCTGTCTTGAGGGACACCTGGTTTATTCCAACTGAATGAAGGGGAGCAAGTGCTAGGGGTCTGCTTTGGGAGCTGACAGGCTTTCAGGAACAGCTATTAATGAGAACTGAGTGAGGAGTTAGTGTTCAGAGACAAAGTGGAGAACAGTTCAGTTCTTCCCTTAAATTAGCTGTCATTAAAAATCAAAAGTGAAATCAAAAGTCATCTGTGTTCTGGGCATACTAGTTTCACATTCATGTTGAAAGTGGAGGAATCTTTCATTTGTAACCTTATTTCTTAGGCATTCTGCTTGGAGATAGTCCTTAAGATCAATCACAGGAGCCAATTGATGCAGCCTGGGAACTACAGAGCATTACAGTCATGTGACAGAGAGCTGTCACCAAGGTGAACATTTATAGATGCAAATAAGCTCTAAAACTGAAAGATATGAACAGCCCAAGTTCTGAGCTATATCCATGCATGAAAGTCACTCTGTGCCTCAGTGACATTGTGGATAAGTGTATAACAGTACATAAAAGGTTGAAAGGAAGATGTAATTGTTTATTCTTCACCTCCTCTACTTTAACATTGAACCTACAAGTGATTTCTGAAGGCAGAGATACATAAAGCCTTATTACATGTGTGGTGAGGAGTCTATTAAGCAATAACTACTGCCTACTCTTTCCTTCAGGTCTAAGAATCTCCCAAATGGCACACAAGCAGTGTCCATCTGCATGACTTATTTGTCATAGCCTTGTAACTCTTGTACTTAAATCAATCAACTCCTGGAAGACATAATCATCCCTTCCCTCCAGCCAGCACAATCCTGGTCTGATGGAGGAAAAGAGGGAAGCAGAAATGGCAGGCAGAAGATCTTGACCCACAGAGGAGCTCCATGATATGCAAACAAACATACAAAGTAGAATACAGGGGAAATCATTAAGTCGTCTGTAAGATCAGGCTATTCTTGACAGATTTTGACCCTAGGGTCAAGTCAGCACCTTCATGCCCAAGTTGTGTGTTGACTAATCTTTCAGGAGAAGTTTTTTATTCCCTAGAAGATATGTTTCTAGCAGAGAGAAGAAATTAAAAGAAAACAGGCTACAATGGGCCTAAATAGAAATACTTCTTGTAGTTCTACCCTCATTTTCCATAACAGGGGAGCATCGTTATAATGTGAATAACACCAAGGAAACTTGCTCACATTTATTCTATTGAAAAGAAACTCTGACAAAGCAAGCAACACAAAAAATTATAAATTGATTGAAATAAATAAGAATAAGAGAACTTTATTTAAAGTCTTGTGTGTCTGGCCAGTCACTGAATTCTGTCTTACATCAAACTACTGATAATCCCAAGGGTGAGCCTGCTATTCAGAGAGACCTGGGCAGACTGGGAGAATGAGCCAACACAAACCTGATCAATCAGACAGATGCAGAGTCCTGCCCTGGAAAGCAAGATACCTTTGCAAAATCACAGACTGGGCATAAAGTGGCTGGGGAGTAGCCCTTCTGGGAAGACCTTTGAGGTAGTGGTAGGTGGAAAGATGAACATGAACCAGCAATGAGCCCTTGCAGCAAAGATGGCTAACAAGGTGTACAGGTTTCTATTAATTGTGGCGCAGCCCAATTATGAGGAAATGAGGAAATGAATGAGGAAAACAGTTGTCTCCTACTCAGCACTCATTAAACTGCATCCATTGTGTCCGGTTTGCAGTCCCACAATGGTAAAGAAAAAGTGTAGTGAATTCAGCTGAGGCCATCAGGGTGGTGTAGGCTGGAGCATGAGAACTTGCCTGTTAAGGAAACACTGAGGGAGTGAGGATTTTTCAACCTGAAAAGGTTGCTTTGGGGAGACCTCATAGCCTCCCCCAGCACCTACAGGGAGGGCATTCAGAAGATGGAGACAGGCTCTTCAGTGGCATATGGTAGGAAGAGGAAAGGCAAAGGACATCGGTTATACTAAGATAGACACCGGCTGACTAAGGAATTGAGTTATCAACTCAAGAACAGACAGGAGGTGGAACAGATTGCTCATTGAGGTTGTGCAGGCTCTGCCTTTGGAGGTTTTCAAGACCTAACTTGATTAAGCCCTGATCAACCTGCTTTGACATCACAGTTGACCCTGCTGGAAAGCAAGAAGATCATTAGAATTGTCCAGAAGTACTTCCAACTCAAATGGTCCTGTGATCACTTAGATGGAGGGGTTGCAAGCAGCCAGCAACAGGCACAAGGTGGGTACAACAGGACCAGATGAACAGAAAAGAGCCCCAATACTTCTGAGGCCCTGAAGAGTGAGACAGCAACCACTGTTTCTGAAAGTGAGCCAGTTCCGTTAAAACATCTCTCCATGGTTCCCACTTCACTTAGCTCCCCGGAGCCCAGGCACACACCAAGACTGGAGCATGTCTGTAGGTGCTCTGCCATGGCTAACAGCTTCCTACCCTAGACTGACTTACTTTGACATTGCTAATGACAACCCTAGAAATGTATTTTAGCTTTTTTTTTTTTTTTGACTCCTTTGAATAGTGTATCCCTTGTAAGTTACTCAAGATTGGATTCCAAAGCTTAAAGGCCCCAGGAAAGAATAGGAAGAAATCCAGGGTCACTTTCCTGGATGACAATGGTGGATTTCTTTCTCTGCCCAGCATTGCGCAGTATTTATTTAATCTTCTGGCTTTCTTGCACTTCACTCTGTAATAACAGAAGTTTCTTGATTGGCAAGAGCACTGATCAGACCAGTCATAATCTGCTTACATGCTTCACCAATGAAACAGAGCTAGGCTATAGTAGGCTTGTGTTGCACATCATTACCATACCTATTGGGGATTAGGATGCTTATAGCTGTGATCAAGGTCATGGAAAGGATTTTGGCCTGACCAAACCCTTCCTGCTGACACACTATCTGTGGCAACCATTTCCCTAATCAGTTTAATGAAATCCCTTTTCATTTGTGCTTTCTCCTTAAGATGACAACTGCTATAAAAAGATAACCTTCCTGACCTCAGCCATCATCTTGCACTGTGATTTTTCATCCCTGAATTTGTTAATTGAAACTACCCAGTCACAAGAGCAGCACTCTGCATAGTTTAGTCCCTAATCATGTGAAGCCTGCATCCTAGTGAGGAATTTATGTATAACACTAATTATGACTGACATTGCCTGTTAGGGTGGGAGATAAAAATCACATCACAATGTAGCTGGAATGGTCTTGCAACCTCTCTACAGTTGGCTTAATGTTTCTGCACAAATAGCTTGACCTTTAGAAAAAGAGAGAGGAGAGATAAAGCAGTAGATGTTTTGAGCTTTAAATTGTTCCCATTTGTAACTCGATGAATGGCACATTTGGTCCGATTTCCACTCTGTGGCATTTCTAAACTGTCATGTTACAAACAGGCAGTAGGCTATAAACTTTTCCCCCAGAGAGAAGGAAAGCAATCCAGCAGGTACCCCAGCCAGCAAGTCTGTGATGCTGCCGTGTCAGAAACCCAGCGTTACAGACTCTGTGCAGCAGCAGTTCCGTGGGGTTACAGCACAGGCCCATTAGCAGCACAGTAAATACATCACACTGATTCCTTGTTGCTATATATAGATTGATGATATCTCCGCAAAGTAATTCTAGAGTGGGCATAAAGGCAATGGAAAATTGGGACTTGGTGCCTTTTACTCACTCTGCATTGCTCTTAATTCACACAGCTACAGCAGAAGGTGGCTCCAAGATAGGTATTTCTTCCTGTCATTCTCAAATACAATAAAATGTACTGGTAAGAGAAGAAAAGGAAAGAATCAATGTTGAGAGGAAATGGAGGCTTTCACTGAAAGTCACATGAAAAGTTTGTCACCCTGCAAGTCTCACCATTTGCTGGCATCACTGAGACACTATTGTTACTCCAGATCATATACTGGATTTAAGGGTAGTCACTAATGACGGCCACTTTACAATGTAAGTAAGTAACACAAGTGAGGAATTCATTAGAGATTAGTTACTGATTAGGACCCAGACCTGACAGCCTGCCACAGATTTGAATTTACTCTTTTTATATCCATTGTTTCTCCCTGGTCCAAGAAGTATTGAACACTGACCAACAAGTGGGTTTTAACACAGAATGAAGACGTTTGACATGGGGGATGGGAGGGAAAGAAATTCAATCTGGGTCCTTATATCATCTCCTAAGACCAGGAAACTGTGAACTGGTGTCATTACCGAAGAGGCTAAAGAGAGAAGATGAGGGTGATTAACATCAAGAAACAACAAAGGCATCTTATTTCAGGCAGGAGCTCTGCAACTCCTTCAGTTTGTTTCCATGTGCTTTTGTAACTTTCGACTCAAATATATTGCTTGCTTTGTTTGTATAATCTTCACTGGTCTCCATGTACTAAAACTAGGTGAGGAAACAATTTAAATATATGGAGTAAATCATATAAATTCTGTGTCTAAAATGTTATTGAAGCAAAAAATTGGCAATAGATTACCTAAATTTGGGCTAAAATGAAAAGAAATATTCTCATGGATCTTTGCCATAGTGATTTTAATAAAAGTAGGTTAGTAAATTACATATTCAGACCTTTCAGCATCTGATAGTGATTACTGAGAGAGTAACTTTGATAAAGTTTGCATTCTAGCTCCCATTTGGTGATTTCCAGCACACACAGACTGCAGTAATGACCTTATCATGAATTTCACGACTGGAAAAAACAGAAGACTGTTGTCCCATACAGCAACCAAGAAGATGGATGCTGCATGAAGGTACCTTCTCCGTCCAACCATTAAACCTTTCTGTGGAAATACTTCCTTCAGCAGGCGCAAATGAATAAGCCTTTGGATAGACAGCACTCTTGAATATTATTTTAGTGATGCTAGGTAGGTATGCACTTTATAACAGGTATTGATGAGAAGACTTTCTTCATTGAAATATTCACATTAGCCACTGCTCTTGGCAGCATCCACAATTCCAAACACACTTGTGGAATCTCCTCTTTTATAATCCTTGCCTTCACACCAGGCACAAGGAGGATCTGAACTCAGTCTCACATTCACAACAAACTACTTACTGCCAGACTGAGTGAAAAATTGAAAGTTCTATGGATTTTCTATTTAGACAGCTACATAATGTATTTAATATTTACAGGAGTGGGTGGGTAGGACTGTGCATTAAAACTGTAGTTTCTCTCTCTGCCTGTGGATGCAGTTTGTAATTTCAAAATTGCAAGCGGCATGAATATATGTTTTAACTGCATTGTTGAACGTTATATCTGAGGGACTTCAACAGCAGCAGTTTACATTCCCACATATAACCTAGCTATGTTATGCTCCCCGCATCACATGTGCCTGTAACCAGTGATAAGATTTCATGGAAAAACAAGTGAAATCTTTTTCATTATTTCAGCCTGATACATTTAGAAACAGCCAGAACTACTAAGAAGGGGAGATTCTGTCTCAAAAGCCATTGTGAGTATAGGGGCGCCAACAGTAGGAAATATACTTAAGTTTTGCCAGTTCAACTAGCAGCTGAGTGGTGGGAAAATAGGTTAAGTGTGGTGTAAAGGGAATACCCACACATGCCCAGATGTTTTGCTGCACATCTGGCAGCAGCTTGTTGTTTCTGGGTTGTATTAAGAGCTTTAGTCAGTCACTTGTATTCCTTGCCAGATGCAGATGAAATGCCTGCAATGCACCCACCATCCGAACAGGAACCTCAAACTCCCCAGACAGAGAGCAGCTGCTGGAGACAAACTTGACTGTTGTCCTCAAGTGCAACACCCTGATGTCCAGGTTCAAGAGCAATTCAGTTGTTTCTCTGTTATTCTGGGAATGATAGCTCAGTTTATGTATCCCACCAGGCTGCGCAAGGCAGACAGGAACAATGAGCTGGCAAGTACCTGCAAGATGCCTCTCCTGGAAGTATCTTAGCTTTTTCTCCAGTGCCAGGCTATGCTCAAGCCAACAGCAATCAGAGACTAAACTAAAATCAGGCTTCTTTCCATCCTGACCTTCCCTTCCTGACCTTAGACATGCAAAATCTGCTCCCTGTTCCTTTGAGGCTACCGGGAGCTTCCAGGAATCAGTGATTCCTCTGACACAAATCTTGCCCGAAAGGGTCTTAGGCAAACATAGAGTAATATCTAGAGATTGGTAAACTACTTCCAATGAAATATCAAGTGGAAACATTTACTTGTTAGAAGGAGGAGTGTTTCAGATGCTAGGAGGAGCAAACTTCTTTGGGCACAAATCAGCATTAAAAAGTTTCTTGATTGAAATACTACAAATGTGCTTATTATTTAGAACATATATTAAACTGCATGATAAAGTATCATTTAAAAAAATAGTCATCAAGAATAGTTGAGCGTTTTCCCATTATTGAAAAAGAAGGCAAATGAAAAGGATGGCTGATATCAGGAAGCAAAAAAAAAATAGGAAAAAATATATGAAACTGCAACCACATTTTTATAGTTCTTATCAGCATAGACCTACGGTTCTTTAAGACAAAAGGTCATTTTTTTTGACTGCTTTACCCCAAAGTGGTCTTTGGTCACTCAATTTTTCGCTAAGGCAATTAGACTTTCTGAACTCATTCCCTGTCATGGGGGAAGTTTAAACCCCTTAAAAGCTTGCTAAAGCCTTTTATATGAGAAAGGCAGTCTCATAAGCCTGCTTGAACTTAGGTCCAGCTGAGACGTTAAATTCAATAAAGAATTATTTTAAATTTGTACTAAAGAAAAAAGGAAATAAAGCTGTCAGGGAAACTAAGTTTGGAAGTTCACACTTGAAGAAAACCAGAAGTAGTATACCTGTATATGGACAAAATCCATCTCTAGAAGATCATTTTTTAAAAACACCCAAAACTCTGGGAGACTGTTTTAAAAACAAAACAGAACAAATTTTATCTGCAAACAAAATGGAAGATACATGTATTTAGCAGAATTGTTCTAAAAATATTCACAGTGAAATGTCCCTGCTACCTCTATCAAAAAAAAAAAAAAAAAAAAAACAAAACACCAAAAACAGGAGGTGTAATCACACAGTCATTCCAATGAGGAATGAAGAAGTGGAGGGAGCAGAGGGAATACTCAGTGAGCGAGTGACTATAAGGAGGTATCCATATATTTGGCTAAAGCATCACAGTCTTCCAGAAACACAGCTAGTAGGTGTTGCATTGTAGTCTCCTTTTGCCTTTTACTTCAAAGGATTTTCCTCAAATCTGGTATGGAAGAGATGAGTTATTTCTTCTCTAATGGTCCCAGCAGACTTTAAATCACATGACTAGCATCCCAAAAAGTGAAGAAAAACACCCAAGACACTAAAAACGCACTCCTTTAGAAATATGCCTCTCTCAGCAAATTATTAGCTTCATCCAAACTCTTTTCTGTAGGAAACGTCACACATACTAGAATTTAGGCCTGCATAGACCATATTCAGACTAAAGGGCTTTATGTTACCATCAAGTGCTATGTGTACTTGGGATGCATTGGGAACAATATCCACAGCAGGTGGCAGAAAAATACATCCTTGGATGTGACAGAAGACACTAATTACTTGCAGTTTAAAGCTGAAAATACACAAATTTGCATGGTGTTACACGTCAGTAGTCAACTTCTCCATGTCATTAGTCCTTCCACTGACTTGAAAGCAAAACTAATTTCGTTCACAGAGAAGCATACTTTCATTACTGCCATAGCTACAAAGACTAATCCCTCCTTCTCCCTCCCATACTGCCATTCCCATTCCCCACTGAACAGCCAACTAAATCTCAAATCAGCTTTCTCTTATTCTTGCACAGATGCTAAGGCAAAGCCTCGAAGAATAGCTATTTAGGAAATAGTGGGAGAGAACAGCCTTTGAAAATATTGAAGAACCCAACTGTGAGTGTCTTTCTTGATGGATCAAGAGGTATATTTACAATAAGGAAATTAAAGCAATCCTGCAAAATAAAATGCTTGTTTTCAGTACCCCACCTCTTGGTCACATGTGGAACTTAAATAACTGTATATATGCTACAGTATAATTAACAACTCCATTACACATACCACAAAACTTACGCAGGTAGCATGCGGAATCAATTTGAGGATAAAAACTTCACTACAGTGTTCAAAACTTGATGGGCCAAAAAGAAAGTTTTGAACAAAGTAGTAATTTGGTATCTGCATGCATTCACGTATGACGGCACTTAAAAACATTTTACTAAGCTTAACAGAAAAAAAGATTGGTTCCTGAATCAGATTTCCCTCTTTTATTCTCACTTTAGCCCATTAGGAAATCCATTTTTCTTTTCAGACAATAGAGGGGAAGAGAAATATCAAAGCACCAATCTCATCCTTCTTCAAAAGCATTCAGAAGAAAGTGGGCTGAGGTGCAGGAAAATAGTTAGCCTGTAAAGGTTGTCCAAAGCAACAAAAAATAGTCTTCCCCATCTGTACATATAAATATTGCACTTAACAACTGAAACAGCTTCCTGGTGCTTTGACCTGAGCTGATAATTATTAGATGTTATGGAACTAGAAATCACAGGCTGTTGGAGATGGAATAACAACTAATAATAATTTATTTCAAAACCAGAATGTCCATACAGTTCAAAGGTTGGTATGCCAAGGGAGTAGGTCCACACTTAACCTCAGAATGGTAAAAAAAATCATTGAGTGGTGACAGCACAGCTACCAGGGTTACCTAAAAGCTTTTAGGATTTGAGGAGAAGAATCCTACAGCATATTCATTCACCCATTAAAATGAGGGCACTTAGCCTCAAGGAGATGGACATGCAGTATGTCCCTACCACAGGGAAGACTTTGTGTTATAGTCCCACTACTTCAGGAAGACTCAAAATGACCCCCAGTAGGGGACTTCTTTTATACCTTGTAGAGCGGGACTTATGTTCTTACATGGTCAGGATAACACTCCTTAGCTGGAGTGGTCTCTGATGCAGCTTCAAGGTGGGGTCTGTAACTAGAGTCAGATATCACCCACATTGTGCTTGCAGCCCACTCCTGGGGGACAGATCAACCTGCCACACTAGAAACCAGTGCTTCTCTCTTACTTGAATTTTATCTAATGGAAGTAGGCTAGTTCAGTTCCAGTGCCATCACCTCTGCTTCTACAAAATAAGGGCTGAGAGAGCTGGGGTTGTTTAGCCTTGAGAATAGGAGGCTGAGGGAAGACCTTATTGCTCTCTACAACTACCTGAATGGCCTCAAGCTCCTCCAGGGGAGGTTCAGACTAGATATCATGAAGAAATTTTTCACAGAAAGGGTCATCAGACACTGGCAGAGGCTGCCCAGGAAGGTGGTTGAGTCACCATCCCTGGAGTTATTTAAAAGACAGGTAGACTAGTTGGTCAGGAACATGGTTTAGTGGTTAATAGGAATGGTTGGACTCAATGATCCAAGAGGTCTTTTCCAAATTAATGATTCTATGAAAATTATGAAGTTGATTTTATTTGAAAAGCTTAATGGATTGAAATTAAAACCCACATCATTTCATTAACAACCAAGACAAGGGAGTGAAGACAGCACAGAAAGGAAAAAAGTTTGTATTTGCAGAAGATGGGCAACAACTTGGCTTGTACATATACTTCGGGTTTGACAGGAGTGTGTTATGGAACTGTATTGGTATGTATTTCAGGCTTGAGGTTACAGTGTTAGCTATTTCTTTCATATAGCTATAATATACTCTAAAAACTTAAATAAATAATAATTAATAGAAATCACTATTCCAGCATTCAGGTTCCTCCAATTAATTCTTTCAACAAGAACTTTTAGGCAGATTTCTCTACGATTTAGCCAATCAATACTTCAGATTGACAAATAAATTTGATAGAGAAAGAAGCATTTTAAAATAAATGCTAGGAAGAAAGTAGTTCAAAAAGAAATGTGTGTGTAGACTAGATCAAGAAGAAGGGGACATTAGAGATTTAAAAGAATCAGTATTTGAGCTTGAGATAAGATACTTCTGAACCTATACTTTGGTGGACTTTTGCTTGGACCAAAGATAAAATATGATGTATCAAGTTTGTAAAAATTTACTTAGCTTTTAATAGCTTTTCTCTTTTTCCACATTAATTTCTTGAAATACAGGCACCTACGTATGTGTTTTACCAAATATGCCTCTTAAGTTTTGCTCACAGTTAGATCAGTTAAAGGTTTACAATATAGAGGGATGAATGAGGCAAGATTACAGTAAAAGGCTCACTTCTTTATGTACACCACTACTTCTTTTGAGAGTGGGTAAAGATTTAAGAGTATTTCCAACCTGTATCATCTGACAATCTGAGCTACACAAGGGAATGTTTCTATCATTTCCCAACCTTTCTTACTAATAGGCCAAGAAAATATTTGGAACACTTTTACTTTGCTCTTGAAAGACTGTTGCATTTTTAGTAACAGACAGGTATTAATAAATGAAAGATATTGCTTTAATACACACCACAAAGTAGCCTGCTAGTAAAGGTTTAGATATTTTCCCTTCCTCCCCTGCTTAAAAAGAAAAGGAAGAGAAAAGAAAACCCATAATGCTGTTTTTCTCACTGAGAAAAGCATAATAAAGTTACATTCTCCTTTATATATAAAGATTTTAGACAGGGCTAAAAGTGCTTCAGGCCAGTTCTGACAGATATGGTAAACACAATTCCAGCTTTGTATGAAGAGAAAAAAAAGCAGAATAATATATTCTCTAAAAATAATGCAAAAGAATGCAGACGTAACACTGAAGGAATTATTCATTTGTTCAGTGCCAGACCATCAGATAATTTTGATTACTTGTTGTCATATTTTTGAAGTTTCTGAGGCGGAGTTTTTTAGCAAATTCACCTTTCTGCTGTCTTACTCCTGGTTTTCTAGTCCAATAAAAAACACAAAATTGCTCATAAGTGCTATGCAGCAGGTATATATAGTACACTTCTAAACTCCTACAGCTGGTTTGAGTATATAACTTTTCTGAATGTAGAAGGAGCCATGAGCCTTCCCCATCTCCATTTACTTTGAGTAGTGCTTTACTACTATATCCTTTGTAAGTGGTCAGAGTAGGTCAAACTGAACAGCAGTGGATTCTGAAATAAAAGCCGGAGAATAACCATTTTCATGGTTTATCTTCTGCTACCTCTTTCCTGCTTGGAAAAGATCAGAGACACACTTACTTTTTATAGTTACCTGACTTAGTGGAGCTTGATGCAAATTTAGCATAGGTTCCATATTGATAAATACCACATCATATTAACAATTCACATGTAATTATAATAAACATATTAATTATAGCATGCAGATTAATACATTGTGGTTTATGTAATATAGTAAATTATATACTCATATCAAAATTCATACCATAATCATATATTTCATAATAATTTCATATTAATACAAACCTGAATATTTAAACCTGGGGTTTTTAATTCAAAAATATCACTCTGAGGACCAAAATTACCAGCATATCTTTAGGTAATTCATTCCTATTGAATCCAGTGTAGTGGGATTTAAGCATTTTCATATTTCAGGGAATTTTGACAACAGTCATCACCCAATGAATTTCTACAGACTTCAAGGAGGGCAAATATAAAGGAAGAAAATCTCATGCAGCATGTCTGAGGAGATAAAGTTTCCATAAATATCAGGCATGGAGTGGATTAGTCTGGATAATGGTCATATTATATCTAAAATATCATACAATTAGCTACCTAAAATTCATAAGCTAAGAAACAAGTCTTTTCTTCTACAGTATCCCACATTTCACTGCTGCTCAAAGTTGCCAGATAACTCCGTTCTTCGTGTTCATTTTGGGTTTGTTGTCCTAGGTTATCTTCCAGGAACCTGTCACACCGAAATTCTCTCCTTTGAATGCTTCAGTGACCTACTGATGAACTACTTCCGCAACTATTATAAAGGCGTTTACATCCATACATTGCTTTCCTGAAGAGCAGAACACAACTAATGATGCAGGATCCAGAGGGTAGAACCCATGGGTGACACAGGAGTTTTGTTTATTTCACCAAGGTATTCCAGTTTCCAATGCCAAGAATTTCCAAGATCAGCTGTAAGCAAAAAAGCAACAATTTTACACATTTACAGACAGAGAAAAGCTTAATTATTTCCTAGAATTCATCTAACTTCATAGCAAATAAGTTTCCACAGAGTGCCATTTCAAAACAATCATGTCAATAGTGAGACTTAATTCCCTTTGCACACTAGGCATCTTCAGGACTCTGAGGGGGGAACATGAAGTCTAGTTTTTAGCCATGCAGATCAGCAGTTTTTCACAACAGGAGCAGAGTGGTATTTTTAAAGCTTTCAGATCTCTTTTGCCTAAATTCCTGGTAGGATTCAGAATCCAGACATGTTCACTAGCCACTGAGAATCAGCCATTGAAGCAGCATCTTGATACCTAAGGGGTTTTTTTACCATCTGATCAGATACCAAGAATGTTGTACAAAACAGGTAGTTGAAATCTTCAGGTGCTTCCTGGCAGAGGAGAAAATTTAATCTAGATATCTCCATATTCTAAGTCAGTGCTGGTTTCCAGTTCAGAATCAGGCCATTTCTGGTCCTGGTCCACTGAACCACTTCATATCAAATGACTTCACACATGCTACTTTTACTTTGATTTTGATGCTCCCCTAAAATCTGGAAACTCTTAAGCAAATCCTGCTAATTTTATTTGTCTTAAACAACTAACCAGTCTGATTCTATACCAAAACTTCTCTAGTGGTGGAATGCAGAGCAAAATAGAAGCTTTACCCTGAAAACAGGAAAATTAAATTGCTATCTCCACTCTACCCACTGAGCAGCAGAAGGAAAGATTAGGCAGGTTGCCAGGGGTCTCAAGAGAAAACTTTTATGATGGTAGAAGCAGCCGTGACTCCTTGAACCCTGTTCAGAGCTGCAGACCATTGCTTTTCCTTAACTTTATTACTCAGCCTCCAACAGGGAAAGCTTTACTGCCAAGAGCCTGGAAAGTAGGATGTTTCTCAAGTTTTATCAACAGCATGAGTAGTTTTGCTCACCTACCTAGTGACATTTCCCACTATGCTGCTTGCAAGGATCTCACACTGCAGCAGGAGAGAAAATATTGGTGTTTGCAAAGCCAGGAAAAAGGAAACCTTGAAGAATCATCAGAAAAGTGGACAAGCAGGCAGAGCATCCTAAACTACTACAACTCATTCCTTAATCAATTGAATTGCTTTATAGCTGATTAGTCTCCTTATGCTTTAAAATTCCAGTGTAGAGACCAAGTAGTACAAAGAAGCCTTTTGGTTTGAATTTGTAACTGCAGGATTCAAGGTCAATTCCACAAGTAGGGGATCTTCAGACAAATCATCAAGATGACGGGGTGAAAAAAAAAAAAGAAATCTGGGAAGAAAATTAACCTCAAATAAAAGCTAGTAATGGTCTTGACTTTTGACTTCTGATGCTCTCCACAAAGTGAAAGAAGGTTTTTATTCCCTCCCATCTCCTTAAAAGACAGTAAACCAGGCAAGAGCAGAAAAAAATAAGAAATTGATTTTTTCTGAGGCGACACTGCCATCTATTGTCACTCTTATTGTTTGCTCACTTTTTAATTAAGCCACATTTTAGAGCCCATCGAATGCCTAGTCAAAACCAAAATTTCCCCCTTCTTCCTCAAACCAAAACTGTTTGAATTAATGCCAGCTCTCATCCTCTGCTAAACAGATCCCTCAGAGACAATTCAGAATTTTGTAACTGATCTTTTTGGCTACAAGGGATGAAAAAGATTTAATCAAGACCAAGCTTGTCTTCCAGTCAATGTTCTGCAACTTAGACTGCTTTTCAGTTTAGTTACTCTTGTCTTTTCCAGTTTCTTAGTTCTAATAGTGGAGAAATAACAGTTTCCTCTTAGAATCAAACTCAAAATTTTTGTTAGTTTTCTTGTACATATTCAAACACAAATTTTATGCTCACATCGTAAGTATTAGGATGCACCCAGAAAATTCCTAAAGGCATTGCATGGGTCAATATATAGTCCTTCCCAGTGAAACTATGCATCGTTACTTCCTCCACAAACTAATTTTATTATCAAAGTTGGCAAGAAGGTTCATGCAGCCAACACCTACATCTCAAGAGACAGAACTTTAGTTCTACCCCTGCTGAACCTTCATCTGAAAAAGCCCAAAGAAATAAACTTCCAAAATCACCTAGCAGGTGGGTGATACAAGATCAAGAACAATTTCTCAGACTTTGACCTGAAGGCACAATCTCCAGGTTGTAGAGATTTTGACCCTCAAAATTTCTGTGGCATTGCCAGGTTCCTTCAGAGGGAGCCTGCCAAGCACCATCTGCTACACTATGCTTCCAAGCATGGCACATCATGCTTTGAATATACTATTGCTTTTGCATTTTAGTGACTCTACCTTTTGCCATCCTGGGAAAAAAAATTCCATGGTGAAGACCAGTCATGGTGTTGAAATCAAGTACATAGTACATGTGTTCATATACCTGTATCATGATGAAAACAAAAGGTAGGACCTTGGAGCATCAAATTTTATGAGTTATGATGGTAATTAACATTAATTAAATTAACTAAAGGCTACTAGTACAGCCACAAATGAATGAATGTATAAACTGCCAAAGGCATGTTTCTGCTATGCATACATTTGTGTGTTAACTTAAATTTATGTGTCAGTAGTTCCGAGGTAAAGTGAGTATATTAAAATTGCTACATATAAGCACCAAATAGGTGAAAAACAGTGAAGGATCAGATGCCTAAGATAATTTCTGGAACTGTTTCTTGCCTTCTTCAGCTATGTTTGGTGGCTGGACTGTTGTACAATGAGAACAGTGCTTAAAGATGGTCAAAACAGTCACAAATAAAGTTTAGATACAAATGAAAGCATTTCCATATTAAAGATAATTGTAACATGATAGATGGCACTACTAGGAGAACCTAGTAACAAATCCCATAAGTAAGCTTGACTTTCCCTTTTAAAAAGTAAAATATTCCTTGCTCTAAAACTTTGCTGAATCACTTTTATGTTTGAAACATTCCACATGTAGAAAAATCTCTCTAATAAAATAATGAATAATTTCAGCCTCAGTATCAAAGAAGCTGAACTGAAAGAACATACATATTTTGAAGGGAAAACTAACTTGTTGATTTTGTTATTAAAACCGCATATATATTAGTGGTTCTCTGGAGATCAAGTTGCTAGGTTTAGCACCAGAAATTGTGCAGGAACAACCACATTTTTTAGTGGTTCTGCAGCACATCACAGCTTCCAAGTAGTCTTGTGGGTGGAGAACAACAATAAACAAGAACAAGATTCCTTCCCTGGGGCAACCCAGGAGGTCCTTCTCCAACCTGCTCTGGATATCTGTGAGTATCACAAGATACTCAAGGTTCATCTAGAGAGGTAAGACCTAGGTGCTTCTGCCCTTCTATTACATTTCTACGATTAGGGTGGATTAAATAATTATTTGTTGCTTGAGCTGTTCTTGGTTGCTTACACCCAAGGTGGTGCTTACTCCTCTGACTGGATCTGACCTCATCTTTTCCTTGAAGGTGCTGTAGGTGTTCCCCGTACTGCGTTCATGCCCTGTTTGTCTGTGCACACCCCTGACAACTTGAATGTGAGCTGTAACTAGAAGACGCACATGCTGCAGGCACTTAGGGGGACACAATGTTTTTAAGTGTTATCATTCCCTTCCCATTAAAAAAAAAAAGAGAGAGAGAGAGCGATATCCTGTTTTCTTTATGCACTTTAATTCTGTGAGAAACATACTAACAATTTCACTCAACAGCAGATTTTCTAAGAGCACTTACCAGTGTTGAAAGGTGCAATCATGTCTTGTAAGTTGTTTTTCTAATGTGTTTTAAGTGACAAAAAGTTCAGCACCAAAGGAAGTTCTTGGCAAGAGGAGAACATTCAAGCATGAAATCTCATTTGAAAAATAATTACTTCTAGTCAAGTTCTTGTTAGCCAGAAGCTGTTAAATTCTCCAAGTTAACAAAACAAGAAGTGAAGAAACAAATCAGGTGGGAGAGGGGACAATATAAAAATAGAAGTATTTTAACCAACACCCAGTAGCAAAGTCTGTTAGAGACCTGTTTCTGCACAATTGGATGTAATGTTATTGTGATATGGTACCTGAGGAATATTTCCTTCAAGTTTTGTGAGCCTTTTAATGACTTTAACCAGACACTAAAGAAGAAATCACCAGATCAACCAGATATAAACACAGAGCAGGCTTGTGTTGTATAAACTCATTGACAGAAGAATATCATCTGGCTCCGTGTCTTCACTTTCACTGGATTACTTTTTTAATGGGAAAAGATATTGCAATTTAGAAAGCTTTTGTGGCAGAACTCAGCTGAATCTTGGTGATCTTAAGCAATCTTTATCACATAAAAAAATACATTTGATAAGAGTAGAATGGGGCAAATATTTGAATTGAAAAGTCTCTATAAACACGAGCCTCTTTGGGAGAGCTTTTTTCCTCTGTTACAATCACTTCTGTTTGTTTCTTCTACCTGTAATTCCCAAGTTCTTGCCCTTCAACGTGGTTGAGCTACTAGGGGTGCTGGTCAAATGCACAAATGTAGCAAGTAAATAGGAGCCTATGAGATGGAGGGGAACAGGCCTATGAAAACATCAGGAAGCTGAATAGACCCAGAAAGACCTTGTCTTCAGTGCCAGGGCCCATACCCATCACTGAACATCACATGGAGCAAACGCTGTCAAGGGCATAGTCACTTCTCTGTAGCTGTCAATAACTAGAATGCCAAGAGGAGACCAATTTTTAATGTATATTTCTTTTAATTGCTCCACAGTGATTTAATAGTCCCTTTTAATACTGGCTGTTCAGGATTAGCTACAATCCCCTCCTACACCTGACAAACTAATTTTCTTAATTATTCCTTCCATTTACCCTTGTTTTTCTAGCTTTCCCTGCCATGTGAGATCAAATTCCCCTGCTGCTTTCCTATTTAATGTGGCAGTCCAACAAGCCATGTAAGTATTTATTTATATGCCCAAGTAAAGCCATTAACTTCTAATCGGTTAACCAGTACTAAGCACAATCTCATGGCATTTACTGGGCAGGAGCTAGTTTCTCTGAAGCACTGACCCCCGCAATCTCATATCACAATTTTCTTCCTATCCCACCGGGATTACCAGGAACTGGCAATAGTTCGTGCACATTTTCAGTGCTACGGATAACAGAGGATTGATTATTCACTGCCCTCTTGTGGACATTTTAATAGTAGATGTTCTTATTTTAGGACTTGGCCCAAAATCAGCTGTTCTCAGAGGGATATTCTTTTTCCAAAGAGACAAGTCAAACTTCCCCACAGTAGCAATGCTGGTTCTGTCTCACAAATGCTCCCAACACCTTATTCCTCCAGTAATGTAAAGGGAAGATATGGGGACGTCGCTGCTGGTGGGTTGTGGGTTTGGGAAGGCCAAGTGGCGTAAAGGCCACTTATTCTCCATCTGTGGTGCACGGACCTAAATTGCTTAATCTACCCAAAAGTGTGTGGTCAATCCTTAAACTATACAACTTCTGAAAAAGAAACAGAAAATCCTGCTGGATGGCTAAAGGAGGTTGTGGAGAGGAGGGAGCTGGCCTCATCTCCCAAGTGACAGGGGACAGGGCAAGAGGGAATGGCCTCAAGCTCTACCAGGGGAGTTTTAGGCTAGAGATTAGGAGGAAGTTTTTCACGGAAAGGGTCATTGAGCATTGGAATAGGCTACGCAGGGAGGTGGTTGATTCCCCTTCCCTGGAGGTGTTTAAGTCAAGGGTAGATGAGGTCCTGAGGGACATGGTTTAGTGTTTGATAGGAACGATTGGACTCAATGATCCGGTGAGTCTCTTTCAATTTGGTTGTTCTATGATTCTATGATTCAGACTCACTGCCTTTCCACAGACTAAATTGGAATTAAAGTCCAGTGTACAAATTCTACCATATCCAGACATAAGAGAAATGCCCATGTCACAAATTATTTTTTTCTCCATAAGATCCCATAGGGGTAATGAGGATTAGTTGCACTTCAGAGCACACTATGTCATACAGTCCCCTTCATAAAGATCCCTCAAAAGCTTAAGAAGGCATTTCACAAATCTCAGTTCAGATGGGATAGCTTGGAGGCCATCAGCTGTACCCAGTTCCTATGGACTTCACAATGCAGGTTCACCTAGGATGGCACCAGCATCCCTGCACAGGGGCCACCATCACAGCAAAGAGGCAGCAGCTCCTCACAGCTTACCTGTCTCTTGTCCTGGCTGAGGTGAGCCATAGCAGCCAGACCCAGGGCTGAACAGAAACCACCAGAGGTAATGACAGCAGCTGCTGTGAATTCTGCAGACAGACCTTGAGGGAGGCTGTTCTAGCTCTGAAAACCCACCATCCAAAAAGGACTTCCTCCCAGTCTCCCAGAGTATTTTCCTACCAGTATTACCAGTGACAGAAACACGACCAACTGGCATTTGTCTGCCTTCACCCCGTTCTCCCCGCCACCTTCTGTCAGCAGCCTAAGAGATTGAGCTATGACACTACTCTGAGCTATTTAGATTGGAATATTTTCTCTTAGACTTTCAAACTGTAGTTTTAGGTTCTTCAGTTATTAGCCAACATAATGCAAGTATGAATATATATAGAAAAAGCATTATGCTAAACTGGAAAATACATAAAGTGTAAACAGTAAGTGTTGCAATCTTCCCCTGCAATTCTATCTTTACTGCTTAATGGGGATTTTTACAACCAAAATGCAGTGATAAGAGGTCAGAAACGCAAGTTGCTACACTACTTTACATTACATGAAGACTCACACCTATGATTTCAAAGCTTTTCCAGAATAAGTGACAGAAAATTATTTCCCTATACTGATTCATGAGGAGTGGCATCCCCCTCCAGATCTGTCAAGGAGAACCTAAGATTATTCATTCTGTCCTCTAACTAATTGAACTTATAAAATGTGTTTCTATTCTTGACAACCATGTTAATTGTGACTGGCTTATTCTGAGTATGTTGGCTGTGCCATACAAAGTTAAGAAATAGAGGACATTTTTCAAAAATCCATATATCTGAAGGTAGCTCTTCTTCATTTTTAATATTTCATTATAGTTTTCAACTATTTTTTTTCTCGATTTGAAAATAAAAGTTCCTAACTAAAAGACTATCCATGTACCCAGTGTCCTTTTGATTTAGTGATAACACCTAGCTCCCAAGATGACCTTAATGACTGTGTTTTTCTCATCTTAGATTTTTTTTTAAGCCAAGAAGCCAGTAAGAATATTGGGTTTAGTGTTATTTTCTTAAAATCCTGCAAAGGGTATTTCAGAAAAGGTAGAAACTTTGTACAAAATGTCTCTCAGATTACCGGATTGCAATAGTATTTTTACAAATATTCTTGAACCTCAAAGCTGCAATTTGTCTCTGAAACTGAGTACTTCTGAATAATTTTTTATTAGCTGCTTTCAGATATATTTTACTTTGAGTATAGCAGCAAAAGAGTTTTGCTTAAGAAATGAAATTATTATTTCATTCAGTCGTAAAATACAGACCCCTTTTTGCCCTTGAGCCTTGATTATAAAATAACCTCTGCTCTTTAAACGACATTATCTCCAACTGAGGTTGGTAGTAAATAAAACAAAATTACTTAGGACGATTTCCAAGGAGGCCATCAGGATTTTTCATGTCTAGCATAGTACCATTGCCTTGGAACACTTTGTGTAAATCCTTAGCAATACTCTATCTGCATGTGGAAGCCACAGTTACAGTCCAGTGTATACATATTTTCCCAATACTTTCCCAAGTGACAGGGGACAGGACAAGAGGGAATGGCCTCAAGCTCCACCAGGGGAGATTTAGGCTAGAGATTAGGAGGAAGTTTTTCACAGAAAGGGTCATTGGTCATTGGAATAGTCTGCCCAGGGAGGTGGTTGATTCACCTTCCCTGGAGGTGTTTAAGGCACAGGTAGATGAGGTCCTGCGGGACATGGTTTAATGTTTGATAGGAATGGTTGGACTCGATGATCCGATGGGTCTCTTCCAACCTGGTTGTTCTATGATTCTATGAGTCTATACTACATTGGTATCTCTTCTGTTTTTCTAAGGCACTATGAAATCTGTTGAAGACCTCAGATGTCATCTAACTACTTATGAATTAAGGAGTTGCTATAAATTTCAGTGATAAATACTCATGATATATTTACAAATATACTTTTTTAAGTTAATAGTGATCAAACTATAAATTTCCAAGAATTAGAGAGTCTTAAGAGACTCTAAAGAAGTCCTTAATTTAATTGCAACGTTTATTTGACATTCATGATGCTTTTTCACATATGTTGCTGGATAAATCCCACCTAAAAATTTGTAAAATATTTTCTTGCTAAATGATGCACTGGCTTTAAAAATCCTTTTACTAATTTTGATTATTCATTAATTCCTTAGTGACATTGTAAAGGATAATTACAGGCACCTTGATTTTTTTAAAGGCTCTCCAATTTCAGTCCTATGGATTCGTCAGTTACACTATTTAAATAAAATTGCATTCACTTCAGTTGTGGCTGATTTTATTGTAGCTCATTTTCAGTTGCAAACTTGATGCTGTAGGTGGCACCCAGCGCCTAGTAATGAAATCAGTCACTGTCAGCAGAGAAAGGCCGTGTTGGTTCCCTCTCTTCCCAGCACAGTAGCTGCATAAAGCCTATATTTAACTCATTAACTGGCAATTTAAGCTTATCTAAAAATGAAGAATTTATTACAGACTTCTCTTATGTAGCACTGCTCCTCACACTTCACTGATCTGAAATAACATGCATGAAATACTACCTTTGGTATTGTACACCTGTTTTCACTAGGTTAATAAAGCTGTAGCTTTTCTACTTGCCGTTGAAGTTTTGGGAGCACCTAGAACTCCATACAAATATTCAAATTTTTTAAACATTTCTCCATATATTTGGAGGACCGAGGCACTAGCAGTTTAAATAAGGAAGATACTAGGCAGATCTACTGGTGAATCTTCTGTATTGTAGAGTAGTTGCTGAGCTCCAGAAAGAATATCTGCTTCCTTATATTTTATTTTCCATTTTGTGTCTACCTTAATCACTTCAGTGGATGCACTCTAATATATTTAGAAAAATATCTCACTTTAGGATCCAATTCCCCTTTGATATTTAGGCATTCTTGTGAAACTAAGCATGAAGAACTTACAACAACATGATTGGGAAAGCAGATGTTCCCATAACTTTGCTTTTTTTTGTTATCCTCTAAAAAATAATAATTAAAAAAAAAGCTGATTCATAATGAACTGAATCCATCTGAGGCTGTAATATACTATTTTACAGGTAAAATGAAATCCAAGGAAATCAAAATCCAGGTAAAAGAGTGAGAGGCTGTTCCTGGTTGAACCTGTTATTCAGAGTACAGCAGGATCTAACAAAAGTCACTTAGAAAAATAAGGAGAAAGCGCATTTTTATGGATACAACACCTCCAGGAAGCACAATTTGAAGATGAATTCAGACATGGAATAAGAACCTTGGATGGGCACGGAGAGGTTTATAAGCTACACCCAAAGATATGAAGTCCCTTTTCTCTCTCTCAAGGAGGCACATTGTAATGGAAAGTGGCTATATCGTTAAGAAAATTTACCAGTAAACATATTCAAGGGAAAGGATGCAAAGGCTTTTTCAGCTACTACTTTGCTATGATGAAAAGGTTATCAAAGAGGTAGCCTGATCTGGACACAGTAAAAGGCATGACAGTAAGAACCTCACATTTCCTATTTTAAATTAAGTATTCAATTATTTTTTTTTTAGATCAATCTCAGATTAAGATCTAGGAACAAAGCAGACAATCAGCTCATATCGTATTATGGCTCTCAAAGATGTAACAACCAAGCATATCCATTTTTTTTCTATCCTGTAAGTTAATTCTTGAGTATATTGCTTTATTCCAGCCTTATAACATGAAACACGTGGAAAACAACATTAAGACAAAGTCACTAAAATGCTTAAATTTCACATCCAAGAGGTAAACCAGTACTAAAAAAAATTGCAATGGAGGTGATCTTCCTGAATTTACATAGCAATGAGATCAAAGGTGGCAGCAGGGGAGGGAGCACTCAGATTACAGATATATTTAAGCATGATAGCTCTAAAGAATATCATCAGATAACACTTTTCAGCCAACTCAGGGGGGGAAAAAGTCATCAGCATCATTCATCTTCCCTTCATAAATATTTACTCGTGGGAAGCCCGGAATCTTGCCAGTGCCCAAGCTGTTCTAAGAGGCGCTAATTGCCTCCTTGTTAAGGACTGGAGAGGCCCAAGCAAAAGCCAGTGTGTGGCTCCTCCAATGGTAAACTCATCAGCCCTCAGTGCATCAACACCAAACTATGCTCCTCCTTGGAGATACTGAAAAGCCATCTGGACATGGACTTAGGCAACCAGCTTTAGGTGGCGCCACTTGAGCACGGGGCTTTGACAAGAGAACCTCAGAGATCCCTTCCAGCCTCAACTGTTCTATGAAACTGGCTGGCAGGCAGATTGGTTTCTATCTTATTTCTAATTCTTTCATAAAAATAGTGAATGAAATCCTGTAACAAGTACCTCTAGCATCACACCAACTTTCTCCAAGATTGCTGGGTTATCCTCACCCAACAGGCAGAGTTTTGCCTACAGCAATAACATCCAGGTACCCGTGCCACAGGTTCTCTCCTTTGCTAATTTCAGTTTTCATTGCTAAAATAATTCAGCCCCTCCCCACATTCCTATGGCCTGCTTGCCCAATTCCACCAGGTTCATGCTCTTCTCACGAACAAACCTAGAGGGAATGGCCTCAAGCTCCACCAGGGGAAATTTAGGCTAGACATCAGGAAAAATTTTTCACAGAAAGGGTCATTGGGCCCTATTCATGCATAGAATCACAGAATCATAGAACAACCAGGTTGGAACAGACCCACTGGATCATCGAGTCCAACCATTCCTATCAAACACTAAACAATGCCCCTTAGCACCTCGTCTACCCATGCCTTAAACACCTCCAGGGAAGGTGAATCAACCACCTCCCTGGGCAGCCTATTCCAATGCCCAATGGCCACCTGGGCACACTGCTGCCTCATGTTCAGTCGGCTGTTGACCAACACCCCCATGTCCTTTTCCTCCAGGCAGCTTTCTAGACAGACTTCTCCTAGTCTGTAGCTCTGCACAGGGTTGTTGTGCCCCAAGTTCAGAATCCAGCATTTGGCCGTGTTAAACCTCATGCCACTGGACTCAGCCCAGTGGTCCAGCCTGTTCAGATCTCTTTGGAAAGGGATCTGGTGGGTCTCTTCCAACCTGATTATTCTATGATTCTATGAGTCTATGAAATATCTGAGAGTCAAGCAAGCATACACTCCTAACCAGTTGCTAACAAAGGTACCCAGGAACATCTTTCTAGATAACGCAGCCTGACTACTCAACCATCTGTCTAACCAGACCATTTTGGAGGTCTTTTCACACTGTTGACATCAACCCAGTAACCAACTGCCTTAAGCACCCAGAGTCCCTGGAAATTAGTCTATTTTTTTCCCCATATTTTCCTGCTGAAACCTTCTCACATAGACCTTTTGTTTTACCAACACAGCTCACACATTCCAAAACCTTGAGCAGAAACTGCCAGAGCATTAAATGCAATGCTTTTTTTTTATTTGAAATTATTTCAAGAGAAGCTCTGTCACCTCAGCAGTTGACCACTTCTCTTAAGCCCAAGGGGACGTAATACACACTTCCCCAAAGCATCTAGGAGTAAGCCTTCATTTAACCCCATACTTTTATAAGAAGGGGGACACATCAGGTGGCCTTGAGGGCAGTGATAGGCTTCCAGGGACTCTATTTGAGTCTGGGCAGGATGGAGACTCTGTCTTTCCTTGAGCTGTGGGTTATACCTGTTTCTATTGTTGGTTTCTTTTTCCAAATTGTTGTGGGTTTTCCTGAGCTGGTCTTGGAACTGACTTTTTACTACTATTCAGTGGGAAACTGCTGAAGCCTGTGTTCTGTCCTCTGCCTACCCTGCTCAAGGGCTGTGCCTTTTTGGTGAGATCCTTTGTGTCATGGTCATCCCTAGTTCTGAGCTTGTTCATGGAGCAGTTTTGCTCTTACCACTACCTGATGAATCCTATTGTCTTTCTATACACTTTCACCCATTTATTTATACATCTGGTTTATGCGTGAGGTTGTAAGTACAGAGGTTTTCTGAGAGTTCATCTCATATATAACAGAGAGACAGAAGTGAGTTTTAGAAGACAGGCTTTCCGCATGTGAGTTAGTCCACAGTAGGGCAGCCTGGATGTGAGGCAAGTTCCCTGGTAGCCTTCTCTCCCAAACCCATCAGTTCATGTACCCTGAGCACAAGGCTTGCATGGTCAGCTTCCACCCTACATGCGCTGGGTGGAGTTGTAGAGAGGTACTACTGCACCCCTTAGGTGTAGCTGCTGTCGGGGTTCTTTGTGGCCTGTGCTCAAAGAGGATTCTCTGAAAGGTCTATTCCCTAGACATCAGCACAATACTGTTTCCTCCTCCGTGCAAATCCACGATTTACACATCTGTGGCAGAGGCGAAGGCCAGACATAGGTCATTGCTTTTTCACATAACACAAGGAAGATGTGAAGTTCACATCTGGAAAGGCAGGGAATGAAATGTTAGGTGCAAACTGCATATACCATGAGATATTCGACTTGGCTAGCAGCGGAGCTGTGGAAGGCTGCAAATAAGAACATAAATATTCTGTGCATGGGGCAGGAACTGGATTATTGTTTGATCATAACACGTATTCCTGGAAGATGTCAGTCAAAGGAAACATTACAAAGTTGTTTTTCATATTACTTTAATTGGAACATATTGAGATGTGGAGCTGCTTGCTCTCACCCGTGAAGAACAAAGATTTAAGAAGACAAAGAGGGGAGACTTAAAAGGTGGGAGAAGGATAAGAATGTAAAAACTGAGCTTACATCAATATTTTAAAGTATGGAAAAAGGTAGTAAAGCAAGTGCTAGTTTTCTTCATTACATTCCTGGTGGTTTATGACTGTTAAGTTTCAGTTAATTAACATACCTAAGCAAAGATGTAATGTAAATACATTGTTAGTATTTTAAGTAACACGTAGAAATTATAAACAAGGAGGTTGTTAATATTTGTGTAACTAAGTTCATTTTACCTGAAAAATTTACATATTTATAATGACATTGTACTCTGAAATCAGTGAATTCTCACATATCTACCAACCAGCTCGGAGTGACATGAAAAAATTGGTTTTCTGGCCCTAGCAATCTGGAACACCAAATTTCTTAGGTAATGTCACTGCCAGCATTTTTAATACTCTTTACCCCACAATAATTGATTTCAACTCTAGCTTGACCTAATAGCACAATTGCAAATGCTAGACTGGATATTCCAAGCATTTTTTCTTTCAGGACTCAAATACTTGTGGTTTTTCTTCAGAATGTCCTGGAACAAACATTTGTGGCATGTCTAGACCAGCACTTAACATTGAATTCAGTTAACTCAAGTTAATTGGTAATCAATTAACTGGAAGTAAAATAGGACCAAAACCTCTGTTCTAGGCATATTGCAATCCATCAGGCAACAGAAAAATTCCTGCAGCCTGACACTGTGTGATCCTCATCCTTTCTATGTAAGCATAAGGTTCACTGAAAATCACTAGCATTTGAAAGCTGGTAGCAAAGATGTTATTTGTATAACAGTCCAGCATCTGTCTGTGAGCGTAAAGTGTCTCTGAGGAGTAACCAGCTATAACGATTTCCAGGGTATAAGAACAAACTTATTGTATGACTGGTCTGCAACTGGTCAGAAGAAATAATGTGGTGTATGCAGGGGCAGAAACCTGCACACGAATGCATTGTGTCAAAGCTGGTTCATGATGCTGGTGGTTAATTTTGGCATCCTGTGGTTCACCAGCAGCATGACACAAAGCATCTGGAGCACTTAGCAGTCATGGGGTGGCATTGCCAGCTGTCAGGTGATTGCTGTTGGGGGCCAGCTAGTCATAAACAAGGTTCAAAGATCTCACTGGAAATAGCTCTCAGTACTAGCACCAGAAGTGTTTCTTTAATCAGGACTGGCTAAAAGTGTTCTCCAGAACTCGTGGTCTCTGATCATGTCCCCTGAGTGGAGCAGCACATTGATTACTGCATCTGCATTGATTACTGCAACAACTTTTGTAATATCACATTCTTCCCCAGTGTTCTGTCACACGTTCCTCAACGGGTCCTCTGGTGGCAGAAAACAAGTATCATTTGTTCAATTGAGAAGTAATTGTACTTCAGCAGTATTTTTGTTTATGCTTACCAAGGATGCTGAGAACCTAGATCTTTGCTTTCTCTTTTACTCTGAAAATGAGGCAAACTAATCCTGTTGACAAGATTCTGCCTCATGATCTTGTGGAAATTGCTAATGCAAGGGCTGTGTTCACATAAACAGTAGCAGTATTGCTTACATAAGGCACACAGAAAAATACACAAATGTAACATCTCTGCAGGTCTAGCAATAGAAAAGGGTTTCTTTCAAGACTGAAGTGGTCAATTCAGCAGAATAAGTGGAATAACTACACTGGTGTGAGTCCCCTCAATAATCCTACAGTTGCATACACAGATCTGTTTACTTATGCTGCTGCAGTGATCTTGTTTATAAAACCTTTAGTCATATCCAAGCATCCCTGTGCATAATAACTACATCTTTAACGTTTAGAGATTACCTGGTTTATTTTAATCACTAAAATCCGTTCTGCAATCACTATGGCAGGTTCCCAGAACAAATGAATGTTTACAAGGAGAAACAGAGAAGAGTCCAATATTGGAGAACCAATACTAGTTTCCACTGGTAGAGTGTACTCATAGTACATAGTTTGAGCTATATACTGCAGTTAGATTTTTGTCTTTTCATAGCCTAAATGTGATACAACCACTAAAGTAAGTGGTACAGATCAGTTTCCATTAGCTCTTTAGTGGTTAGCTTCAGCTGGGCATCAGTTTAATGGTAAGTGATAACACAGTGGTTCCTCACGCTTCAGATATTTGCCATATCTCATTATATTATTTTGCTAATGCATTCAGCTTTACCTTTCTCTCTGCGTAAGAGAGAGCTGTGTTGTCCTGACACTAATTTCCTGACCCACAAGATCATTGAACTGCTTTTCAAGTAACTCCTGGAGGTACAGTAGCAGTTTGCAATAGCCAAGGTTGTCAAGCCTGAGGTTAAGCTCAGAGGACTATATTTAGGCACTTCAACAGGTGGCCTGATGTACAAAAGTGCTGAGCCTGCAAGCTCCTGCTCAGCTACTTAAATACTGAAATCCATAGACCAGCTGAGAGAGACATGCATTAAGTGTCTGAATATGTTCACAGGAACATAGTACTGAGTCTTTTTAATTTTCCTACTGTGTGTTTTGAGTTTGAAATGGTTTTATCTAGGTAATCATTATTATCTTCATTATTGTAGAAAAGCTGATCTCTCATATCCTCCACCATTTCTTCTTTTCTCGCAGAATTGTTGAGTCAGTTCAGTGGTCAGATCCCACTGTTAATACCCCAGGGACACTAGCTGATTTCATCTTTCCTTTAGATAATAAACAAGTTATAAAATGCAGGGTTTATTTCTTATCAGTTAGTGTTTCATGGTCAAAAGATAAATAATACCTTGGTTTCCTTTGTGCAAAATAATTTCTACCCTGTAGGGATCATAGCTTTATTTCCCTCACGGGTTTGGAAGTCCGGACATCCATTACTGCTCATAGTGGGATGAACACAAGTCTCTGGAAGAATCATAGAACCATAGAATCACCAGCTTGGAAGAGACCCACTGGATCATCTCTCTCCAACCACACAAATGTTGAAGGTCAGAAAAATAATCTTTATATTTTCAAAAGCTTCATATGAGATATTACAAGAGACTCCAATTAAGTTACTGTTGACACTGACACGCCTGACCATATTTCCATGTGGCCAAAACGATACATTTTAATGACACAAAATTTCTTTTTAAAAGAATCTAGCTGAATTTCTGAGTTCCTGAATGAAGCTGAATTTAGGCTGTTATTGTTTTCCTCAATATTTTATATATAAAAATATTTCCTGAAACATAATACAGTTGCTGTTAGTTTAGTGATCTTCTGGCATGTGTCAATTTAAGCTCTTATACCATGCAGGCAGTTCGTAAATCCTAGACAAAAGCTAAATACCACGTTGTCCAAAGTTCTTAGATGTGGCCATCACTTGGATCAGAAACTCCCGTGTTTGATGTATAGGCAGATCTAAATGGGGACCAATCCAGTGCAAAACAATGCTGCCCAGATTCTGAAATCATATGAACAATAGACTTTGCCTGTAGCAAATAATTAAACAAATGAGCCTAATGTTCCCTGTCTGTGTTGATTTTGGCTTATTAATTGTGTGTGTGATCCCATGACCCATATTCCACTGCAGAGAGCAGCCCCCTCACTGGCCCTATAGGGCTACCTCCCCAGGAATGGGCTTCCTCCCCCTTTGTTCCTCACCACTGAACAAACACACCATTTCTAGTGTATTTAGTTTAACACCCCTATATAAGCAGGCTCAGGAATTAGACCTTCTGTTTATAAGACTGGGTTTAAAACAACTTTGTTTTCTCTGCTTAATCCAGATTAATAAGAGATTTGCATTTTGTGTCATTCTTCATTAGCATTAAAGCCCATTAGGATGTATTGCTTGCTATGTGATTGCGCAGATATTACAACAATACTCCTTGATTATGAGCTCAGATATAAGGACTTGCTTTCTAATTAAGTGCAGTGGATCCTCTAATTGTTTTAATATGATGCTTCTACTTTGTTATACATTTAAATTCTGTTGACAGATTGGCTTTTTGTCCTCAGAGTTATCAGCTACATTTAACGTTGCTTTACTATTAGAAACAGGATACAGGGCGAGAATAATAATTTATCAGTCATAAATCATAGCTGCATGTTTCAAAGAAAAGTATTATATCCATAAAATGATACTACTATTTATATTGCATCACTTTTACATGAATGCTTAGAATCTTCTTGGTTTTCTTGAGCTTTGTGAAAAGATAACTCCGTAGGTTTTCACAAGCTATTGTTTTTTTCTTTAGGAGTTGAACTGTGCTGTCATGGAATCTGAGTGCAGATCTCCTCCAAACATGGAACTGAGATTGTGCCCTAAGTAAGGAAAGCAAACCTATTACCTTTTTAACACTACAAAATCATATTTGAGGGTTGGGGTTTTTCTGTTTTTTGAATAAGTTCAGTCATGTCAAGGAAAGTATTCCAAACCGGTATTGACTGCTAAAACCCCCAAGATGCACTATTTATTAACCTGCATGCAACAGAACAAGACTGGTTCATGTTGCAGGTATGAAAGCTACTCTCATCACTGACAAGAAAACAAACTGTATAATTAAGAGTTCATGTATTTTCCCCCCACAGACTTTTGCAATACTAGCCCTTCATGGATTTTGACTGCTGCTTTCCGTTTTGGTACATAACCAGTTCGAGTTAAGATGAGGAAAGAAAAATGGGAAGGATGTCTGTGATAGCTCAAGGCATTTTTTTAATCAAAGAAAATCACTATTAAGTAAATTCCCCAATTCAGCCTAGTTCAAAGAACTAAAAAGGACCGTCATGGATCCTGCAGTTCCAGCTGCTGAATGTCAGGCAGTCCATGATCAATCATTTGGCCAACCCAGTACTTTCCCCCAGCACAACATACTAATTCATATTAAATCTGTACATTGTGCAAGTGTCATATTTCATCATCTGGGTAAGTCTGGGGATGCACCGACTGCAGCAGCATATGGCACTGTTAGTATGGATTTTTCAGTAATCTTTACAGCTAACACAGTGCTGAAAATGAGCAGTTTCGTGCTGTTTCATGACTAAGCCCATCAGGTTAATTTGCTGGAATCAGGACTCTCCCCTTCTTTATCTAGATCCCACGTCATTGCCAGCTCCATATCGTTCTCTCTAACACGAAAGCTATCTGTGATGCTCCTCAGCCATCTGTGCTTCATCCATGGTCTTACAAGTGACTTATTCTAGCTGAAGCCTCATTAACTTTCAATACCCACAGTCGAACATGCACTTACTTGGAGGCTCGAAAGGAGAAGTAGGGCAAGGTCATTTTCTGAATCTTGATTATGTGGTTTAGCAGGGGCTGCTCAAGTTTGTTTAAACGCAGTGGCCCTGAGCAAAAATTCCCTTCTACTCGTTATCTCAGCAGAGATCTACAAGTTATTTGCACTGTTCAGCAGTTAAGGGAGGGGAAAAAAAAAAATCAAACCTAAAGAAATCACACCTGAAAGCTTTTCATACAGATAACACTGAGAAGTGCATTTCCACAGTGAAGGAATAGCAAGCAGAGGGCAGCATGCTGATACAAATGAGTTTCCAACCCAAAGATATTTTCAATACTAATAACATATTTTGTAAAATTAATGTTCAATGAGAAGATAAGAAAATGCCATCCTAAATTAGATGTGTTGGTCTCTGCCTCTTGCCTCAGACACCAGTAGGTTGCTGGACTAGCCAAGCAGAATAACACGTTGTGGGTTTGCTTTTGGGGTGCTTTCAGAAAGTAGAAAGGAGGAAATAGTGCCACATTAAGCATACATTTTAATGCCTTCTGACTTAATGGTTCAAGTGATAAGCTGGACATGCTGATGTCCAGAGGAGTTTTAGGAACAGCACAAACTAAGCAAACAGTTCCTGCGAAAGGCTTATTACTCTTGCTTAAAAATGCTGTGACTGTACAATAAAAAAAAGATGTTAGTTTCTTCTGTGCATACAAAGCACTCACATGAGTAACATTTTGATATCACTCTTCCTTGTTAGGAAGTGAAATTCAGCATCACCAGTCTTATAAATACCGACCCTGGGTTTCTCTCAGAGCACGTGTAGTTTAGCAGGCTAAAAGCTTTCTCACGTGAATAGAACAGTTCCAAGTTTTAGGCCAGAAGCATATCCAAACTTTTCTAGTATTGAGTCTCTGCCCAAGCTGAGAAGGGAGATGTGCCACCCTCTGCCCAAGCTGAGAAGGGAGATGTGCCACCCTCTGCCCCAAGTGAGGGCTGCAGAGTGAAGAAGCTGTTGGAGAAAAGCCTGTTTGTTATGACCATTTGGCACTGCCAGCACCTCTAACAGAATTTGTGGAGTCATGTGGCAGTTTTCTCTCTTTACCTAATACAGTTCAAGGAGACAGACCAGCATCTCTCTGCTGTCTTGTTGGGTTTTTCTTTACCACTTAACAGAAATCCAAAGGACTGAATCGAAAAGTAAAATCAAAAGGCAAACTCCTTAGCTGACTGGTGTCAAGCAGCACAGGTCCAGGGACCAGGTCTGTAAGCTTTAACCAGCAGAACAGGTTTCTATCCATCCAGGACGCACAGACATGCCTTCATGTTTTTTAAGGAAAGAAAAATGGGCATTTTTTGAGTGGCAAGCCACAAATTCAGGCTACAACCCAAATAGAAAACATTTTAAATTAATAAACCGGAAAACAGCTTGCTGGCCTAAAGGCAACAGGATTCTTGTCCCATTCAAGCTCCAAGCAGGAGGTTTTAAAAAGGAATTGTAATAAGGAACTATTTTTCAAGTCTTCAAAAAGTGAGTGTTCAAAATGGCCATGTGCAGCCTGAGATATTTAATTGTTCCCATAAACATGGGATATTCATGAGTTCTCTCTTTGCATGTGTATACAAATATTTATGATCAAATTTACGTGCACATTGATGTACAAAATAGAGATGAGGTAAGACCATTTTTTTCTGACAAATTATGCAGAAAACTTAAAATATGTGATGTATATCTGCTATACATTGGAGGAAGATGTACTCATCTTGTACCCTTTCTTATTAGGTTCTGTAGTAAATGTGCTCAGTCCAGTAAAAAACCAAACCAAAACAATATTTTACTGTGAAGAGGTAGATGAAACTCCTGCTCTACGTACACCAGAGGCTGTAAAGACAAAAAATTAATAAATAAAAATATTTAGATCCATAAAGAATGGGATGAAAACTAATAAAGAAAATATTACAATGGCTTTATGGAGATAGATCCTTTTTACTCTTAAAATGCTCTATCCAATTGTAATTGTTCCACTCCCCAAAAATATATACCAAATATGCAGTATATCCAGAGATGGACTAAGAAATAGCAGAGGAATGTAAAACTTATATTCAAAGAGAGGAAGAAAGTAGTAGATCCATTTATTTTACAAAGTGAATAAAAATGAAGATGATAGAATTATTTTTTAAAATGGATGCTGCAAACAGGGAAAAGATTAATATCTGTGTATTTGTCTAATAATGCAAGCATTTAAGAAAATTGAAAAGAAGGGAAATCCAAAATGATGAAGCGGAAAGGTTAAAAAAAACCCTCTATATTTAGCCTGTGGAATTCATTGCCATGAGACCTTGGTGAGGCCAAGTATATGCTGGCATTCAAGAAAGGAGGGAATGTTAACACTAATAAGAACATATGAACTTAGGAAATTTTATTAGAGAAGAATATTTAGAACTAAAAGTGTTGAGTATAAAAAAAAATCTGCTAAATAATATTTATCATTAAAATGGTATGTACAAATTATCTTGCAATTTCTTATAGAATCATGGAATGGTTGGAAGGGACATTAAAGCCCGTCCAGTTCCATGTCCATGGCAGGGACACCTCCCATCTGACCAGGCTGCCCAAGGACCCATCCAACCTGCCCTTGAACACTTCCGAGGATGGGGCATCCACAACTTTCCTGGGCAACCTGTGCCAGTGCCTCATCATGCTCACTGTGAATTATTTTTTCCTAATGTCTAATCTAAATCTTTCCCCCTTCCAACTTAAAGCCATTGCCCTTTGTTCAGCTGACTGAACATGAGCCAGCAGAGTGCCAGGTGGCCAGTGGCATCCTGGCTTGTATCAGAAATGGTGTGACCAGCAGGTCCAGGGAGGTTATTCATCCTCTGTACTCGGTACAGGTGAGACTGCTCCTTGAATCCTGTGTTCAGTTCTGGGCCCCTCACCACAAGAAGGATGTTGAGGCTCTGGAATGAGTCCAGAGAAGAGCAACAAAGCTGGTAAAGGGGCTGGAGAACAGGCCTTATGAGGAGCGGCTGAGAGAGCTGGGGGTGTTTAGTCTGGAGAAGAGGAGGCTGAGAGGAGACCTCATTACTCTCTACAGCTACCTGAAAGGAGGTTGTAGAGAGGAGGGAGCTGGCCTTTTCTCCCAGGTGACAGGGAACAGGACAAAAGAGAATGGCCTCAAGCTGTTCCAGGGGAGGTTCAGGCTTGACATCACGAAAAAATTTTTTGTGGAGAGGGTCATTGGGCACTGGAACAGGCTGCCCAGGGAGGTGGTTGATTCACCTTCCCTGGAGGTGTTTAAGACACAGGTGGACAAGGTGCTAAGGGACATGGTTTAGTGTTTGATAGGAATGGTTGGACTAGGTGATCCTGTGGGTCTTTTCCAACCTAGTGATTCTGTGATTCTGACTTATCAATACATGCTCTTGTTAAAAGACCCCCCCCCCCCAGCTTTCTTGGAGGTCCCCTTCAGGTACTGGAAGCCTTCTCTTCTTTCTCCCCAGAGCCTTCTTTTCTTCAAGCTGAACAACCCTAATTCTCTCAGTCTGTCCTGATAGCAGAGGTGTTCCATGGATTCTCTTGCTTTTCACCCTGGAATAGATGATATTGATTATGAAGACTGATATTCTCTTGATTTAACTGTTCCCAGAAATTTGTTTATGATCTTGTGTTTCAAAATTAGTCACAAGTAATTTTGCATTGTGGATGTTTATATCAGCATAGAACCCTTTAAATCAAAATAAATAATGCTGCATTATCTACAGTCACTTTGCATGTTTATAAAACTTGATACAAACACTCCCCTGTGTTTTCTTCCAATCAAAATATTTACTCATGGTCCAAGCTTGGAATACACTTGTTGGATGTATACACATTGACCTAGGAAAACACATTTTAAGTAGTATCTTAATTGGTAAGGTAACTAACATAGGATGCAGAAGTCCAACCATCAAGACAAGTTTGAAGTGCCACAGAACATCATTTTGTTGACAATATGACTGATAAACTGTCAAGAACACATTTGAGCATTTGTAGTCTTTTCCCATAAACACTTTTCCCTTGAGACATGTTTATTTTAACCTTCCTATTTTGTAGATCAATTAACATCAAATAAGCATCCACAAAGGAAAGTGAAAACTAATTTTTTTCTCCTCCAAAGCTTAGTTTATACAAGTCATCAAGGCAAAAACTCTATTATACAATATAAAGTGATGTAATAACAATTACTTAATCAGTGGGTTAATGTTGATGGTAGGATACAAATTAAAGCAAATTTCAGACACGCAGATTTCAAACCGAAGTGTGCTGTTTCCCTCAAGGAAAGACTGCTCTTACTTATATTAGAAAACAATTTAAAAAATGAAAACTTGATAGTTTTTCAGAAGTTCTCAATTATGGTCAGCTGCCAGCAAACAGCCACCACATTCCCGGCTGCTGTCTTGTGTCACTCGCTTGTATCACTGTCAGCTGTGCTTTTAACATGTAGTGTTCTTAGAGGTCTCAAATATGGTTGTAGGCAGCTTGGACTTGGACAGCCCACAGCAGAGGTTACTTTTGACTTCATTTTCTCTCATAACACTCCATCCATAAAATGAGGGTAAAATGACTTCCTCCCTGCAGAAGAACACTGTGAAAATAAATTTATAAACAGTTGTGAAGCATTCATCTGTCATGGCACTGTGCACTTGAGGAAATCTCTTGAGGAAATTAGTTCTGTCATCAGAACAGGGTTTAAGCAGCGTGCAATGGACAAGGCAGGAAGAGTCCTGGAGCATTAAACAGTGAAGGTGAAACAAAATATCTCTGTTTATGAATAAAGCCTCCTTGCCTGTGTGCCAAAGGATGAAGGAGTCCTGCTAGAGACTGAAAGTGCATCGTGTAATCAAAGATTCTATTAAATGTCACTGTGCAATGTGCCCATCATAGAAACCTCACTTTTTTTGTCCTCTTGCTAGAGGCTACATCCTTCAGACCAGGCTGCCATTTGGGGAAGACTGCACAGAAAAAGAACTCTATAAAGATCACCATCAGAACATTTAATAAATTATTTCCTGGGACATTATGATCCATGGAAAAATAAAGGACATGTTTTTTATAGATTTGTGCAGGATCTTTGTGCATGTGGTGATTTTGGAATTGCGTACCTCAAACTGTAGTTAATACAATATTAACCAGATACAATAGGAGAACAATCTTCAGCAGCAATCTACTGAATTTGAATGTGTCGTTCCACCCTTAAAGATTGATTCCGACCACTGAAAATCTTCAGGGCAAATACAAGCCCCTACTTTCCAAAGAAAAAGCTTTCTGTTAATGTGGGCTTTATTATCCCCTGTGGAAAACGGGGTTTTTTTTGCGATTCAGTCACATGATACACAATTCAGTTCCCATTGCAACTGGTTAAAAAGAAAAAAATTCTGTGGGGAAAAGAAAACCAAACCACTCAAACATTAGAACTGTATCCTAGAGCTGCCAGCTCCTCAGTGTCCCCATCTGTGAGGTGAGAATAAGCAGGCAACATTTAATAGTACCAAAGCACTTTGAGATCCCTGGATGAAGGAGGCTGAAATCCATAGTATTATTCTTGGTCTTGTGACAGACTGGATCTCACATGCCATGATTTTGAGAAGTGTGTTATGTTATTTGTCGATGCTAACAATGACAATAAATCACTCTCCACACTTCACTAAGAGAATTAAGCATTATTTACAGATTATAATCCAGATAAGGAAGAAATACAGTTCCCATCACTACAGTAAAGGATCTGTCAGCACTTCCATTATCATACTTTATTCCAGTGGTTTGCAAGTCTGTTTTGATTATCATTACCAAAAAGCCTGCCATTTTTTCAGTTTTATTAATGTTAAAAGAACAAATCATGGAAGCTAAAATTGCTTTTGTTCTCCCATAACTAATATTGGCTTGAAGTTGAAAAATGAAATTTGGAAAGCAGTTCACTTTGTCCAAAAGAGAGAGAGAAAGAAGTTAAAGGACTCGCCACTTCACACACTTACACTGTAATCTCGTGATCATGCATCTAGATCTGTATGACATGATAATACATCAGAAAAAATAATATTCCCAATGGAGCTATTCCCATACCTCAGATACTTCGTATCATTTTTTAAAATGGCTTAAATATACGTTTACATTGTGCCTGGGTGGTCCTTAGGTTAAAGAACATGTTTTCTATAACTTTTCATTGAACGTCTATTTTTTATTCTTAATAAAAGGGAGGAAATTAAAGACAAAAAATGTTATTTTAACATTGAGGTTTCACCAATGATGACATTCAAATTTAAGCTTGACACACCATCTTAACTCATTCAACAATGTATTTTTAAGGATTGCCAATAATGGGATGAGTTAAGAAGAATAAATCAGCTCTAAATGAAAACTCCTAAGTTTTAATCCTTAAAAATATTTTGACGTGAAAGATTTCTCCCTTATGTTTTACCAAAAAGAACCTGGGAGCTTAAAATTGTGAACTTTACTTAATTACTGTAGGTTTTGACTTTTGGAAAGTGCTTGTGAGATGAACTTGGTTGTCAATGTATCTTGGTTGCCTGCCCCAGTGCCAGGGAAAGAACTAGTTTCTAGTTTCTGACATTACCTGAAGGACCACAGCCTGGACTGACCTGAAGATTCCCCAGAGCTCCTGAATGCTGATTTAATTCTGCATTGGCTGAGGAAAATGATCTTTCTCTCTTGAGAAGGCCTTACCTTCTGTGATGAGGAATGGAGTGAGACACATGCTGTTCTTGTCACCACTCTGATCATCTTTCCAGATGCAGTGCCCGTGGTGCCTTGTGCCATGTACCTCTGACAGGCTGTATCTGGCTGCTTATTTTTTATGTACTGTGTGTTAAGGTCTTTTATAATCCGTCTTGTTAATTTAAAAGGTTGTAGTGGGAGAGGCAAGGAGAGGCGAGGAGAGGAGAGGACAGGACAGGACACACTCCCCTGCTGGCTGCAAAGAAGAACATGGTATAGTGTTGCTGCAGGAGCAGAAACTGTTGACTGGAAGAGGGAACAAACTATACTAAGCCCTGGTTGAGGCTGACAGAAAGAGAGTGCAGATTCAGAGGTCTTCCAAAGAATATGTAAAAAAGTTGGAAAACCATTCAAATATGAAATTTAGACAGGTATCTCTCTCTGTACACACACACATATACTCATGCACACTGACCTTGTAATGTTACTCTGTTCATCCAGCAGATCTATGTTTTCTCTTTACATCTGTATTGATTCAATTAAAATTGAAATAAAATCCAGCTTCTGGAAATCAAAGGATGTTAACAATTAGGAAAAAGTATAGGTAAATGCACCTTAAAGCTCTTACTGACTCAGGACCCTTTCATGTTTGTATCACTCAAGTGATAGACATAGACTCTATAACAGATCTTGGCTTCTATGATTTATTGAAAACCACCTTCCAAGTATTAATACCTCTGGAATGCTACAAATGCCATATATTAATTCAGCAAAAGTCAGAATTAATCCAATGAATAGCAAGAACAGCAATCTTGTGCCACCTTGTAGTGATCATTGATTAGCAAAAAATGAACAAAAAATAATTTTAGAAAAATGGAAGTTTAATATAAATGGTAATTAAGAAAATTAAGTTTAACAACCCCCAAATATCATGTTTAAGCTTAAGTTAAATGGTGACAAAAACATACAACAAAAATAAGCAGATAGATACACAGTATACTGCTTTCTCTAGAAACTAAATTTTTGGTACTAAAGCAGATGCAAAATTACATTTATTTGTAAAACATCAGATTGCTTAGATTCACAATTCATGATCAGGATTTCACAATGCTAGTCCACCTTGAGAAGAATCACAACTGAGAGGTGGTTATTTGAAATGGGATGAGACAACCCATAGCCCGTTTCTCTTGTCCAAGCTGAGAGAAAAGTTAAAAAAGAAGTGGATAAAACGTCAGTGAATTATCTGAAATGGCAAGATAACCTCTGAGTTTTAAAACCCTTCTTGATTTGAGTAGTCTTCATGCTAGACACTCTTTTCTTAAAATCTGCATAACTGTTGGCAGAACACATTAGTCCCAAGAATAACAGAAGCAGAAGGACAGACCACGTGTGGACAGAAATCCCCTTTAGTCCCAGTGCTGACAAATACTCCCAAACCAGTAATCAAGTTGGGAGGAAACATTTGCTTCATGCAAACACTATGATCTAGAGGTCATGATTTCTTGCTTAAGACACATTTCCGTGATAAATTCCCTCTGTTTCTCACAGTGCTGAAGCTTTTGTTCCACAGACGTCTCTGCAAAGGAAGAAAGGACAGGCAAGTCATGAACCACCGCCGTGAAGCATGTTGCATCCTCTTGGGTAGATGCTCAGCCTGTAGGAATGCAGCCATTCTCCGAGGACCGTGATAACCTTCATTCTCTGTATTTCAACTGTAACTTAATTCATGGACCTCCTTCTACACTCCATGCCCCCAAGAGTGAAAACCGGGGCACATGCATCACTGTAGACACAGTGCAGATTCAACATAAATAGTGTAATGCTATGCTTTGCACCTTCCCAGGGTGCTCGGTACTTCAATCCTGTTTTTTCCAGAGAGAGAGAGAAAGAGAGAAAGAAAAAGAGAGAAAGAGAGAAAGAGAGAAAGAGAGAAAGAAAGAGAGAAAGAGAGAGAGAGAGAAAGAGAGAGAGAGAGAGAAAGAGAGAGAAAGAGAGAAAGAAAGAGAGAGAGAGAGAAAGAGAGAAAAGAGAGAGAGAGAGAAGAGAGAGAGAGAAAGAGAGAAAGAGAGAAAGAAAGAAAGAAAGAAAGAAAGAGAGAGAAAGAAAGAGAGAAAGAGAAAGAAAGAGAGAGAAAGAGAGAGAAAGAGAGACAAAGAGACGAAAGAGAGAAAGAAAGAGAAAGAGAGAGAGAGAAAGAGAGAGAGAGAAAGAGAGAGACAAAGAGAGAAAGAAAGAGAGAGAAAGAGAGAGAAAGAGAGAGAGAAAGAGAGAGAGAAAGAGAGAGAGAAAGAAAGGAAGGAAGAAAGAAAGGAAGGAAGAAAGGAAGGAAGAAAGGAAGGAAGAGAGGAAGAAAGGAAGAAAGGAAGAAAAAAGAAAGGAAGAAAGAAAGGAAGAGAGAAAGAGAGAAGAGAGGAAGAGAGAAAGAGAGGAAGAGAGGAAGAGAGGAAGGAAGAGAGGAAGGAAGAGAGAAGGAAGAGAGGAAGAAAGGAAGAAAAAAGAAAGGAAGAAAGAAAGGAAGAGAGAAAGAGAGCAAGAGAGGAAGAGAGAAAGAGAGGAAGAGAGGAAGAGAGGAAGGAAGAGAGGAAGGAAGAGAGGAAGAGAGGAAGGAAGGGAGGAAGGAAGAGAGGAAGGAAGGGAGGAAGGAAGAGAGAAAGGAAGAGAGGAAGAGAGGAAGGAAGGGAGGAAGAGAGGAAGGGAGGAAGAGAGGAAGGAAGGAAGGGAGGAAGAGAGGAAGGAAGAGAGGAAGGAAGAGAGGAAGGAAGGGAGGAAGGGAGGAAGGAAGGGAGGAAGGAAGAGAGGAAGGAAGGGAGGAAGGAAGAGAGAAAGGAAGGAAGGAAGGAAGGAAGGAAGGAAGGAAGGAAGGAAGGAAGGAAGGAAGGAAGGAAGGAAGGAAGGAAGGAAGGAAGGCAGGAAGGCAGGAAGGCAGACAAGGTGTGAAGCCACATAGCTCTTGAGATGTCAGGGCGAGGAGACTGCCTGGGCTGCACACTCCAGGAAGCCACATGAACCCTGGCGATTTACAACCCTAATGGCAAAGAGGGTTTTGTAGAAACACGGAGAAACCCACTCAAAGATCCTGGTCAAGTACCCAGGTTTCAGGTAAATTTTTTTTTTTAGGCAGGTATTATTTACAGCTTCCTTTCAGAATTCGATAAACATTGGACTAAAGATGTAGGGATCTTGGGATGTTTGTGGCAGCAAGACTGAGCTCAGTACAAGCTCACTTTACCATGCTTTGAAGGGCTGACGCTGCCTGCGCATCTCTCACGGTGGGGGCGATCCCTGCACCCCCATCTCCACTTGTTCCCCCCAAAATGCCTGTGGTAGTGCCAGTGCCGGTGGTGCCTACCCGGATGGGTGGCAGCCCCTATTCCACCCCAAGGCGAAGGCCGCTCGACTCTAAGAGGGGAAGGGCTGCAGAGGAAGTAATGCAAGAAGTAGTTGCTATTAAAAAAGTGGAATATCTTTGATTTAAGATGAAGAGGAGTTAAGTTTGGTGATGTGATTGGCCCTGCAGAGAAGGATGTGGGAGTGCCAGCAATGTGTGCTTGCAGCCCAGAAGGCCAAGTGTATCCTGGGCTGCATCAAAAGAAACATGGTCAGCAGGGCCAGAGGGTGATTCTACCCCTCTATTCCTCTCTTGTGAGGTATAAACTGGAGAGAGGAAGATGTAGACTAGACATAAGGAAGAATTTCTTCACTATGAGAGTGGCGAGGGACTGGCACAGGTTGCCCAGGGAAGCTGTGGCTGCCCCATCCCTGGAGATGTTCAAGGCCAGGTTGGATGGGACCTTGGGGCAGCCTGGTCTGGTGGGATGTCCCTGCTCATGGCAGGATGCCCCTGCTCATGGCAGGATGTCCCTGCTCATGGCAGGGGGGTTGGAACTGGATGATCTTAAGGCCCCTTCTAACGCAAACTATTCTATGATTCTAAGCTTCATCTAAGTAATTGTATTTTTTGAAAGCTAGACAGAATGTCTCTCTAATAGCATGTTTTCTTCAAAACAGTGTTTTTCCAGACGTCATTCATTCATTGAAGACGAAAACGTCTTGTGTGCAGTGTGATCTGTGCAGAGCAGATGTGTCTTCTGCTGTAATCACCTCTGTTGGCAGTCTGTCCCTGTCCCAAATGCAAGGTCAGGATGAGCTGGAGCCAAAGCTCCAAAGTAGCAAGAGTTCTGAATGTTGTGAAGTTCATAATAACATTAAAATTAGGTCTTGGGAAGTAATAAGATTTCTGGGAAAATTAATACCTATGCATGTGAGTGGGAAATACCTTCCATGGCCAAATCTTGTCTGGCTGCACACCTTGATGTCAATCGCTCCATTGCATTGCCCAGCCCTGACAGAGGATGCTTGCTTTCTACAACTCCAGAATGAGGCTTATTTGCCTGGATTTTCTGCACCAAGAGGGTGTCCCCAAACCCTCCCTCTGCCACAGCAGGGGAGGCTGGGGAGAAGGGAGAAGAAGGAAGAGGAGGAAGGGAGAAAGGAGAAGGAGGAGAGGGGGAAGGAGGAGGGGGGTAGGAGAATAAGGAGGAGAAGAAAAAGGAGGAGGGGAGAAGGAGGAGAGGGAGGAAGAGAAGAGGGAGGAGGGGGAGAAGGAGGAAGAGGTGGAGAAGGAGAAGAAGGAGGAGGGGGAGAAGGAGGAGGAGGGGGAGAAGGAGAAGAAGGAGGAGGAGGAGAAGGAGGAGAAGAAGGAGGGGAAGAAGGGGGAAGGAGGAGGGGTAGAAGGGGGAGAGGGAGGACAGGGAGGAGGAGAGGAGAAGAAGGAGAAGGAGGAGGAGAAGGAGGAGGAGGGGGAGAAGGAGGAGGAGGGGGAGAAGGGGGAAAGGAGAAGAAGGAGAAGGAGAAGAAGGAGGAGGGGAGGAGAAGAAGAAGGAGGAGAGGGAGGAGAAGAAGAAGGAGGAGAGGGAGGAGAATGAGAGGAAGGAGAGGGAGAAGGAGGAGAGGGAGAAGGGGAGGAGGAGGGGGGAGGAGGGGGAAAAGGAGGAGAGGGAGGAGGGAGAAAGGAGAAGGAGGAGAAGCAGGAGGAGGAGGGGGAGAAGCAGAAGAAGGGGGAGGAGGGAGAGAAGGAGAAGAAGCAGAAGAAGGAGGAGGAGGGAGAGAAGGAGGAGAGGGAGGAGAAAGAGAGGGAAAAGGAGAAGCAGGAGGAGCAGGAGGGGGAGGGGGAGGGGGAGAAGGAGAAGAGGGACAAGAAGGAGGAGAGCGGTGTTGCCAGCGGCCGCTGGGGGGCGCCGGCGGCCGCCGCAGTGTCGCTGCCGGCTGGGCATGGGGGGGTGGCCGCTGCTGCCGCTCTGCCCTCGCTCCGCGGCTCCGCTCTGAAGGGCGCACGCACTCGCGGGTCCCGCCGTGGTGGTGGCGGGCGTGGGGGAGGCAAAAAAGGAGCCATGAAGGAGCTGTGAAGGCTCGGTCGGCGCAAGGAGCGGGTCGGGGTTGGGGAGGGGGTGGGGGGGGGGGGGCCGGTTCTCCCGCGCGGCGGTGGATGGCCGCGCCATGGCCACGCTGGTGTGCCGGGTGCAGCTGCTGGATGACACCGACCCCTTCAACAGCACCAACTTCCCCGAGCCCACCCGGCCGCCCCTCTTCACCTTCCGCCAGGACATCCCGCTGGCCACGCAGCTGCCCGGCGTGCACCGCCTGCTCCGAGCCCCGCAGAAGGTACCCGGGGGGGATGAGATTCCGTGGGGAGAGGCTGCGGAGGAGATTGGAGTTTGGGGGGGGGGGGGAGGTTGTGCTTTCCAAACGCCTTCGAGGGCTGAATCGAGCCGCCAGGTATACCCAGGAGTAACGCGGGCAGGGTGGGTTCGATGCAGGAGGATTCGATGGGCTCCGGGCGAGCGGTACCGGTTGCCGGGAGGCAGCAGCTGCTGCCTCCCGGCAACCGGTACCGCTCGCCCGGAGCCTCAGGGTGTTGCTTGGCATCCCTGGTTCTGACCTTGAAGCCAGGCACCCGCTCCCCATCCTTCAATTTTCAGCATTCAAAGCAATGATAACCTCCTTCCGCGATTATCTTCTACCTGCACCCAAGTTCTGGGGGGGGCAAGAAACTTTCAAGAAAAAAAGGAAAAAAATGCCCACGTCGTTTTTTGTTTTTTTTTTTTTTTTCCTTCCAGAAGAAACCAAAGTAAAAGTTGTAAAACTTTTCTTCGCCCTCTGACAAAGGAGGAGGAGGAAAGTTTCTCGCTTAACATCACTTGTTGTGTTAGATCTTGCTCTTGGGAGCTTGCGGGAAGATGACAAAGGGCTGTGTGAGCCCTTAGGTTTAAGAATATTCATAGAATCATAGAATCACAGAATCATAGAATCACCAGGTTGGGAGAGACCCACCGGATCATCGAGTCCAACCGTTCCCATCGATCCCTAAACCATGCCCCTCAGAACCTCGTCCACCCCCATGAAAGTGTTTCAGAGAAAAGCTCTTGGAGCAGGCAGAAGTTTTGTGTTTGTAGAACCGTTTCTCGCATAATAGTTGCCAAGGATACAGCATCCAGTGAAGAGAGAGCTCTGCCTAACGCACAAAACCTTTGCAAGCTCTTGGTGTGCTGGGTCACTTCTGTTTTCATGTGCTCAGTCATCCCCAATTCAGAGACTGGTCCCATTGTTTTCTAAGGTTACTTTTTTTTTTTTTTTTTTTTTTTTTTGGAGTCAGAGCTAATTAAAAGACAGGCAGAATGGATTCTGGCACCTCATGAAGTAAATAGATAGTTTAAAATCTGGAAATAAAATTAATTCATTTTCAAAGGATTCCGCTGTCTTGTGTTTTGCTTTTACTTTGTTTTAAATGCTGTCTTGGCAGGTTTTTTAACTAATGCCATATTAACCTCACTCCCCTTAGTTTAGTGGCTTAGGAGCCACCCAAAATCCATGGCCACTTCTATACATTTAACTCCTGTCCTATCTTTCACGTGTAGTGTGCTTCTCAAGTTTAACTAATGTCTGGAAAGTGGAATTGCAGACTTTGGGTTGCTAGATGGCCTAAGTCTCTAGAGGTGCTGTAAACCCGGCTATGGGAAGAGAGCTGCTCTGCTAAAGGCCAGTCCTGGCCTGGGGACTCGTTAACCTGAGGTTCTGACTCCGGTGAACGTTTTGTTTCTACTGTTGTAATGATGTGGGCAGGCTCATTGAATTCTGCTTACATGGTTACAGTTAACTTTGTGTTGGCAGACCCAGCTACTGTTTCTAGACTGCCTTAATTAAGTCTCTTGGCCTTTTCTTAGCTTATACAATAAAGAAGAAAAAAAAAGTTCATTAGACTTGTTTGTTTACCTTTACTTACCTTTTACTAGCTATAGTGACAGCTTAGTTCTTTGTGTGTACTTGCACTCTCTGCGTTGGGCATTACATCTTTGTGTGTGTGATTTTTTTTTTTTTTTTTAAGAACCAATTGATTTGTGTCACTTTTAAAGGACAGGCTTTCCATTTTCGTCCTCAGAGATGGGGATATTCTTCCTGCAGCTTTTCCTCAAGACTGTATTCACCTGGTCTCCAGGATATGACTTCATTAGTTGACTGAGGATTTTGCTCCATTTCTCCCTGAGATCAGGACAGACTCTGATCTTGGAGGAATGCGGCTGTCAAAGCAGAGCAGAGGTTGAAATTCAGATGTCAGTTCACATTGACACATTTACTTTGAAAATTAGCTAATGGATTAATGGTTCATGTAGTATCTTAATGGTGACTAGAGCAAAATATCTTGAAACAGACATAGGAGTTTGTATCTCAAATGCATAGTAACACTGCTGTCTAAATTATTCCTGAAATCTTACAAACTGTTGCCTTTTTGCCAGTGAAATTGAATGGTCAATGCCAGTTTTCATTCATCAAGCTTTAGGTTATCATCTTTTGACTTGAATGAATATTCTTATTTTCCAAACAGAGGTGTGAACTTGCAGCCTTTGAATCTCCTTGTATGTCTCCTTCTAGATGATGTACTGAGAGAGTGAAGTGAATGGTGAAAATTCACCTCACTTCAATGGGTGAGAAATTTCGCCATTGCTGAGTTGAAATCTGTAGTAATAACAGGATTTTTGTAGTTAGTAAAATAAATGGTACATTGCAAGTTATTGTAAGTTAAATATTATAAACAATTGCTAAGAAAGTAATTTAAAACTTAAATGAAAAATACTTTGACGTTTTGACCTGTCATAGCATGCCATTAGTAGCACTTTTGTAAGTAACAAATGTTATAGTTTGACTGCAAAGTGCAACATTTTTTTATTCCAGTTCTTTGGAAGTACAACTCTTGATTTTGTATGTTTGGTTTACTACCTCTTCTCTTGAAATATACAAGTGTAGTTGAAGGATGAGCTTTACTGCTATGAATGCATCGTGTATCTGAATGAGGTGGAACACCAAAATCAGTTAATAGGAAAAACTGACAAGAAAGGTGTCTACAGTCCTTCTTTTGCTTGGAGTAAGTGCCTACTTGTAACTTGCTCCATCACTCTTTTTTTTTCCATGCTTCCCTCTGTGTACACACCTGTCCCTGCAGCCACATGTCTGGATGAAGCAGCTTGCTGTACCCTGGGTTGTGCTCATGCTCAACTCCATGTAGTGAGGCACTGATATCAGGAACACCTGCCCCATGGTTTCAGGTGCCTTGGTGCTAGTTGGTGACACACTTGCTGAATGCAATGAAGTCCCACAAACGGTAATTTTAGCCATACCTACAAATTCTTGCTGAGTAACTAAGCCACATGGCAGAGCTTTTGTGGGTTGCTTATATTGATCTGACTGCTCAAAGTGTCACTTTGGATTCAGCTTTTACTGAGGATTTTAGAACCCTCCTTCTGCCTGTTGTACGAAGAACTGGATCTAGTCCTGACTCTGAATTCAGATGTCCCTTTTGTCCATGTCTGTGAAGCTTGGGAAAATTCAGAACTGGATCTAAATTTGTGGATCAGGCCCAGTGCCAATGATGTGCCTTGAATCTAATTTGGTACTTTGGGTTTGTTGGTTTTGAATTGCTTTGAGTTACTTGATACTTATGACTTGCTGACACAGGGTCTTTCAAGAGAGTGGATATATATACATGGCCGATGTCAACTGGTATGCTTTTTTTAGAGATCATCTTCATTATAATTTATTCATGTAATTACAACATGCTGAGTATGTTGCCATATTCCACAGTACTGTTCAGCATTGGGGCAGCTCTGTAAGAAACAGAAGTTTACAGTAATATAGGAAATCACACTCCAATTTATCAAGAACTTAAATACTTTGTATAATAATGAAAAAAAAATCTCAGTACATATGGTGTGGTTATGGTAGGAAGGGGACACATAATGCTATAAATAAGTTGCTTTGACCTCCTGTTCCCTCTGAGAAAACTGAACACAATTTCTATGCTTAAATCTCTACCAAGAATTTGTAATTAGTACAGTGTCATTCAGAAAACAGTGGTAGAAGCAAATAAATCCAATGAGCACTAGCAGGACCTGGGAGTTTCATTCATAAAGAAACCATCCAGATTTCCATCTTCAGCTGCTACGGTTTAGCCCTAGATTAAAGGCAAGGCTGACTCTCAGGCATGGTGTGATGTAAACTGATAACCAAGGTCTGTTCCATCAGGTTGAGTCCTGGCATGGAGCTCAGCTCTGGCATTGAACTTAATGCCAGGCTATATCCTGGCATCAGCCTTGGGTTTTCTGAGAGCAGGAAACCTACCAACTGGCTTCTTTTCTCTGGGTTTCCATTACAAAATGCCGTGGTGCACAGAGTCTTAAGAAGAAGCAGAAGAAGAGAGGATGGTTTGGATCCTCATCCTGCTGGAGATACCAGTAACTAGGGCAGCTGTCCTCTGAAGAGAGCATTTTTAGATTGGTAATTGTTCTTTTCATGGAAGCTGAGGAACAGAAGATGGAAACTGGAATATCATCATTGTCCTGAGGAAAATGAACCCACAGGCAGGAAAAACTGGCTGATGTCTTCTACAAGTGTTACCACTGGGGACTGGGGAATTTTTCAGTTGAGGGCTAAGATGCCTAGCTCTTTCATATTCTCCCTTTGGGCAGTGGACAGCCTTTGTGAGAAGAGAGGATTTAACAAAATGGTAATTTCCAACAGATGTCCAAAGTGTTTTGGTTCTAGCCAGACATTTCTGGAGCTGATGAAGTGTCATGCTTTGTGAGATGGACCTGTAGTGGTCATGTGTGCTTGAATTTTCTAGGGAATTATTTGTAAGGGCAGAGGGGGTAAGATACAGCTCTGTCTTCTGACTTGAAAGCACAAGTTACATTAGAGTCCGCACCTCAAATCCTGTGTTCAGTTCTGGGCCCCTCACCACAAGAAGGATGTTGAGGCTCTGGAGTGAGTCCAGAGAAGAGCAACAAAGCTGGTGAAGGGTCTGGAGAACAGGCCCTATGAGGAACGGCTGAGAGAGCTGGGGGTGTTTAGCTTGGAGAAGAGGAGGCTGAGAGGAGACCTCACTACTCTCTACCTGAAAGGAGGTTGTAGAGAGGAGGGAGCTGGCCTCTTCTTCCAAGGGACAGGGGACAGGACAAGAGGGAATGGCCTTGAGCTCTGCCAGAGGAGGTTCAGGCTCAACATAAGGAAAAAATTCTTCACTGAAAGGGTCATTAGGCAATGGAATGGGGTACCCAGGGAGGTGGTTGACTCGCCTTCCCTAGAGGTGTTTAAAGTGCAGGTGGATGAGGTGCTTAGGGGCATGGTTTAGAGACTGGTGGGAATGGTTGGACTCAGTGATCCGGTGGGTCTCTTCCAACCTCGTGATTCTATGATTCTAGAGTCCTCCAGGGGAGTATAAACACCCATACAAAATCATAGCTGTTAAAAGCTGCCCAGATTCTGGTAGCTTATTGTCTTCTGTCCAGTGGGCCTGCAAAGGCCCAGAGATACTTGTACAGCTGATAGAAAGTAACTGTCAAATGCTGGGCTTAATTTTTTAAGGTAAGAGGTCTTTGAAGTTCTTCAAGTTTCTTCTGACAAGTTATAATTTGGGCAAGTCGCAGTTCAGTTGTTTGATTTAGGCTTAAAAGCTGTAATGTACAAGCAGTGGAGCAGGCCTGTTCTGGAGATCTAACTCCTGAATTTGACATTCTTGTCTTGCAAGTCTCTTGATTTGGCTGCTCATGGCGCAAGAGTCTTTGTAGCACTTAGCGTCAGGAATGATGGAAGTGAGCATGATGGCAGCAGGTAGTTCTCAGGGTACTATTCAATTTTGAAATTGCAGCTGGGACAGTTGCAGGGTCTGGAAAATCACATTACTGTGCATTTACTGGAGGTTTGTAATCTAAGAAAGGTTTGTAACCTAACAAAGGAAGTGAACAGGAAGAAGTTAGACCTTGTTTCCAACTCTTGTACTTGCAGCTACAAACTGTGTTGTTTTCTTCTGAAATCAGTTGTAGATACCTCCTTTCTTCCAAACTTTTCCAACTGCTGTATGAAGACTTCCAATGGCTTCAGTTAGCAAGAGACTAAGACGATTTCAGTTTGCATCTGCATTGGTGGAGGAATGGTCAGAGGAAACTGCGGGATCTAGTATGTTGCAGTCTCCTCTCATCTCATGTTGTCCCCAATACGAACAAAAGCTCTAAAAACTTTCAGGAAAAGTTTTCTCTTTCCTGTTCTTGCACAGCTGTCCTACCCCACAAATAATTGAGGCCTAAGTGAGAGCCCCTTTTCTTTCCATCTGATCTCACTCACTGCGCCATAAGGGTGAGTATCATAACCCTCGTGCAACTGTGTGCAAGGCAGTCAGGCTGCAAGTTGATCATCCATCACATTATCACCTATGACAATGCTACTTGGTTTTACAGTCTACTTCTCTGATGGGAATTCAGCCAGGACAGGTTGATACCTTTGCGCTTTCAAAAAGTACCATGTTTTTTTTTGGCGACCCTGATTGGTCTGGGGCTATACCCCTTTTTTGGTAAGTAATACTTCAGTAGACTGTGCCCATGTGCTAGGATATTACTTCATTACTGGCTCAGAGGAAAGACTGCCAGCTACTACACCTCTGTCATCACTTTCCACACCACCTGGATTGCATTATATTAATATTAACTTTATATTGTACTACAGTTATTAATAAGACAGCAAGGAATGTTGTTACATATTTTTAGCAGAGGAACAAGTTAGGACAAAAGTAGCAGTGAGATCTCCAGTAGGCCCAGCCACCTAGAAACATCTGCAACCATCTGTCATATGAAACTACTGAAGTAAAGGTGAGTGAGACTTGAAAGTTCATTTTCCACATGTCATCAGCTTAACACGTATATATTAAAAAAAATGCATTGCAGTTTGCAATTCCAAACACTTAAACCAAAATAGAATCTGTTGTTCCCAGCATTTAAAGAATACTTAAAAAAAAAAGGCTTAGTCCTTTTGTTTTACTTTGAGTATGACTGCACGACTTGAGTAGTCATACTTCTAAACTGAAAACTTCTATCTGTTTTGTGAGTAGGATATTTATGTGAGGTAAAGTCCTTAAAAATTGCTAATTTTGATCCCAGATGCCTAGTCACTATTGGTAAACAAGGGCAATGCATTATGCTAGGTTAGTCATCCAGAGGTCATATGCAAGGTAAAAAGCATATCCTGTCTGTTTTCTTACTCCGTTCCTACAAGGCTATTTTACAGCAAGATTTGCAAGGAAAGAGTGTAACAGCAGGACTTGCAATGAGGACACCAACACAAATCTTGTTTGTGCTAGGAAAATGCCAGAAGGGTACTTGTTTCTGGTTTTTGTCAGAAATGGGATTTCTGAATTTTCTCCAAAGCACCAGTGGTGACCCTGTTCTAGCTGCGGGACAGACATAAAGAGACTTCTAGTACTTGGAAACACTTGGCGTTTTATGGGAAGTGAAGAAATTGAAAGAGCTACATATCTACCCTCTGTTTATTACAACACTACAGCAGCTGTCCCTGGAGAATGACCTTTGGCTTGATGCACAAAAGGATTCGTTTCCCCCCCCGCATCTCTAGAACTGTGAGGTAGCTACATTGCAAAAATCTGAAGTCCTCTGACCTCTTTATGGGAGGTGTTGGTATCTCTGATGGAGGAGGCTCTCCCAGGTGCACGAGGCAGAAAATGAAGGAGACTTGTTGAGCTTTATTCTTTGCACCTGAGAGGTGTAGCAATCCTGCAGAGCTTGAGCAATTGAAGGTGATGTACCACTAGAAAAGAAGAGGGAACAAACAACAAGGGGGAGAAAGGAAGTGGTGCTGTTAGCTGTGACCCTTGGGAGAAAGGGGAGATTACTGAAACTGTGAGGTTCATCTGGACCTCTGTGGCTGACCACTGATTATCAAAAGTAAGTGAATTTGTGATGTTTTCTTTATATTTTGGGGTGGGTGGGTGTGTGTGTGTTTTAAAAACAAACTTGATTGCTTAGAAAAGGATGCAAATACTGAGAAGGCTAGTTGTGATGAATGCCAAGGAAAGGAATGCCAAGGATCATTGATATCTGGTTATGAAAGGATTTTGATCCTAAGAGTAGTGCTTTTTGAATTTCAGAAGTTTCCTTCATTAGCAGATTTTGTCTAATTCCTTCCTTTGGATTTATTCATAGGAAACTGTAATGTGATTTGAAAATGTACATTTTTTAAAAAAACTGTGTGCCTGAGGAAGTAAGGGTACTGCTAGGACAAATCGCACTATTTGTGTTTTTCAAATGCTATATGTGTTTCTTCCTTTTTTCCATTATTCTTTCTTTGAAATACTTGGTATCATGCTACCAGTTGAGTTGAGCTTCTCTTTCAACTGCAGAAGGCCCAGAACTCTCCAGCAACCACAAGTATGGCATGCAGGCTTTACTCACAGGTGGAAAAGCAGGGTTTAAGTAAAACATGACATTTTCTTTCAGACAGATGTGAGTGATTTAGCCTTTGCTGGTATTCTAAAAGATTAATATATTGCAATGGGCATTGCTGGTCATAGTTGAAGGACTCATTTCACTGTGAATTTTTAGTTCTAATTTGATTATAATATATTAGATGTTTTGTCTTGTGGCTGTACAAGGCAGAAAGAAGTGCGACTCTTCTGAATTTAGTGATTACTGCATTGTTTACCTATGACCCAAGCATTCTCTTCCTGTCTTATGCACTCTTCAGTTTATATTGTAATACTTTTCATTATGTTTGCTTGTTTATGCCCTTTTTCCACCCTGGGAAAGTGGAGATGGGGGTGTTGATCTCTTCTCCCTCTCATCTAGTGTAGTGATAGGACATGTGGGAAGTGTTTGAAGCTGTGCCAGGGGTGGTTTTGACTGGACACTAGGAAGCATTTCTTTACAAAGGGAGTGTTCAAATACTGGAATAGGATTCCTAGAGAGGTGGTGGATGCCCCGTGTCTGTCAGTGTTTGAAGGCATTTGAAGAATGCCCTTAAAAACGTGCCTTAATTTTTGGTCAGCTCTGAGTGATCAGGCACTTGGACTGGATGATTGTTGTGGGGCCCTTCCAACCGAAATATTCCATTTTATTCACATTCTTGAACATAAAGTAAGCTTAAATTATTAGAAGTAGTGCATTTAAATTTGTTAAAATTTCCTTGTAGGTAGCTACTGTTCTTGTTTAGATGCTGAATTCAATTGTTGGCTCTTTTTAGCCCAATAAAAAAGTTAATTTGTCTTCATTACTGTTTCAGCTACTGTATGATGGCTTTACTGAGTGTTATTCTGCCTTATGTATGTGTGTTATTGTAGTTAAGAAGCTTCTTACAATTTGAATTTTGACTAAAGAAGGACAATGAGCCTTTTTTTTTTTTCTGCTGAAACCAATTGTTTTTGGGGAAGTAGTAGACGATAATCCTGATCTTTCAGAAGGTAGATGAATGGTTTCTGAAACTTGGACTGTATTTCTCATTTCAGATGTTATTGAAGTGTGTTTTTAGGTTTCCTTTTGCTTCATTTTGAAATGTGGAGGAAAAAAGCCAGCACCGTTACAAATGTGAATTCCTGATAAGCCTATAGCGTGCCTATACCTTTGCATTTCTGGACTTTCCAGGTTCTGAGAGTTCAGTTCTTATGGTGCTTTTATTTCACTTGCTGAAGAGAAGTGATCAGCACTCAAAAAAGTCTCATTTGGATAAGCAAGGCCCTGCACTAAAAGTGAAATCTGGAAATGGACAGAATGATCTTGTGATGTAGATATTCTGTTCGCTAACTGGATGTGCTTTAGATTTGTACGTATCATAGATGTTGAGCTTCAAAGTCTTCAGAAACGTATATGTGTTCCTTGCAGACTTTCTTTTGTCAAGGGGTCAGTTTTTGAAGGAAGCATCTCCTAACGTTCACCTGTAAAAAGACAGTGAAGAGGAAGAAAGTAATGCTTAGGTTAGTTTTCAGAAACTGTACAAAAAAAAGATTAAAGAGCCTAGAAAACTGGTAATGAAATGCAGCTTTCTTCTTCTTCACATAACTGATTAGTATTCAGCTGCAGTTTCAGTGTATGAAAGTCATTACTATCTGTTAAATCATTTAGGTATATCCTAGAGGAGAAGCGATCACATTATGGCGTCATTGTTTTGTTTTGATAGTATCAAAATATTAAGCCCTATAGGTCCAAAGTCTGAAGCTGTCTGTTGTAGAGCAAGCTTAGGTATTAGATATTTTTCATTTTGCGAAAAAGTACAGGCTGTATAGTTGGTACAGGAAAAGTCTGAAAATGTCATTCCTGAAAATTAAAAATACAGTAAGAGCTTAACATTTTTAATGAAGAACTAACACGTGAATGAATAAAAACTTTCTGCTTTATGGAAAAGAAATTTTAGGATATTTTTATTCAGTGCTGTGAAAGATGGATATTTAAGTGCTGTGTGCAAATTGTCCTTGAAAATGCTGTTTCAGCACAGGTCCTGTAACTGCTACCTCAGCACAGAAGTTCAGGAGTGCGCAGAGTGAGGACTGAGTTGTCTCCTTGGCAGTATTTTCAGGGTAGTGTTGCAGTGAGCTGCTTTAGCATTGACAAAGCTAAGTCATCTGAACAACTGCCAGTAAAGGTAAAAGGATATTGATTTTTCAAGTTTGCTGAAATGTTGTCTCTCGTGAGTGCTAAACTGAATAGAACTAGAGTAAAACTGTCATTTGTTTTAATGTTTTCCTTTGTGGACTATTAATCAGGATGGGTGAGATGTGTGCGCATGCTGTGCCGGTAAAGACACCCAATAGCACAGAGCAACTGTTTAGTGCTGATCTTTCCAGCACTGACTCCAGTTTACAATCACGTTCTCTCAACATGTTTCAACATGTAATCGCGTTGGCCTATATACAGTAACGTGGCTTGTCTTGGGCTTCAATCCTAGCCGTTGTAAGAGTGCTGACTGAATTGCAGGCTAAAAATAGACTTTACTCAGACATGCTGTATGCTATCAGTTGTGCTCTGCTTTGGCATTTTGTTGGTAACGTGACATAATTAAAAGTTGACAAAAGCAACAGGCAGAATGCTGTCCAGTGACTTCTAGGATTTTATCTTGAACAAAGTATTTTTTTAACTTGATGAAGTTGGATACTGTGGTTGCACCTCAAATAAGTGAACTACTGCATTAAATTATTTCATAGTTCTGATAGGCTGCTGAAAGAATGCTCTTGCCTTAAAACCATTCTTCAGATTGATGTTGCTTCTGTGGGAAAGCCACTGGTAATAGGCCATAGCATTTGGAAATCATTACAGTTAGGTGTGATTTGAGTGACAAAAAGGAGATTAGAAATATTTTTCAGTGAAGTGTAAGCTGAGCTATATTTACTTCCTTCATGTTGTTATGGTTTGTCACTGATATCCCAGCAAATATTTCAGAAAGATATATTCAGCTGATGAGAGGAGAATAGCTTGCTGTCTCATGAGTAGTCATCAGCTAGTGTTATTTTAAGAAATTTCCAGGGAGACTGTTTAAAATTATGCTCTCATGTTCTTCATCTACCAAATTAGATTTCATGAAATTAAAACAATAATCTAAATCTCTGAGATAATTAAGCACCAACACATAAAATATAGTTTGAAGAAATATTCAAATGAGGAAAAAACCCAACCCTTTCCCTTAGTGAATTCTTCTGAAGGAACCAGCATGGGATGTAGACTGAACTTACTCAGTCTCTGTGTTTAGATGTTGAAGTCAGGGAAGGGAAAATAAACTACAGTTACTGTAAAGAGATTACTGTCTCGGACAATTCTATATATGTAGATGTACTCAGAGCAGTGTTATACCTGCCTCTGTTCTCATGTTGGTTATTTTTCCATTTCTTCTAATTGAGTCAAGACTGAAATATTTTGTCCTTGAGTCACATGAGGTTGATATCGAAGTTGAAGTTATGTCTACGTGTTACTTTTTAATGAGCTGAGTGTTTGACAATTCAGAGTAACAGATCTCATGCTGTATTTCCATATGGCTACTAAAAATTTCCATTGTTTGAGTTACTTCCAAAGGCAGATTCCTAAGAAAACTAAAGACTGATGGAGCCGGGGTGATTGTATACAAGAAAAAAAAGAGGGTCTATGAAGTTTTCCTGACACAGAAACAGGAATACAATCATGAATGTACTCTCTTTGAGTATCTCTTGTAGGATGTACTTTTCCAGTTGTAATTCTGTGAATAAGTGTTATGTCAAGATATTATGCAGGAGAATCTATTATAGCAAACTGTGAACCTCTTGTTTTCTTTTTGAGTATCTCCAGGGAAGTATATGAGTGATTTGGCTTAAGTGTTCTTACCACAGCCTGCAACAGCCTACTTGTTCAACCTTGCGTCTGTCCTACCAGGGAATTTAACTGTCTTATTTGCTGTTGTAGTGGAACTGTATAGCTGTCATCACTGGGCAGTGACCTGAGTGGTGCTCATATTAGTCTCCCCGTTCATGAGCTACTAATGCAAATGGAAAAAACCTGTTTACTTAATCAGATGCTATTAAAGCTAATTACTGTGTCCAGTTTGTTTTTGTTGCAGAGAAGTGAGTTGAGTACAAATCCTGAACCACAGAATGTTTATACAAACACATCATGGTGTTTGGGCAATTACAAAGGCCCCTGTAGCAAAGCAATGTTTGTGCCATCTCTCATTCTTCCTACCCTTTCCGTTGCTGTTTTTCAGTATCACAGCCCATGCTGTAACAGGAGGCGCAATCTCAGTTTACAAGTGATGATTGGTTTGGGGTGGCTGTGAGTTTCCCTCCTTGAGAAGACAGATTTTGGCGGCGGCTGCTGCTGCTAACTACTTCATTACTGTCAATGGATGAAACTATACTGGTGTTTCATTTTGTGCATGGAACAACTATCTCAAGTAACTAGGACCTGCTCCTGCCTTTTTCTGTAGGTAATGATAGAAAAAGAAATAGCTTGGAGAGGGGCTGTAGTTTTTCCAAGAAAAGTGCTTATTTAAAACCTGAAAGTAGTAATATTGTGATTTTTTTGATTCTCGGAAGCAGTTTCTGGAGGGCTGCCAGTGAAAAAGGCGCTGCTATAACCTGTAGTGCTAACAATGAAGTGACATTTAAACTGTGTATTACAACCTAATATTGAAAGCCTTGTGTATTCATTCCTGTATTCCTTAGTTACAGTTGGGAAACATGGACTGTTAATTTCAGAGAAGCTTCCACTGGGAAGCATAAATCTGATTTGTAATTCTTGAAGTCCCTAAGTGAAGACTTTGTGTTTGGTGTTGAGGAGAGTTAAACCTTTTAAGCCCTTATACACAGATGGTTAGAACTGGTAGAGCTACTACACTAGTATAAAAACAAACAAAAAAAACCCCAAACAAAACCAAACCAATCAAACAAAAACTGAACAAATCCCTTGTAATACAAAGACTGTCTTGCCCTTGGATGCACAGGCACATTTGTGGTAGAAAGGGGAGTGCTAAATAACTATTCTCTTTCCTGTACTGACTCTTGGACAATAGCTATTCCTTCTTCCCAGAAACACAGGAGAGTGTGAGCGGTCAGCTCTCAGGAGCAGGTGGGTGGGTGGAAGAGAGCAATGCCTGGGATTCCAGGAGTAGCTCTTCAGTGGAATGTCTCCTAATGGCAAAAATGCCATGAAATTTAAATACCAGTGTTGTTGCTGGCAGATTTTAGAGTTGATGTTTTGTTTATGCAGTTCTCCTTTGGGTGTTACATTGTGCCCTTAGCATAGTCTCCTAAAGCTATAAAAAGCAAAACAAAGTACTAAGCTGATGAGTAAGCTTTTGTTGGCTCCTTGTTTTGTTCGTGCCCATGAGAGAATAGGTTTGTACTTACTCTGTTATTTTATGATTTGGGGCAGGGGAATTATTTTGCTGTCTTTAAACTCTTCAAGTTTCTGTAAGTGAAAATAAGGTTAGAGAAGAATGTCTGTTTCTTGGAACAAAAAATATTAAGTCTTTCCATCTTCCCTAAAATAAGTGTTATACCTGAGCCAACCCCTGAGAAAACTTTGACAACTCATTCGACAGATGAATTGGTATCCAGATCTTTTGTTGGGCTGCAGGAAAAATACTTAGTCTCATCAGTCTCGTAGCAGCAAGGGTCTAAATTTATTGTGAGGAAAACAGTGTCTTTATAATGTATCTTAAATGAAACATGTTTAAGTTGTGGTTTTAATATACTAGCTTAGTGCACTAAAAATGCCCAGTTAGCGCAATAAAATGGTATCTAGATGGACTAGTTTTTCTCAAGTGTAAACCTCACTTGCGGTTTGTTCAACATTTGTTGGAAAAGTTCTTGGAATGAAAAGTTTTATAGAATTTGTCATGATAGTGATGTCCATTCCTGCTTAAGCAGTTGATCTGGAAATGGAGATCTTGACGTTTGGTTTCCTCCTTTGCCTGAAAGGACCTATATCTTCGTTCCTTACCTCTTGGGAGAGGGCTGCCACTGGTAAATGTGAGTGGACCATTTGATGTTAGTATTAAAGCCAGAAATCCAATATGCAAATAGTGGTACTATTTGACAATATGACACAGGCTGCGATCAGCCTAGTTTTGGCATGTTGAATTATGTAGTTAACGTAGGGAAGGTGTTAACGAGACTTGCCTTTTGTGTATGTTTAAGTGAGTTTAGGAAGCTTTTAACTGTTCTATTTCTTATTAAAATGCTAATTTTATTTGTCGTAGTATTAATGATTGTGAATTCAGTTAAGAGTAAAAATATTTGTTATAGCATTTTAAGTCAGTTCAGTTGGAAGAAAGTAAAGAAGAGATGCAGAAAAGGAAACCTAAATAAAAATATCATATTCATCTTAACGTTTGATTTGCAAATAAGATTTTTTTTTTGAACCACCCTCTTTTTGGGATGGAGCATAGAAAATGAATGCTAGGAAGAGATTTGGTTGCAAAGCACTTGTTATTGCAGTAACACACCATATTGCCATATGTAGTTAGGAACTCTTGATTTGTAAAGTGCTCTCAATGCAAATATATTTTAGTTAATTTCAGTCTTATTTGTGAGATTGTAATGGGACAGTTATCAGAGGCAAGGATTTTTTTCTCCATTCAAACATTATTTTTCCAAGAGCTTTTTCAAACATATTGTAGATATTATTTGATTCTTGAATGGACACTTATTGCTTTTTAAGCACAGCTGATATACATCTTCTAACCTGCTTTTTCTTGTGATTATGTACTCCCATTGACTGTTAGCCCTTTGTTGGTGTGCTTTGATCATGCTACCAAATTATTTAGTCTTCATAATATGAGAATAAACAGCTTCTGTTCTGTAACTGCCTGTTGAACTTGATAGTTATACTGCTTTTTCTCCTCCCTGGAAAAAAAAAATGTACACCCTACATGGTATTGGAGTAGCTGTTTTGTCATGAGCTGTCATTTAGGTTTGTATAACAGTCAGCCAGCAACTTCTTTAAGGTTTGCATGGAATTTTTTGCATATTTAATATTGTTTTAAGTTTCCAAGCAAATTAAATGTTACCAAAGATTATGGAGCTATTTGAAGGGTAATTCAGCAGAGTGGTTTGTAAACCAAAAGTACTCTCAGCCCAAGTTTAACTATAGACAGTAACAAAATACAGAGTCCTTTCTCTTAGCAGCCTGTTGGGGTTTGGGCAACCGCTGCGTCTTTTCCAGACAAAAGAATGGTCAGCTTGTTATTATGACACCCTTGTTTAGGAATTGGGGCTGACTCTTCAGGAATGGGGATTACTGAATGACTTGATACTACTCTTTGGAAGATGATCATAGTGTACCAAAAAGCTCTGTGACTGCAGAAAAGAATCTCTTGAATATTTTGTGCTGAACGTACCACTGTTCTCAAATGTGGCTTGTGTCACCTGATGCTGAATTCCAACCAAGGCTATAGCGGGAGGGAAGCAGGGATGCCGGGTTCAGCCCCTGCTGTGTTATGTTTTCATTTATAAGCTGAGGTGCTCTTATGCCTTTCTGCAATGTGACCCCCTGTGCCCTAAATCTATGCAAGCTTTGTTGTTGTTTAATGGAATCAGTTTTCCGGTTTGGTGTTCCACCAGACTGAGTGACAAGAGAACTGTTTCTGTCACCCTCGCTTGGACTTCGCTTAGCAGGGAATCCTGCTCCCCACTCACCTCACCATTAAGGTGCATGAATATCTTTAAAATCTATATCATCTCAATACTGTTAAAATAAAAGTTACCGCATGTGCTCACCAGCTGAAATCTTTAATCTGCTGATGCTCAAGTTCTCTAGAGGAGACCAAGGTCTTGCGGACTGTGGCACAGACTGACCTCTGACCACCTCTCCTGTTAAAACTGACAAGAGGTCACTGGTGAACCACATCTGGTGTTTAAACCAAAACTGAAGCTAATAATGCGAGTCTGCTAAAATTCAAATAAATTGCAAGACTGTAGATGTTTAGCTTGATGGGGCCTTTCAGCATTGTCGTGTAGGTGTAGTGTGCCACAGAAAGAACTGGTCCATCCCAACATCACACCTAACCTGAAGATCTCATCACCCAAACAATTGTACTGCAGCACTGAACAGAAAGGGTTTGCAGGGTCCACACTGATAATGGAGACAACTACCAGACGAAACAACTGCTAGGAGCTGAACGCACCTAAGCAGGTGCATGGTTTTGGTGGGAAAATAAGGGGTTGAGTTAGTGAAAGGAGCCTGCTAGCAAGGCATGACCAAAGCAAATAAAGGGATGAAGAAAGGGTGAGGTTTTGAGAACATTCTCCCACCAAACTGAGCATCAGACTGACGAGATGCCACAGTGCTGTGGGTGTAGCAGCCTTTATCGCTGTCTCTTTGTTTTTTTCCTTCTCTTTCCTCTGATGATGCATGCCTCATAACCAAAAAACCAGTGGCATGTGACCTTGTTCTCTATGTATGAGTATCTGAGCTAAACATACCTGTAATTTACAGCATGTATCAGTGGGCTATCTCTCCCTTTTGCTGCCAGCTCTCTGGAGTAGAGTAGCCAGCTGTGCCTTTACAGCCTGGTACCATTTTTCACTCAAGAATTTTATTTGATTGTCACCCAACAGGTTGAGGTGGTTGCTACTCTGCCCAGGCAGCCTGGGACAGAACTGGAGATGTGGAAGTTGCTTTTGGGACAGGGACTTTGGGGGCTGTGACCTGCTAACCTCTGCCTTTGTGGCATTTTGGTAACTTGTTGGTCACAAGCCGTCTTCCTAGGTTGAGTGCAGCAAAGACGGAGGAGGAAGGAAGTAGGCAGAGACCAGACAAGATCCTGAAACTTAGGATTCAGTGCCTGTGATGGCCACAATTTGCTCCCCTGGTCTACCACATAAAGAAAAACCAGTGTTGCCAAAGCTAACTAGTGGGGAGCCTAATGCTGGGGCTCTGCATAAGCTTAAATAGCAAAGTTTTGCTGTCTGGATTTTTGTCTGTCATGCACTTGCAGCATAGCTGGCTTTTGTATGCAATACTGAACTTTGTGTCATGACTCCCCTTCAGCATAAGGACAAAGTTATCACTTATATAACAATTACAAAGTATAGCAGAAATTGACTGCAGATCTATAACGTAGGCTGTTTACAACTCCCTGCCCCAATTATTTAATAATTTGTTTCTAATGAAGGACTGTATTTATTCATTAGTCATCAATATTTTCATATGGTTCTGGAAAGGCAGTCAGGACAAATTAATTTGGTATGTAAGCTTTTGCGCTATTGCATATGTCTTGCAGTTACTCATCAGTGCAATTTCTTATTATAAACACAGTGCAATTTCATTTCATGAATATTTTGTCTCCCTGGAAGAGAGTAAAAGACAAATATTGTCAATTTCATTCTGGTACTAAGTGTGTCGTGTCCCAATAAAAAAAATATGTTCACATTTTTTTTCAGCTGAGAGAGGAGCTAATTTAGAAAAGAACAAACTGCCTTCAGAGCTAAACAAAACTACATACACTAAGCAAGACATCCTAAGCTAGGTTTTTTGAGCTTTCTACTTTGATTTAAGATGCAGGATGTATTGACAACTGTGTGCACATTTCTGAAAGAGCTGGGCTTATGGTGAGAATGAGAAGGCACTATATAACTGATGAGATTTGACTCTTATTCCTATAAGGGAGAACACTTAGTTTTTTGTTTGCTCCCTACAAATGAGGACATTTATCTTTTCCTGCTTGGCATTTCCTAATATATTTTTTTGGCTGCCTGAGAAATCTGTGTGTGCAGAATCTGTCCATCCTTACAGGCAGCCCTGGGGAGTCCCAGTAACTTCCTTGGGAGTTGTGCCTGTGTATCTATAAGGAGTAGGAGGTGTTGCTGCCAGAGTTATCAGACGAGAGTATGTTAAATAAACCTGCAAACTTAGTCTTGTATAGTGCTTCCCATGATGGTATCTGACATATTTCCTATTTAAGAAAAAGCATGTGATACTAATTTTTCTTTCCAGCACTGCTTGCTTAGAATTCTTGTACTGCTTTCTGAGGGGGGGGGTGGGGGGAAGACAAAGCTGCAAAGTAGTGTTCTTTTCTTAGATGGGTATGTGAGCCTTTCCTCAGGTCTGAAATAGAAGTAGAAGCACTAAGCTCATTCCCTGAATGTCAGGAACACTTGCTGATAGTTTAAACTGGATCATGTTAACACAGTAAACAATTTGAGAGGGAAGAGGGCTGATAACCGCAGTGCAGAAACAATGTTAGCAAAGGCAGTCAGTCCCTGTGCTGGTGGGGAGAGAGAGGGAGTGGTTACTGCCTGCAGGATCTTGGAAAGTTACCTATTAAGGAGGAAAAGCAGAGACACTTAACACTACTGAAAAATCATCACCATCAGGAATTCTGCACCTTGTGCATCAATGTGTGCTTGCAGATCAGAAAGCCAACTATATCCTGCACCACATCAAAAGAAGTGTGGCCAGCACGTTGAGGGAGGTGATTCTGCCCCTCTACCCTGCTCTCATGAGACCTCATCCAGAGTATTGTGTCCAGTTCTGGAATCGATGATGTAAGAAAGAAATGGAGCTGTTGAAATGGATCCAGAGGAGGGCTTGAGCATCTCTGCCATGAGGACGGGCTGAAAGAGTTGAGTTTGTTCAGCCTGGTAAGGAAAAGGCTCCAGGAAGACCTTATAGCAGCCTCCCAGTACCTGAAGAGGGTGTACAAGAAAGAAGAGGAGGGACTTTTTACATGGGCATGTAGTGGTAGGATGAGGAGAAATGGCTTTAAATTGGAAGGCGAAAGATTTAGATTAGATATTAGGAAGAAATTCTTCATGATGAAGGTGGTAAGGCACTGGCACAGGTTGCCCAGGCGGGTTATGGATGCCCCATCCCTGGAAGTGTTCAAAGCCAAATTGGATGGGTCCTTGAGCAGCCTGATCTAGTGGGAGGTGTCCCTGCCCATGGCAGGGGGATGGAACTAGATGATCTTTAAGGTCCTTTCCAACCCAAACCATTCTGTGGTTCTGTGATCTTACTACCAAAAGATACTATGTAGGTCTTAATGTCATTAAAGCTACAGCAAGACTGTCCACTCAAAACAGTAATTGACAGGGCTTATAGAAACGGACACACTTTTATTTACTTTGTGTAATTGCAAATATGGGTTCTGTATTTTTCAAATTATATTCCATCTGTGAAATTTTGCATGCTTTAATATGCTAAGCAATGACAGAGAATGTGCAAATTACTTCTAAGATGCAAGCACTAGGAACACTTAATTGCTGCTCATTCTCTTAAATGATCCTAAACCCATCTGCTGTAGTCTGTATCCGTAACCTGTGGATAAATTTATAATAATCACACAAGCAACTTGTTGGAAAGAAAATATTCATAGCTGTCATGTAGGAAAATCAAGTTTGGACTGTTAGATATCTGAGACATCTGGAAGGGCTATGAATTTCCTGGTGGAAAACCTTTTCAGTGAAACATCTGGGGCTTATTTCTCTGTCGAAAACCAAATAACCTTAAAACTGTTTGAAGCATGTATTTAAACATAAAAGCCAGAAAGACGTTTGCTGTACCAGTGAAGAGCAATGAAATGCTTCAGAAAAAAGAACACAAGAAGCCCAACCTGAAACACTACTGCTGTATAAATTAAAGTATCATTTTCAAAAACATTATAAAGAGTAGGAATATCTTCTCGTATGCGTAGTTGCTCTTTGCACTGAAGTAACACTTAGAGAAAATGTTTTCTGATCCTTTTTTTTTTTTTTTTCGTGGAGGGCAGAAGTGTATTTTTAATTTCTTACTTTGAACCTTCTTCATGCATGACAAAAAGATGCATTCCTCTCCTGTTTTAGGACAATTGAGTCAGCTATTCCTTGCCTGGCCAAGCTGAACAACCATAGCTGTTGTTTTCTTTTTAATTTGTCTTCACAATGGCTTTTGTATCATCAGAAACTTCCTAGTACTTAGGTTGTCAGCAGTTTTCCAATCTGTGGATCTTTGTTGTTGGCTTGTGTTTTGTTTGGGTTTTTTCCTTTGGACCACTGCCAGGATAGGCTTGAATGTTGCCTTTTTAATTTTTTTTTAATTTATTTTTTTTCTCCAGGAAGTAAAAGGTCATCCAGACAGACTGGAGGCAGGAGAAGTGTGGGTCTCCATGGCCACAGGGATGCCCTGGGGCACGTGGAGTTGCTGTGACCATGCAACAACCAACTGCAACAGCAAAGTACCTGCACAGAATTTCAAAATTCCTTCCTCTCTCATGGACTGCCTTTTGAATGCATCCCTGATACACAGTCCCCTCCCCATTTTTTTTTTTTTTTCTCCTTTTAAATGAACCAGGGCTGGTTTATCCACAGGGGAAGGTTTGAGCACTGAAAACCAAACAAAAGGTTTGGGCCTTCCAGCATGTTGAAAGGACCTGTTTCTTATTTCATTGACAGGCTGTTGGGGAAGATGACATCATCCCTGTGGACCTGATAAAGTTACACTGGTGTATACATTGTGAGGTTAGAATGACACCAAAAACCTTGATACTTTGCAAATTGCAATTGGTTTTATACTTGCTTTTTAAAAATTTTTTTTACATAAGGGTTTTGCCTCTGTCTTTTTACTGGTGTAGCATAAGATGGCAACTTAACCAAGCTGAGCTACCCTTCCCTCTGTAAGAATCTCTTTCAAATTAATTGGCAAACAAAGGTACCATGAATAAAACAGAGCTTTGTGCTTCGTATTTCAGTTTCTGATTGTAGCTACATCTTCCTGGAGTGTGTGAGCTAAGTGAGACATTTGCCTGTAGTGAAAGAAACTGGAAGAATGAATAGCTACAGCTCTGAGGTAAAGCTCAGTTATGTTATTGTGGTGTAGTTGCGGTTATACTAATAGTGAAAATAAATTAGTTCTTGCGGTAATTCATAGTAAAGTCAATACTGGAGAGAGGGTAATTGCTATTCTTTTTTTTTTTTTTTTGCTGTTTAATTATTTCTGTGTTTTTGGGCTGTGCTACCTGGTTTTCTTTAAGTTAATAAAGAGAGTATTGTGGTTATAGGGGGAATACGGAAAGTAAGTGACATACCTGTCTTTCCCTTTCCTACTAGTTGCTCAAAATACATGCTGTGTTTATTCAAAAAGGAGAGCTTTACATGTTATTTGAACCAGATACTTTTTAATAAGTTGACTAAAGTCAACTTTGTGTAAAGGAAACCTATTATATTCAATTGCTATTAGTTAACATGATGTGTTTTCCAGCATAGGGTAGTATATAATTAATTCTCGTGTCAGAAGAAAGCATGAACTTTTGTTTTCAGACTTTTGAGAATGCTGCAAGTACCAAAAGGCCGTGTTTGGAGAAGAGGGATGAGCTTGTGTCAGATGCCTGCATCTAAGGCTTGAAAAACATTTGTTCTTTCTGAATGTGCCAAAGCTTGCTGTGTGATTGTAGGCTAACCACCTTAACATAGATTCTGCTCTGGAAAGTGTCATTCTTCTCAGTGTTTTAAATTTACTCCTAGCTTTTTACTGCAATTATTTGGCATGCTCCTCCATGTGAAAGCCTTCAAACTCTTTTCAACTCTTAGTATTAAAGGCATCTCCTCTGTGTGCAGCCACATTCCCTCATAAAACACATCCACCTTCTCATTCAACTCTAAAACATAAGTTGGTGTGTTTACTGCAGCTTTTGGGTTTTTTTCTCTTTTTTTGGTTAAAGAAGTCTTCCATGATAGAGCTGGTAAGCTATTAGTTTTGTGAGGTGCTAGCATGGTTTTTGTACACCTTGCAGGAAATAACTAGCCAGCTACCCCATACATCTTCAGGGCATACGTGTGCTATAGAATATTCCAAATTACTTTGCTACAGGCAGGTGCAAGGAACATTTGAACTCAACCCGATGGTTATCAAGGCTTATCTACATTTCAAAATGTTACAGCAATAATTAGTGAATAGAAAGCTTTGTGTAATCTAAGACAGATTCTAAGAGCATATTCCTAAGGATCCGCTCCCTCCAATAGATTTAGGCATCTCTAAAATAATTTTGACAGCCTTGTTTTCGAAAGATATCCACAGTGTGGATATTCTTGGAAACATAAAGGTTAGTTCTTCCAGAATACATTAGATTTAGTGACAAGTCTGCATCAGACTCTTCCAACCAACTGCTTCTGGGCTGCTTTGACAGCTTGATGCCCAGTTGTGTTGCAAGGAAACACAACTGTTATTCAGGAGGTGGTTTGTCAGTGATGTATTTTAAAGGTAACTACTAGAAAGTTGTTTCAACTATTGGACAGGGAAGTAGAGTATATACAGGCAGGTATTTGCTCTGAAATGGACAAGTCCCAGCTTGGCTGATGATGACATTTAGGTACCTGAAGGTGCAATGAACACTTGGTCTTCGAGGTGTTCGTGAACATTCTCAGCATCTTTTCTGCAGGCAAATCCATTAGGAACCAACAAGCTAGACATCTAAGTTCGGTTAGTTGAGTACTGCTGAAAACCATGTTCGGTCTTAGTGGGTTTGACCATACTGCCTTTCAAAAACTCTGTTAGTGTTTTATTTTGGTTATTCAAATTCTTTCAAAATATGTCCGGAGTAAGTACTGGAAATACATTAAGTTTATTGGTTTATACAAGCTTTTATGCTTATAGCAAAGTGCAGGTGCATTGTTGTTCTTTTGTGGGTAGAAGAAAGTGTTAACTGTGGCAGCGATCTACAGTAGCTAATGCTGGATGGTTTAGAGGGGTATTTAGGTACCATCCTAATGGACCAATTTAAATAATAAATATTGGATGGCTGATGTCTTGAAATGTACATGTTTTATATACTTTTAATGAAAAGAAATTAGTCATTCCTGGAAGAATTTAATTGTATTTGATTTCTAAGCTTTGAACTCTAGTTCTGAGCTTTATTGGCCTAGTATGTGCTGTATTTAGGTCTCACTTCTAAAGTTTTGTATTTCATCTATTTATTCCATTGTTCTGAAAAAGACCGAGAATTATTGATCACTTTTTGTTGTTGTTCTTGAGTGCCACTATCCTCCCTTGGTTTTTTTCCCCAAACTATCTTAGTCTTTTTGTTCTCTTATGGTATTACCTAGTCCTCATGTGTGCTGCTGAGGAAAATGGATGAGGAGTTTATTACTAAACCTATTTGTTTCTAGTTATTTTGTCTCCATGCCCTTTGAAACAGGGTGATCAGAGGGTAAGCAAGGAATGAATATTGCTGAGAAATGGCTAGTAATGCCCCATTCATTCTTTCCTTACAAACTTTATTTTACTTGTAACTGAGTTGGAAAGTGTTCTTGTCTGTTTCAGTGTTGTTCAGATGTGATCTTAATGAACACAGAGGTTCTCTTTTGTTTGCCTGTTCTAGTCTAGACAACTGCTTGGCAGATAATCAAACAAGGAAGAAATGAATTATTTTAAATAAATGAATGATGAAGCATAAATGCCAAATAAATTCTGCTCAAGGGTAGAAAATCTGACTTTAGATCCCTCATGTGCTTTTTATAAAATTTGGAAGTAGTAATTAAGAACAGTCTGCAGGGTGTATGTATTTTTACCATTTTTCCAGTGTTCTTGTGTTGAGTATCTTTCTCTTAAACTTTTAAATCATACTCTTTTAATGGTTTCCCTGTTGATGTTTGGTTTTGAAACCACAAACCCTTTAAGAAGTAGTCTAAGTAGTAGGAAGAATTGAAGAAGGTAGTGATTAGAATATTGTTAGTAGACAAAATCTTTCATTAAACCTGCAAGGTTCAGGCTCTCTGAAAAAATGATTCTGTTGACAAGTGTATGATGCCCTCTTTGCTAATCCTGCCATGCTTTATTTTCTTGTGTGTTTCACACAAACCCTTGGTGTGAATGTGTTAATTTTATTTTCCTGTGTCTTAACCCATGGGTTAGTGCTAGTGTTTTGTGTTTTTTTTTTTTTTTCTTTAGCTTTTAGATAACTAACTGGAAGCTTCTGAGTCAAGTTTTGATTGTAATAAATGACAATTTACCCTGGATTTATTTTACCTACTCTGTCTTTCACTCTTATCAACTCCAAATCTCTCCTACTCTGGCCCTCAGACGTTTGAATTTTGCTAAAGCTGCAGTAGTTTCACCTCTCTCTGAAGCTGTTGTTTTCCATAAGTTGTCCTTGATGCAGATTTCCAAATGTCCGAGTACATTGTCTCTAGTATATCGGTTTTCCTTAGTTGTGATTTGTTGTCAAGAAGGGATCATGCATGCAAATAACTGCTTCTCTAAAGTACTGAATTTAAGTATAACTTCTGAGGTCTGACTACCAGTAGCATTCGTTTTAAAAGGGTGCAGAGATTAGGGCTGAGTATCTTATTTTTTGTGGTGTATTGTCTAGCAGGTGTTCAGCCCTTGTGCCAAGGAAACCACTGCTGCTGAGGATGGATTGCTTGCTTACTGTATACTTGCTCTTCCTCTGTAAATGGTGCAGGTAGTTCTGCAATAGTCTAGTATCTTAATTTTGTGATAGCATAGTGAGCAGCCTGAAGGGTTCCAATGCAATGAGTAGCAATGGAGTCTTTAGAAAGACCTGTGTCTTTAAGCTGCTCCAGCAAGGTGAAGGATACTAATAGAAATCTTATTCTCAGGGACATGTGGTAAGAATAAAAAGCTGCAAGTCATACCTTCATTCTGCATCATCACTTCAAAAAAAAAATTTGTCAAATACGAAGTACTTGCAGTTTTCAGCTTGATGGAAGTACAAAAGAAGCTAGAAGGAATTGTTTGTCACGAATTCAGTATGATTTGTTATTTTCTTTCCTGGACTACTACTTACCTTTAAAAGAATGATCTCTGAGATTTTTAACCTTGTGTTTTTCCTACACACACACACACACATACGTGCACTCTAAACAAAAGATTTCTCAGATGATAAACTCCATTGAAACTAATCCTTTCCATCCTTCTGTCTCTTTTCTTGACCTGTCTTCTTCTTAGAGAATATTTCCATTTCCTTGGATACCTTCACAGTAATTCCAGCCAAATGGTAATGAGAGTGTGTCAGGTATAGGCATCCCCTGTGTATCAGCCAAAAATCTGTGTATGCTTCCAAGTGAAAGATGTGCTTGGCTAGCTCTTTTTCTTCTTACTTAGGAAAAGATGAACATGGGTGGGGAAGGGGAATAGAAGAATCTAGGTGACAAAAAGTTAATGACATGATACCAAGGTTAGGCTATTCTCATCCTGTAGGCTCATTGTGTTTACTGTTAGAAAGCTGGAAAACACAGTAGGTTTTTTGGGTCAAAGAACTGGAGATTTTTTTGTGGTTTAAATAATTTGACTTTGATAAGTTCTACTGTTGGTTGTTTGGTTTGTGGGTCATTTCAAATGTAACTAGTAAATGTAATTGAATTACATGAGAGAGAACGTGTCAGTTCCCCATAAAGCGTGCAATTTTTGCATACTTTTAATGCACAAATTAAATTATTTTTAATGTTTTCAGTTAACTTTCTAAAGTTTATATTAAACATTGCAGTAACCTCCATATACAGGTGAATTGATTTGGCTTTCTTTTCCCATGGTTATTGGCATTTTTAGGACTTGGATGATTTCTAACAATGCTTGTGTGACTGCTGCTGGAAGCCACCGTGTCATATTTGGACACAGATATTCTAATAAACTCTAAATTGCTCCCTGTGGAGCACTGTGTTAAAGGGAATTGTGAAGCAAAAGGTCTGCAACTTAGTGACATAGTTGTCTAATAATAACAACAGGTAGGCATTTACTCATTATGGTTTTGCTGCGGCATATTGCTGTTTCGGGGGTCTCTGAAATACAGGCAGTTTCAGAATTTTGAACTCTGAACTTCCTTTTGTTATTCTTAAGTCAAACCATAATATTAATATAACAGCTTTCTGTGTTTGTTTTTCAGTGTCTTTGTTATTTCAGCAGAGTATTTTTATTGGCAGTGTATTGTTCTAGTGGCTCTTGAGGATCTAATATGGCATAAATGTTTAACTTCATGCACTGTATTACCTGTCCCCAGGAGTATTTTGTGGCATCTGCCATGCCATAGACAAATGCTGCTGTTTCAGACTCTGAGTGCAGACTATGTCTAAAATGCCAATATTTTCATCTCCGAGTAGCAGTTCCTCTTAAAGTATTTGTGCTCTGGCAATCTGATGCCCAATTGCACAGACCTTCAGGCAGTGCTTAGTGTGTGGGCATGGCTCCATCAATGCAATTGCACATAGGCTTCATAAAGCTTGCAAAGTTTTTAAAGTACTTTAACAATGACAATTACTGTGCTAAAAATAAGCTGGAGATGCATTAGCATTAGTAACTCCCACGAGTTATGCTAATCACTCTTGAAGAGTTACAAAATTGGGAAATGCTGTTCTATATGCTGAATTACTTCTTATAATGTAAAGTTACAGATCTAGTAAATAACTTTTTTCCTTCAACCTCTAAATGAGTGTGGAGGAGCAAATTTGCTAGAGTTAAGAAACCTTACTGACTTTTGTGAGTGTGAATGACTGAAAGTGAGACAGCTGCCTTTTCCATAAATGACCTTGTATATAGACCCTATGCCTGACATGACTTTTAAAACACTGACCTCGTCAAAACATTCATTGTGACCTCTAAGGATTTTTTAATGAAAATACTTTGAGTTAAAAATCTATATTTAAAAAGAAAAATTGATGGGAATATATGTTTTAAGCAATTGCAATGGAATCTATAAGGACTCCTAGAACAAGACACGGTAATGGTATGTTAGGTTGCTGTCGTACTTGCAAATGAGAACATTTTTAAGTACACTTTATTTTGGGCACTAATGTCTGGCTTACATAGCGATTACTTGCTTTCCTTTTTTTTTTTTTTAACCTGAGATGGGTCATGTGGCACCACTCCTGGGCTAGATGCTTTTGTCTTTCACTATCATGTTGCCTGAAATGATGATGACTGCAACATGCATAACCATGGCACAGACAGGGTACCACGTAATCACATGAAAAAGGAGAGACTGAAGCTCTTGATGAGAGGGCAGTTGGTTGTGGCTCTGAAACTACATAATTTTTCTGGTGGGTTAGATGTTATCTGTGGGATGCAATTAGGCCATCACCTTTTTTCATTGCACTGTGAGAACTAACAGTGACAACAGCCTTGTTATGCTTTAAAGGGCAAGCTGTATGCCAGTGCAGAAAATCTACGTCTGCTTATCTATAATAAAACTTCAAAAGCATTAAAATATGATGCATTCTGAAAATAGCATGGTCATTCTCAGTATGAATCTTGGCTTTAGAGGAACAGTTTGCTTACAAATATGGCATATGTTTGGGCTGATGAGCAGGCAAAGATGTTTTCCCTTCTTTTTACCTGAGGGAAAATGGATTTTAGTAAAAAAGGGAGAAGAAGACTGAAAGATTGTGAAGGACTGAAACAGTCTGCCTGAGGAAGTGGCAGTCACCATCCCTGGAGGTGTCAAAAAACTGAGTAGATGCGACACTTCAGGACATGATTTGGTGGGCATGGTGGTGTTGGCTTATGATTGGACTTGATGATCTTAGAGATCTGTTCCAAAGTAAATGATTTTGTGATTCTATTCTACAGCAATGAGGAGGGAAAACTGGCATTTGTTGGCCTTGGTAACAGGATTGCCATGGTGCTAGAAACAGCGGAACCAGAAGGGAGAGTGTTTAGGAACTGTGTGGCTGAGGTGTGGAAATGTGTCAGGCTTGTGTAAACAAACACGGCTTTGGATTTAGAAAAGGAAAACTAAGTGTGAAGGAATTTTTATTTATTTATTTATTTATTTATTTATTTATTTTACAGATACCACCCAATAATGTTTAAATGAAAGATGAGCTAAAACATTTGAGAGTCTGTGCAAGAAACTAGAATTGAAGAGAGATCTTTACTTCTGCAGCAAGAAGCTAGAATTGAAGAGAGATCTTTATTTCTGCAGCTTGATACTGGATCACTCTAATCTATCCCTCTCTCTCATTCCTTTTCCCTGTAATTTTGAAACAACCAAATGAGCAAAATAATCTGTCCAGTGACTCTAGCTTGATTCACTGGAAATCTGGTCATCATTGGTTGTACTTCCAGCTACTGGCTGCAAAGTTGATTGGTTCCAGTGATTTGTAATAACACCACTAAACAAGTGTATCCTCCTATCTTATAATGTAGGGCTCTTCATCCTGTGAATTCGATTATGGGTCATTATCTGAACTGACTTTTTGAATGGTGCCTGCCTTTTATTTGAATAGAGGATTAAATCATGGAGGACATGTGACTCGATTTTTACACACACTGCTGACTTGCTAACACCTTGCTAACAGCATTTAGGAGAGACTTGCCCAAAACATGCTCTCCTGAACAGATTCTCAGGGCAGGGGGGTAGGGGTGAGAAAGGAGCATTTCTCCATGACTGTTGTAAAATATACCTGCTGGTATTTGAAAAAACAGGGAAGATAAGCTTTTCTAATGGGCTTGTGGCTCTGCAGTGCTTTTTGAAAAGGCAGGAGAACGCCTCTGGCATTTCCCCCCAACCTATTGCTGCTTTGGGACAGAGGATTTAAAGCCAGCCAAAGGGAAGTCCGCTTTGGATGAGAGTTAATCTTGCAAAGCCTTCTGGAGGAAAAGAGAGCAGGCTTCCAGGAGTTTCTGTTGGCATGGTATGGCATGTATTGCCTTTGTGTTGACTTATTTACCCACTGGCTTCTTGAGTGAGAAGACTGGTGTGTACGTGGAGCACTTGCAAGCATGTGTAAGGAGGAATAGGCGGCAGTACTTAGTCTCCGGGTGCACATGTGCATTGAGTGAGTTTGGAAGCAGATGTTTTGTTCCTCTCTCCTTGCAGCCCCACCTCTCTGGTTTTAGGTGTTTCTCTTGGATTGCAAGAGGCAGTGGACTAAAGCAATGACTGAACTCAGTGTGGGGGTTTTTTTCCCATTCATTCAGCTGTTTTCTGAAAGTGAAAGTGGTCATTTATTGGCACCAGGCTGATCATCACTTTTTTTTTTTTTGCCACTGTTCTTTTCTTCTCCTGCTGTTCCTTGCACCTTTTGGTGGTGAGCTTCAGCTCTGCAGTTCAGAGAAATTACAAACTTTCTTGTTGCACAGCTGCAAGGGCCTTTTTATGAAAAGAAGTGACTCTTTTTCTGTGGGTCAGTGCTTGAAGTGAGAAAAAAGTTATCACTGGTGTACTACTATCAAAACTTTTTATAGTCCTCTTAGGCTTAATAACCTCATAGTACAAATTGTTTGGCCCTACAGGTTGAGCAACTCTAGCTGCTACTAGCTGGATTTGGTTACCTGTGAAAGAAGATGACAAACCAAGCTTCAGATCAAAGACATCATGCTCTTCTTTTGTGTGGTACAGCTTCACTCTGTAATGGGTTAAGCGGCCAAGGATGAGGGAATAGGAAGCTCTGCTTTTAAATAGTCTGATATTTCAACTGTTTAATCAGATGTTTGTTTGCTTTGCGTAACAAATTGTGCTAAACTTCTCAAAGTGAAAGTTATATCAGTGTAAGAATAAACTAATTACAAGTAATACTTATATTGTTATCTTAGGTTCTTCTTGTGTACTTCCTGTTAAATTTGTTTCCCTTACATTTTCTTACATTTCCATTTTTCTATGGGAAGACTCTGTCAGGGTTATTTTAGTAATTTATAACTGTGGTGATGACTTACAAGGACATAAAAATTCTTGTGTTGAAACCATCATGTGATTTCACTTTTTAAAAAATTATTTTAAAATACTTACATGGAGATGATGATTAAAAGACTTAAACATTTATGCTACACAAAAATTGTTAATGCCTTGCTTGTTGAAAGCAGTGGGGTTCTGCTTAGAAAGCACCTGTTGAGAAGCATGGGGATGGGTGACCTGTGTCGTTTCCTGAAGATGTTTGGGAAGCGAATGAAGCAGGAACCTGCAAGAGAGAAAAAGTACAGTGTTGTTACAGACAGTGGATGAAAAGGTGGATTTATAAACTTACGAGAAGTTCTTGGAGAATCTGACTTTGTGACAACAGTATAAACTGGCTAAGCAGTTTAATAACAACAAAATTATGATCTGGATTTTTGAAGCCAGTAGGGAATACTGAAGAGTTACAGAACTGTGAAGAACAATGTGGAATAAGTGGAATGAATTTAGAAAAAGTTGAATAGCAGTCTTGTTCACGATTATGAAAAACAGTTCAGTTAAATACTCTTTGAAAGACCGTCTTTACTCATTATGCCTTTTGATTGTCCCAAGAGAAAGATGGATGTTAAAGATTTTAATATGAATTATGATCAAGGGGAAAAGCATATGGCGAATAAACTAGATAAGGACATTTGTTATGGTCAGTCTCCAGAGTTGAGAGAATTGATGCATGGCGGATAAACATGGGATTAACATTGAATAGAGAGGAGAGACCAAGGTCCTGAATTGCTACTAATGAGCATTAATGAGTGAACATCATCCATTCTTTGTGTTGAAAAAGGCAGGCAATTTACTAATTAAAAGTAATTCATAAGGTCGCTTTTCTTTTTATATTCTGTGTGTAGAATCTGTGAAACTTGGAGGCAAGGTAGCAAAGTGATCCTGTGTAAGGATGATTTTAGTGTTCATTGTCTTAATATTTACGTTCCTTTTAAAAGTGCTGGTTTGCTCCCTTCCATCTTTGTGTGTGCACATGCAAGAGGAGAAAAAAATCTTTTGGGCAAGACTGAGCATTAAGTAAAAGAAGTTAAAGGTATTGCCATTTCTTCCAGTACTGTAACACTTGTGTTAATGGATGCAGTGTACAATGAATGTAAGTGCTTTAAAGCTTGACTGACTATTACGTTCAGCTGAAACTATGGAGATGAGATGAAAATAGGTAGAATGTACTATTCTTTGTGCATGAAGGTTCTTCCTATTCTCATTGTGCTTATATACACTAAAGTCATAAGGTATTAGTAAAGCACAGTTCCTTTTCCCTAATTATGCAGTTTAATTGGAAATCATGGGCAAATCTCCTAAGCTCCATAGTGACAGCAGAACATTTATCTAATTAGTAGTTTGCCTTTTGCCATTACTTTGAATAAATTAGCATTTCATTAGATACCCTGGGGTACCGAGAAAAAGTTTCCCACATTAGTATTTAGTCTTTCCTCTCTAAAAAGTGTATTTGGTATTAGCATAAGTTAATAATACCATTTGTAACTGGAAAGATAGAAAATACTAATACTGCTGTTATTCTTAATATCAGAGGGCTGTACTTCGAGGGTTTTCTTTAATTGCCAGGGGTCAGAGTAAAAACCTATGTTGCCTTATTTGATGACTTACTCTTTCTCCAGGGCTAAAAAAGGAAACAAAAAGGGGAAAAAAGAAAGAAAAGAAAGGAATAAGGAACAGGTTTGAAATAGAAATTGACCTCTATCGTTTCTCTTTCTCCAGAGGATGAATTTTTTGTTCAGATTACAAACAGTATGAAGTGTAGTGGTGTGGACTAACCCAAAAGCCATGTTCTGTTGCTTGCTTATTATAAATGAGCTCTTCTGCAGTATTTCCAGTGCAGTTAATGCTGAATAGTCCAAGGCTGTCTATATTCTGTTCTTGCATATATAGATCAGGGATAGGAAACTGAGTGACTAAGTCTTGCTATTGACTGCCAGATAAGAAGTGTGGCTGCTTATTGTGCTTTCTTCAACAGCTATCGGGAACCTGTGACTCTGATAGGAAGTTAAAATGGGTAATTCATCAAAGATGTATTCTCATTGATTTTCTTTCCCAGTTTTGAAAAGAGCAAAAAGAAAAACCTATGGATGTGATAAAGGGCTTTAATTTTCTTTCTTTGAGTCATTGGCTATTTCAGACATTGCTTATCTCTTCAAGGAGTTGTTGGCTGCCACCTGTGGTAGAAGTTTGGTATGAAGCATGGTGGTGTTCTCCTTTTCCCCAAGTGGGCTTCACAGCAGGGATGTACACTCACACCACCATTGTCAGGGTTGCCTTTTGGTAGACAGAGGCATGCAAAGGACTTTACAGTTTGTTTTGCGAAATTGAGAGGAATGAAGTGTCTTCTGTTTGTCAGGCCAGTCTGAGACTGGCTATTAGACTTGGATTTTATATCTAGCAGTACAACATATCTGGGCTTTAAAGTATTTGTGAACTTGAAACTGGTTAAAAAAGAGCCCTTGGTGTGGTGTTGACAAATGGAGGTCCACAGCAGCCTGTCTACTCAGGCTCAGTGGTGGTAGTTTCTTTGCTTCCATGGTGGGTTTTCCAGGCTGTCCAAGACGGCTGTTTTCTTGCTTCCTAGTGCTGAGACAGGACAATCCTGTACTTTCACTTGCCTCTTGGTAAATGCTTTCTTGTTTCCATGCCCTGGGCAGGCTTTTTTTCCTTATTACTTGTGATTTAACACTGGGTTATCTCATGGCAAGAGAGGAGCTCATGTTACTTCCTAGCTCTTCCCACAGGTTTCTTAAGTTACCCTCTCGATCTATAATTTTTATACTCCTGTGCAATTAATTAGCCAGGGTTTTAGGGTGGGTCTTCCTAGACGTGTGATAAGCTCCCCATAAATAAAGCATAGAAAATTTGTTATACTTTCCTCAAATATAGCTTTTTAAAACAAACAAACAAACAAACGAACAATTCATAGAAGTGTGAAGATGAGGGAAGACCAGGATGGAAATAAAGGAGGTTTATTAATTGCTATCTCCTTCTTTGGCATCATTGCAGGCAGGTTCCTGCTTTCAGGTCTGTTCTTTGTTTACCTCGGTACTTTTGTATAAAGGTGGTATGTGTCTAGTCCTCTGCCTTTGTGCCTAGGGAACTCTTCCCTGCAACCTCTGAGGTGGGTTAGTGCCTGGCTCTAAAATGAGAATGACAGAAAATCTGAGTCTTGGCTGTCTGGATTCCTTGCTGCCAGACCCCGCTCTCAGCTGCCTCACATTGTACTGCCTCTTGACTCTATCCTTCCTGACAGAGGGCGTTCAGTTGCTCATGAAATAGCTCCTCCTTTCTTCCACCTCCATCGTGAGAGCCAGAACCTCTACTTGAATGTACTTTAAGAATGGAGAACAGTCATTAATATCCTAGATGAACTTTTAAATTGACCACCCTTTCTTTATAGGATTCTAAAAATACTGTGATAAAACCGTCTAACCTTCTTCTATATGTTCAAGTAAATATTTTTCTCTGCGTGTATTTATTGTATTGATATTGTTCTGACCAAGTTTTGTCTAGTGAATATGGTTTGGGGATTGTATAAATTGCTGAAGAGCACCCATTTTCTTAGCTACTCCCTATGAATAGCATGTTTTAGGAAATCTTTTGTGGGGGCCCAGACAATGGGAAGGTGATATTTTACAGTCAGGACCCAAAATTTTAGCAAAGCAAACTTCCAGTTCTTCAACAAGTTAATCAGTAGAACCCCCGGGATATGGTCCTCATGGCCAACTGAGCAGAACAGAGCTGCCAGATATTTAAGGATGTTTTCTATAAAGCAGTGCAAAAGCGCTCAGTCCCCAGATGTAGGAAATTGGTCAGGGAAAGGGAGAAACCAGTGTGGCTGAGTCAAGACCTGCTGGTCAAACTGAATAGCAAGAGGAACCTTAATAGGCAGTGCAAGCAGGGGCTGGGAACCTAGGAAGAAAATAGGAATGCTGCCAGGTTGTGTAGGGATGGTGTCAGGAAGGCCAAGGTGCAGCTGGCACTGAACTTGGCAAGGGAAGCAAAGAAGGGCCTCTAGAGCTACATCAACCACAAAAGGAAGGTTAAAGAAAGTGTACCCACACTGATGAATAAAAATGGTGTCCTTGTAGTAGCAGATGAGGAGAAGGCTGAGGTATTCAACAACTTTTTTCTGTCAGTCTAAACTGACAGCTGCTCTCCTCTCCCCTCCTGGGTCAATGGACAACAAGAAGAGGAAAAGAGGGGTATAGCCCCTCCCACTATAGGGGCAGGATCAGGTTTGTGACCACCTGAGGAACCTGAACATAGATAAGTCTATGGGACCTGATGAGACGCATCCCAGGGAACTGGCTGATGTGGTGGCCAAGCTGAGTGGTACAGTTGTCACACCAGAAGGACAGTGTATCATCCAGAGGGACCTGGACAAGCTGGAGAAGTGGGCCTGTTAGAACCTCATGAGGTTCAACAGGTACAAGTGCAAGGTCTTACACGTGGGTCAGGGCAATCTCTAAGTTCAATACAGGATTGTATTGAAACTCAGGGTTCAGTGCTGGGTCCAGCCCTGTTCAGTGTCTTTATCAATGACCTGGATGAAAGTATTGAGTGCACCCTTAGCAAGTTTACGATGACACTAAGCTGGGAGGAAGTGTTGATCTGCCAGAGCATAGGGAAGCTCTGCAAAGGGATCTAAACAGGCTGGACAGCTGGGCAGAGGCCAATGGCATGAGGTTTAACAAGGCTAAGTGCTGGTTCCTGCACTTGGGGCACAACCACCCCATGCAGTACAACAGGCTAGGGGAAGAGTGGCTAAAAAGCTGCCTGGAGGACAAGGACTTGGGGGTGTTGGTTGACAGCCGACTGAACATGAGCCAGCAGTGTGCCCAGGTGGCCAAAAAGGCCAATGGCATCTTGGCTTTTATCAGAAATGGTGTGACCAGTAGACCCAGGGAGGTTCTTCTCCCTCTGTACTCAGCACTGGTGACATCGCTCCTTGAATCCTGTGTTCTGTTCTGGGCCCCTCACTACAAGAAGGATGTTGAGGCTCTGGAGCAAGTCCAGAGAAGAGCAACAAAGCTGGTGAAGAGGCTGGAGAACAGGCCTTATGAGGAGCGGCTGAGAGAGCTGGTGTTGTTTAGCCTGGAGAAGAGGAGGCTGAGGGAAAATGATATTGCTCTCTCCTACTACCTGGAAGGAGGTTGTAGAGAGGAGGGAGCTGGCCTCTTCTCCCAAGTGTCAGGGGACAGATCCACCAGGGGAGGTTCAGGCTGAACAGCAGGAAAAAAAGTTTCGCAGGAAGGGTCATTGGGCACTGCAACAGGCTACCCAGAGAGGCGGTTGAGTTGCCATCCCCAGAGGTATTTAAAAGATGGGTGGATGAATTTTTCAGGGGCATGGTTCAGAGATTGATAGTGGTTGGATTCGATGATACTGGAGGTCTTATTCAACCTAGCGATTCTGTGATTGATGAGAAGCTCAACATAATCTGGCAATGTGTGTTCTTGCAGCCCAGAAGGCCAACCATATCCTGGGCTTCATTAAAAGAAGTGTGGCCAACAGGTCAAGGGAGGTGATTCTGCCCCTCCACTTTGCTCTTGTGAGACCCCAGTTGGAGTACTGTTCTGGAATCTCTGACATAAGAAGGATGTGTAATTCTTGGAACGTGTGCATTGGAGGGCTGCAAAGAAAATCAGAGGGCTGAGGCAACTATGCTATAAGGTCAGACTGAGAGAGTTGGTGTTGTTCAGTGTGGAGAAGAGAAGGTGCCAGGGAGACCTTATAACCACCTTCCAGTACTGGGGCTGCACAAGAAAGCTAGGGATGGACTTTTTACAAGGGCATGTAGTGATGGGACAAGGGGGGATAGCCTTCAATTGGAAGGAGGAAGATTTAGATTAGACATTAAGAGGAAATTCCCCATGATGAGGGTTGTGAGGCACTGGCACAGGTTGCCCAGGGAAATTCTGGGTGCCCTGTCCCTGGATCAGGCCAGGCATCCTTGAGCAGCCTGGTTTCGTGGGAGGTGCCTTTGAGCGTATCAGGGGGGTTGGAACTGGATGGTCTCCAAGGTCCCTCTCAACCCAACCCATTCTATGATAATGACTGATGTGGTCTAACAATCTGAATTTTGTTTTGCAGCTTGATGATTGTACCCTGCAATTGTCTCACAACGGTACCTATCTGGATCTAGAATCCACGTTAGCAGAACAAAAAGATGAATTGGAAGGCTTCCAGGAAGATGCTGGGTAAGTAAATGTTTACTAAATCTGGATAAATAAGCATTATTGTCCAAACAATTTGAGGTTTCAGAAGTGTATGCGGTTTACTTGGTACATTAAGGCCTGTGTAGGAACAGAAAAGATTAAGTTCTTTCTTCCGTAAGCACATCAGTTCTGTGCTTGAAAAATTTATTACTTTTCTTGCTACATTCAATCTTAGATTTCTCTAGAAGATTGTATACTGTAAGAAATCCATTAAGATAAATGTCTTGATGCATCTAGTAAATTTTAATAGTGCTTTTGGAAGTTGGAAAATGAACATGGCTGTTTTTGAGAACTTGGAGATCTTTCTTATACAGTAGCAGTTGGTGTAGAAGGTCATATCAGGGCAGTGCTCCTGAAGTTGCAAACTCAATTTCTTTGTGTCTTGAGATTTAAGGCCTCCTTTTATATTCTTGGAGAAAAGGCCTGGTTTGTTTTTTTTTTTTTTTTCATTTAACTTTTTATTTTTTAATCTTGTAATAGATTTAGTCAGCCCAGGGAGGTGGTGATCATGATGGTTGTTTTTGAATATTCTCTTCTCTTGGCTTTTTTTTTTCCCCCTTTATTTTTTGTTGTAATTATTGCTGACACACATGGATTGATATCTCACAGCTTCCCATAAACCACTTCTGAGAACTGAAGGTTAAAACAAAAGTTAGCATCAATGTGTTTCTATGTATACGCATGTCTAAAATTTGCTTTTTAGAAGAATTTTTTTTCTGGATCTTTTAGCTGATTGTTCTATTTAAGATACCAAATGTACAGGCAGCCTAGAGCTATTTTGGCCTTGTTGGTTGCTATATTGGACTGGATAGTTGTAATTAATTTTATGGGTGTGTTTTGGCATGGAATTCATGTGCGTGAGTAATGAAGCAGTGCCAGAAGGAAATTAACTGCATTCTGAATTGGTCAGGGCTTGTTAACACTAAGAGATACAGCTCTTTAGCTTAACCAGGTTTCTCTGCATTTTGTGATAGCTGTCTTTTCTTTGATAAATAGTTCTTACGAATTTAAACTGTACCTTTGATTATTTTATGTGCAGAACAATTTCAAATAATATGTTCTGAGTACTCATATAGGTGCATTTGTATATGTCTTCTTCATACTTACCAGTTTGGAGGATATTTTTATAACTGATAGATGGTAAAGAAACTGTTCTGTTAGAAATTAAATTAGAAGAAGATTCTTCGATAGACAGAGCAGCCAATATTGCTGAACTGAGCCTCCCTTTTAGTGGAGTACGAGTCTTGGGTATAGAAGTTGATCTGGTCCTCATTTTTATGCAGAGGCGATAAATTGCTGCAAAGAACATCGACTTCTTATTTACAACTAACTTTATATTAGTTGAAAAAAAGCTGAAGTAAGATAAAGGAAAAATTTTCTTGTTTGATATGTTTTGTAGTAGTGTGCATGGATTGTTAAATCACAATTTCTTTTCTTTCCACTGATGTTTCCATGGTAATTCTAGTAATTTTAACTTCATTGTCTTTGATGCCCTACAGTGGCATCCCCAGGCCATTTGGCAAACCAGAGACTGGCTGGTGGTTTTCCTGCCAGACTTTACACTTGAAATGGCAAACTACCTTCCGTCTTGTTTTAACTTCTGCTCCCTTTGGGCACATAAAGTCAATTATACAAGTTGTTCATCAAATGTGAATTCTAATTTTCTTTGTGGTAGCTGTCCTAGGAAAAACACCAAAACATGTGGAAATAGCTGTCCTCCTTGGAATTGCATGTCCACTGTGTTGTTTTGAGATAAAAAATCAGATTATATTTTTGTGTATGTTGTGTGTGTTGTGTATGTGTGTGCAAGCCTCCTTTTATTTGCACAGCCTATTGTCAGTTGAATAATTGCTTCTTCCAATGGCTTGTCCTGCCGGGTAATGTGAAGTCTTCCAGCATGTCCTTCTTTTATCTGGAAAGATTTATAGGGAAGTATGAAACCAGGTATACTAAGGTGCATCACCCAAGTTTGGGTCACAAATTCTGATAGTTATCTTTTGAAATGGATTTTGTGAAATGAAAGGGAACAACTTTTATATCTGTTGTTGTGAGGTATGTAGCCCTCACCTTCACTGGTCTTTTCCCTGCTTTCTCAAGTTGTCCCTCTGGTAATTGTGAGTCAATAGCAAGTGTTGTGTTTTCACACTTCAGGCTTGGGTGCAACACCAGGATGGGCTCTTGGGTGCTATCATTGTAGCTGCTGTGACCCATCTTTCTTTGATGTCTTCCCGCTACGGTCCCCTTTCAGACCCTGTGTTCTTAATAAATTATGCCAGTGATGGTAGTTGCAAAATGTTGAAGTGGTGAGAATGGAGCAAAGGAAGAACATTGGGTGTGTTGGGGAGTAAAGCAGAAAAGTCACTTTTAAGCACAAAAACCCACATACACCTTGCTACAGAGAGGAGAAGGGACAATTGCCTTAGGGGAGTATTCCCTCAGCACCTCTTCTGAGGTGCTTTCTAGATACAAGCTAGTTCGTGTTTAATGTGCAGTGCTGCTGAATGATACGGGGCTTGCGCTTTCACTTGAGTGTTGTGAGGTTGAGGGGTTTTCTTCAGTTTCCCCTACACACACACACCCAGCAGCTTGCTGGTCGGAGCCCTGAAATCCTAGCTTTTTGATCCGCTGCAGTGGGATGTATCTCAGGGAAGTACAAACCTGTACATCTAGGTGTAATTTGTCAGGGGACAAGCAGGTACTGGTCAGGCAGAAAATGAACTAAGAGTGACACCTGACTTGTCAGCAACTTGGCAGGAAAGGATCCGATGCTTTTGGGAACTGAGAGCAGAAAGCATGTCAGTGAGTACGGTGCCTTGAAAATGATAAGGTGAATCCTAGGGTGTAAAGTGGAAATTCAGTAGGCAAAATGCAATGCAAAGAATGGAATGAGTTTCTTCAGTACTGGTGTAGATACCACTGGATTTCTACATCCCATTTTTGCCCACATTTTGCAAGAGAATGGTAAGAAGATAAACAAGAACAACCAGAACTTTAGAAATTTGTGTAATAGCTTCCCTGTGTGACTTAGGAGCAGTCACCTCAGGGAGAATGCAACTCATGTGATGTTATCCAGAAAAAGGGAATGTTTTAGACACAGGGTAGGAAATGCAGTCAGGAATGCCAGGAACTGGCGTGTTCCCAAGCTGGAGCTGCTGGCTGTGGATGTTGGGGGCTTAGCAGAAGCCTGCTGTCTGGGAGGGACTGGCTGCAGAAACCACTGAGTCTCTCTCTTTCTCTCTGGGTCATTTCAAGGTCCTGCTCTTAATCTTCAAAGCTTTTAATTTTCTGAGATTAGGCTACCTCAGGTCTTGCCTCTCTCCATGCCAAGGCTGTTGTGCTCATCAGGGTCACTGAAGCTTGCTGAACTCTGAATGAAGGACTTAATAGCTGTATATTCATGGTATTTTTAAAATTTCAGATCCTCAACTGTGGAAACTCCTCTTAAGAGTGACCAGAGTATCCTGAAGTCTGTCTATTTTCAGCATCTTTTTGCCAGATATTCCTGTTTGCCCAGGCAAAACGGTGATGTTTACTTTTTTTAGTTTTGTTTGTTTTTAAACACCAACTACTGAAAGAAGAATTATTAAACATCAGAGAAAACACAGTCTTACAAATTTTTATTTGTGAGCGGCTGTGAGTATCTGTCTTCCCTTAAAGCACAGTGAGAAATGAGAAGGATTTTTCTTCAAGAAGAAAGACGAGGGTGGTGGCAGTTAGGCTGGAAATTTATGATGTGTATCTGTAAATAACAGGTATTAGAAACACATGCAGTCATAAACAGTTTAAAAAGGAATCCTCTTTCATTACTGCATATAATGAAAAGAAGCTTTTGGTAGTTCCTATCCACTCAAGCAGAATCTAAACTTCTGTTTAAAGACAAAAAAAATCAGCACATGTGCTACCTTAGCCTGAAAGGTTAAATGAGCACAATGTGGATGGGGCAAGACTGTTTTTCTGTGACTGCAACTCTTGCTGCTTTCATTTCCACGTTTGGGAGTAGCTGTGGGGTTCAGAAAAGTTGTATTTGTTTTAAAATGTTTTCTCTTTGGGGGCTGCACTGGGGGGGTAGCGGAGAGAAGGACAATCGGGATGAACCGCTGGCCTAGCAGAAGTGATGTGACCAGGAAATGGGTCAATAGTAGCCTGTAGGAAAACTACCTTTCTGCATTTATTTTCCTGTTTGGCATGTATTCATGATTTGTTTGTTTGCTGTTTAATGGCTGGCTTTGTATGTTTGTTTGGTTTTTTTTTTTTTCATTTGATTGGGTTTTTTTTGTTGTTGTTATTGCTCCCAATGCAAGTTACTTTGGGAATGCTTAATTGTGTGAGTAGGTAATATGGAAGTAGTTCAGAAAGACTGTTTTGTTAAGGTGCCCATGACATGTAAAGCTCTTTGCCTTTGTTTACTTGTGATTTTATAGAGTAAGCAAGAATTGTTAAGAAGTTTATGTATTTAAATTACAGTATACTTGCTCAAGTTCTTTTTATGGGCATGTCTTAACAGACCCTAATGGTAGACCACAAGGTAATGCAGTGCTAAATTGTGGAACTCAAAAGCTTCTTTGTACAACGTACTACAAGCAATGGAGATTTCCTTCCTTGGGGTAACATGTTTGAGATGTGTTCAGCAGATAGTTTGTTTCAAAGTTCTTCAGACAAATAACTTTAGCACTTATGTGTTTCTAGTCCTTCTACACCTTGTCCCAAACCATTTTTGCTGGGTGTCCTGTTTAAGTTGTATGATAGACATTTCCCTTCTTCATGCTGCTGTTCATTCTGGGCTCAATTCAGGATCTTTCTGAGGACAATGGAGTTGGGCAGGTATCTTTGATACTCCTTTCCTGCTCATGCTGGACAAGAGGGAATGGCCTCAATCTCTGCCAGGGGAGGTTCAGGCTTGACATAAGGAAAAAATTCTTCACGGAAAGGGTCGTTAGGCAATGAAATGGCCTGCCCAGGGAGGTGGTTGATTCGCCTTCCCTGTAGGCGTTTAAGGCACGTGTGGATGAGGTGCTGAGGGTCATGGTTTAGAGATTGGTGGGAATGATTGGACTTGATGATCCGATGGGTCTCGTCCAACCTGGTTATTCTATGATTCTATGCACTCTTGTTTTCTGCTGTCTTTGACTTTGTCACTAACACAGTCGTGAGAAGGAAAACATTTTGTCACTTTTTTACATGAGGAAGCTGGGCATACATTTGAAGGTTGACTTCATTATGTCTAATAAAAATGCTGTGATTAATTTCTTGAAGCAGTACTGCTAACTAGCAGATTCTGTGTTGGTCTTGTATTAGTTTGGATGGAGTATTTATATTAGTGCACTGCTGGAAGATGCACTCATCTTATGACAGTTTTCTCTCCATGTTTTGGCTTGGTGTCATTTCCATAATGTTTCTCAGTTCAAACAGAAAAAAAAAATAATGGAAATGCCTGTGGGAGATTGTCATGGTGTTGGTGCAAACACTAGACTGTGACTGTTCATTGCAATGGGCTACTCATGTTTTGAAAAAATGCATTACTTTAATCTTAATATTTTAATTTCTATGATATTTAATTATTACCTTAACTGTATGCTGAAAATGAAAAATGTGATGGATGGTCATAATAAAACATGCAAATGAGGAGGGGGAAGGACCCTGAAATCACCAAATGGGAGAAAAAAAAAACCCACCAAACCAGCAAAACCCAACCAACCTAACAAACAGTAAAATGTAGTCAAGACTAACTTCTTTCTGTCAAGAAGACTGAACTAGTTTAGGAAGCTAGTGCACACTTAGAGCAGGTGAGGTATGGAAATGTTTCTTGTGTTTTACTTAAGGTGCTCTTTATATGTCATATATCATCCACACTTATCCAGGTGCAGGGAGTAGAAAGGCTCAGACTGTAGAGGAGCGTGATGATGTATGGAGCTGGGCGACAGAGTGATGCAAAAGACTCTGCTTTTGATCTTGGCTCTTCCAGGCCTCAAATAGCCTGGTGTGTTCAAGGAGTTCCTTAAGTGGGACCCAGCTGCAGTCACTCTTGCTTTGATTGGGGTTAGATGTATTCAGGCTGTCAAATAGCTGAAAGATTACAGTAAATTCTGGAAGGTATATGACTTTCTACAAGGTAACAGTGTCCCAGTCTATAATGTATCAGATCAACATGGTGAACCACATTTTGAAGTGAATAATTAGCTAAAACTTCACTGTTGCAAAATAAAGGTCTGTGAAGATTAACTTTTCTAATTTCTAATGAAATAATTATTTTTTTTTAGTGTATGGCTAAGTTGGCTTTTTTAATTCCCTCCCTCCCAAACTTTTTGGGCAGTAGCTATTACTGACGAGGTGCTAAAGGGCATGGTTTAGTGTTTGATAGGCATGGTTGGACTCGATGATCCAATGGGTCTCTTCCAACCTGGTTGATCTATGATTCTATGATTCTTCTTAGTTTTTCAGTCGTAATAAAATGCCTTTGTTTATGAAAGAAAAGAAAATCATTAGGTAGAATGTTGAAAATAATTATTAGATGGAACAGTAGATATTCATTTTCATAGTTACCTTGTGATATGCTCTGCAAAGGGATCTAAACAAGCTGGACTGCTGGGCAGAGACCAATGGCATGAGGTTTAACAAGGCCAAATGTCGGGTCCTACGCTTGGTCCTACACACCCTGTGTAGAGCTGCAAACTAGGAGAAGTCTGTCCAGAAAGCTGCCTGGAGGAGAAGGACCTGGGGGTGTTGGTCGACAGCCGACTGAACATGAGCCAGTAGTGTGCCCAGGTGGCCAAGAAGGCCAATGGCATCTTGGCTTCTATTAGAAATGGTGCAACCAGCAGGTCCAGGGAGGTTATTCTCCCTCTGTAATCAGCACTGGTGAGGCCGCTCCTTGAATATTGTGTCCAGTTCTGGGCCCCTCACCCCAAGAAGGATGTTGAGGCTCTGGAGCAAGTCCAGAGAAGAGCAACGAAGCTGGTGAAGAGGCTGGAGAACAGGCCCTATGAGGAGCAGCTGAGAGAGCTGGGGTTGTTTAGCCTGGAGAAGAGTAGGCTGAGAGGAGACCTCATTGATCTCTACAACTACCTGAAAGGAAGTTGTGGAGAGGAGGGAGCTGGCCTCTTCTCCCAAGTGACAGGGGACAGGACAAGGGGGAATGGCCTGAAGCTCCGCCAGGGGAGATTCAGGCTGGACATTAGGAAAAAATTCTTCACAGAAAGAGTCATTGGGCACTGGCAGAGGCTACCTAGGGAGGTGGTTGATTCACCTTCCCTGGAGGTGTTTAAGGTGCAGGTCGACGAGGTACTGAGGGGGCATGGTTTGGAGATTGGTGGGAATGGTTGGACTTGATGATCCGGTGGGTCTCTTCCAACCTGGTGATTCTATGATTCCTTGACAGCAAAATAAAATGATAGGCCCTATGTACTTTCCCAGCTACAGGGAAGGTATTCCTTAGTGTTCACTTCCCAAACATGTAATCAGAAGCAATTAAGGAAACGTGGATGTACTTTACAGAGGCTATGAATGGCACATAGGACTTTGAGGGTTGTGCCCTTTAAGTAGGATGGAGGCAATTAACACTTAAATGTTCTACCACAGAAATTATTAACTCATTATGAGATTAACTGATTTCTGGTTAGTTGATCTTCTAGTAAGAGATCTTGTGAAGATGGTAGGTATCAATTTTAGCTTTTCTACTAGTAGGAAAATGCTACTGGTTCTGTAGTTATAGAATGAATACTGTTTTATGAATGTAAAATGTATTTAGAAAAAAGAATCTGAATAAGTAATTGCAAACTTGAGTAGATTTTACTGCAGACCAAGGCTTGCTTTCTCATCTACTCTCAGTTTTAAAGCTGGCTGACTGGTGTCGAGGTAAATCTCCTCTGCGTGTAACTAGGTCGTAAATCACTTAATCGACAAGAACTGACAGCAGCGATGGTAAATTCTGCAGCCACACATGCTAGATCAAGGTGGAAACACTCTGTGGAGCAAGGAAGAACCCCCAAGAGGGAACTGGGGGTGTAGGTGGCTCCTGACTCTTGGTTGCAGCAGCTACCGCATGGTGGCTGATGCTGGGGTGGGATGGGGAGGCAGGAGATTCCCTGAAGCATCCATAGGAGACTTAAATAGCCCCTGAGGAGCACCATCAACCAGAGTGTGGTGAACAGGAGGGACAAATGGGGGCAGGACTTGTCAGAAGGGTGGGGTGCAGCAGTTTGCATGGGCTGTTCACACAGGCAGCGTAAGCAGGGAGGGCAGTCTCCATGCTCAGGATGTGAGTTCAGTTGGTGAGAAAAAGCCCAGCCATGATGTCCACCCTGTGGTAGGCTGCATCCTCTGCACCTGCCAGAAGTCACACATCAGACCACACTGAGTTCCTAAGAAAACACGTAGCCATCCATGTCTCGGGCTGCAGCGAGTGCCACCAGCTTGCACTGGAAAAAGAGGGCAGCAGAGCAATAGCATTATAAGGTGCGAGCAGGTGGACTATCTCCTCTGCCTGATGGCAGAGCTTTGAGAAGCAGATAGGCTAAGGAGCATTAGGGAGTCTGAACAAGAGACTGACTGGTAGAATCACACCCTAAGCTCCCTGAAGCGGGAACATAACCACCAAAAGGAGCTCCTAATCAAAGGGATTCAGTATCATCTCCCTACCAGGATGTAGGCAGAGACTTAAAACATGCAAGATTCTCCTGTGCTTTTGGAAAGAACCTGTGGTCATCTAATTTAGTGGGCTTAGTAGTGAGGGCGCTGGAGGCTGTCATTAACCACAGAAATTATAGTGATCGCAAATACTTGTGGTCTGTAGTTGAAGCTTGGGGACATTGAACAGGGGTGCTGTCAATGCTTCTTACAACTTAATTCTTGTTGAGGCAGAGAACATATAGGCAAGAGCGTTATGCTGATGTGCATGTCAAAGGAAGTTGGTTTTGCTCTTCTCCCAGTCCTCCAAGCTGTGTCATGCTCCTTCCAGCTAGGAAGGAGCCAGCATCCATAGTGGTGCCTTCTCCAGGCTGGAAGAGGAGGCAGGTCATTGTTTTATGGATTTCCCTGCAGTGTGTTTCTTTGGTTTTGGGAGAGCAGGAGCTTGGGATTGACAAACCTGACCAGGGCGTGCCATGGGCAGCTCTCTCTTTAAGTTAATGCTTCTGAAATGACAAGGAATCTTACCCTGTGCCTCTGGGAATAGCATGAAAAACTGACATGGGCTTTTGGGGCTCTGGGGTAGTGCTTTATGTCTAAAGCTCTGAAATGTTCTGCAGTCTGTGTTTTTTTTTTTTTTTCCTGTGGGTTTTTTTCTTTCATTTTTTTTTTCTTTCATTTTTTTTTCTTTCAAGATCTTGCACTATAATTTTATAGCTTGTGGTAGTCACTACTCAAACAGCTGTGTCTCCTTCTCCCTACTTTCCCCCAGAGGTTACTCACAACTTTCTGGTTTTGAGGGGAAAAAAATCTACATCTGTACCAAGGTATCTGTGGAAACACTTTAAGGTTTGCTGATTTTCAATTTTAATGATTACCACTGGCAAATGAATACAGTAAGAGTGCTTTTCTTCAAAAATCGTTTCCATTGCAAAATGTATTGCAAAAATAGTGTTATGCTTAGCTCTGTCCCAACCTATTAGATACCAAATACAGTGCCAAACCAAAAAGTGTGTGAATAATTCTTGGTTTTTCCTAGAACAACTTTTTTTTTAAGACAGTCTAATTTGATATTTGGGTTTACATGTGAAAATAGCTGAGGAGTCCAGTATATTAGGGTGGAAACTGAAATAAAAACAGCTTATAGAAACAGCTGAGGCTAGATGTTTTATTTAAAAACATTTAATTTTATTCATGTTGTAGTTCCTTAATAGCTGTGTGTGCACTCTGCCCTCCTCATTGTTGATGAGGTTATAAGCTAAGTGAGCAGGTCTTGAGGCTTGGAAATGTTCCTCTTCTGTTTGAGAGGAGGAAATCCCTTCCTTTCTCCATAATCAGATCATCTGGAGGGCTTCAGGTAGGGCTGCCAGAAAGCGCTATAGGGCTGCTCCAAACTCCATTCCTGTTGCAAGTAAACCCATTGATCTGAAGGTCCAAACCTGGAACACTGCTGCCAGGTGCACCCGCTGGCTGCTGGTGCAGCTTGCATTGCAGTTGCCTGGAGCAGGCAGGCAGCTGAAGGACTTTGTGCTGTGTAATTAGGAAAAGCTGTGAACTTGCTACACTTGCTATTCCATGGAAACTGCTCCTGCGTGTGATTCTACTCTGTGGTAAATGCAAAGTAGATTTGTATAGGCAGGCTCACATTCTCTTTATCCCATCTAAATTCATCTGTCTGAGTGCTTGGTGTGTGTTTGTTTTACCACTGGCTAAACTAAGGTTATAATCCGCTTCTGATAAAAATGTCTCCAATTTAACCTCCTGTGGCGAGCTAACAGCTTAAGCAACCACAAATCTGTGACTAGCCCAGGATCTCCAGCAATGAAGCCATGAAAGCTGGTGACCTCTGCCAGTGTTAAGACCATAGCAGTACAGCAAAATATTAGTTTATTTCATTTTTACTGCTCGGTGACTGTGCTCTCTAGCAAAACCATTGGTGGCCCAGCAATAAATGCAAAGCCCATTCCATTTCCTAGGTGGAATTAATGTGGAGAAATAAGTGGCCTGAGGGCCAAGTGTAATATTTAAGAATTTGTATGTCGAGTTACACATTTAGTCTTGCCAAATATCTTAGAATCATAGAACAACCAGGTTGGAAGAGACCCATCAGATCATCGAGTCCAACCATATGCTGCTGATGTAAAACTTCCAAAAAGCAGAGAGACCCAAAGAAGCATATTGATCAATGTAAAGCAGAATTTTTTATGTATGCATACATACACACATGTATGTCCTACTGCAAAGTAGGAAAGTTTTAAATAGTTCTTTCCTTGTCTGGTTAAACCAAGGACATCTTGAGAAACAGTAATTGGGCAGAGCAATAGGATGTTGCTTTCAAATGTGTTTTGTATCACTTAGGCAAATGTTTTATTCAGACTGTCTTTTCAGTATCATCCAGTACATTGGAAAATCATAAAATACAGCATTTTTTTTCCTTGAGGTATTATACAATGATTCATAGTAGAAGGGAAAATCTTATGAAATATTATTAAAGCTAGTTTTTCCAAACTATTTAAGTCAGGGTTTTTTAATTATTTGAATTATTAATAAGTTAGAGATCTTTTTGATACTGTAAGTAAGAGTTAGGACCTTTGTGAGAGTGAGGTTATTGTGAGGTGTCCTTTGCTCCTACTTAGTGACTGGAATTTTTCTAATTAAGTTTGTCTGCCACTTTGTTCTCCTGGAACCAAAACTATGGGTCCCATGATGTGGCTGTGAGCATCCGAGGAACCCTTTCCCAAAAGAGTGGAAACATGAAGTCACCCAACTGAGTGCCATTCATTTATTTTACATTTGTCCTTGCCCCTTTGTCCTGTAGGTTCTCAGTACTGATTTTTTTTTTCAAGGTATTTGTTCACCCAAGTGCAAGGAGCTTTTAAATGAAAATCCACCTCTATTATGAACTTCAAAGTGCAAGTGACTGCAAAACCACATGACTATGAGGTACTGAATGTGAGGATGCCTTGGAGGAATGTGCAGCTGGAGTTTGAGAGCTACTGCTAGTGGTGGCAAATACATAAGTTAAGAATTGGAAAGCAATGATCAAATGATGTGTTGTCTCTTCAGGAGAATGTGATGAGAGGTTGACAAGAAGTGAGGAAACAGCCCTTCCAGTTTTTCACCCACAAGCGATATTATTGTCAAAATAGTGTTTCTAATGCAAATCTCTTCACCATTTGCCAACTCACAAAGTTTGTGTTTTCTTAGTGCAGTAATCTAAGGTGGAGATTTAACTGATGATCCTATACGTGTTTCACAAAATGAAAGAATAAATTTTCTGTCAAAACCAGGTAAATATGGGTTGAGCTTTTGGGGTGGGAAGGGACAGGGTTTTGTTCATGAATAAGAACAGTTCTTAATATATGGCTTCTTGTCGATAGTGAAGGAAACTGTTAGCCCTCAGGTGTTTTAGGGACTGTTAAAAGGTTATAGTTTTAATGTTTAGAAACTGAGTTATTAGCAGCTGAGAAATAACCAGCATGATTCAGAAAGTAAGGGATGGGAGTGAGGAGGGGAGTTTTCCGGCTTCTGAGGTGTCCTTGCACAGAAACTACTAAAAAGGACAAATGGAACAAATGTTTCCCCATTTCAGCTTGCTGCGTTTCAGGGTGTGAAGTGATTCATTGTCTTTTGGCAGAAATCATTGCCTTGTGGTGAGGTACACAGAAGACTCCACCCAGACCTTTACAGACATATGCTTGGAATACATTACTAATAAGTGATTAGGCACTATTAATGTGGCTTATAACACATACTTTGGTGAATCTCTTGACCCTTTACAGTTTCTCATTTTGCAACCCCCCCCTTCACTGCCTTTGCTTGGGAAGAGTATGTCTTTGTAAATCCCAGTATCCTGCAGTGACAGTCCATATGTAGTCCTTATCTGTACAGTTACACAGGCAAGGGTGTGTCAGCCAGTGTGCCTTCCTGTCCTTGTAACTTATTGTGTGGTATATAGGTTGGTAGTAGGGAAGAAGGAGGTTAAGTGTTAAATCCATATTGGCAAGCGTAACCTAACACTGGGGTAATCCACAGTGAAGAAACATGTACAAGTCTCTCTGTATGTTGTTCCTGTGCATGATTTTTTTTTCTTTTTTTACTCTTAAAAAAGCCTGCAAGATTTCATCTACCCAGTTTTTGTTTAGGGAATTTGGATTATTTCTACCAGAATTAGACAAGGTTGTGGGTTTTATAATGAAGAGTGAACAGGCATCTGAATAGTCTCTGTCTACTTATTTTTACCCACTCTTGTTGAATTACTGTTACTTTAGTTAAAGTGTTCTGGTCCCAGAATGCTCTGAATAAAAATACTATATTAAATAATTAGATAACTACAAGTGTATTGCAAGAACAGGAAGCAGACACGTTCTGACTTCGCACTATATTTTTAGATGGAAAAACTGGGGTAGGAAAGCCCACTTCATTTGAAGATGAGTCTGTGTGTTTGCCTCCAGCTGCGTGTCATGTACCAGAAAGAGTTATTACACTGTCTTCCTTTTGAACTGTATTGGAGGTGAATTTTAGCGTTTAAAAGACTTTTTATTAAAAAAATACTTATTATTTCCTGACCCTCTTTGTTTCCATTATTCAATGAGAATAACATGAGCTTGAACATGACACTTGCATCGTTGGATCATGATCTGTGAAGAACTTCAAAAAGGTTATTTGTTTGGATAAGATTTTCAGATGACTTTCAGAGAGATTCTTAATTCCTCTCTCCATGCACATGTGTGCTTTTACTGACTCTCAAAAGACTTGGCTTTTATACAAAAATTTTTTTAAGTGTCATTTTTTTTTCTTTTCTTGCATCTCTTGATTCTGCAGTTGAACGGAGAAGCATATCGTACTGAAACTTCAGTCAAACCATATCTTAACAGCTTTGAAATCAAAGCCTAGGATTTATGCTGTCTGATTAATAGCAGGTTAAGAAACACTTTCCTTATTGTGTGTGTTCTGGCTTGCAGATCCTTTTAAGGGAAAACCTAATAGACTCAAGTGCTTGAACTCTGGCAAAAATTTCATCCCTTATGCATTCAACAAGGAATAGTTTGTTTTCTACTGCTGTTGTGGAGTACCTTAAACTTTGAAATATCTGACTGTGAGGCAATAACCCATCCCAGAAGCATTTTCCACTCCCTGAAAGGTGTGTGCAAGTGAAGATGGAAATGCATAGGTGCTGAAATGAAGGTGTGAAATCCAGTTGCAAAAATAATATGCTTTTTTTTATCTGTACTTGTTGCCATGCATTTGTTTCTGATGGTGTGCTGCTGTCCGGGCTTCCCTCATGGCAGTCAATGGCTCCTTCTTGAGCTTAAGGATTGTTACCAGGTGCTGTTCTCTTTACACTGCTCACCTTGAAATATGTGGATGTAATTTCTGGGTAGGGATGATGGTCCACCAAGAAACCTGAGTGCTATGAGAGGCTGTAACAAAACGGGAGGCATGTGTTAGGCAATGCATGCTTTGAAAACTTTTCACTAAGAGCAGCATCGGTGTTAGATGGGTTTTTATAATGGTCAGATTGTTATGTTGGGCATAAGTAGATGCAGAATTGTTATAGGGTAATCTGTCAAGTTAAGCTGGCTTTATATGCTAGTTAAGTTTGAAAATATTTTCAGTGTTTATTATGATGTGGTAGGTTTATATAATTACAAAGTTGAGGTTAGTTTTTGTCTGGCCTATGCCATCTTTGGCATAAATGGGTGTGATTCAGAAACCTGTTGTAATTGCTTTGCTAGTGAAGGATGATGAGAATATCTGATCTTTTTTAAGGAGAGGCTTGGAACAAGGTAAACTGATATGTCACTGATCTGATATTGCCTAGTTCAGAGTTGGCCTTTCTTTGAGCAGTTCACTGATATTGAACCTAATAAAAGCACAGGAGTAATTATGAAAGGGGGGAAGGAGGGGGGCTTGCAGGCTGGGTGGTGGGAAACCTGCCTGTGTAATAATACTTGAAGCTAGTAGCATTGTACCGTGCCCATAGTGTTTGCCATCTGATTTCACTGTATTTTCTCTAATTTCGTGAAATCGAGGAGGGTGGGCCTTTATCTAAAATATAGATTTTTTAAAATTTTTTTTTTAATGCAGAGTTTCATAAGTTACATGTAGGTGGCAAAAATAAGCCAACTGCTCTTTGTCGAGCTCCTCTGAAGCAGAATGAGGAAGAGTGGAGGAAAGTAGGAAGGACGTAAGCTGTGCTGTTGGACCAGTGTAGTGGTGGAATGGGAAGATAAGGTCCACGCTCTGGATCTCAAGCTTCAAATCTCTTTTTTTACTGTTGTCAGTTTAAATTTAAAATTTTAGAATTTGTTTTGTGTTGCATAGATGCTGCCTTGCCAGGAGCAAAACTGGGATCTGAAGGAAAGGCTACATCCTAGGTTAAAAAACAGAACATGTATACACATACATACAAACTACTCCTGTTTTCAGAGACTTTGTGCAATTGTCCTTTCTACCACAACAGAGGTTTCTGCAGAGCAAATAATTTTAATCTCTGAGGTATCCTGAAGAATTGTTCCTACCTAGAATGAACTGATAAAAATAGTCTAAAAGGTGCGTATCTTTGCTTGGAATGGAGTGACATGAAGGTCATGGGAATTTTCTAGATTAAAACTCCTGTGAGGATAGTGTATGATCACCTATTATCATCATTTTAATAAAAAAACCACGAACAGCAAGACCCTAAAAAGCAAATAACCCAAATCCTCCCAACAAGAAGCAAACTCCTGTCCTCAGAGTATTTGAAGTCTGGCTTTTAATATGGGAGGTGGACACCTCTGTGCTGTCATACCTTAGTTGCTCACAACTGTGCAGGGAAGGTGCAGCAAAAAGGAAATTGAGAGTGGGTCCTTCTTGGTCCCAGAGGGAACCCGTCATCCCCGAGACATTCCTCTTTTTTCTATAGCAGCGATTTCTTCCATTTTTCTCAAGTAGTAATGGAGAGGAGAGGTTTAGAAATGCTTTATTTTATTGTCCATCAAAGAAATGGTAAGAATGTGACTCTTGTGTAAGTGAGCAGATTTATCAACAGGAGATTCTCTTATTAGTATTTTAGATTGGCTACTCTGTCAAAGATTCCTCAGATCAAATCAAATTTTCCAGAAGAGTCCTGGCAGTTCTGTGGGAAGGGGCAACCATCACCAATCTGCAGAACATGAGCACAGACAAAAGTTCTGTCCAACTCTATTGGCAGGAGGAATTTAGGTGAGCTGAGTGCATCTTGCACCTAGAAACTTTAAAATCCACACTACAGGCAGCTCTTGTAGGGGAAATAGTATGTTGCTGCTTTGGCAGTTCATCAGACGTGCAAGCCTGTAGCAGCATTAAGAGAAGATTCATGCTTTTCCTGCTTATCCTAATGCTGTTCAAGCAAACTTTTCAAAGAGCAGTTTCATTTCAAGTTCTGTTTTTTTAATTTAAACCTGTTGAGAAAAGTTCCTGTTGTGAAACTGGAACGGTGTCCTTTATAGGTATGTAGTTCTACTACTATTTTTCAGTCATGTAATGTGGCTTTGCATTTGTTTTTCCTTTTTTCTTCTAGAAGTGATATTTTTCTGAAAACGTTTGTCACTACTTCACCAACCTTCTTTCCCTTGCACATTTTTTCAGGAGATGGTATAGAATACATTCTTTTCTCATTGAAATAGTAAAAAATACTTGTATTCCTCAAAACAACTGTGGGCAGGAATACAGCAAAGTGGGGAAGAACCTTTGTTGTTGTCCGTGAAGTAGTGGGTTTAATTCTGATGAAAATACAGCCAGTGGGAAATTCTACTGAATGTCTGTGGGAAGGAGTTGGCCCTGAAATCTCTCAGCAGAATCATAATGTATATAACTGAGAAGGTTGTGCTGGATTTTTATTTGCTTTTAATTTGTGTATAGAAGTGATATAGGGCTCCCATGACATGAAATAAGCTGCATATTGAACGTGTTCTAAAAACATCTTGCACATTTTCCCACGATAAATTCATAGACTTGCAGAAGGGTTGAGGTTGGAAGGGACCTCTGGAGGTCATCTGGTCCAACCACCCTGCTCAAGCAGGGCCACCTAGAGTGTATTGTGCAGAAACTGCATCTTTAGCTTCAGAGAAAAGAGAGAGAATACATTGCTCTACAAATGGGAAAGATATTTAGCTTTTCTTACTTTCTTGCTATCTATCAAGTGAACAGGCAAAGGGTGCTGGCCTGGAAATTGAGAATAGTGCTCAATCCAGATTGAAAGGATATGTCTGATGCTAATTTGTCTGAAAGACTAAGGAGAAATGTAGTTATTTAAAATAAAGTTATTCTATTTAAGACTAGAATGGAACTGAGACACTGCCTGAGTGAAGGATTCCTTACTTTTCCCTCATTGCATGAAAACCGGATTGTCCTTCTTGCTCTCAAGACACATTAGGGTACATGAGCACATTTGTGAAAGTGTAATCAACCTCCTGTTTGACCTTGCATTTTCTTTTCATAGTTTATTATGCCTAGCTTTAAGGTATTTATGTGACTATTCAACATGTGTGGTTATCATTTGGTACTTCCTAGTATGGATTTCTAGAGAGTCATTGTGGTAGATTGACCTTAGCCAGATGCCCACCTAGCTGCTCTCTTGCTCCCTGTCTTCAGCAAAAGGGAAGGAAAATAAGATGAGAAGTCAGTGATTAAGATAAGGATGGGGAGATTACTTACAAGTTACTATCATAGGCAAAAAGGCATTACTTGTTAAAAATAAATTTATTGCCAATTAAAATAGATGAGGAGAAAAAAAGACATTATTCATAAAACCTTACCTCAACCCCATCCTTTTTCCTAGGCTCCACTTCACTCCTGCACTCCCACCTACTTTATTTCCTCCCTATACCTTTATATAATTTTCTTTTCTTTTCTTTTTAGGAGGGGCAAGAAGCATAGTATTATTCTGAGGACCCAGCTGTCAGTGAGAGTTCACGCGTGCATTGGTAAGTGAAGTTCCACGGCCTGAAAGAGAACGAATAAACACACTCTGAGAAGCAAACCTGAGGTATATGAATCAGGCTTGCTGTGTTCCAAGTTAAGAATAAAGACCAATAAATTTATTTCCTTGTTGCATTTTACAACTAGTTTTTATTAGTTACATTACCATTTAAGTATGTTAAACAGCCCAGGGAAGTATAGGATTTGACAGTGAAATGTGATGATTGGGGATGCTTTGGAGAATCTTGGATTATCTGTCTTGCCACGCCTTTTGTGTGTGCCTGAAGAAGACTGTCTTCTAAGTTGGGAAGAGGATCTGAAAAATTGTTGACTAACATATGACCGACTGCGTTTCAGTAGCATGTAATGTTTAGTACTTTACATCCTGCAGATTCTGCCCACAAATTTGTCATTATCAAAGTGTCAGTGTTTTAAAAAAACTGGTTAGGACAATGCTGTAATGAGGAACACACTAATAAAAGACATCCTGTGCTTATTATAAGAGCTTTAAGGTTTCATAAAAGGAAGCTGCTGTGCTATGACAGTGTTAATATGTTCTCTAGTGTTCTGCAGAGCAGCATGTTTCACTGAGTGCTAGTAGCATCACTAGTGCTCATATTCTAGTAGTATGATAGATGTTATGGTTCGTTTAAAAAATATTTAAGATCCTATATATATATGCCATAGTTGTCTGTTTTGTTTTCAACTTTTCCATAGTTGATTCAACACCTTAATATATTTAGCTCTGTAGTTACTCTTGCTTGAAGAGACCGTAGCTGATGCACTGGAATATAAATACTTTCCTTAAAAGGAGGAGGAGAAAAATCTAAGTTTTCTATTATTTTCACAGTGCTAATGCCGTTGGAGGGTTCAGGCTTTAAGTACAACTAAACTTTTTCCCCTGCCCCCAAGACGTGTTATGAAACGGCCCTTTCTGGGAATTTGAACTGAGCATAAGCAACCTACAGAATTCCTTGAATACCTCCCATTGAGAGCAATCTCTAGGCTGCCTCACGCAGGAACATATTCTCCTCCATGGCTGTTGACTTGAAGCACAGTAGAGCAAGCCTACGTGTTAAGCATTAGAGGAGAAACAGAGATGCTGCAAAGTCGAGTCTCATTTTATAAATGTGAATAAAATTAAGAACAGCTTGGAGAAGCTTGTTCTTGTTAGGTCTGGGGATATGTTTGGCAAATCAGACCAGTACAGCAAGTCAAGACTTCATGTTTCCTGGACTGAGGGTTTATTAAAAAAAAAACAAAAACAAAAAAAACCACCAACCAAAAAACATGTAACATTTCTGTTCATAGTGCAGCCATCAAGGAATTGGGGGACACCAGTTTCTGAGCTTTTACGTGTGGTTGCTCTGTTGTTAACTGTTTGCATTCAAACTCACTGTGGGTGATTAGGCATATTACTGTGCATGTACTTTAATTGTTCCTGTATTAAATAGCATTCCTTTGTCAGGTGCTGTTACTCTTTGGCAGTAGTGATGGATTCAGTGGTGAGTGAGTACAGAGGAAGCCAGGCTGCAAAACTTGAGTCCAGATTTCAAACCCTTAGATCTGAGGTGTGTTTGGATATGGGCTTTTTGGCTTGGTTTGTTATATGTAGAAAAGCCAAATGCAAGATCTGGTTCTGATTTCCAGCCCCCATACCCCCCTTACTGAAGTTTAGGTTTTTAAGATGAGGGTTTGGGGGTTTTTGCAGCCTGTGGTCTCTTTTCGCTGCTTTTCTTTTTTATTTTTACATATCAATGTGTCTTATTTTTGATATGGGATACTTTGAAAGAGTCAAGACTCTCTGCAGATCTTAGCTACTGACCTTGTTCTGTGACCTTGTGCCTGGCAGTTAAAGTTATCATGGGATAGGAGGGTTGTTTCACTGGCATAATGGGCACTTATCTTCATCTTGCATGTAATTTCACATCAGCTGACTGTTAACATCTTTTTAAAAATACAAGCGTTAGCTTTTGAGGTTAAAAGATGCATTGGGAATAGAAGTGAGATGCTAGAGCAATCTGAGATGGTGATATGTGGAATAAAACTACCTACTGCTCGACTGTTTTCTTTCAATCTTCACAATGTCCTTGGAAAGCATTGTGGTTAGCAGTGTTACTGACTCTGCAAAGTCCTTCATAGGTAGCTAGGAGTGCTTTATGAGATGTGGCTTGTTCTGAAGTGCCCTTATTGCAGACCCTCCTGTCATCCTTGCATTCAAGGTTTTACTTTACTTTGAAGAAATGCGAGATGTAAAGAAATTGCTTTCCTGTCATAAAATCCCGTTTGGAAGTTGGTCCAAATTTTTTTTTAATTTTTTTTTTTTTTTAGTTTGCCTTAACATGTACTTTTAAATTGTGGGAAATAACACAAGTGTTTATGTTCTGATGTCCAGATAAAGTTTTTCATCATTAGTGGCTTCACATCGCTGGGGAATTCATTGTGCTTTAATGTCAGAGGATGGATGGACTGCAGGCCAGTATTTTATGAGGCTTAAGAGACTTTAGCAAATCCTATGTCAAGGAAGATGGGGTGGTGGGGTTTTGTTTGTTTGTTTGTTTTAAGCAGGACAGGGAGAGAATGTAGCTTAAGAACTTGAGTGCAGAAGTTGTTGCTGAGTGGTATATTTTGCCCTATTGTATACCTGTCACTCTTCAGCATCTCACTCAGTTTAATGCATTAGTACTTTTTCTTCCCCCTCTCAATTTGAGTTCTTGTCATATACTCAAACTAAGGACTCTCAGCATAAAGAACAAGTTCTGGTTTAGATATTGCTCTGTTTATTTTCCCATTTCAGTTTAAACCTGATTAAATTGTCAGGGCTAATTAAAAAGTAATTTCAAAAATAAAATCTAAGTGGTTTCAATAGTAACTGCAATATTTCTAATGTTCTTTTTTACAAAAGACTATTGCTGAAACCAGTTTTGTTCTTAGAACGTAACTAATTGAACATTAAATGTATACTTTCATACCTGTTGTTCTTAAAAGACCTTAGTGGAGGAAGATAAGTTCTTAAATCACATAGTGTCAATTGTTGATTTGGTTGGGTTTTTTTCACAGAAGGTCAAATTTGATCTTTTATACAAACTAGATTTATTGTGAGTTAATACCCTGTGCGAAAAGTCCTCCTGCTGTTTTTGGCAGCTGTGTGAGTTTCCTAATTTATATTTAGTTATGTCTTAACATAATCTTAATTTCTATGTATTTAACAATTAGAGGGCTTGACTGAAGCCTTCGTGAATTCCGATGTAAGTGAGGATATGGCTTTACAGGGACAACACCAACAGTGCCATTTAGTTTAGCCCCTTAAGTGGAAGGTTTTAAAGATTTTTACAAGCTCCCCTCTTCCTGAAGAGTAACTTGGCTCATTCACTGTGTCCTTGCTTGGACAGCTCTGTTTGCCTTTGCTGCTTCATTTGTCTCTCCTTTGCTTCTTGGTTTTCTCTCAAAATAAGATGTGGTCTCTGAGGGGAACATGCCATTTGCTCCTGCATATCTGGATGCATTTTATCATGAGTCTCACATCCTCTTATTAAACATTCACACCTGTTATGGGAAGTCAAGGGTGTTGTTCTCAATACTGCAAATGAGATTTGGGCAGGAACTCATGACAGTGACTTAGAATAATTCTGCCAAAAGAGGCTTCAAATGTTAATACAACGTAACACAAGAAGAATGTGAGTAACTAAGTTTGATGTAATTCTGGATACAAGTATTGTCCCGGGATTGCTCAGTGTACTGTAGCTTGGAAGGTCAGCAGATATTGCAAGGTGGATTTTAAATTTTACTTCTCCCCTCTGTAAGTTTGTTATTAAAAAAGAAAATCAACACAAAAGCAAATGTCACACCTCGGTTATTTAAAATGTTTGTGTGCTATAAATTTAAGGGTTTGTATGGCTATAGCTCCTTCTTATATTTACACAGTCTTGCTTTTACCTACCTATAGATTAAAAATAAGCATTTGCCTAGCTATTTGTGTGTTAAGTTTTATAGCTTCAGCCAGCTAGGTCCCTAAACAGTGTACAAAGATATTGATGAATGAATCTTGCTAAATGTGTAATCTAGCTTTATTATTAGTCATTGTAGCTATTTCATAATCCTATTCTGTTGGCTGTTGCACATAGGCAGTTGCAGGTCTACTGCGTCACTGCGCTTAAGTGATCTAGAGCATACCTACCCTTCCATATCCTACCATCGATGCTCTGCACATTCCCAAGTATGGGATACCATAGCTGCAATGACACGTGACAGCTGCTCCTAGCCCCTGATATTAGGGCATCTACTTTAATCAGCAGCGTTAGCACCAATAATCCAGCCTTTCCACACTGCTCTTTGGATTGTCTTTTTGACATCCTCTCACTCTTCCTATCTTTTTTGAAACACAGCCATAGATATCTCCTTTTGTTTTGTGATACCTGAGGGAAGCTGTAAGCTAGGACCCTAGTAGAAGCCAGCTGCTTTTATTTGCCCTTTAATGGCTGAAGTATGCAGCTAGTTCTTTTTCCATGTACAGTTTTTCCTTCTGTTATCCATTACGTAGACTTGTTGCATGTAGTACAGCAGATATGATTATATTCTGCAACTATTTGTGCATTTATTGAGCCTTCTGGTAGAGCTAAGTTCACCTCAGTGGAACAACACTCCCAAAGAGAAAGTAATACCTCGAGTCTATAATTGTTGTAATCTACACTCTGTTGTAGAGCAGTTAATATACATGCACTGAAGTGAGGAAAAACATGGATTATTATTTTGTAAGTCAAGTATCAATGTGTAAGGAAACCCAGTGTGATTCTGGTTAAGGCAACATGTTAGACCATGTTGTTTCATTCTCTGAGGGCAGAGTTCAGCTTATGCTTTACTGGAGGGTGCTTTTCCCTGCAAACATCATTATTGTATAGTCTGCCTGGCATATGTGTGTTTGCAGTGTGTTGAGCACCCAAGTAGACTTCTCACAGCCACGGACACTATGAAGCTTCTCTAGATTGTGCTTCAGAACTTTCTGATTTGTTTATTTATTTTACTGACAAATAGTTTATTGGATTTTAAATAAACACCTTTATTTCTGGTAAGAGAGTTTCAGAATACACTAAGAGTCTACTTGAAAAGCTTTCTTAAAGGAAACTCAGTTGTAGCACTAGATCTTTTCTTTTAGCTCTCCATTTGGGCGAGTATTGATTGATACGTTTAAATGAAAACCTTGAGAAAAAAAAGATACTTTGGGTTCTTTGAAGAGCATTTTATGATTTTCTGTTCAGTGTTAAGCCTTCCTAATAGAAAACATTTTCAGTTTGAGAGCAGGGAACATGTGGAGAGCATTAGCAGTTCAGCAGAACGTGCAACTGATTCGGATATAATTTAAAGGGAACAAAAGAGGTGCCTTGAGAATTTGTCGGAAGTGCTGAGGTTTTGCCTTCTTTGCACAGGAGGGAGAGGGAGAGAGAGAGGTGAGTTGAAATTGCTTACCATAATTGGGACAGAAAAGATGGTGATTAATGGATTTAATGGTGCTACACAGGGATCCTGCATGCATTATGGATTTGTAATGATGATATGCTTCCTATGACTTGCTGTAACTTGGTAAAAGTCCTGGCTTAGATGAAGATGATAAACAACATGTTTATTAGATGTAAACTGACATCACACAAATTGAAAAAATGTGAGAAGGAACACCAGAGCTTGGAGGGATTTTTTTTTTCAGGGTTAGGATTTTTTTAATAAAAAAAAACCACACAGTACTGGGGCCTGTTTCCATATGTGATTGGAGATATCTGGTTCAGCTCTCTTTCAATTTGAGCAAAACATGAAATAGCTGTAAAGGCTATGATAAAAATACCTTTTTCAACTTTATAACATTATTTAAATTTTCTTTCCTGAAAATGTGGAACACAGATGCTCTAAGTAAAATCCCCTGGTTCCCAGATCAGATTGCTTTGTGAAAATCTATCTGTATAAATAACTTGTGGTTTTGCTCTAAAAATGTACCCCTCTTTAAACTGAAATGTTAGACTTTTGTTGTACTCCTTATGCATGCTTTTAGTCAGCCTTCTTTGTGGGATGAACAATGACGCTTCCTCATAACCTGTGATTTGCCTTCCGTGATCTCACTGGGAAAGCTCTGGGCCAGTCCTGTACGATTTCAGAAGGTGTTTGAGACAAAACAGGGAAATTTCCAAGAACTGTGTCTGCATATTTCATTTAAGTTATAATCCTTAAAATAGGCTTTGCAAAAAGAAGAACCAAGAAGCTATAGAGCAGATAAAACTTCCATTAGCAGTGGGTTGTTTCTTTAAAACGGTGAATTCCTGCTTTAAAAGGCCATGCTCCAGGTTTGAAAGCACAGCTGTGGAGCATACTAGTGAGATGCTTTTCTCATCTTGGGAAGATTTGTGTTAAAATGTAAAAGCTTATCTCATTTGACTCGCACTGCTAAGTACTGCAGAAATTGAGTGAAGTGTTTCTAAACTGAGATATCCTCTTTAGGACTTCTTTTTCCTGACAACTTAGATTTCCATAATAATACCTTTTTCTTACAATATGTAAAAATTTGCAAGGGAGGAGTTGGCTTTTGACTCTTAAAAAGTACATTAAAAACAAATCTTGTTTCTGATGAAACAAAAATCTTCAGTCATCTTCATCGATACTGTAAAGGAAACTATCTCTTCATAAAGCCAGGAAGGCAAATGAGTACTATAAAACTTTACTTCCCAGGACAAACCTATTTACACGTTACAGGTGTTTGTTTTTTTTTTTTTTTAAATTGATTGTTAAGTATCACATTACTGATGTGTGGGTTTTCTTTTTAAGTAGATTGTTGTTTTTCATATGGTCTAATATAATACAGTAATCATAGAATCGTAGAATAACCAGATTGGAAGAGACCCACCAGATTATCGAGTCCAACCATTCCTATCAAACACTAAACCATGCCCCTTAGCACCTGATTCACCCGTGCCTTAAACTCTTCCAGGGAAGGTGAATCAACTACCTCCCTGGGTAGCCTATTCCAGTGCCCAATGACCCTTTCTGTGAAATTTTTTTCCTAATGTCCAGCCTGAATGTCCCCTGGTGGAGCTTGAAGCTTGAAGGTAGAGAAAGAATTGGACTAATGATGCTTATTTTTCTGTTACGTACTTCTAATGCAATAAAAGAACAGAAATGGTTTTAGTTCATAAAGCAAGGAATCATGCTGCTATGGAAGTGAGTATTCCTTATCTTCAGAAAGAATCTATTTACATGTAACAAGTTTGAATGGAAGCTCTGTAAAAAGCTAGAATTTTAACATCGGGCAAACTTTGATGTCCAGTATATAATAAAAATAAAGCCTTTATATGCCTAGTGAACATCTGGTCTGGTTTCTCCCTGTCCCCCAGTCAATTACTGAGGGAGGAGTTGTACAATAAATTGGGAAGCATTTCCTGACTCATTCTTCTTCTCTCCTGTAGGGTGGTTTTTTGTCATTCATTGCATGTCTGATTTCTGCATTTTGATGGACAATTTTGATCTCTTAACTATCACATGCTAGAGATAAACACATACTCCAGTATACTTTATGATTATTTCTTTCATATTAGCTTAAAAAAAAAGAGAATGTAAGCTTGCCATTGCAATGCAAGGTCAGGAGATGAATGCTTCAAATGAATTTCACTTGCTAACTGTTTGTGAGGCCACTGCAAGTCCATGTATATGGGTATCATCTTTTCAGACCAGGGCTATGTTGTTTCAGTCCTTACGTGCACTGAAAGGGGGGTTAACTTTTGATACCATCTCAAGATCCTACAATGGAAGGTGATATAGAATACATGTGGTTTCCTTAACACTTTTGGACTGATATTTTTGTCTGGTTTATTAACCTCTTTTTGCTGTGACATGTAATGTTAAATGCACTGTCTCATAATTCAGCAGTCATGAAATTGTCGCTCTCTGTTGTTGACCAACAGATTTGAAACCATTGTTTCATCGTGGCATTCAGATAACGGGTGCTGTTCTTCAGCTATCCTATTCCTTTCTCATTTTTATCCATTTCATGTGCAGCTGCTTTTATTTCTGTAGAAATTAAGATGATTTAATTTGTAAATTGAGTGACTGTCAATTTATTTATTTCATGAAAGAAATACTTCAAAGAGGAGCTTTATTTAAATAGGTGGCAGGGTTCCCTGATTGAATATTTGTTGTCTTCTGTCACGCTTTTCAGTGATATATCCACCAAATCCACCCACTATCAAAAAGAAAGCATGTACTATATTTAAAAATATGTTATGATGCCTTCAGAAACATTTAGATAAAATGCTAGGCTTGGGATCAGAACATGCCACAGTCTAGTGTGGTCATCAGTGGAGGAATCTCACCAGTCATTTTCATTATGGTTTTATACGAGCTTGCTGAAGTTGATGATGCCACGGTGTCTCTGGGAATGGGAGAGAGATAGGATTTTTTTTGAGTATTTCATTGACGATATTGTAAGCACTATAAAATGTCACGTAACGTAGACAACTCCTTTTATGTCACAGTTTTTCAAGCCTTCAACTGTTACTGTAGTAATGAGCTGCCCTTTTCTGTTTGTTTCCTTTATATACCACATCTATATTTTAATAATAACATCTCATTTAATTATCTTTTTTTTTCTTCTTTCTGCTTAAGACTCAGTAAGGCACATAAAAACTTAGGCTTCAAAGAGGTAAAGTAACATCATCTTAATTTAAAACCACAGCAGAAGTTAAGGTGGCTGAGCAGTGTGCTATTGTAAGTGGTAGGATGTCATAAGCCATGCAAATTCGTATTTAGCAATTTGAGATGAGTCTGGTATGTATGAAGTTATGTATCAAGTTTCTTTTAACCTTTCAAACATTAAATATTTAGCTGTGGTCGTACCATTAAAATGTGAAGAGGAGTGTGTTTGTAAACTGTGTGCTTTATAAAGAACCGTAAACCAAATAATCTGCTTCTGAGGGTTTATTTGTTCCTGTGGCTGTTGACAAGGATTACACTTCAGCTGTAAGGGCCAGTTATAACTTCAGAAGGTCTAGAAATGACATACCAAATTAACTTGTTGATATGCTAAGGAGGAAAATATAAACATTGGTTGTGTTCCTTATGTCTTCCATAATCCTAAATTTAGGTCCACTGGCCATTTAAGAGCCTGTTCAGCATTGAATGCCAGTGGAGATATTTGCTTACCACTTTGTGCAAAACATGGACAGCTGAGTGTGGAAAGCTTCTCCACAGGGAGGCTGTGGGAGGAGGCCTGGGACTGATCTCACCCCCTGCCCAGGGGCAGGAGTTTTCCTCAACCTTTAGCCACAGAGCTTATTCTGCAGGATGCAGAGGCTGGATGAGCTGTTCCAGGCAGGAGCGGGTGGTGATGATACTGGCAGGATGGCAACCAGCTGTCATTGCTTATCTACCTCTTGCTGCTTAGAGGAACGTGCATGAGTGATTTCCCATAACTGCATCAGAAACACGTAGTGAGACTTTCCTACAATTTTTTTTTTCTTTTGTTTAGTATCAGGCTGAAATGCTTGATGTTGCATCAAGAAAGACTTTTCTGTGGAAAACGTGTGTGTGTTTACATGCAAGGTCCTGTGTCACATATAACAGCATACTGAAAAACTTCAGCCAAACCCTCATAAATGGGTTCTGCCCATTCTTCAGCCTGTATTATTTCCTAATATGTTAGAAACAGATGAGATCCCAAAAGAGTGGCTGAGGACACAGAGTCTTCCTTATATCTGTGCTGCAATAGCCAGGTACTGCTGTAATACTCTTGGGGATAATCTACCTTGGGAAAAAGGAGTCCTAAAGCTCCACTGCACTGTTGGCCAAAGGTTAGTAAAAGTGATGAGTACACAAGCCCTCATGGTTATTCTGTATAACATGTTGTGGGGCACTGTGGTAGCAGTGACTGGCTCTCCTGGATTTTCACTCTGAGTTTAGTGGTCTGCTATCGCCATGGTCTTGTTTTGTATTGTTTATCTGTACTTCAGGTGTTGCGTATGATTTTCAGTTCTGTATGTTGCGTTTTCCAGACTCCTTAGTGAACATGCAGATATTTAAATATTTTACAAGGACTTTAGGGGGAGTTTTCCTAACCTAAAAGCTAAGACATTGAATCCTTTATGTTTTAAAGCTAGTAAAATACATATAATTTGATACCGGCTTGAGGACCTGGAGGAATGTACGTGAGCTGGTAGCACCTTTTTGACTTGCTACCTGTTGCCTCAGGTGCCAGGTACCATTTCCAACTAGCCCCTGGGGATGCTTGTGCAGGAGGCAGGAAGTTTGAGCAATCTGATCACAGAAGTGCCTAGCGAGTTCTTGATTTTTTTCTGCAGAGAAAAACAGAATGCTAAACAGAAAAACACATGCTACACAGAATGAGGATTTTTGTCATTGCATCTGTTTTATGAAGACTAAGAACCTGCATTATTACTCTGAAAACAAACCAACCAAAACCACCCAAAACAAAACTTCCCCCAGAAAACCAAACCCAATGACATTTTGGTCGACAGCCGACTGAACATGAGCCAGCAGTGTGCCCAGGTGGCCATGAAGGCCAATGGCATCCTGGCTTGTATCAGAAATAGTGTGACCAGCAGGTCCAGGGAGGTTATTCTCCCTCTGTACTCAGCACTGGTGAGGCCGCTCCTTGAATCCTGTGTCCAGTTTTGGGCCCCTCACCACAAGAAGGATGTTGAGGCTCTGGAGCAAGTCCAGAGAAGAGCGACAAAGCTGGTGAAGGGGCTGGAGAACAGAACCTATGAAGAGTGGCTGAGAGAGCTGGGGTTGTTTAGCCTGGAGAAGAGGAGGCTGAGAGGAGACCTCATTACTCTCTACAAGTACCTGAAGGGAGGTTGTGGAGAGGAGGGAGCTGGCCTCTTCTCCCAAGTGACAGGGGACAGGACAAGAGGAAATGGCCTCAAGCTCTGCCAGGGGAGATTTAGGCTAGACATTAGGAGGAAGTTTTTCGCAGAAAGGGTCATTGGGCATTGGAATAGGCTGCCCAGGGAGGTGGTTGATTCACCTTCCCTGGAGGTGTTTAAGGCACGGGTGGATGAGGTCTTGAGGGACTTGGTTTAGTGTTTGATAGGAATGGTTGGACTAGAAGATCCGATGGGTCCCTTCCAACCTGGTTGTTCTATGATTCTATGACATGACAATATGGACTTGGTTCCTCTCTCTTCTCTGCTTTTCTCTTTTTATCGAAGGTAAGTAGTTTGGAGTTTACAAGCCCAATTCTGCTGGTAGGAAGCTGCAAGGCACTAGGCATAGTTCTTCTTGTTCGTTTTGCCTGAGCCTTTCTCAGACATGGTATACGTAAATAACTTTGCCTCTGAGTGAAGTGTTAGTGCTGTATCACTGCCATGGGTCCTTTTTTTGTCAGCCTTCCAGTCATACCAGGCACACGTCTTGGTGCTGTGTTAGCCAACAGGCTCCTTCTGTCACCAGTGAGGAAAGTCTGTCTCTGTTATGCTCCTGCCCTGAATTGCTCTTGTTCTGTTGACCATAAAGGGAGCAGATTGGAGAGAGCAATAGCCTGACTGAGAGGTACATGTACTCCCTGTTGTCCCTTTCTGGTTTGTGTCTTCAGCCTCCTGATAGTCACTTTCGGGTGACAGCAGCTTTAGTGAAATCTGGTTCTTTGCCAAGCTTTGAAAATGTTGCACGAATTTCTTTTTTCTTAGTTTCTATCAGGATCTAATACATAATTGATACATGTAAATTTACTTATTGGACTAATTTTTGTGAAGTTATGCTGCAATGATGTTTGGTCAAAGCAAATAAGATTCAGGCTGAGAGTTTCCTTCATGGGCCATGAGGTCTGTCATACATGTAGAGGCAAATGGAGATGGTGTTTGCTTTGTGGTTCTGCCCAAACGCTTTGCTAGGACTGAGGCAGAATTTCTGGACATGAGAGCACAAGATTCTTTCTAGGCAAATCATCACCTCCCCTAAGGGGTGAGAGTTGGTCCATTATACCCTTAATTATACCCTTAATCTTACTCTCGAATGAGATGGCAGGGTTTTTTATAATTTGTACTAATGTTTTTCCCGGAGATCAGGTTTGCAGGCTCATCATTTCCCAGGAGAAAGGAGAAGGGGAGGAAAGTTACGGTTTTATTCTGGTTCCCAGCATGGTGTTACTGACAAGACCTCCCTCTGAGCAAGCTTGCTGCTGAAGGAGGAGGATTTCATTTCTCTGGATGTCTCTCCTCTTGCTGCTGTTACTTTTTTGTATTGCCTGGTCATCTTCTGAGTCTGATGCCAAGTAGCCAGCAGTTTCCAGAGGTGGCTACTGCCTGTCAGCGCCTGTGCTGGCTGTTGATGGATGGATCAATGGCAGGCAGTCACGCAGCCCAGGTGCTGTGTGCGCAGGCTCTCACCCTTCCCTGCCTTTGAGGGTCAAGTGAACTGTACTTTGACATTAAACTCCCAGCTGGAAAGATCTCTTCTATGTTTTCCTATGAATAACAAGGAAAAGGAGGAGAGAAATGCTCTGCAGACTGCAGCTGTATCTGCTCTTTTTCTTCCAAGAGAACAAGGGATCTGTTTTCATGATGACTGTACTTTTGGGCATTTAATGTGATACCTTATCAGAGGTGGCTGTGATGCATGTCAACATTTGCCCTTTACATGCTTGCTTCTTGCTGGACAGTGAAATTGTGACATTCACCTACCAATTCTGCTTCCGTTACACGATATCACAGGTAGTCTTACAGCAGCACAACTATGTTCCAGTGACTTCATATCTTTTGAGAGCTTGTAACACTGTTTTTGTGTGCTTGCGATGAAGTTGCTTTTCACTTTTCTCTCTTACCTTGTTGACAGGATATTAAGAGTGTATTACAACCTTAGTAGTTTTTACCAAGGGTAGTTTGTTTTTCTCTAGGAAAACAGTAGAATGGTTCAGATGAAGAGCCTGACTACCCATCCTTTCTGGTTTTTAAGTAGAATCAATATTATGCAGGGAAACTTACATTTACTTTTGTCAACCTCTAATTTCTGAAGAAAAGTAGCTGTTGCAGATAGAGGGTTTGCTTACAGATATGTGTTTGCCATTTTGGAACACCATATCTGATTTGGGCTTTTGAGTATTTCGATATTACAAGAAAATGCCTGGCTTCTTTCCCCTGAACCAGAGACACTTCAGCCCCTGTCTCTTTGCTGATTAAGTGGGAAACTTGGTTGAGGCTTTTAGGAGTTTAAATTGGACTAAACAAAATGCATGCCTTGGAACAAGGCAATTCTCACGTTCTTTCATTAATTACTCAAATGTCTTGTAAGTGACTGGTTCAGTGTTTCCTTTTTGATGTAATTAGTATTACGTTTCTAAGGCTTTGACAGTCTTGATTAATCATAGAATCACCAGGTTGGAAGAGACCCACCGGATCATCGAGTCCAACCATTCCTATCAAACTCTAAACCATGTCCCTCAGCACCTCATCCACCTGGCCCTTAAACACCTCCAGGGAAGGTGAATCAACCACCTCCCTGGGCAGCCTCTGACAGTGCCTAATGACCCTTTCTGTGAAGAATTTTTTCCTAATGTCCAGCCTAAACCTCTCCTGGTGGAGCTTGAGGCCATTCCCTCTTGTCCTGTCCCCTGTCACTAGGGCGAAGAGCCCATCTCCCTCCTCTCCACAACCTCCTTTCAGGGAGTTGTAGACTTCATCTCATTCTGATCTATGATATCTTATCTTGTATTAAATACAAGAAAATGTAAATTTTTTTGGGAAAATTAATTCTCCTGAGGGCAAGTGTTTCTTTTCCATTTTTGTTTGGAAGACTTCCTTTAAAGACTTCGTAGTGAATAGCCCAGTTTTCTCAGTCTTACGTTTATTGTCGCATGCTGTCTTGAATTAGGTAGCTGCCTGGTACCTTGGCTGTTCGGACTTGCACAGGTAGGAAGCCTGTGGTGTACTACTTAGATTTGCAGAGAAAGAATGAACAACTCTGGGCTCTTGCAGAACAAATATTGGTTACTTAGACATTCAGTTCTCTGCTTCCAGTACTAGCAGCTTCCAGCCTGGATTTTTTAATTTCTTTCTTTCCTTTTTTTTTTTTTTTTTTTCCTATTGCCACCTTTCTTTAAGTATACTTTCTCTGATTATCTCCTGAAGCCTGTTACAATATCCCTTTAAGCATCTGAATTGCATGTGTCATGCGACTAGTGTGCCTGGTGACTGACATGCAATGAGTCTATGAGCAGGATCTGTGGGCACTTTCCTTTGTAACATTTGAGATAAAAGCTTAAAAAATTAATAATGATCTACCCAACCTTGCAGCATGAATTTTCAAATTTGGAAAAACAAACAGGTAATAATTTTGTTGGAAAAAAATCCAAGCATCCTCTAGAGGTAGCTATTTGTAGGGAAGGTGCATGTACATTGTCTTGCTATTGTGCTTTAATGAAATACAGACTTGCAGGCACATATGGCCAACAGGTATAGTGCAAGTAAGTGCAGAGCTAATTTATATTGTCCTGCGTGATCAAAAGAAACTATGAAGGTGATTGCTTTATTTTGTAGAGAATTACTTTGCAGAATATTTATGTTATTCCCAGTGGATAACTTCTGAAAGGTTTTAATCTTCCCTCTTACAAAGACTGGGCAAACATGAAGTGAATCATAAATGGACTACAGAACAAAAGGGCTTTGCTGCATCAGATGAAAAGTCCATCTAGGCCAGTTCCACAGCCCCTCACTTCTTTCTTAAACAGATGCTAACACTTGCTGAATTGAAGAATGTAAGTAGAATGCAAGTATTGCACCAGAATGCTATCCAGCCTCTGGTGGGTTTGTGCTTCAGGGACTTTGAGGTGGTGTATTTACAGCTGGTAATTCTCTGTGAATTCTCCCTCCAGGAACATGCCCAACTGCTCTTCATAAACCATTCAAATTCGTAGCCTACAGAAAATCTCACTGGTGTGAGTTCCAGCAGTTTAACTGCACTCTGAGTGAGGGACCAGCTCTATTAGTTATTTTGGTCTTGAAACTTTAATTTGATAACCTGTAGCTGTATTGGAAAAGAAATTTTTGATTCATCTTTAGCTTTCTATGGAAGGCTCAATAGCTGTTTCTTTCTGTGCTCCTTCTACTCTCTTCCTAGGTCATCTCTTTACAGGAGGGAAATCACTGTAAAGGATTTAGGAATGACCTGGGTGGCTATTCCACTACTGGAAGCTGGGATGTTTTCACTGCATAATGCTTCTTTAAAACACTTCAATAACTATTTGCCGTTAATAAACTTTGTCACACCTCTTTCTGTCTTTTCCAGTTCTGCTATGTACAGCACTTGAGACTGAGGCCCTCTAATGTACCCACTGTTGAAAATGAAGGTAGACAGTGTCTTTGGAGAGTGTTTTAATGATGGTTTCTGCTTTGTTTTCTACTTCTTAAAAAAAAAATGCCATGATCATTTAGCTCTGTTAAAAAACAGAGTTGCTACACAATGGTATTACCCAAGCACCTTCTGAATGATAAAATTCAAATTAATGCCATAATTATAGTGAAAATTTGGGCAAAAAAAAGTTTTTAGTACTTCTTTGCACTGAATTTCATCTCTTACTTTTATCATCCAGTCATTCAGTATCGAATGCTCCTTTATTAGTTCTTCACAGCTGAAACTGCTGCTTTGGGTAGTTAAGAATTAGCAAACTTTACTACGGTCTTTGTTGATCTTCTTTATGATTGTAATCATCATAGGCCTCCACACTAGTTTAAGTAGTTAGACTATGAATTATGATTTTTTAAGTATAAACTGGATATAGTTTTAGCTCTGGACTTCCTGAGAGGTCAATGAAGGCATGTTTTTGCCCTAATACATCTATTCTGATGTGAAAACAAAGGTATAGCCTGATGGGTTCATGTTGAGGTGTACTGAAGGAGCCAGAGCTAACCGTTAAGTTCATTATGCAAGGATGGCCTTATCTTAACTTGAATGTGATTAATCACCACACATCTGTTTTCCATTCTAATCAAAATGTAACTTATACCTCTTTTCTGCTTGTTCATCATCACAGTTTTTTCATGGATCCATAACAGACTCAAGAAAAAGAGTTCAGTATATTTGACTGAAATTTGAGATATTTTTTCTCTCTCTCACTAAAACTACTTGAACATGACCAGTAATTTTTAGTTAATATTATTTAGTAAGAATAATGACTATAATTTGACAGAAAAGAGGTCTTTGTTATATGAGTTAAGTACTGTATCAGAGATTACACCACCACTCTATTCCTATGCTTTCTCCTCCTGATGTTTAACTGCTGCAGGTGCAGCACTTGATTTTCCCTTCTTCTTCATGGTGGTAAATTCATATGGCCTAAATGCAAGAATTTTCCACAGACATTTGCTGAAGTTTTCTGTATCTGGAAAGCTTCAGCAATTCTACGAGCTTTTTGGTGACTTTTAATAATTAGGTTTTTAAGAAGGGTCAGGGTGGTGCCCCAACCGCTACTGCCATGCCTTGTGCACATATGAAGAGCAAAATGAAATACAGTGATAGATTTTCACCTCGTGGTCAGTTTAGTGATTTGGGGGTGTGAGAGGACCCTGTGTGCGCTGAGGATTAGCCAAATTCAGCATACAGTTTCCAAGAGGAATGTGCCAGTGTTTGGTCCTGCCTCATTTCTCTATCCACTCATTCACACGGTTTCTTCTGCTAGGCTGTGCTTCTCGCTGAATCACTGGGGTCCTGGTATTAACCACAGTCTGTGTCCTGGCACAGGAAGGAGGGAGGTGCGCTTTATGCACAGATAACCTGAGTCATTTGATGTTCAGACCAGCCATCACCTCCTGCAGCTACATCACTGGCCCGGCAGTGGATACAAGAAGATGTAACCTGAGAAATTAGTAGCAACAGGACTTCTCCTGCAGGAGAAGGCTCATCTCGTGGTTGCAGCCATAGCTCTTCCACAGTTTTGGACAGTGTGGGGAGTGGAAATGGGGCTCTTATAATGGAGGTACCCTAGAGGCAAGAATGGTGTGTATGGAGAGGCTGGGTCCAACCATGTACCTCTCCCGTCCTCTGGCTTTGATTTTGGCTAGAATCAGCTTTGTTGGTTTTTGAAATACACAACCAATTTGTTATTCTCAGATGACATAGAAGACATTAATTAATTTCTGTATTTTTATATGTATTTAAGGTCATGGAGTCATAGAATTGTTTGGGTTGGAAGGGACCTTTAGAGATCATCTAGTCCAGCCCCCCTGATATGGGCAGAGATATCTTTCACTAGATCAGTTTGCTCAAAGCTCCATCCAACAGGACCAGGAACATTTCCAAGATGATGCATTGGAAGTGATGACTTGATGTGTCAAGAGCTTAATCATACTGCCTGGAGAGATTTTGTGTGGACTTCAAAGGTGTTTGTGGTTAGGTAGGACCATGCTTGCATGAGGGTTTGTTGATCTCACCATTGGGATTAAGCAAGAAGAGAGACTTCTGGAGATGCTAGAGCCTTTTGATCAAACCCGGAAGGTGATATACTTTGTCTATATAAAATGGAAGAAGTGAAAAGGGAAGGCATGTCTTCTCTACCATTGTCTGAGGACAATCTGCTTTGCATAAAATTCTTACTTGCGGATCCGTGTCCCAACTGTGGGCAGTGTTACCACCAGTACAGTGCTTCGTTATCCTGGATTTTGCTAGCTTAGGCTGAAAAATGAGTCAACCATTTCTAAGCAGTCCTGAAATGAGCAGTACAAAACCACAGAAATTCTTCTCTCCTTTTCGTAAAAAGAAATATTTTTTTAAAGAGAAAGTGTACTAGCACAAAAAGATATTTTATACACTCTTCAATTTTAACCACAACATGTGAGTTTTCTATCCTAAATTATAGCATTTTTCATGTTGATGCTAAACTACTCAGGATTAAGAAAAAACAATCTACATCACCTGTGGAAGCTGGATGTATGTCATACAAACTATTAAAAATGTTATTTTTTCCTTGTCTTGCTTGATCTAACACATTTAGAATGTCTTGATATCTTGGTCCTCCTATTATTTACACTTTCTTAACAAGTTTTTCCCAAGTTTCCAGCTGGGAAGAGTTGTATTAATTTTTGTTAAATCTCTGGTTTTTTTAGCTCAGCTAAAAACCAGTCCTTTTATTTGTCAAATGTTCATAGCATTAAGATGAACTTTTTTCTTTTCTGCTTTGCAGTGTCTTACAGCTAAGCCTTTCAGTCACTGGTGCTTGTTCACCAGCAGGAAACTTGCTGATGACTTCAGTTTTATTACTTAGTAACTTGGTAATTGTGAATTGCCATTTGAAGTTGGTTGAGAATCCTAAAGCCCCCCAGTCTGTTTTCATATGTAAATCTGTCCCACAAAAGCGCAGAGAAGTATGAGTATGGTGAGGGCAATTACTAGTGAGCAGGGAGGTCAGCTGATGGACCCTTTATGCAGAGGAGGTCAATTTACCATAGAAACACACAGAAAAGTATCTGCAAATCTGCTACGTATATCAGAATGTAAAACTACTGGAGAGGTATTAGCTTTGCTTTCCACAAGAAAAAAATAAGTAATTCCTACAGCTTTAGTTTTTATGCACATAGGTGTTTATAGTTGTTAATTTGAAAACTCATGCATATTTTCAAAACTATGTGCTATAAAGAAATGCTCTGGGAAATCAGTGGTATTTTGCAGTGGTCTGTATTAAAGCTAGTTTACTATATCACATGTAGTAAAAATTACTTTAGACGAGTATTGCTTTTCTGATAAATCCCTATGCAAGGATTTAAGACTGGAAAGGGCATCCTCTGAGAGTAGTCCTCTGCTATCCCGCATTACGTAATCTCCTCTATAAAGTTGCTACCTAATATACATGAATATAGCAATAACCACTTTTTTGTTTTCAATCACACGTTTGTATTGGTAGGTTCACCCTGTTGATCCTGGATATAATTGAATTTCTGCTGGCCATGCAGCCTGAGATTTAATTACTGCTGACCTCATTTGGCATCCCAAATTTGGAAACAGCTATGTGTGCTGAATCAGATCTTCAGCCTGTGCAGAGTAATTCCCTTGTAAGTCAACTGAGAAGCTGTTACAGCCTGTATGTAATTTCTATCACTTATACCAAACTTTGTTGTTGCTTTATAGATTCTGAGTTCAAAGCTGCAAGGAGATTTCAAGGTAAAATCTCGTGGTGATGTACAAAATCAATACAAACACACTTGGGTTAGAGAACAACAGCTGAAGAATAATTAAGGTCTTGCACTGAAATTTCAGATGGGGTATTTCTATTCTGCAACCCTTTTCCTTAACAGACTCAGTAAATTGTATTACATTGAATATATTCTCACTGCATTGATCTTAAACAGAAGAGTATTGTACGTGGCATGCGCTCACTGAATATTGACAGCTTATAAATATGTAGACAAATTTCTGGAGCGGTAGAAAGGGATTGCAACTCTGCAATCAAGTCTTGAATTTCTGAATCTGAGCAATTTCTTTTAGGCAGATTGTGATGAGTATTGCTTCTGGATGTTGGTGTGTTGCATACCCTGCAGGTTTCCAAAGGAGCAGCTGTGAAAGCAGTTAAATTCAGTGAAGACTTTCACTGGTATTACAGTAGAGTATTTGGCACTGACAATGAAATATGAGGTTATAGAAATACTCTTGAGGCTACTAAGCTAAATCAGTGTGCAAAAAATACCACCAACCAATGTTCCCCTGCCTCCCTGCCAAATCCCTAATGGAATGCCCCTGCTTCTGAGGATGAGAATTGTGTAAGAGGGTGATATATACGTTAGAGTGGTCTTGGTCACTGTCATAACTAAAATGAACACTTGGATTTCCTCAGTGCATTAAGAAAACATGATGGTGTCAATGAGGGGAGGTGCTGTAAATGGATACCTGGGTTGAAATGAAGCTGAGTTAATTCAATACAGGCTCATGCCTAGAGGACAGGTCAGTTGAGCAGAGGTAAAGTACTGCTGTAACAGATGGGCAACTGCTTGGGAAAGAGATTGAAATAGAGTAAGGTAATTAGGGCAGGAGACAAATGTACTGTATGACCCACATACATGGCTAGGGCTAGAATCAACAGTTATCTTCCTGGAGGTCTTTGGCTGTGACACCAAAAGGAAAAAGTATAAAAGTAAAAACAAAACTGCATTTCTATAATGATTTCTTTAATACAGTTACATAGAAGGTACTTTCCAGATACTTGAAAAGGATAATACCTGCTTCAAAGCATTCGGTTTTTGACTACAGAAACACAGACAAGAAGTTAGGGGAAGGGAAGCTAAATTAGGGAAGTAGTAATTTACAGTAGACTTCAAAGCTTTTATTTGTGTATTTCTTTTCTTGGTCATGAATGTTGTAAAAGCGGGAAAGGCTGAATGGGGGACACCTGCTTATAGAGTTCAGCTCCTGCTACTTCAAGCCCTGTGTGCACTTGATACTGGGTGTGAAGGACCCGTGAAGCATGTACCATGGACCACAACACACTTGTTACCACACTGCAGGCAATTGAATGGTAGCAGTGATGTACTGAAATATATAATCACAGCCTAGGAGCGAAGATGGATAGTGCAATTCCCATTATATGTTCCTTAATTAAATATGGCATAGAAGTGTTAGGGAAGTTTTGTATTCAGCTTGCAAGGCTTTGTGAAAAGAATTGACAAATTCTGCTTTGTGCAGGGAAGTCTTAGGTGAATCTGTGGTGTGGGCTCCTTGGCATTGCTGATACTACCCTAACGGGTAACAGGGGAAGGCTGAGATCCTCTGCAGGAACTCATGTTTTGTCAGTGGTTTGCTCAGTTATTTGCTGATATCAAAAGCATGTTGACATCAACAAACTCAGATTTAATTTGAGGTACTGGAGGGATAGAAGCCACAAGATTCTCTGTAATGGTAGCTAGGTTTTATAGCTACTGGTGGAGGAGAAAAGGGACAAAGCAATGTTTCTCTGTTCCAGGAATGAAACATATTTTCCCTTCTTGTCTTTCCTCTATTCCCTCTTTGCCTCCAGGAGGGAGAAAAAAAGGGGGAAGAGAACAGGCTAGAGGGCTAAAGTTTGGCTAAAAAAAAAAATAAGCAAAGAAGAATAGAGTCTTACAATAACAAGTGTTAGGTGACAAGAGGCAAAGCTACCAGAATGACTTGTAGCTACCCTAATGGCATTCTTCTGGGCCAGAAATGCCCCTCCAAAGTTGCTGAGGATGGCTGACAAAACAGCTGCTTCTTCAATCACCATGTAGGTCTAGGAAGAAAATTCTTATTTAATAACAATGAAACAAATGTAATTTGAACTGTTTTACATTTCTGTTACTGAAAGGAAGTTTCAGTACTTGCACCATTGAACTTCCCTCTCCCTCTTTATCTTCAGAACGGTAATTACTCAGTGGGATAATTATATCTTTTGGTAGAAAGGCTGTGGAAACAAAGCTTGTGCTTTGCATTTGAGCTGTTTTTCAGAACTGCTTTCAAGACCATATTCTTCTGTTTGAATACTTTCTGGAAAGGAGGTTAATGCCAAGGGCTTCTTGTGGAGATACACCATCTGTGACTGCCAGTACCTCCAGCAGGCAATTTATTGCAGGAAAATTGCCATGTTAAAATCTAAATACCTCAGTTGCCAAACAATGGGTCATGGACTATAGTGTTCCTATTTGCAGCTTTACATGGGTGTTGTGTGCTATTTCAGAACTCTTTTCAAGTTAAACTTGTTTACTACTTTTCCTGTTGATTCCCCACTGTTAAAGTTAAAACCTAAAGAAATGTGCAACTCTATTTCTTCCCTGCACTGATACCCATAAACGGCAGTCAAAATATTCTACAATGCAATTACATTTTTTAAGGAAATAAACTCTCTACTGTTTAACAAATCAGCCAGGAGTAGAGATGTATTTGAAATATCATCTTGTTTCTTCATGCCCTTTCCTTGACTTAGAATTATAGAATCATAGAATAACCAGATTGGAAGAGACCCACCGTGTCATCAGACTTGGGTAAGACATTGGGAAAGTAAGAGGATTTATTGTTGCTTGAAATAAAAAGAATGAAATCATCTATGTGATCCTACAATTAAATGTAAAAAGTTGATATTGTTAAGGATTTTGCTATCTAAATTTGACCTAATTGTATTATTTTCTCTCTTTTTCATACAATAATTTTATGTATGCAGGTATTTGTAACTTGCTTATTGTTTAGGTATCTGATTTTTTGAAAAAAAAATGTATGTTTAGCTTTTTTCCCCTTTATGGGAGACCACAGTGTGTGGTGTATGTATCTATTCCCTTTTTACTTCTTCAATTTAGATACCTTATGGAGCCTCTCAAAGAACTGGTTTCTGTAGAAATCATGCATAAGAGTCTGGGAAGAAATGCAAAAAACTACATTGCAATCTGATGGTTACAGGCATTTCAAGGCCCATTTACTTCTCCACAGCTTAATTTTCACTGTTAAGGCCAACTTCTTATGGCTGTCCTGCTGTTCCTGTGTTCTGCAGCCCCCTTTGGGCTGGCTCCTTGCTTCTGCTATAGGCTATGTTTCTGTGGAAAATGCCCTGGAACAGAATCATAGAATCACCGAATCACCAGGTTTGAAGAGACCCACCGGATCATAGAGTCCAACCATTCCCATCAATCACTAAACCATACCCCTCAGCACCTCATCCACCCATCCCTTAAACACCTACAGGGAAGGTGACTCAACCACCTCCCTGGGCAGACCGTTCCAGTGCCCAATGACTCTGAATTTTTTTTTCCCTAATTTTCAGCCTAGAACTCCCCTGGTGGAGCAAACATCCTCCAGAGGCTCAGGTCAGTAAAGATCGTAGATCTGTGCTGAAGATTTGAAACATTACTGTTACCAGACTGGCAACGCATCTGAGGTTGCTGAACCGTGTTCGTGACTGTATGGCATGTAGTGTGTGAGCTGCTGTGTGCTGAGCTACCAGTTACTCCTCTTTGCATGAGTTCTTACCTCAGAGGCATCACATTAGTAAGTGTCATTTCAGACCACCTTGGCAGCACAGGAATGCATACAGTCAGTCTGGCTGGCACACAGGTTTCTGCTGTTGCCTCCAAGTAGTTTTCTTTCCTTGCTCATGTTATTTCTGTCTTAACAAGTTGAAGAAAAACAAATAAAAACATACTCCACAAGTCAGGGGGATCCCTGAGCTCTATTTATAAAGGCTGCTTACTCAACTTGACATTACACAGAGGCGTCTACATACTGAAACTGTTACACTATACACACTTCAAAAACAGTATTATAATTTTAGTTCCTTTGGCTGGTGGATACAATGACATTGTGGATCATGTTTTGGGAATCAGATATCAAATAGTCATTGAAGTAGCATTTTTGTTAATCCACCTACAGGAGGGGTTGTGGAATTTAAAACATGGTCACCTATTCATATGGGTCTGTGAATGCAAATACACACAGTTGTGTTTACATCTATGTTCAGCAGTGCAAGGTGGTTCAGTGTTATGCAGAGTATTGTTCTCATGTTTGCAGAAGTGGGCAACAATGAAAGAAGCCAACAAGCGAGGATATCAGTTAAATCTTGTTATTGAAGGAGGAATGGTCCTTGCCTCCTTTGTCATTCTCTGGAAGATGGGGGCACTTGAGCTGTTTCTGTTGAGCTGAACAATCAAAATTAAGTTCAGCAAATTGAGGTGTTCTAGAAGTAGTAAGGCAGTGATATTTCTGTTTTACGATGTTTGGGGTTTTTTTTAAAGAAATCTTAATGTATTAATTGCAAAAGATTTTTTTACTGTAAGAGAACTTGATAGCTAAAAGTAAGGAGTTGGTAACTACGAACTATGTTAAAATTTACATGAGTGCATTTCAATTCTGATTACCTTGTACATTGTTTTTTTGTAAAATCTGTTAGTGCTTTTGAGTCATGATTTTGACAAATTTTCTGAAAGGTCATTAGACCCTTAGCCAGTTGAAGAATTGTCTCCATTTTCTGAAATTGTTGTTTGTTTGTTTGTTTTTTAATAGCCAGAGAACTTCTTGCTCCTTTGTAGTAATGAGCTTCTTTCTGAGTTGGGAGTGGCTAAGTACTGGTGTGCCACAGCAGTGCAACAACTCTCTAAAAATTTAACATGTCATTTTTCTGAAAGATTGAGGCTTTTTTTTTTTCTGTCAATGCCACACATCAGGCATCCGAGTTACCTGCTATTTATATTACTGTAATTAAGGAGAGTCCAGTTACAGCTAAATTGCTTTGTCCTTTACTAGCTTTTCAGAAACTAGTGAAATATATCCCGACTTAGAGTGAGCAGAAAGAAATGGTCAAATTAATATGGTGTTTTCTCCTTTGAACTCCTTTTGCTTTCCTAGGATTTGGGAAGCAAATGTAGGTTATCAGATTGGGTTCATTGTTGAAGCATTTAGCTGGGTATTAATAGGCTGATCTGTCTCTCAAAGGAAATCATATCCCTTCTCTTTTGTAAATGGAAACAGGTTCAGATAGAGCAAAGTGCAATTACAGTTAAAGTTGTATGCAGCACTGATGTTGTCTTACGTCTTCATTTACAATGGATTTGTTCTTTGTGGTTGCTCACAAGCTTATATGTAGAAGAGCTTCCATGAGGGTTAACAGGTTGTACAGGTGGGTTTGCGTACAAAAGGGAGTTGTTTTCTTCCTTGTTATTAATCGTGACTGAGACCTGCCAGGTGCAACTGCTCTCCAAGCTCAAAAGGATATAGATGTGACAAAAGAGCTTGTACTTAGCAATTTTATCTAAAGGAACTGAGTAAAAGGAAGAACAAGATTTTAAAAAATGTTTTTTCTTGTCTCCCTGAGCTGAGGTCAGGACAGCCCTTTGGTGTCCTAGTGCCCCATTTTCAGGAGCAGAGCCCTCCTCAAACATGAGTTTTGAATGTCAGGTCTCCCTTCAAGTCGAAGACCTTCAAGTGTTGCCAGTGATGGTTGAAAACAGGCTGTACAGCAGCTATTGGAAACTGCAGGGACAGGCTGTTCCCTAAATCTCAGCCTGCCCTGTAACTTGGGCACTCTGGGTGCTTGTGATGCATAGGCTGAAATCTGCCCATGGTGGTCAGGTGGGATCAGCAAGTCTGGAAGGGTTTTTCCAGGTACTAGACAGGGACAATTCTTCTCCAGTGCACAGCAAGGTTAGCTACAGGGGGAAGGACCTGCTGCTGGTGGGCTGGTGAGAACTTGGCTACCAGCACAATCTGACCAATCACAGGAAACATACATGGGCAGCCCTCAAGAACAGGAGTTTTGTATGTTGTTCTCTTTTCCTTAAGTCAGTATTCTGGGCTGTGCCCTTCAGTTGTTTATTTTCGTATTGAAATTTTGAGATTAATTTTTTCCCATGTAGCATTACACTTAGCTACATTACCTATTCCATAATATATATTTTTTCTTTTTTTGTCTTTATGTTGTTAAGTAAGCAGAAAATTTAGCTTCCTGGTGTGTGTGTAAAATTTAACCGTATGTGAAACACAGTTTGTGTCTCCTCTCTTGAAAATCCAGTCATCTCAAAGGAAGGGGAGCATCTAAATCCCGTGTTCTTATTGTCTTTAGATGTATTGTGTTATTTTGTTTAAGAAATAGCTCCTGCAGCTATAACCTCATGTCTGAGCCAGGCACTGAGTGTGCAAACCTAACAGAGATCTTGTTGGTGTTGCTTCAAAGTTAGATTTAAGCTTCTCCTTTACAGGAGAAAAGTATACATAAAAAAAAAAAAAAGCTAGTGCAATTTTTCTTGCTTGTGTCATTTGAGCACTGCTGGTTAATAAATATTTGGTTTGCTGCTGGCATGCATTGGGAAGCTCCAAATGCCCCATGAAATGAAAGATACTCATGGAAAGGAGATACTCATAGTTTGGTCTGAAATCAATCCTTTCTGCATTTTTCTTTGCTGCTTCAAGACTGCGTTCTACTATGCTGTCACAGCCTGGCCTGGGGTAAAGACAGCTGCTACTAGTGGAGTTACGGTTTTCAGAAGCTTTGTGTACCTTTTGTGTATTCTTTCAAAATAAATAAAATCAGAATCTCCTTTGGAAAATACATGGTGATTTGTATAAGAAAGCAAGTGGTATCTAGCCTTTCCCCAACCCACTCTCCCCTGCTCCAAACAGAAGCTATCCTTAATTTGCAAGATTTGCACATTTGGGTTTCCTTATTAAAATGGATAGTTTTTGTTCTGAGAATGCTGTGTTTGGGGGGGTTGAGAAGCAGTTGCAGTCTGTCATGGTACGTGTTTCAGATGTGGGTGTCAGTCCTCATGTAGTGTCACAGGCTCCCCAGGATCTTTTTGGTAGTATGAGTCCATCTATAGAGTTGTGTAACAGGCGGCTTGGCCAAGAGTTCCTTGTGTTTCCAATGTAGTTTTCCTCAGAAAGTGGGTTCAAGGCTTTTTTCTTTTCTGCTTTAAACTTAAGAAATTGAGAGGGCCTGGGCATATATTTTTAAACTTGGAATCCACAGTTACAATTTTTCCTCAAGGGATCCAAACTGGGGCTGAGAAACTGCTGGAACTTAGAAATTGCTATGAATGTACAGGAGCCAATTGAGCTGATAAAATAATTGAGTGGGGGACGAATATTCTAGCTTGAATATTTTTTGTTCTATTTTCCCCACTGAATATAATGGATAGCTGGAAGTACACAAGGACAGTAGCATTCCTAAAGGAATGTAGAGACAACTGAGACAGTGACCAAGATGAGAATTTGTACTTTTTTTTTTTCTTTTTTAAATTGCTCCTCCCAATGCTCTGACTTACAAGGTGCACCATAAGTTTTTGCTAGGAATACAAAGGTAGCAGAAGATAGATTTTTTTAGCTTCAGGCCTGTTGTATCCAGTGGAAAACCTCTGGTTTTAAAAGTGCTGAGAATTTCTTCCCTCTTTTAGTTCAAGGTAAAGGAAGTCCACTTGGTCAAGTGTTTATTTGTGTAAATTTTATGCAATCCTGCCCATCTCGTGAAGATTTTACTAGGCATTGCTGTCTTTTTTTTTTTTACTTTGAATTGAATACCTGATATAAGCTGCAACTCCTGCACTAAATATCTGGTTATAGGTATTCATCATATGCAGTCATATGTTTGAAGATGCCCTGTCCTGTGTGGTGTTTTTAATGAATGTTGTTTACTTCATGTATTCCTCAGCTGGCAACTGAGAATGGTCTAGTGAAGGGCTGAAACACACACTGCCAAGTATTTAATTTCTTGAATACAAAAGAAAAGTTAATGAAAGCAGATAGTTATCTTGCTTACTGCAAAGTATAGATTAGGCCTAATTGGAAACAGAGCCTGGTGGCTTTAAAATCTCATTAATACTTTGAAGTGATACACAATGACAGCTGTTCCCCTCAAAAGATTTTGCAACACCTCATTTCTGGATGTGGACTAATCCCATGAAAGTTGCTGCTTCTATGAAAATGCAACAGATGCGGATTTTTTTTCAGCATAAGGCGGGAAGAGGAGAAGCCTTGGATCATGACCCTCATTCTTTGTTCCTGTGGTCAGAACTGCAAGATCAGTACTGCTATCCTGAGTGAGCAGAAGCTTCAATTTGAAACTGTTACTGAACGCTAGAGTTTTGTCACAGAGGGGTGGTGCTGGCTGAATATAACTGCTCTCAGTTATATAAAGGGCAAAATTGGCCTTGTTGAGATATGGTGTAGTAACTGCTCTCTGATTCGATCTCCTCTGGTTGCACTGCTGAAAATGAGAGAAACTGTAGCATTCTGAGCATGATCTGTGGGAATGGGTGTTGTCCCAGTGCTAGTGAGGTTCTGGAAAAAACGTTTTAAAGGTTTTCTCTAGATCAGTGTTTTCAACTTTTGTCGCTTAAACATCAATGAGTTAGTGTTGCAGTACAGGCATTTTTATAATGTTTGTTGCAGATAGTATTGTAACGGTTGTTTCATCAACTGCTAATTTATACTATCAGAAACTATCGCACATTCATAAAATAGCAGGATTGGGATATTAGATTTTTTTTTCTCTATATACAGTGGCAGAATTAGTTTTAACTTGTCATTTAACTGCTATCAGAGGAGGCTCCTTGATGGATTCTGATTGTGTGAGTAGTTGGATTTATTAAAATAAACTGCAGTATTAGGGTCATTTAAGAAACAGGGTCATGATACTGTAAACTTTGGGGCAAACTCAAGCAAAGCTTGTCCTATTGTATTTTTAGATACATAGATACATTTTTGAGAGTATCCGGGGTGGAGGTTTTGTTTCTAGTATGAGCATGACATATCTGAAAATGTCCTATTTAAAATGCAGAAACTTTTTAGTCTAGGCGCCTATGATTCATATATGGATCTTCAGCATCCAAATTCAAGTTATATGGAAATTAATGAGTAATTTGGTGTGACAGAATCAAATTTAGATGTAATTAGCATTGAGGCTTCTAATTCTGTACTATATGCAGTGTGATATCTTCAAATTTTATGTAGTTGAACCTCGAGGCTGTCTCACCCTATCATGGGTGTCACTCACAGCTGTATAGAAGACCTGGATTTTTGTCTTTGTCCTTCGGAATTAGAACATATTTGGTGTGTGGCTGGATCAGCGCTTCTGGTTTAATTTATCTCCAAAAGGAGAATATGTTAGTATGCACCAAATCCATTCTGTAAAGGAAGCCAAGGCATGGTTAGTAGGAATGAGTAGAGGACTTTTTTTTTTTTTTTTTCTCCTCCTCAAAGGAGCTGCAGCTGCTATCAAAAGACAATTTAAACTGTCAAGAATGGTGCCAGAAATTCAACTGATGGAAGTGCTCTGCTGTAGTCTTCCAGCTAGCCCGTGTTGTTGCTTATGCAACAAATAAATACAGTTCAACAAAGTATTGCTACTGATGTCTTTCCTTCTGGGGGTATGGTAAAGATTTGTCACAGGCCAAACAATTTTCTGTTACTGCCTTCAGGATGGTACCATTGGTAGAGTGAAATGGAGATGTGCTACTCATTCATGTTTCTGGCTACAGCAGGCTGCAGGCTCTTGGCCAAGTGGAGTTCCTTTACCTTTCAGTGCCAGGCTGTTATTTCCAGTGATTTGTGGCAGTGGTTGTGTTTGCTGGTTAGGCAACATGACTGGAAATGCAAGTACATGTACTAGAGTGTTATTTCAGAACTGGGTTTTCCTGCATGCTTAACTCCCTGTATAAAAGCAACCTGGGTATATATCAGCACCCACCCTCTACAGGCATGTTAACATCAGCCAGCAGGTGTTGGGGCGTTGAAAAAAAAAAAAAAACCAACCTGAGGTCAATTGTATTCTACTTGGCTACTGCATCATAAATGCAGGTTTATGGTTTTCAGAAAGAAATCTGATGCTTTTAATTTCAAGCAGCTGAGCTAGCAGTTGAGAAGAGTATTTTGAACTGGTTTATTCCATAATACTATAGCAATTTATTTTTCATAAGTTATCTTCAATGAAATTGATTATTTTGTTCTCGGATTAATTTTGACTGTGCTATAGAAGGTGGTTGAAAGCAGTTTTAACTACCACAATTTTGTGTGGTTTTTTTTTTCCTTGTGAGACATTTTTTAATTATGGAGCTTGGATCCTCTGAATCACTGTGTGTGGAGTTCATATTATTAAACTGTATTTTCTGACTGCTTCAGTGTCTATTTTTAGACTTAATTTTCTAGTCCACCATCTTAAAAGCCCATTTCTTTATGTTTGTAAAGCAATATGGTATTGCTTATGCTGGGGGTCAAGCATGTCACTGCAGTCATAGGGATCATAGCTGTAACTATTTGAGTAAATAGCATATCCACAAGCTGTGATAATCACACCAATCTAAAATGTATAAATCATCTCAAGGACTAAATTTTTTTCTGATATTTCAATATATAAATATAAATTGGGTGCAAAATGTACTGTTCTGCAAGATGAGAGGATCTAAGCAGGACTCAGTTCTGGCTTGAGCTGCACCCAAAGAAACTCCTTGACCATGGATGGATGGATGGATGGGTGCATCCAGCCTGGCATTGGTGTATCTGCTCTCCCACCAGAGCAGAGGGATTGAGACTTGTCCAGCGCTCAAAGTAACAGGGCACTGGGCTGAAACCTCAGTATTTTTACACCAGGGAGTGTTAGTGCAGAAGATGATTTGGTGGGAATGGTTGGACTCGATGATCCGGTGGGTCTCTTCCAACCTGGTAGTTCTATGATTCTATGTATCATATAGTAAGGTTTCCTTGTTTGGTGCCTTTGGGTTAACACTGAAGAATAATGAATAAAGAGGAACCAAGTACTCACAGCTCTTTCTAATGAAAGCTGCAGTAAGAAGGTGTTTCTTGGGGTTACAGTTGCAGGTGATGATCTGTTTATTTTTGTATAAAATTTTCATGTGAGGGAAGGGTATTGGTGTCATATTGACAGCTGTATGTGGTGGGATAAGTCTAGTTGTTGCTCCTCTTGATTTCTTTTGATGGAGTCAAAGGCCAGTTTAGCCTGTGTATTTTTAAGTGAAGTGTTTTTCTGAGTCTCCAGGTATAAAAGACCTTAAGAGGAATATTTCACTAGGCTGTAGCAACTTAAATGAGGTTTTGGCACTGCTGCTGTCTTGTAATAATGTATTTCTAATAGGTTACTTTTGATTACTTGATTAAGCGCATAGTTGGTACTTCTCTGGAAAACCTGGAAGAATTTTGACTTTTTCAGTGTTTAAGTACTGCACTCTATGTTTTAAGATCTCAACATGCCCTCAATTAATCTGAGTTTTGGAAGGTACCATATTGGCTTCTTTATAAGCTCTTAAGATCATTTACATTAATACTTTGCTTTTTGGTTTTTGGGTTTTTTGGGTGGGTTTTTTGGTGCATGATGTTATTTGAAGAAGTAGTGAGGGAAGATGCTTGTCAAGGAAATGAAGGAAGGATAAAGGAAAAAAAGAATATGCTTTATATTTTTGTATGCTTTTAAATATCAAGGGAACAAAGTAACAGAGTAGTACTTTTGTCTTAATAATTTTTTATGTTGTGTCATTTTGATCAGTAAGATTATACACACTTCGTTATGGCATGTGTTGCATTTAATATAACACCAAATGAGGAATAGCTCTTGCAGCCACAGAATGCAGTTCAAAGGCTACTGCAGTTACTTGGAGTCTCTCCGTTTGCTTCCCTGAGCATTGGATAGGACACTCCAAAATCAGCTTTCAGAAAGACTAAACCCGAAAAAGCTTTGAAATGCAAGAAGCTGCATTTCTGAATCCTCTTAAGAAATTGTCAAGGAGACCATGCTATCAGAGACAGTCATTTCTGAACCTTTTGTCAGCAGTTGCTCAGATGAGACCTCTCATGGGACCAGAGCACCTTTTGGATGTTCAGCTTAAAGCTTCAGGGTAGATTGGGTATAAAATGTTCATAAGTCTGCCTGGATCACAGGATTGAGGTGATTAGTATTCTTTCTTTATCAAAAGTAAATAAAAAAATCTTCAGACTCAGGGGTTCAGTGATTAAGGTGATTTTTTTTAATATTTTTTTAGGCTGTAATTTATCTTGTTTAAACATAAAAAAGCACCTGAATTTGTATACAATTTCTGAATTGGGGGAATCAAATTTTCAGGTAAGAATATTCTCTCAAGAGTGAAATACTTCTATTCAGAGTGGTGCAGTGTTGTGCTGTTAGTTTTAAGTACATTTTTGTCTTGCCTAGGGATACAAATTATCTGTATATATTTTTTTGTTTGTGTAATAGTAAACTTGGGTTCCCAACATATTCATTTTATGCCTATATATTATTTTATATTAAATTGTTAGGTTTATCTTATTTCATAATTAGCATATAAATTATGCTTTGCGAGGTAATCCTGCTAAGTTTATTAGCTCATTGCCAATGAGGAATCAGCCATGTTATTACTGTTTGCAATGTTTGTTCCCTGAAGACGCTACAGACCCCAGAGCTAAAATCTGCAGAGTGAATTTAAGCTTGATTTTCTTAACTGTTGTTTGCACACCCCTTTGAAATGGTCTGTGAACTGAAGTCTGAAAATTGACAGTGTAACGCAGAAAACATGAGAAAGCCTATAACACAGATCTGTTGCAGTAAGATGCAAATACAAAGGGGTGTAGCGTTGTTGTGCCTATGCCTGGTGGTGCTGGATGAGGTAGAGCCTGTGTTGTGCAGCATAACGTGGAGACGTGCTTCAGATGCCTGCTGTGACGAAGTTTGGTTTCTATTTATGGCTGCCTATTGTATAGTCTGCATTCCTGCCCAAATCCCTCTGTTTCACTGGAGTGCTGCTCTTGGGTTGAAGTCATTAGAGAACTGCTTGAAGAGCTTGCTTGTGCATTCTCTGTATAATTTTAGCAGCCCCCTCTCAGGCTTAGTTATGCCAGGCATGGTATTGAAGAGCATTTATTATCTTTGGAAACCATTGACATGACAAAAACATATGGGCTGGAAATTGTTCTGCAAACTAGTGTTGTAAGCAGTTGAAGTCAGTGATAGATAAAAACGTCCTATGTGTTCTCTGAGTAGTCATTCCATTCATGAGGATTGTGAAGCTATAGTAAACTCAGAGGGCAAAGTGAAAGAAAATGAAATCGTACATTCCATTTTATTCTATTTCTATCATAATGTTCATCTATAAAGGACTAAATAAAATTGCAACAGTTTGTAGGTGGCAGCACTAGAGTACTACTTGCTGCTTTTAATTCCTAATCCTCTGTTGAGCCTCACATTTCAGAGATCCTTCCGTTTGCCCCAGACTTCAGGAAGGATGAGAAATATTCCTATTTGTGCTGAATCTTCTTTGAGTGCTGGCTACTAATGGTCATTGAATTTGACTGTGGAGCTGAAGTCACAACGATGTTAAAGACAGAATAACTTCGAGATGTTTCTGCTAGTCAGAGAGGAGTTAAGTGTCTTTAATTCTCAGAAAAAAAAATCTTCTTAGGTGATTTCTAACTGAAAACATGACCTTTTTGGATGCCAGTGTAAAATTAGCACCAGTCAGATAAGGGTGGGGATTGAAATGTTAGGTCATGAGCATTATTTAATCAAGTAGCAGCGAGTTTTATTTCACATTTTAAGAGGTCTTTGAATTCCTACCTTCTTCTGATATTTAGCTTGATTTCTTTATTTGACAATAAATGTAAGCAGAATGTACAAAAATGGGGATGGGAGAGATATTTCTGTGGGTGGATGGATGGACTCATATTAAATACACATATAAATGTGTTAAAGATGAAGAGGAAGCCAGAATCTTGGAAAGATTAAAAATGTACTTCAGTGTAATGTTGAAAGAAGAAGCTATTGTTAGAAATACTCTACCAAGTGGGATTTGAAAATGCCTTTCTTGCCAGAAATAAGAACAAATTCCATCTTATTTTTACGATTTTATTTCAATAGGAAGGATTTCTTCCCATTCCTGTGGCAATGATCACACTTCTGAAGAGATTAATCTCCCTTTTAAGTAAGGTCTTGGATGTATCACTAATGAAAGTTTCCATGTTATAAATCCTTCTTAGAGAAATACAGATGCTGTTTGTGATTTTATTTTAGTATGAGCTTGCGAGAGAAGGTTACAGTGAAGACACTTGGTCAGTAATAAAGTGTAGGATGTAGATGGTGTTCATAGAGAAGGGAGATAATGAAATAGGATAATTTTAAGCCTGATCATGTATTCCAGTTTGTGTTACATTCTCCCTTTCATAAGCAGGATCAAGCTTGTGTCTTCAGAGCTTTTAGTACGGCAAGTAGTTTTACACAAGAGTTCTGAAGTCTTTTGGATCATTTTTCACAAGTCACTTAGCTGGTAGAATACAGACTGCATGCTGAGGTGTAGTTTTTTATGTACCATGAGTATCAGTCCATCCTGTGTCCTACATATGTAGCTTTCATAGTATTTTCACATACTTCTTGTCCTCTTCTTCTTGGTTTTGGCTCATGTATAAATAAACAACATCATTAACAACAAAACTAAACCACCACCAACAAATGCCCAAAATAAACAAACCAAACCAACCAACCAAAAAAAAAAAAAAAACCCCAAACCAATACACATTTGGGAAGTTTTGGTGTACTCGTGAGCAGTAAGTGTCAGGGATAGGTGCATCACACATGCCCAGCTGCGCAAGGCTGGAGATTTGCTGCTGTTGGCTTCCTTCAGTAATCCATGCAGCAGTGGTTGTGTTAACAAGTAAAGAAAGAGTCTTTGCCCTCTTGTCTGCTCTGACAGCCAGGAACCTGAGTTTCAAGTTTGTCTGTAAGTAGCCTGTGGGTATCTCATTTCATTTGATCCTACTTTATGCAGATTGGAGCCTGTTATAAAGTGCAGGTTTGGCTTTAGGGTCAGCATCACGTATGCATGTTCTTGTAACATGATGACTGAGGTGATTCCAAACAACTTTTCTTGAAGATTAATTGCCCTCACTACTGTACACTCCTGCTTCAGAGAATGTTATAACCCCACAATACATAGTTCTTGCCTGAGTGCAGCTAAATATTTGAAATCTCTGTCTGAATAAGGGGAAGCCTTTTAGAACAAATTAAAACATTAATACCCACATTTTTCTTAGCGGTCGATGACACTAGAATTCAGAGGAGCCTGTAGTTATATGGTTATTATGTTATATGTAGTTCATCTGTATTTTTCTTAGCTTTAAATCATGCACATCTAGGATGACCTTCAATGCCTGTAACATTTTTAATGCTGAATTTTAAGTAGGTGGTAAGTATTTTGGCAGATAATTTCCTTTTGGTTTGTTTCTTCATTGTCCAGACACCCTAATCGGTAGGATGTTCATATAGTGTGTTCCAGAGATGTTAGATCATAGAGTCCTGTATGTTGGAAAATACCATTAAGATCATTGAGTTCAACCATAAACCTAGCACTGCCAGGTCTACCACTAAACCACGTACTAAAGTACCACATCCTGGCGTGATGCATGACCTCCAGAAATTGTGACTCAACCACTTCCTTGGGCAGCCTGTTCCAATGTTTGACAGTCCTTTAACTGTGAAGAATTTTTTCCTAACCTTCAATCTAAAACTCCCCTGGCACAACTTGACGCTATTTCCTCTTGTCCTATCATTTGTTACTTGGGTGAAGAGACTGACACCTTCAGCCTCCTTTCAGGTAGTTGTAGACAGTGGTAAGGTATCCCTTCAGCCTCCTTTTCTTCAGACTATAAAGAATCCTAGTTCCCTCAGCCACTCCTCATAGAACTTGTTTTCCAGATTCTTTACCAGCTTTTTTGTCCTTTTTCACATATGCTCCAGCAGCTCAGTGACTTTCTTGTAGTGAGATGCCCAAAACAGAACATTTGAGATGCAACTTTACCAGTGCTTAGTAAAAGGGGACACTCATTTCCCTAGTGCTGCTGGCCACACAACATCCATAGCCTTTTCTTCATCCACTAAGCAGGTCGCCTTGCCAGAAGGAGATCAGGTTAGTCAAGCAGGACCTGCCTTTCCTTAACCTGTGCTGACTGGGACTGATAACTGATTGTCCTGTATACACTGTGTTATAGTGCTCAGGATGATCTAATCCATAAGCTTTCCTGGCACTGAGGTGACGCTGACCAGCTTGTAGTTCCCCAGTTCCTCCTTCCAGCCCTTCTTGTAGCCGAGCGTCACATTCACTCACAGTTTGGAGGTCAACTGGGACCTCCTTATTTAGCCTGGACTGCTGATAAATGCTAGAAAGTGGCTTGATGAGGACTTCTGCCAGCTCCCTAAGTATTCTTCTGTCAATGTCATCCAGCCCCATAGACTTGGGTGTGTCTAAGTGGTGTACCAGGTCACTAACCATTTCCGCTTGGATTGTGGGGGCTTCATTCAGCTCCATGTCCCTGTCTGTGGCTCAGGGAGCTGGATATGCAGAGACTGAAGCAAAGAAGGCTCTAAGTAAAATCTGATGCCAGCAGTAGGTTCCTGCATTGTTCCATCTGTTTCTCTGAAGATTATTTCATTTACAGGTTGTAGTAGTCTACCTTGACTTGCAAGAAGCAGGCAGACAGCTGTGCTGTGATGGCATCCTCTGGCATGTGCTATTTCCCAAGTAAGAATTGTTTTGAAGATCTTCAAAATATTTGCATGAAGAAGAAGAGGTTGTGCTAATTATTGTGAACATCTAGGAGGAGCATGTAAGAATCTGGATAACGTTTTTTGTCTTTCTGAGATGTTAGATGTAAGCCACCTCTCTTCTCAGCTATGTTAATCGCAGTTAATGTATGACTGCTCTTGTAACTCTTAAGACCTCTTCTCCAAAAGGCAGTTTAAAAATGTCTTGCATAATTACACCATCTACAGGATAAACAAAAAGTTTGGGAAGTGGTTGTCTGGGCTATGTAACCTTTTAGTAAGAGAGGACATGGGACAATTAAGTGGCCATTTCTTTTCTTGGACTGATTACAGATAGCAAAGGATTGCTTAAAGGACTTCTGAAATGTGATGCTTATTTCAGTATGGTCTTTTGTTTGACTGTTTTCAGAGCTAATTGGTTTTATTTATTATCTTTTTTTTTTTTTTTAATGTGGGTACCAGAAATAGCTAATTCTTTGGCTTTCAGGAAGACTTGTTAGAAGATAACTAGGAATTGCTGCTTCAGATATCTTTTTAGTTCTCCTACTTCAGTTGAAGGAGAAATAACCTTGACCAATTAGTGTTTTCTTCTGAAAGCGTTGTTAGCTGCTATAAGTTATGTGGAAAGTACTGAAACTTCAGATTCCTGGGGAAAAAAAATTCTTCTGATCTAAGCTGTTCAGTTTCATTCTCTTTATTCTTATCATACCTTCCTTTTGCTACCTTCTGTTTATCAGGATGTCTCTTCTGGTAGACAATCCTTCTTGCATGGTTATAAGAAAATAAAAGTAGTGATTGTAGTGAACCCTCAGTTTATTCCTATTACTTCCCTAGATGTTTATAAGTATATTCTAAGGCAAAGGGAGGAGCTGCTTTGTGTGTGCTGGACCTTCACCCTCTCTGTTACTTATGTGCTGATGTGGAAGCATTTCCATGGATTGGCAGAGCTCAGGTTTGAGCTTTCTGCTTCCATGAAATGTTTTGAAAATCACAGACTGGCACTGATTCAATACTGACTTGAAGCAAAGAGAAAAATTTACTGAGCAAGCCATGAAGTTTGGAAGACTTAGGCTTTGGACAAACTCACTTTTCTCATTCAAGCCTCCCTTCATAGGGATGCATGTGATTTTTGTGAGATTTGGTCTGTACAGGACTCCTTTCCCAGAATCCTTTTTGTATTTCTGGAAAAAGACTGAATTGTTGCACGACAGCCAACTTCGCTTTGACTTCATGGTGTGGATTCATGGTACTCCCAACACAGCTGACTTTCTAGTGGTCTAGAGAAACATCCTTGCCATCTGCTACAAATCCCTTTGTTTTCCATACATTCTCCTTTTGATGGGAAGACAAATATTCCTGGTTTTCTGTGTGTCTGCCCAAGGTAGGGTCTTGGAGAGAAATAAATGCCATCCTTCCTGCTCCGCTCATGATTATGGAAAGACAAAGGGCCTAACCATGTATTTTTCTCTTGTTCCTTGTTATTTGAAACACATGACAGTAATTCAGTTAAATACTTTGTGGTAGTACTCTCTGTGACTCTTACTCTAACATAAATGTACTGGTTTGCAACATGACTTTTTGATCTAAATAAAACCAGGAAAGGGCTGGGGGAGAGGTGTGGTGTGGGATTGAAAGGGAGGAATTTTGGCATGAACACAGCAGGTGGAATAAATTTTTGCCTATTTCATGGTGATAACTTCAAAAAATAATGGGGGTGTGTGGGGTTTTATTGGCTGAATGCCTGCTGTGAAGAGAGATGTATTTCTTTAACCTGAAGGTGGGTTACATGCCTTGCCACAAAGCCATTTTTGTTCCTTACAATAAGGCAAATGCTTCTTTTCTCCTATATGTCTCCTTCCCTTCCCTGATGCTTGCTTGAATGAAGGCAGTCTTACTGAGCCAGAACTTGCTTTTGTAAGATGTTTTGTGGTTTATTGTTGCTTCAATATTTTTTTTGTCTTGAAGGGAGTATTTTCTTCCCTTTGGAAACGTGCATTACTTCCACCAGATTTCTCCCTCACTCAGGCACCAGTACATTATGGGTTAAACGTGAGACAGCATTTCTGCTAAACAGAAACAGAGATACAGTGTGTTAATGTTTAATCTGATCTTTTGTGAAACACATTTTCAATATCATAGCTTTATAGCCTTGTCCACTTTATTGGTGGATTTTGATTATTTTTGAAGTTCTTCTGAATGACAAAATTAGAACAGTGCCACTGAGCAACAACAACAACGAATATACATATATATATAATTTTTTTTACTTTCTTATTCTGTTGATTGCATGCTATGGAATATTTTAAGAGCTACTCAGCTGTAATAGCATCTTGCACCACAAGCAGGAAGGTGGTGGGACTTTCTGCTGTGACTGGTCTTCCTGCCCCTTCTCTTGTTAGAGACTGAATTCGTCCTTGCTTTGGTGGATATTGGGCTCCATCACTGTTTTAATTTTTTTAAATTTTCTTCTTTGTCATAAATACTCATGATCTTTGCCAAGAAATTTCCCCCTCCCCACCTCAAGTATGGAAGAGACTTGCACTGCTGGTGCTTAGCTACTGCCTGCAGAACAAAACAGAGGAGAGAAAAATCGAAACTGCATCCCAAGCCACTGATACTTGTTTTATTTTTATATTGATGGTATTAATCTAGAACAAGTACAACTGAAAGAAAAAGCATGTTGATCTGTAACAGAAAAGCAAACAATAAAAGAATTTCTTTTCTTCAGCTTCTCCCCTTAGCCCTCCCCTTTAAGGTTTCAAAAAGATGTTAAAACCATTCTTTAAAAACTAATACACAAATGCCTTCTTTCTCTGGCGGTTAGCTTCATGTAGCAAAATGGGAACAGTTTGTGACCCTGACTGACATTTTCTCCTGCCTCCTCAAAGATTTAAGATAAGCACTTTCTTGATTTTCAGAATGAGACACCATTTTGCCATATTTTTAAGAAAGTTGCTTTTGGATGTAAATTAGTAAAATCTAGACAGCCTTGGCAAGTACTGCAAATGGAGTGAGTGAGTGTTAAAAGGACTTTTGTTTGCTGCTTCCTGTGTGCAATTGTATTTGTTCGCTGTTCAGTGAATAGTAGATGGGCATAGAAAAGAATAACCTAAAATAATGAATAGTGGAGAAATACTAAAGAAATTGGTTAATGTCTTAAGCAGCTGAATGGCTTAAAAAATGCAGGCTTGCTGTTGTCAGTTTTAATTTTCTCTGGGTGCATTTCACATGTTACTTGCATCAGTCATTATATGGAATAGGGCATGGAGTCTGCCTTAATTCTTTGTGACAGTGTATTTTCTACTTATGTTTATTCTTTGTACTTTCCCTTCCTCTGCCTTCTGAGATCCAGGCTACAAAGAAAGATGCCTGACCTCATCACAACTTAAGAAATGTTATCATTCAGATTCCTTCTTTGTACTTTCTCTAAAGTATCATGGCTCTTTGCATCATCTGGGTGATGAAGCTCTTTGATTCTTATTTGGGAAAATATGCTATGATAACTTTTGGCCACTCAGTGATAAATACATAGACAGAGATGGAAGACTCCTACTAGAATTTTTTAAGATAATATATTACTAAGTTCAACCTTTAATAATGATATAATAAAAAGTAATAAAGCTTTCATTTAGCAGCTGTTTTGAACTGGTTTCTTGGCTTTCAAGAAATATGGTCTATGAGATGACACGTATGTCAGCAGCAAATGTGCCCTCAAAGAACCAACCAGGATATGCGTGTGCGTTCAAGATTTTGAGCAGAGAAGACACTCTAAGAGGGCCCATATTCTTGTACTCTAGACAGTACCTAAATCCTACTGCAGCTTTGTACCAGCCTCTTTAGGCTGGGCTGTAGGTGTTTGCATAACTAATTATGAGTTTTGAATAGTTTCATAGTTATGAAACTTTGTATTTCTCTGCCTTGTGGCTGAGGTCTGCTTCTGCCCAAGTTTGCCAAAAAGCTCATGGTTAATACATCTAGAATATATTGCATTTGAGATGCTCTTATGTAGACACAAAAGCCAGGAACTGATGGTATTTTGAGAAATATTTAAGTCCCGTGGAAACCTTGGCTCTTGCTGTTGGTGCTGTCAGTGATGCAGTAATGTCATTATCACAACTGGAGTGGGCAAGGGGCTTTCCCAAGTCTATTTGTTACTAGATAGCATGGGATGGCTGGTTTAAGTTGCACCACCATCGCTTACCTTGTGATATTTTCTTTGTAGTCTGTGGCAGAGCTCTGTGTGTGTGTGAAGTCTTTGTCCAATTCAGGTCTGCAAACCCACAAATTATTGAATTACCAATAATTCGAAGTTTAACATTATCTGCAAAATAGGCCTGTGGTTAATTGAGTTTTTCTGTATTGAGAAAAATATACAGTAGAACAGTGTAGGGGGAAAAGAAGGAAATAATATAACTGTAGGAAACAAGCCACGTACATTTAGAGGAAGTTTCAAACTTTAAACCACTGAGTGGTTAAGTAGTTTTAATACAATTATGTCAGAGATGAAACATAACCTACATGCTGCCATAACTTAATATGGAGAAAGGAAAGGTTGACTTCCAGAGTATGCAACAGAGGATATACACAAGGGTTGTGTCTCAAAACATCACTGTTTACAATAAATGCAACCTGTTTTATTAAAATACACTGTGTTTAAAGCAATTCAACAACTCCGTAAAATCATTGCCATGTATTCTGCTGGCCACACTTTGCTACTCACTGCTGAAGTGAGGTAGTGGATCTAAGATGGAAAGCAAAGCATAATACTAGGGGCTCTTGCATTGTTTTTCCTTCATCATTTACAATGTTAAAGAGCAAGAAGGTTTCTCACGAGGGGCTCATATTTTTCTTGTTTTGAGATATCTCCACTGCCATCAAACTGCTGAGCATTATAAAGTGATTTTGTAATGTTGTTTATCAAATTAAACTTGAAGCAGTTGCTCTCAAGCTGTTTATCTTGGAAGTTTGTTACTTCTATTTTAGGCCTGAAGAAGCATTTGAATTTCCTCTGTGTTTCCTTGTGTCTCCTAATTTAGTCCATTGCTGTGATGTCATTCTCTATAAACCATGCTTTGAACAGTGTACTGCATTTTTAAAGGAAAAATAACAGCAAAATCACTAATGATTAGGTGCATCAAAAATTACTTGAGAAATCATGAGCATTTCATTTTCAGATAGTTTAATAATTTTACTTTTGAGAACTTTATTCCAGTGAGGTTTGTCCTTGGAACTGAAGTGCTTAAAATCTCACTTCATTTTCTAAATGTCTCTGGTCTAAACCATTTGAAAAAAAAAATTATAAGTTAAAATATTGAAACAAAATCTTTTGAACAAAATAGAAGCTAATGTAACTTAAGACTTCCAAGGTAAATGCTCTCAACTACCCTGTGGAGGTATAATACCTGCCTTGTCCAGTACACAATGTAGGGTTACGTACATGACAACAAGTACTAGAACCTTTCTGTAACACCAGACTCCTCATGCCATTGTTAACCACCTATGAGTGGTAAAACCTTGGCAAACACAGCCACGGTTTTACTGAAATAATGTCATCTGTAGCAAAAGTTATTCCTTGCTGAAAAGCAATGAACCAGACCAGCCTCAGTCTCGGTGGAACTTGCATTGAGGGCTGTATCAAAAAAGCCTTTAGCCGATTTGAACAAAATGAAATAGAAACAGATCGTTAATCTAGAAACACCACCTATTCAAACAGAAAATCTTAAGGGATACACTAGACTTAAGAAATTGAGTTCTGGGCAAAAATGTTTCCATTCTTATGTTCCAGTAATCCTCAGAATAAAGGTTGACCTTTCATTTCTTGGGAAACAAAGGCTTACGAAGAAGCCTGAAGAGTATCTGCATGATAGCTTGTAGCTTGAATGCAAATTACTGTGTTCATCTTCATGTACTACTTTACTTTTCAGTTCTCTATTTTAAGGTGAAGTTTTTTTTAAATTTTCCAAATTATTTTTTGTCTTTTATTGGTGGTAAACACACCTTTCTGCTCTTGTTGGATTGATAAGCTTATACATCTCCTGAAAATAATTTATGCACTAAAAACTAGTTAACACCACAACAATCCGCAATTTTCTAAATTGTATTTATCTTCAATTACTTACTGCAAACAGGATCTGCATATTCTTGCAGGTAGTGCTTGTTCTCCAGCTTGTTTGTGAGAAATTTATTGCAAAGAGCAGTATTTCGAATCCCAAACTGTGTTGTTGACCTCTAATAAAGCCCATGGATTAGGTGGTACTCTGATCTTTTCCCCAAAGTCAGAGCTGCTGGATTAAAGTGCATCTATATTGTAAATATTTGTATTTGCTCTCAAATTTATTTCTTGCAGAAATTCTCAAAATAATGTTCACATACACAAGTGGTGCAAACTCATTTTTCGTGAACCTTTTGGAATACCCATCCTACTGTTCCATAATCACTTAGGATTTTATATTGCAACTAAGCATATATGTTTTCAATATTATTTTAAAATTCTGATGCTTCAAAACTTATTGATTCTAGGCTTAATGATCATATAGAAAACAGCTAATTTCAGAAACTTTCAGATACTTTTAACTGATGACATCAAATGCCAGACTTCATAATATGGCTGAAACATGAGGAAGAGTTTCCAGTGGGATATTTGTGTATCAATTCAACAGGTCACTGTGGAAAACATCCAGGACCACTGCTCTGTCAATGGCATCAGCATTGCTGTTTCATCTTCAGGTTTGCTAAGATTTCATCAAAGATAGTTTCATTTACATGGGATTCCCAGAATGTTGCGAAAACAAGAAAATCATTCATTTTCCCTTAAACTGTCTACAGACTAAAGAGCTGTAGGAAAGTAGTGCTATTGATCTGCAGTTGTTCTCCACCATAGAGTCTATTGGCATCCAAATAGTCTCTCCTAAGAGAACCTTGAACTGAGCTTTTCTTCCACAGAGACAATTCCTTGCTGCTGTGATAGACAAAAACCTGGGCTTGGTGAAGCAGGAACTTCAGGAAGAATAAGGAAATACAGGATTACAGGATCTGTAGGTTGGAAAAGACCCCCAGGATCATCGAGTCCAACCATTCCTAAGCAAGCAAGCAAGCATGATATCTAAGCAAGCATGTGTGGATGTGCAGCAACAGCTTAGGTGTTCAGCTAAGAAGAAGAGGTCTTTTGATTTGGAGGGAGTGAGAGGACAGTATATCAGGTGAAGCTCCTGAGCACAGTATCATGGCATTTATGTGTTAAGCAGGGATCACAGCAGCAGGATCTGTTACAAAGAAGACCTGTGGCTGAAGTTGTGCGCCTTCTTTGAACATCTGCATGTCAGCACACATGTGCATGCGCTCAGCCTGTAGCAGTGTTTGAAACCAGATGGGAGATCTGGTTAATGTTCACATCACCTCATAGCATTCCACATGTGGCTTCATCAAAGCAGGCAATAGTAGCAGTACAGCGCAAGCAAAGATCTTAGCTCAGTCAGAGCTGTAGCTGTGCTTGTCTGAACTGGATAGTGCAGATGCCTTCTGACAGTCCATACAGGGCAGTGATATGTTAGGTAGGATTTGCAACATTTGCCACAGCTGTGCCAGAGGTCACATGCATCCAACAGATTAAAAAGACAAATCAATGTGATGTCTATTTCCTTTTGTACAAATAGTACTACATTTTACTTACCGATTGAAGTAAGGCTTAATTAAGATGATTTGGGGGAGGGAGGAGATGAAACAGGGAGAAAGTAACTTAAGTACCCCTGAGAGTACATTGGTACAGAGCCTCATATGTCTACAGCAGCAGTTTAGAGAAAATCTAGTTTAACTAGCTGTCATACATGGCTATACTTAATACTGAATGAACCTCCTTACTCCTCTACCAGCCGTGGAGACTTGAGGAACCTGAAAGTAACTGCTTCAGGTCTGTGAACTAGTTCAGCTGCTATGAGAAAATTGCTAGCATAGACTTGTCAGCCGCAAGAGACTTACTTGCAGTGACCTGTTGGAAACTTGATTTGCTCTACCCTGTGGGTTATGCACTTAATGATGTTGAGAGTTTGTTTAAAAATGGAGATGCGAGAAATCCCACCTGGTTTGGACCCAGTGACTTAACGTGTGTGCATGCAGACACATATGTAACTGAAAATACACAACATCTGGTGGACTTCTGTAGGTGCCAGTCGGCTTTTCTAAAGGGTAAAAAGGTTGGATAATGTTTTATGTGAGCTTCTGATAATGCCACTTCTAAAGAATATTATGCACGTCTGAATCATCCATTTGTTTTCATGCTGTTCTCTGTCACTATAGCCACTTCAGGACTTTCTCACATGAGCTGCCAAAGATTAGTCACCAGCCCTGTGACGTTGTGTACAACCTCTTCTTCTCCCAAGAGCTAAGGGATTTATTCCAGTTGTATTGTGGTGGTTGTTTGGGCCAGTGCATTTCTTACAGCTCTCTGGAGATGGTTTTTTTGGATTTTGGCTGCTGTTCACTTATAGGAATTGAGAGGGTATAAAAAGATCCTATTGTGGTAAGACAGCAGAAACATCTGCTGAAGAGTGGGAGGAGAAAAAGGAGGTTGCTAACCAAATACAGCAGCAGGGAGCTTGCAGTTCCTCCTTCTCCACTCTCACCACTAGATGTGAACCTGCTGAAATAAAAGGGCTGGCACCACAACACAAGCTCCAGAAGGAAACAGGTCTCAGGTCAGGCAGCTAGAGAAACCTCAAAAGAAAACACTAAAACCGATTTAGCATTGGAAATAGTTTTCATAGATTAAGTCACTCCTTTCTGTCCCTAATGAAGTTTGGAAGTTGTTGATAAACTCCAGGGAAAGAGAAAGCAAGGCAAACCACTACTCCTGGAAGTAATGTCAGCCCTTACACTTTTGATTCCTTTATTGAAAAATGAGGGAATCAGGTGGACATTGAAAATTACATAACTAAGGGTAGGTTTCAAATCATACCCTAAAGTAACCACCTGCAGCATATGAACTTCTCTTCTGCAAATGGGTGCATGCAGCCAGACCTCTCCTTGGGCAGCAAGGTTGCAGTTCTTTTATATGGAGAATGCAACTGTTATATCATCATCTTAAAAACAAGCTGATGATTAAACTGATGATGATTTATTACTTTTATTAGGATTAGAAGGCAGAAAATTCTTATGAGAAGAGCCAGACTATCAGAAGTTGAGGTATGAGCTTCCTACAGGAACAAAACAAATATACAGTGGAAATTTTGTAAGCAAATATTACATCATCTTATTGAGAAGTTTTAAAATATTAGGTGAATGTTTTAAGTTCCCACTGTCTAACTTATAGTTCAAATTGCTGTACCACATCCTTTCTACTTAGTGATTTAGTCAGTGTTCATGCTGACAGGACAAGGTGCTGAGAGCCCGCATGGAAACCAAGTAGCAGTCTGTGCTTGATCTTGTCTCTGAAAACCACATTTGTCCTTAGATATGGAGCTCTCTGCTGCAAATTTTGTTTATGGGTTTGTGTAATGGTGATGGGTTAGATTGAAACAGAGCAGTTGTCCTACCCTTCCCACCTGGTTCTGCTCTATATTGGAGGGTGGGGTTGTTGGGAGAAGCATAGCAGTGTCAGAGTGCCAGTGTCATGTGCCCCAGCTGGCAGCATCCACAGCCCCACAGGATGTCTAGCTGAGTGGCAGCAGGAGCTGCCCTTCTTCCACGCTCGTTATCCTGGGCAGGAAAGGGCAGGACCCTCAAATGGGTTTTGAAGCCTTTTTTTATCTCTGTATACTTCTTAACTGCTGCTGTTAAAGGGTATGCTAGCAGTTTGTATGCTGGCTGTTACAGTATATTCTAAATAGTTACATAAGGATGAAGCTCAAGGTTGCAAATACTGGCTTTGTGTAGAGGGCTCCGTAGTATAAACCTCAAAGTGTCTGCTTTCTTCCTTTCTTCAGAAAATAGTCATCTTCTGTAGATGACTGTCAAGAAAAGATGTTGTGTCTCATTGGAAAAGCTCATGTGAGGATCAGTGTCTTAAATCTAGGATTTGTAAAAATAAAGCATTTTCTGTAGCAGGTACTTTATTATTTACACTTTATCAGTTGTATTCATTTAAGTTTTTATGCATTTTGGCTAATACACATTTTGGATCAATATTGGCTTAGTCTTGCATGTTGGCTGTCAAAACAGCACCGTGGAGTTTGCCAGGTATCATAGTTTTGACAAGTTTTACCTTTAAGTGGTACAGACAAGATGCAGAGTTTATTATTGAGTAATACTATGTTTCTTGCTAGCATCTCAGTAATCTAACCTGTGTTTACAGTGAAGCAGAAGGCAATAATGGGCTTAACAGCATCAATACCTGTAGTTCCTGGAGTTTTCATGAACATTGCTGTGCCTAAGCTTTGAAGGAAAGAAAGAAAAAGAGTCATCCTTTATCTCCCCTGACTCATTCGCGTGTCAGAGGTGACAGCAGATATTATAAAGGGCACCTCAACACTGCAGCCTATTTAATGTATTACCTTTTATATATCAATGGGAAGAGGTTTTGTGTGTGGAAGTTCTTATCACTAGCGGTATTTTTTTATGAAAGATCCTTGTTTATTACAAAAGAAGTAAATCAAGTCTGGATAGCAAAGGAACCCCGAAGTCATATTTCATCTTATATTCCAGTTGCTTTTCTTTCTCTTTGCTTTGAAAAAAAAAAAAGGTGGTTTAACTTTCCTTTTAAGACAGCTGAAATTACTGGTCTTATTTTGTTTGTGAAGGCATTGTTTAGTTTTAAGAGGAAAGAATATTTAGGGACAGTAATTTGCGACGCAGGTCAGTCAAGTGCTCTTGCACTTTGGAAGTTCAGTTCCTCCTATTTCATGACAAATTTAGTTGTAATTACTTCTATTGTGCTATTTTGGTTTGAAGTTGTTTTAGTTTTGGGTTTATTTTTTTTTTTTTGGGGGGGGGGCGGTTTAAGTTTAAACCCTTCCATTCTCAGAAATGTTGAGAAACTGAAGTTCATAAAATCCCAGCTCATGGAAATCACAGGTTTCTACTGAAAGTATCAACTTTGGGTGGGAGCATAAGTTCATATATTCTTTTTGGTTTGTTTTTTGAAATGAGCAATTTCAATTTTTGATCTGACAAAACTAAGCAAAAACCTAAAAGAGGAACTAAAAAATCCACAGTGTCCCGCTCATATAGAATGGAAATAGTAATTTTTTATCTTCAGAGAAATTTAAGTTTGAGTTTTAATGCAGCATTTTTTAACATGCCAGTATACTGTTTTGGTGGGGTTTTTTATAACCTTGGTCACTTTATGGAATCTAAATAATTCCTTTCTCATCTCACCCCATGAGGTAAAGACCAGTTTCCTCCTGCAGACTTTCATGTGCCATCTGGCCCCCAAAGTGTGATTTATCAGTGATGAATATTCTCCTCAAAGCTGTCTAGCAACAGAAACTAGACTTCCTCAATTGATTGTCTAAAAAGTCTGGCTACCTTGGAAAATTTTGTGTTGTGAGCTAATGCTCTAGGATGTTTCTACTTGGTTTGAATCCAGTTTTGGTGATGTTTTCAGCTGGATTGGTATTGCAAAGCAAGACCACTCCATCTGTACAAGCAGTGTGGCGTGGATAATTTTGATGGTGGCTCAGAAGGGCAGTTCAGCCTTTGCCTCATTGTGGGTTACTAAAACATCAGTTAATATAAAGAACAAGAGCACACCAGTAAAACACCAAGCTTTTTATTTTCTTGGGTTTGTAATTATTGTTTTGTGTAGTGTCTAAAATAAAGGAATGAACTAATTCTTTGGAGCTGAACAGTGTTAGGTAAACTACTTGTATTTAATTATGGAAATGTACTTGATATTAAACAATGTTTTATTTCAGTGGCTGGTGGTCTGTGAACATACCATGTTTTCAGAGTTGCATTGCCCGCCGCCAGGCCTGTCAGCGCTTTCATCTGAGCTGTCCTTACTTTTTCCTGCTGGGAGAAAGGATGACAGCTCATTTTATCTGCTTTGCGAACAAACATAAAAGCTGGATTTCCTGTGTGTTTTTGTTTTTTTCTTCTTCTTCTCCCTAGGGATGAAGGCTTGTATATGAAGAGAAACTGATTAATTCCAGCTGTTTCATTTGCATCTGGGGACAGGTTCTGGCTGAAAATGAGACCAGTTCTGAGATCTGAAGCTGTTTCCCTTTGATAGGCTTTTCCAAACCTAGAAATTGAGCACTTCGTACATAAGAGATGGCAAATCTAGATCTTAATCATGAGACCCTCTTCTGCATATGTGTTATCTAATCTGTTTTGTGTGGCTAATCTTCATAAGAATGATTAAGCCATTATAACACTCATGCTAAACTGTTTGCTAGACAGGTTTTGTAAAAATGAAGTGATGTACCACTGGAGGTCTGAGAATGGTAATGGTTTCAGAACAACTAGCTGTTATCAGGCTTTTGATACAAGGTTTGGATGCAAGATCTCCTCTAGGGAGGTTTGCACCAGCACTGTTCTTCCCTTCTGCCCCCTTTTATTTCTGCCCCTTTTAATTTTACCCCATCTCATCCTTCTCCTTTCTAGAAGAAGCCATGATCAGTTTATAAAGAAGAAACAAAGTCTTGGCAGTAGAACAGATTTTTAAAAAGCTGTTATGGGAAGGTCATCCTTCTAGGCTAACCTGACGTATTTTACGTATCCATTCCCAAAAGGGGAATAGACTCCAGAGAGTGCACTGAAGTCTGTTTGTAAACTTGATATTATGGGAGGTCAGAGCAGAGGAGAAGGGGACAGATTAAGGGCAGGGGAAAGAGGATTAAATGTCCAGCAAATATTTGGGGATATATCTATTTATGTCCTTTGCTTTGTTCTTTTTGTGTAATTTGTATTCTAGAAACTTGTGTGGAGTATGTATGTTACTTGGAGCATGAAATTCTTTCTCCAGCTTTGCTCCCAGGTAAATGTTGGTACTTGTTGGGTTAAGGCCAGGAGCAGGGGGCTGCCTCCTTTGCTAAGGGCCAAGGAAGCCTTTTGAACACCCTTCTACAGGCCACATGTTAATGCATACTTTCATGGTATCTGATGATAGCATATGGAAAGTGAATAACGGGTCATATGAAATTAAGTTATAGACTATATACATACCAAGAAGTGCTGCCTGTTGATTCCTGTTTCATTTATATGCTGTCTTAATTTGGTTAAAAAAACCCAAACCCCTAACTCTGTGCTGTATGATTCTCATGCTACACAGCTGAAATATACAACGTACTGCTTGTCCTTTCAGCCTGGTTCTACACTATACACTTCATTTTAAAAATTAAGAAAATGTCTTCATATTTATATAGATTTATGTGATTCAGATGTAATTTAGGATGCCTAATAGAAACTAGCAGGAAAGGGAGCTGTAGAGTTAATTGGTACCACATGGATTTGGTTCTTCACCCCCAGGTGAATGGACATGGTGCTTTCTAAAGTCCTGTCCATGCCAAAAGCAGATGGACCATGTTCAGGTTTGAATATTGTCATTAGTTTTTTATATAAGATTGAAATTTGACTTTGGATGAGCATTTTTATACGTTCTGAGCAATGAAGGAGACAATACAGTCCTGTACCATTGTTTTCTCTGTAACGTTTAACATTGATGTGGTATGTATTTTGAATTCCATATGATAATACTTCTTTTTTAAATGAAATTTTTAACTTATTTTCTTGACAATTCTGTTAGGCTCTTTCTGCTTTCCAGTAGTTATTTGGCAAACTTCACAAAGGAGTTGAGTATCTTTAAGAGAAATGTATTTTGCAATGTGGCAGTTATGGTTGGCTTGGAAGTAGTTCAGAATTATTGGTTTTATGGATAGCCTGTTTGGTTTGAGTTTTTCTTTTTTTCATTTTAGAGGGGCCCTGATTACTCTTTATTTTTACCCATGATGTTTACTGTGATCTATAATTTTCTTTCAATCAGATGCTAAGCCAGCTGGATTCATATTTCAAAACAAATTGCCGCCTTTTCTTATTTGAAAACTGTTGATTTAATTCTCCGCTTTTTATAAATCTTAAAACTTGGCAAGCAGTTCTGATTTAATAAAGTTCTTTGTTCTTTTGGGAGTGTTGTGGCCAAAATCTTTATTGTTTTTTTCTCCATGGGAATAAAATCTTTTTTTAAAATTTTATTTTTCATTGTGTGTTCTATTAAACGGTAGATGAATTTTGCAGAGTTCCAGTTTCCTGGAGAAATTTCACAAAGATGGTCCTGTCTTGCATGCAGCTACATGCTTTGTGCAACTCCCTGCTTTTGTGTTGCTCTTCCATATTGCTTGACTTTTTCCTCTGTCTTACTTTGTGAATCTGCGATGAGTCCTCTGCTCTTGTTCTCCACCTTCTGTATAGCTATCTGTAGCTGGTTCCATTGCAGATGAAGGTGTTGCAGCTATGGTGTCTGCTTTCTGATGCAACATAGAGCATTGCAGATGACTCTGGTCTCTTTCTGTTAATTACAGGCTCTTTCATGGCAGCCTGTACAGAATGAGGACAGAGGTTGGGACAGAGAAATGTGGATTTAGTTATAAAGAACTGTGAAAAGTGCAAGTAAATCACTGCACAGTGCTTTTGGAGTTATTTATGAAACTTGTGCAAAAGAAGGCAAATATGTTCTTCCTTGAAAGCATAGCTGAGCTTTTAAATCACCAGTGTCAGTGACTGCTGATTTTAGGGACTTCAGGAAGCTTTAAAACAGACTGTAAGAGAAGAGTGGTGGAGTGATGCTGAAGATACTGAGTTGATATCGAAGAGAATGAGGTCAAATAAAAAAAAAAAACCAAAACAGTACAACAGCTGTAAGAGTGCCCACATGGAGATGGGGCTGCCCGTGGGGGAAAGCTGAGGCCACAAACCTTGTGTGTGGCCTGGCCATCCACCTGCCTCCCAGGAACTTCCCTTGCTGCCCAGGAGATGCCAGTGACAGCAAACTGCACAGCCAGGGGAGAGTCGGAAATGGAGAAACCAAGGGAAAGGAAATCAGATTAAGAAAAGAAAATGCATTGGTAAATCCTCAAGCTGTGCATTGTGTCGATGTTGCTGAGTTGCCATGCACTTATGCATGTTGATATTGGCTTTCCATTGTGTTTGCTAGAAGGATCTGCTAGTGTTTGTAAAGGCTTTTGAAGATGAAAAATTAATTTCTAAAGATGCATTGATGTGGTCATTCTAGGCAAAGCTTGAGGCAGGAGCAAATGAGACTTTAATCAAGTTGCTGCTTATATTTGTATAAACCAGGATTTCTGATCTATTTGTAACTAAGAGGTCTTAATACCATTTCACTCAAAGACTGTTTAATGTGATTTTTTTTTCTTTCAATCATACTCCATTGAAATAACATGCTTGTTCAAGTAACATTCCCCAGTTAGAGGCCATCAAGAAATATATTATGTGTTCAAGTTCTGCATAGTCTCTGGCAACTAAATTGCAAGATTAAGTCTGGGGGAAAAAAAAAAAAAAGATTGGATCCAGGTTTGCATGCAATGGCAAGACTCTCTGAATTGCTTATAAAATTGTAGCAACAGAATAATTTTTAAGTTGTTGTAGCTTCCAGAACTACTTCTTATTTAGCGTGTGTGTAGTCATAAGCTCCTTTGAGACAAGAGCACCATCTGGGATATGGTGCCAACTTGCCAAATATAGGGAGTTCAGGATTCCATATCCTGCCTCTCAAGGAAGGATACGGTAAGATTCAGCATGATTTTTAAAAAGGAAAATAACTAGATATTTAAACTAAGATATTCCGTTGAATATGCTGTATTATAGTTGATTGTGTCTTTCCGTGGAGCAGAAATAAGTATTTAGTGTATGTGCAAGGTGAGGCCCAGAAAGAGGTTTAACTCTTCCTCCCCACCCCTAAGATTTTTGTTACAGGGAAGGGTTTGTAAAATTTCTCCTTCAAGGATATTTTTGTTTTCCATGACTGACAACTGAGACAGTATATATTGTCATAGATGTTTTGAGTCCCAGTCTCTGCTCTGATGCCTTGTGAGTGGCAGCACAACCAACTCCTTTCGGAACCTTTCAGTTGCCTTATAGCAGATTTCTTTTGGAGAACATATTTTAGGGCAGTTACCTCCAAAATAAAAGAATAATCTTTAGTCTTCTCTGGCAATCATAAATGTTGGCCTCACTTAAGGTCTTTGAGGGAGAAAAAATGGGAGTGCCGATTGGCATTATAAAGTAGGGTCTTTTGTCTGATAGTCCCTTGTCTGTTACACGGATCTTGTCTTTGGAGAAGCCTCTGCCCGATCAGTCAAACTTTGCTGCCAACCCATATAGCTTCAGTTAGGAGTCAGTGAGCACTCTGTGTTTCTGTTGTCCTGTTGTTCCTGTTTTGACAAAAGTTCCTGTGTTAGTGAAGTGGTGGAAATGCCATTACTTGCCGCAGTAATCCAAGTGGAGGCTACATGAAAAATTCCCATCTTTATTTTTTCTTAAAATAATGAAAGGAATTGTCTGGGGCAATGTTGAAATGAAATAAAACATTGAACTCTTACATAATGAGTCTATGTGCTTTCAAGTTTTGGAGAAGATGCTGCAAAATGGTTGGGAGTTCTTCTTGCGTCTACCTGGACCCAGAGAAGAAGCTAGCTACAAAATAGAAATATTTTTCTTAAATAAAGCATTTTTTTTCCTTGTCTTTAAGATATGTTGCACCTGACATGTAAGAATCAAAGCTCATATAGGGATAGATGAAAAACTGCAGAGGAAGTATTTGGGAAACTGTGGCCTTCTAGGTGAACAAGAGGCTTCTGGGATCTACCAACCCTGGCCTCAAGCCCTGCCTGGAGGAGACTCTGGCCACCTGGGATGTGTGTGTCTACCCTGTCCCAGCCCACAGCTGCTGCCTGCACCTCCTCCTTGCAGCTGTCCTGGGGTGCCAGGTAGCAGGAGGTGAGCTCGCTGTAGCCCCCAGACCCACGTGTGCTGAAGGAGTACCTGTGGTCAGTTTGTCCCCAGGACAGGTTGTCTTAATGGTGAGAACCTCTTGAGGGGTGGGGAATGAGAGAGGGGAAGCATGGCCTTTAGTTAGCCTCAGTTACATTTATTTTCTTGGCAGATTTAGGCTGTTTATAGTAGCAATTTCCTGACATTACAAAATATGGGAGTTTGGGAAACTTGTAAATTGGAGAAGGCTAATAAATATTTTACTTGATATTTCCTTGCAAAAGCTTTTTCTCTGCCTGGAATGAGTCAAGTATGTACTTGCCTTCTTGTTATATTCCTCTTTCATATGAGCATATATACCATTTTCTTGTTAGGGTGTTGAAAGGAAAGCCGAACTGCTACTTCTGAGCAGTAGCTGTTAGAGCCAGAAGTCTGGTGGCACCTGTCAATCAGGTTTTTGATACAGTCAGGAAGTTAACCTTATGTGCAGTAATTTTGCAACTGCTATGGTTTCAGTCCTGGGTCTGAGAGATGGTTTTCTTTATTTTCTGCTTTTTCTGCATGTACATTTATCACATACCAACGCTCTTCTCTTGGCTGGGTAGTATTTGGTTTTCAGTTTTGCCATTCAGGGTAGTGGGTGAGCCTTTTCCACTTGGCCACCCACCAGTTGCTCAGGATGGATCTTTTGGTGCTGTTGTTTAAGACCGAGTTTTTCATTCCGAAATGTCTTGCATGTTTGGCTAAGTAGTCAAGATACTTATAGCAAGATTTGCTGCCACTTCTACCTGAATAATTAATCAGAATTTGCACTGGCTTTAATCATGATAGACTTAGAGGAGTGTGAGTGAAATTTGAATTGATCTCATCTTTGTGTAATATCTAACTCTTCTGGAGACTGTAGTAAGCAGGGTGAGGTTTTTTGGTTGTGTGTGTTTTTTTATTTACTTAAACTGTGCAAACATGCATCACAAATAGCTGACTCATTCTCAGGAAAGGATTGAAGTGTTCCTGGGTTTAAGTGTTACTGATGGGAAGCGACTCAGGATACAATCCTTGCCTCTGACCCAGGAATGCAAGTGTGTAGCTTGCAGTGTCCCTGTTCAGCTGCAGCGCTCTGGAGACAGGTGTTGGAAGTTTTTTTGTTCTGGGGAAAACAGTGAACTGTGGTTGTAGGCGTAACACTTCCATGCCAAGTAGGCACTGCCTTTCATTCCTTGGAATAGAAGTAGCTTTATGGTACATAGACCCTGTAACATGGATAGAAAGTACTTTCTGCTACAGACAATTCTGTATCTCAGAAGCTGGGAAATGTTCTGAGCAGTACTTAGAATAATGCACAGAAAATAATAACAGTTGTCAGAAGCAGTCAACACACATTTGGTACTTTTTGCTCTTCTTCCTGTTTGCATTCTTCTTCTCATTATTTTTTCCCCTCAGGCTGTGGTATGTAAGAGAAGCTTGTTTCTAATTAACAAAAGTTATGCTATAGTATTGCAGAGCAGTGGAAAACTCAACACTAAAGGTGCTCAACTGGTTGTAAAGTCTAAGGAAGGTGCATTACTTTGTATATAAATAGTTCTATCATGATAAATTACAATTTCCCACTGTTTTATTGACCTTTTACTAGGGCAGCTACTTTTAATTACCAGTGAAGTTATTAAATTTGATACTTGAGACTCTAAAGCAATGTACCGTTTGTCCAAACTGAGAGGAGAAGGTGGCAGAGTAGAACCTTGGATATTGCAAAAGTGCCACAGACCTTGCTTTCCTGTGGCGGCTGCCGCTGCTGCTGTCTCCAGCCCAAGGGTGTGAGACCAGGTGTGGCCTGGGTCTGGCTGGCATCCCAATTCCCCTCTTCTTAGGGGAGCTGAGAATAGCTTACTGATAGCTGTTAATAATAATAACAAGTTGTATAATAAAGCTCACTGTCTTTGATAAAGCCAGTCTTAGGAGTGAAGTGATTTGGTGTAAATTTGGGGTAAATTTTTTTATTAGAAGGAAATGTCAAACTGCCAGGGTTTTGGAGGTTAATTTGAAAATACCTTCAAATGTCATCTTAGACTTGAAATAAATGGGAAGTGAAATACTCTCTAATTTGCTAATTTTAGGATGCTTTGATTTCTCAAAAAACTTAAGATTTCTGGCCACCATGAGTTTATAAGCAGCAGTGTTTTACAGCATTGGGTAATGGCAAGCTTTGAAGATGTCAGATGCCTTCAATGTCATATATTTGCACCCAAAACAAGACTAAGAAGCTGCAGCCTATGGCTGATCTCAGAGTTAACATGCATTCAGAGAGAAAGCAGGGGCTGTAAGTGTGGGAACATTCTTCTGACAACTTGGTGTTGTGTGGCTGAGCCACAATAATGCCAGGTTTAGCAGCAGCTTTATTAATCTATGCTAAATTTTATACTCCCTTGAGTCTAGACAGGCAGCTGTAAACCACATAGTGTAGGGCACTGTTGGGGCAACATTATTCTTCTGCCAAAGTTAATCACTCACTGCTCTAGCTGTTAGTGTTGCTTTGCATTTAGTGCTCATGAATACATAAATGGAAAGGAAAGAAAGGAATGTTCTTTGTCACACTCAGATTTATGATAGGATTTTGTCAAATGCTTTCGGACAAAGCATAATTTTTTTCTGTTGCAGAAATTTAGTATCAGCTTAAAGTGAGTCTGCTTGTTCTCGTATTTCAAAGCAGGACAAGAAAATATGATTCAATTTCCAGGAAGTGAACCATTTCTTACTGCTTCTTACACACCACATTTCTGAGTTGTCTTTTTTATTATTTATTTTTTTAAATTTCATAGATGGAGGTGCATCCAAGACAATCTCTTCTCCATTCCCGCTATTCAACATCTCATTGAATTTTGAATGAACTTGCAAAGAAACTAAAATGCACCTCCAAGTTTACCTTCAAACCTGCTTAATCGTTCAGTTTATCTTTTGTGTCCAGATATTGTCTCTTGAAACTAATATACTTGAATTGCTTAAGTGGGAGAAATAGAGTTCAGTGATGTATGCTTTCTCATGCACTTGCTGCCTATAAGGATTTAATGTGGTCTTTAAAAACAAGGAAGGCAACTGTGTCAAAGGCTCATAGTTACGCCAGAAAGCATCAAAACCCCTATATCTGCTTAGTATTGAAAATGTCTTCACACATTGGGAGCATTTTCTGCTTCTTGGTGTGGGATGCTAAGATTTCCAGCAGGTCCCCTGAAGTAAAAGCAAGTAAAGCATTGTTGGGACTAGTGTTGTCACTTGGCTTGTAAAAGCCAACTGGTTTTGCAATCTGACTGCATATAAACAAAAATACAGTTAAGAAATTGAAATAAATTGAAATGGTAGTTGTGAAAGAGGGTCCAATGAAGGTACAAGTAACTGCCAGTTCCCCTCAGGTATTTCATCCAACTCCAGTTTGGAATCGTAGAGGCGAATATATCTAGTTCCTTTGAGGCAGAGTAGGAGAAGTAGTTGGCTGAAAATAGAAAATGGAAGGAAAAAGCTTTTAAATGAGAAGCCCATAGGAAGACCAGGTGAGCAGTCTAGGAGGCCTCCAGCGTCTGAGGTTATTGTCCATGTGCCAGGAGGCCTTCAGGCATTTTGAAAGAGGCCAAGAGAGTGACAGGAGACTGAAGGAAATATAGGAGGTCTGCAAGTTCAGTGAAACTAGAGAGGTCTCAGATATTTTTTAGGTTCTTTTTTCTTTTTTTTTTCAGTTTTACATCAGCCCATGACTCATTCCAAGTTGCTAGTCAAGTGTCAAATATGCAGATAAAAACCTATACAGAAACCTGGCTTGTAACTGCTCTTTACATTTACACATGCATACGTGACATTTTTCAGTCATTTCTTAAACCTTTTCTAGTCTAGTCCTGAAAAGCTAATATGGCAGATCTCCTAAGTGTTACTGGGTGCCTTAAAAGAGCAAAAGGAAAGCTGAATCCAGTTGTCCACCTACAGGGTCTGGGTGGGAAACCCTAGACCTCCTGCTCCCCAGATGCAGCCGCAGGGGCTGGAGAGGATGCTCTTCATTCTGAGCATTGCTGGTCAGTTTTTTTGATTAATGGAAGAGAAAAGAAAGTTTTGTTTTCAAAATATCACCAAGTGTCAAATCTAAAGCAAATTTTTGTTTGTGTTACTCCAGCAGCTGAAAACACATTAATTCCTTATGCCAGTTGAACTTGTATTCGACAACAAAAAGAAGCACTGTGGGGCTAACTGGAATCACCTAGGAGTGACCAATGTCACTGAAATCATAAGAAGATTGATCAAGATCATTGATTTTTCCCTGGCCAAAGTTTCTTTATGGTGGCAGTCTTGAACAGGTGCTGGAGGATTTTGTTTTCTTGACCACATGAAGGGTGAGATGACTGAGATGTTTGTCAAGTGGTGTTAGCAAAACTTTACTTAATGCAAAGTGGAATTCTGATCTGCTATTACCTTAATCCACATTCCTCGGTTTTCACCCAACCACAACCAGCTGTGTACCAGCACTACAATAACACACAGTGATTATGGCAGTGAATCTGTGTTGGGTAGTTTTTCTGGCCAACTTTTTGTTAATAATTTCCACTGATTTTGTCTTTAGACAGCAAATATTTTATTCGTTGGAAACATTCTCTATCAAGGTAACAAATTTCTTCTGGAGAATTACTTTATCCAGATACAAGCAAAACTAATCCCTTTTAAAAATAATTTGATGTTAGTTTAACCCCCTGATCAGAAGCTTAGTTAGGTAGAGAAAAGTGTCTTAAAATTATAATACATTCAGTTTCCAGGATTGTAGTATTATGTCATTAAGAAATAAAAAAGCAATGAAGAAGATATTAAAATACATGCTAGTGTTCTGAACACAAATCAACAATTCTGCTGCTTGAATGCAGTTTATGTTATAAAGACTGAAATATGAGCAGCAAAAGAAAACAAATTTTATTGAAGAACATACATACATATGCTAGAAATAAAGACAGATCCTTACTGCTGGAATTGCAGTGGAGCTGGACTTTAATCCCTTGTTCCTTAAGAAAGGAATAATGTCAGTGTTGCCAAATAATGAATGTGAAATGAACTGGTTTTGTCTATTATGTTCACTTTTTTTAGTGCTTTACATGAATATATGTGTTCTAAACCATAGGTATGCTTACAGAAACTGGTGTAGGTTTCATTCATTTTGTTAATCATTACTGCTTTCCCATTCAACTCCTTCTGAGTGAACTCATCTGCCATCCCACTTGGTTCTTGACTGGAGCCAGACTGTCCTTATTTGTCATTGATTTTTAATGTATGGTGGCTTAAGTGTCAAGTAGCAGGTGAATAAACTTTTTAGGAGTAGTCAGAGTAAATGATCTGATGCTGCATGAGAGCATTTACTATTTTATTTGACTTTAATTTGGTTAACAGTTGTATTTAATTTTGCTATTATTCTGTAACTAATTACTTAAAATATAAAATCAACTTCTGTAATTGTTCAGCAATGAAAGAAAATCTCTGAATTCCTGTGTCCATTTAAGTCTTCCTGAAATGGAGCACGCGAGTGTTTTTAAGTTACAATAGACCACATTTGTACAGGTCTTTCTGAAGTATACATAGCTGCTATGTTTTCCCTGTACAGACTAGTTTCAAACTTGCAGTGTGCCATCTACCTTGAAGGAATTCAGGCAAACGCTATTCCTTTCCATATGTTATACAATAGTTACAGCAAAAATTCTGTTTAGTTACTACATTTGTTACTTATGAGCAGCCTGGTGGTGGTGGTTCGTTTAGCTTTGCTGAAGTTTTCTGTTTTAAATTTTGGAAGAGGGATTTTAGACGTACAGTCTAGGGATTGCTGAAGTTTCATTATCGTTGTTATGGAGTCTTCCTATGTTTGACCTTTCTTTTCTCATTCCATACACACTGAAAAATCATGGGTATTATTTCTGTTTAAAGTAAATTTCACTGCACGGATTAAGCCCTAAAGAAGTTAAGGTGGAAAGATTAAGTGGGTCTTGCCAACCAAGAAAACCCACTCGTGTAGGAGAGCCTGATGGTCAAGGAGTTAGGCAAATTATTTAATATTTTGATCTTTTTAGTTACAGAAATGATTGCACAAGCAGCTGTCAGGGCGATTGATTTGGGATCTGTGTTTGATGGTATTTTGGGACATATACAAAGCAAATTCAGCTTACTCCTTCAGCTGTAGTGGTGTTACGGCAGATGAATTGGAAAAGAGAAATGTCTTCTTCCAGCACATACTGGAGAATGTAATGAATGCAGAGAGAAGCAAGTAGATCAAGTAGAGTGACAGGGATATAAAAGGCAAGAAGGGAGAGGAATCAGAGAGAGAAGTAAGCCATCGTAGGGGAGACTTTTTAAAGAAGTAGGAGTAACAGATACAAATTACATACTTAAAAATCACATCTGTATTTTAGTAGATTTCAGTGTGTTATTTTATTGCCAGTAGAAGTAGTATGGCTTCTTAGCAACTGCTAGAAGTGAAATAGCTCTTGTCTGTAGCAACCCTCCACCCCCCAAAAACCCCAAACATCTGTGCATTGACAGACAGACATTGAATTTTAATGCTCATGGAAATCTGCCAAAGGACAAAAAATGTCATTATCTACAGCCTGGATAATTATCTGTGTATTGATATGTAAGTTATGAGCAAGTGTAGTCACATGCTCTATCTTTAAAAATGTGACTCATGTTTACTACCCTAGGCATAAAAAAAAATAATAATCAAAACTTGTAATGGATTAGCCCCAGTTTGTGGAAGAAAAGATTTTGTGAGTATGGTGCTAAAGAATATGTTGCATTTTACAGTTAGGCTAGTGGTGAAACAACAAATATTTCGTTTACAGAAACATCATAAATTACATATATTATTTTCCTTCATAGGAAGCCATCAAAATGGGCTATGAATCTTTATAAATGTATGGGTTGGAGTGAAAAAGATGAGTAGCAACAGTTATCTCTTTGGGCCAGCACTAATTTTACTGATTTGGAAAAATACTTTCTTAGAGGGAGAATAATGAAAATGGTATGAAATTGGCATGATTATGAGACCTGAAAATAAGGACTACCCTAAATAGTATTTGAAATATTTTTATTATCTTCACCTTTCATTCCATGTTTGACCAGGTGATAGACATTCTAGAAATTCAAGATTTATTTCGCTTTTTGCTATAAGCTGATAAGACAATCTTCCTCCTTCCTCTGCCCACATTTATGTAGACATTAATACTACCAGGGCATGAATGTTCTGCCACTTAAACCATCTTCATTACAATTAAGAAAAAGAAGTGGTACAGTAATAATTATCCGGCAAGTTCCAATAGGAAAAACATTCACATTAAAATGCTTCAGCTAAGAAGAAAGAAGAATTTATGTCATGTTAAAACCTTTCATTTTGTTTGCGTGGTTTTGTTCAGCATATAGTATCTGGAGGTTTTGGAGACCACTTTGTGTATTAGAAATGCATTAGTTGCAATAGTGTATTATGTGGTTTATTCTGTACGAGGTGTTTAATTCCTGTATATTCTAATCATGATTAGACACAGAACACTTGCCTTCTCTTTTTAAAAAAATCAAGCAACCAAACCCTTTAGAAAGAAAAAAAAAACCCCAAACAAAACAGAACCCACACCAAACACAACAACAACCCCCCCATCATTTCATTTTACTCTTAAATGTATATGATATAGTTCTAACAAAATGTGCGTGCATGCACAGTAGGATATCCCCTACATAGTTGTACATATATATGAACAGAGTGCATGCATTAATAGATCATGAAGCAATAGTACTTGGGTAAAGTTTGTATATAAATGATGTTTCAGTAGCAGCCAGTCTGGTTTTGTTAGGTTTGTGGAACTCCTGGTTAGGAATCACTTAGGAATGTATTGCTTGGTAAGCGATACCATCATTACTTATAGTATAAACCTATATCCCTACCTTTGCGGACTTTTGACATATGTTACTTGAAAGATTGTACTCCCGAAAAAAGAGATTCCCTAGTAGAAGTATTTTCTTAACACTGTTAAAAGTCTTTCCCTCTAAATCTTAACCTTATGGAGTTATCAAAGTTAGGTATAATGTTGAATTTATCATCATTTACTAATGACTAGGAGCTTAAAAATTAATATTTACCTATCTTAGAGCACTGTTGTGTATTTTGCAGTGTAAAACTAATGCCCCTCTGGAAAGTTGGTATTAATAAATCTTTTCAGAGAGAAGGACTGTTTTGCTGGAAGTAAAATGCATGTGTAAATCATACGGGATATAAACTACACTTCATCTTTCTGTCTTTCCCCAGCCAGTTTCTCTCCTCTGGGCCCCTCTATTTCCCTGTCACTAAATTGTTAACTTTCAATTTTCTGAATACAGCGGTCTCATGATCCTGGTGAGGATTCAAATAATGAAACTTTCCTGTCAAATATTTGTTTAAATCTTACCTAACATGTAGGAAAGAGTTCATGAAGGGAGTTATATTTGAGCATCTGACCCCCTTGAAAAGCTGACAGAAGACTTCTAGCAGAGAACAGCAATGTGTAAATGCTACAAGCTGAAATGTTGACTCACAACACTGTAGAATGTAGATTCAGAAGGAAGATTTCGGCTTAGATTGTACTATGGTGCAGATCTTGGTATGAATGCAGCTCTTAATTACTAATTCAAGGAACGATAAATACTACCATTTTCTTATTAGCATATAAGTGGCTAGGAGAGGATTGATAAAGATATGAAAAAGATCTAGAATGTTAGCTTCCTGCTGATCAAGGGATTTATTTTTGTTGCTTTAGATTCCTCTGTGTAACTCTTAGGTACCATTTCAGATTTGGAGGAGGGATTACATGGTGCTTGTTTCCTGGAGGACCAAATACAAAAGACAAGTAGTATGCTCCTGAGACTTACATTTGTCCTTCGACTGGATTGCCTTCCTGAAGGTTGGGTAACAGTGCCAAATTGGGCTGTTTCACTTTATTTCTGTATTCACTATGGCTGAGAATATCCTGTAAATCCTTTTAAGAAGAGAAAAAGAAGCTTCATTTTGCAGCAGGCTTAGTTTTGCTGCCTTGAGTACCAGAATTCACTCAGTTTTTCAGTTGTTTTCTTGGCTTGTTTACTAGTCCGAATAAAATATCGGTATGTGAGAATGAATATTTGCTCTGGTGCTTGGTTCCAGAGTGAGGGAACCAGAGGATAGGGTTTGGCTCATCCCTACCTTATGACTCCTCAAAATAAATGTGGCTAAAAAGATAAAAATCAGACTGCTAACACACTCAAGTCACTGGATGTGCAGCTTTTCCACAGATGTATGATATACCCACTTTATTCAGATTTTTTTATCCAGTTGCAGTCCTAAGGTTCCTAGCAGACCTCAGGGAGGTCTTAGAGTTACCTTTATTTGTGAGGAATTAGTGGTACAGTATTTTACTCTTCTGTGCACAAAAAACCCTCAAAGCAACAGCCAACAAAAACCACAAACCTTTATGCAATTTAGTCCCCTATTCAGTGAATTTTCTGTGACTTTTGGAGGCAGAGTTACAGTTGTCAAATTTGATTTGGTTAAAACAAGTTTGACTTTGTCCCCTGTGAATTCTTAAAGTAGTTGATAATGAAGGACTGAATTTGCAGGAGAACAGTTTTTATTGATTGCTCTAGTTTAGGAATCACAGAAGGTCAAAGTAATAGAATTGAAAAATTCATGCATAGAATCATAGAATTATAGAACAACCAGGTTGGAAGAGACCCACTGGATCATCGAGTCCAACCATGCCTATCAAACACTAAACCATGTCCCTCAGTGCCTCATCCACCTGTGCCTTAAACACCTCCAGGGAAGATGAATCAACCACTACCCTGGGCAGCCCAATGACCCTTTCTGTGAAATTTTTTTTCCTAAACCTTCCCTGGCACAGCTTGAGGCCATTCCCTCTTGTCCTGTCCCCTGTCACTTGGGAGAAGAGGCCAGCTTTCTCCTCTCCACAACTTCTTTTCAGGTAGTTGTAGAGAACAATGAGGTCTCCTCTCAGCCTCCGCTTCTCAAGGCTAAACACCCCCAGCTCTCTCAGCCGTTCCTCATAAGGTCTGTTCTTCAGCCCCTTCCCCAGCTTTGTTCCTTTTCTCTGGACCTGTTCCAGAGCCTCAACATCCTTCTTGTGGTGAGGGGACCAGAACTGAACACAGGATTCAAGGAGCGGTCTCACCAGTGCCAAGTGCATTTCAGTTTGCATTTAACATAAGAAATGCCTGTTTATTTTGTAGAATTATGATTAACTTTGCTAGCATATTTATTCATTTTGGACCCTGGGAAAAATTCTAAGGCACTTCAGTATTTTGAAATGAATCACTATACATTTTGTTTATTAAGACCACAGATGATTAGAACTGTAATTGAAAAGAGAAGCCTCAGCATTTTTCAGGAATTTGTAAGCATTGGAAAGACATTATTTGCCTTTATTTATTTTGAAAAGAATCTTTCCATAGATGTCCTAAAGAAAAACTGCAAATCTCTTAGCGATTTACTGGTAGTTGTTGCAAGAATTATTAAGGTCTGCCTATATCATGACTGCCTTTTTATTTGATGATGAGTGTCTGTTGGCATAGACCCCAGATACTGACTGAAACTCTTACATGTGAAACCAAATAATTACTCCTGATAGCGATAATATATCAGCTGTAGGACACTGATAATGGTCATTCTCTATGCCATTTAGATAGCAGATAACAGCACTACAGCAACTGATAAATTATTAGCTTAAGTCATGACATGAGGCACATGTGTGTTTTCCTTGTTAGGTATGTGAGAATTGCAATTAATTTTTATTTCTGCAGGCCTATAATTTAGACAAAGATACCAGATAATGGATTTAGTGAAACAGGAAGAGAAGGATGTTTTTCTAGCACACAGCTAAAGATACCCTTTATTTTCCTTCAGTATTTCAAAGCACGTGTTGAGAAGAGGAAAGCTCTGCAAGTCTCACAGAGATGTCCCTTTTAGGAGTATTTTATACCCTCTTCTCAGTCTGTAGTTAGTTCCCAGATATCCTCCTATTCATAGAATGCTCTCTTTTCTTATGCTCTTTCCAAACCTGAGTTGTAGAGGAGGAGAAAGTAAGTTTTTTCTTCCTATTTTTGCTAGGATTTTGGAGACAGGGAAAAATACCCAAGCAATGGCATTAAAGTTCTCCCTGCTCTGTGAATCCTCCTCATTCCCCTGTAAATCTGTGTCTGGTTACTGTTTATGAAGATATAGTAAACCATTATCTGTCTTAATCCAATCTCTTATCTGTTAGAGATCAAGATGCACCTCAGGATGTTGGCTGATTATCCCACATCTGTCTGTGACGGAGGTCTTGCAGCTGGCTCTTGAGCAGCTGGGCTGTGCAGCTGTCAAACGTTAATGCCTCCACTGATTTAATATGGCGATTTCTGTCTTCCTGAGTTCCAGTTTTGCCTTCCAATCTGGATTGATTTTAATCTAATTCTCAAATTATGAGCAAAATCACGTATAAAGTACTCAGCATTCTTTCTTTAATGCAGCCAGATGTGCTTCCTTAATGAAAGCAACAAGGCCAAGGGTAATTAATTTATTAACATGATAGAAAATTGATCCTTTAAAACATAAACTATCTATTTGTGTATGTTTGGAGTATGGAAACAGAGTATTTTGTATGCGTTTTGCTTCTTGTTAAATGCATGCTATGAATTCAAGTGAGTTTTTATAAGAGTGGTTAATGACACATAATAAAACTTGAAATTAAACTAGATGTTTAAGATGTTCTTAACCCAGGGGTATTACCTTCATAGCATTTTTTGATATGTATTTTCTGCTCCTTAAATCTGACCAAGTTGGGTTTTAGCAACACAGTCTGAAAGTCTGTCTGCGTTTGATAAAAACCAGAATATCCTGTAAGAGATGTAGAAAAATTGCAGTGAAAGAAGTGACATGGAAGAAAAAGCAGATTCAAATAATTCTTTCATTCACACACACTGTCAGAGCAAAGCTTCAGGAGGGAAGGACAGAGGTTTTGCAATTAATGCAGTTTTATCAGGGCCTTTGCTTGTGGTCTCAACAGCGATGCCTTTACCTGTCCTGGGCAGTACATTTCTCCCCACTAAAGTTACTGGAAGTGCTTAAACAGTGCAGTGCTATTTAATGCATCTGTGAGTTTTAAAGTCCTAGTTGTGGCTGCAGAGGTTGTTTTTGGCAGAAATGCTGCTTCTTCACCAGTTAAGGGAAAGACGTGTAAAAATGGTGTGTTTAGTCCAAACCACCCGAAAGTGTAATTACAGTTGAAACAGAGAAGAGAAATCAAACTAGACTGTATAATCACTCTTACACATCTTTTTAGCTGCTGGAAATGTGATCAGTCACCATATATCCTGTTTTATTTAAAGATAGTAAGTAGAACTCATTACAGGTTTTTCACTTTTTATGTTTCCTTGCTGGCTATCAATAACTTGACAAAGCAACATTAATCTTGTCTCTCTGGTGGCCATTGGAAGAAAACTGCACATGGGCATTCAGAGGCTACAGAGGAAGCACAGAAATACACACAGTGGAAAAAGTGAAGAGGTCAAGGTTAGCATTCAAAGCCTGATCATGACTAACTTAAAATATTACCCTTCAGCTGCTAAAGGCTGGATTTCAGCAGCAAATTTGACCAGACGGACCACACAATGAAGTCATCAGCGCTGAGACCCACCAGCTTGAAAAAACAACAACCCCTGGTGTTAAGACAAATGCTTTGAAGAGTGGTTGATATTAATCAGGTGGTGCTACTGGTTTGGAGTTCATTAGTCATTCTGTACGAATAAAAATGCTGATAAAGGACATAATATAACATTACAGAGCCAAAGCAGTTTTGTAACACAAGAAGCCATAGATCTGATTCCTACTTAAGGGAAATTGGTCAGGGTCCATTTCAAAACTCCTAAGCCAAATTCATCTCTGGGCTAACTTCTTTGAAGTCACTGGGGTTACACAAGGAATTAATTTGTCCCTTCAGCTCTGTGCTTCAGCAGAAATCTGGCTAGTGATCTGGCTTGCTGTGTTGGTGTTTTATCATTTCAGATAAAACCACCTTCAGTGGTTTCCTCAGAGGAACTCCCAAGATAACCCATTGCGTTCCTGCTGTGGGCAGTCCTCATCTTCCCCACCCTTTCTACTCCTCTATTTCTTAATTGTTATGCTAACAGCTGAACAAGTTTAATTCTCATGCACTATGAAAACATGTCCTTTTATTTTGTTTTGAATGTTTGCCTACAACTATATTTGGTAACCAGAATTGAATTTCTAACATGTTAAAGCTGGGCATGGCCTCGGCTCACTGAGAGGAGTTAGAATTCAGTGTGCCTGGCTGTGCTTGCACCTCAGGCACAGCTGAATCCTGGTAATGCAGAGGCTGAATCCAGAATTGATTTAATCTGATGCAAGTGCAATGTCTGTTTCTGTCCTCCGCTTTGTTACAGCAAGGAGCATTTGTCCAGCCATGTGGTAAACCGGACCAGGGAAGCAAAGCACTTGAGAATTTACAGAATCAGGATGGTTTGGGTTGGAAGGGACTTTTAAACGTCATCTAGTTCACCCCCCCTGAAGTGAACAGAGACATCTGCAACTTGATGAGGCTGCTTAGAGCCCCATCCAGCGTGACCTTGAATGCTTCCAGGGATGGGGCATCTACCACTTCTCTAGGCAATCTGTTCCAGTGTTTTACCACCCACAGTGTTAAAAATGTCTTCCTTACATCTAGTCTGAATCTGCTGTCTTTTAGTTTAAAACCGTTACCCCTTCTCCTATTGCAGCAGGCCCTGCTAAAAACTTTGTTGCTATCTTTCTTATAAGCCTCCTTAAAGTACTGAAAGGCTGCATTAAGGTGTCTCTGGATCCTTGTCTTCCCCAGGCTGAACAACCCCAACTCTCTCAGCCTTCCTCACAGGAGAGGAAATAAACCCAGGGGTAGTCCTGGAAAAGCCAAAGGTGCTCAGAGGGCGTGTCTGGTGAAGCTGTGGAGTCAAAAAGGAGAGGCTATGTTCAAGGATTTCTATTTTGCCTGTTCATAATAAGATCTAAGTCCTACCTCAGGGATCTTTATCTGTTAAGCAGTACTCTGGTGACCTGTATGGATGTTAGTGGATGTTGAGATTATCTGTCTGTGCCGACAGATGTGCACGCACCATAAAGCCCTGGCTAGTCTCTTCAGCAGCATGAGTGTACCAGAGTGATTATGCCCTCAGAAGGAGAGCTTGTGTTTAGCAATCTCCTTCCCAGGGGTTGGTCAGATGTCTATAGTAAGCAAGTGTCACAGAATCACAGAACAACCAGGTTGGAAGGGACCCATCGGATCTTCTAGTCCAACCATTCCTATCTAAAGTGTCGTCTATCATCTAAGGGATTTTTCCGTATGTGAGGAAAAATGATGTAACCTGGAAAAAGAACAGAACTAATGCCTAGCATTTATATTCAAGTCCTTCTAGAGCTCTGAAACATGCAAAATATGTAACAGCATAACTCTTTTATTACCAGTGAATATTGCATACAACCAGGAAGACAAAAAAAGAAGTTTAAAGCAGCAAAGTTTTATTATATAAGGACAACTATTTATCAAAACGGGGGCAATATTTTTTTCACCTTTCTCCTTCTATCTCTCCCTTTCCTTTTTCCTCCCATTTCATGGAGGAGGTTTTCACTCTGGTTTTCACCAGATCCAAAGGCTGGTTTGTAAACTACTCCCATATTTAACATGATAGGCTGATGGGAGTAAGTTGTCTAGGAGTGAAATAATATGATACTTTCAGAAGCTGAAATATCCACTGCAGCAAAAGTTAAAAGTTGTTTGTTTGTTTTTGTTTTTTCCAATACAAGACCATATTTAAAACTTCATAGATTGATACCTAATTATTATTTCTCAAAATACATTTTGATGTGTTCCACCTGCTTCTGTCAGAGGATACTTTGGGTTACAATCTTGGTGTTATGGGTGGCTTCCTCTGAGAAGTCCACATGTTTCTCCTTGAAGGAAAGGTACTAGTTCTACAAGTGTTGACAGAAGGTGCTTGAGAACTTGTCTTTCTCTAACAAAAACTCTTAAGAACAAAAGATCACAGTAACACATGAAATTATGAGATGGAAGTCTGCTTTGTAATCAAGAATTAATAGTAAAAATCTTAACTAAATTATTTCAGTTATAAATGTGAATCCAATCTTGTCGGATCATCAAGTCCAACCATTCCTATCGAACATTAAACCATGTCCCTCAGGACCTCATCCACCTGTGCCTTAAACACCTCCAGGGAAGGGGAATCAACCACCTCCCGGGGCAGCCTATTCCAATGCCCAATGACCCTTTCTGTGAAAAACTTCCTCCTAATCTCTAGCCTAAATCTCCCTTGGTGGAGCTTGAGGCCATTCCCTCTTGTCCTGTCCCCTGTCACTTGGGAGAAGAGGCCAGCATCCTTCTCTCCACAACCTCCTTTCAGGTAGTTGTAGAGAGCAATAAGGTCTCGTCTAAGCCTCCTCTTCTCCAGGCTAAACAACCCCAGCTCTCTCAGCCATTCCTCATAAGGTCTGTTCTCCAGCCCTTTCACCAGCCTCGTTGCTCTTCTCTGGACTCTCTCCAGAGCCTCAACATCCTTCTTGTGGTGAGAGGCCCAGAACTGAGCACAGTATTCAAGGAGCAGCCTCACCAGTGCCGAGTACAGAGGGAGAATAACCTCCCTGGACCTATTGGTCACATCGTTTCTGATCCAAGCCAGGATGCCATTGGCCTTCTTGGCCACCTGGGCACACTGCTAGCTCATGTTCAGTCAGCTGTCGACCAACACCCCCAGGTCCCTCTCCTCCTGGCAGCTTTCCAGCCAGACTTCTCCCATGACACCAGCTGGCATATGTCAGGCTGTCTGCAGGAAGTCCCTCATCCCATGCCTGGAAATGGTGACCTTCTGTCTTAATGTCTTAAAACTATGATTTCATTCATACACCTGTGTCCCAGATTGGCATTGTTTGATCTCCAGCTTAATAGAACATGCTGTTTCCTTGATGGAGCACTGAAGAAAATTTTTGATCCTACTGAAGATTTTGATAAACTGAAGCTCAGTAATTTTTTTTTTGGCATTTCTATTGTGTAGAAGAGACTAGCAGGTTGTTGGTTTTTCCAAGCTTTAGAATTCTGAAAATGTGTTCTTTAAAATAAAGCACACTTCTAGGATGTCTAAATAGTACAGCATGTGAAATGAAGAAAAAGCAGATTCAAATAATTCTTTCAGACACACACACTGTCACAGCAAAGCTTCAGGAGGGAAGGACAGAGGTTTTGCAATTAATGCAGTTTTATTAGTGCCTTTGCTTGTGGTCTCAACAGTAATGCCTTTACCTGTCCTGGGCAGTACGTTTCTCCCCACTAAAGTTACTGGAAGTGCTTAAACAGTGCAGTGCTATTCAATGCATCTGTGAGTATTAAAGTCCTACTTGTGGCTGCAGAGGTGATTTCACAACATGTGAAATAGATTGTTCAACTGATTTATGTCTAAGTGAGAAGAAAGATATGATTTTAAAAGCCTTTTAATCTTTTCGTGGTGATATCTTGTGCTTCTGCAAACTTCTGATCATTTAGAGTATTCTCCCTTTTGTACAGAAAATATTTTAAGTTTGAATCAGAAGTAGATTTATGCAGGTGCTTAATTTTAGACACAAAATGAGATTATTCTCATGCATGTAATTCACTCTGTGAATAGATCATGGAGCTTTGTGTAGGGTTAAGGTAAACTCTTGTAAACCTCTGTGTGCGAGGGGTCTCATGTTTCTTCTGAAGGCAGCTCTACAGAGTGATCTCTGCAAGACCTGAATCTTTCACCTGCCAGACTGATTAATCTTTCATTAACAGAAACATATTGAGAGGACAGTGCCAAGTTGAAACTCGTTAAAGTGAGCGCAAAGACAAGGTTAACCCTCATTTCTGGAATCAGCTGAGTTTTGTCTCTGGATTTTTAATATTTGAGTGAATCCCCGGTGAAAGCCAGAGCATTTGCATCTTTCTTTTGTGGCCATTTAGTAGTCGACAAATTTCTTCTCCTCCTCTACCTGGCTTCTGAGCTTCTGGGGGAGGCTGAGCTTCCCTGGAGGCTTTGGACAGTTGGGTGTCACTAGACCTTACTTTAGGCTGAAGTTTTTTTGTCCCACCTGGGTATTGGTGGTGGCAGCAGCATCTGCAAGGCTACAGGGCTGCAAAAAGAAAGACTTGTTTGTCTGGAGCATGTGAAACCTATATAATTTGGTTCTACTTCTGTTTTTCCTGTAGTTTGATCCCTGTGCAGTTCCACAGTCAGTGTTACACACATTTGTTCAACTCCTTTTGAGTGAATAGGATTGAGAGAATTTAAACAATTGTAAAAAGAACGTGGGTTGTGTCGGAAGTAAAATGTCAGTGAATGACACCAGAAGTGAAGTCAGGACCTGGAGTTCAATGGACTTTTACGGAGCTGGCAACAAATTCTTTGGCAGGCTTGTTTGCTGCATTTCTGAGGAATTTATGGAAAGTAATTGAGTGCAGTAGTAGCACACTTCTTAAAAAATTAAATGCTTTGTCTGGGTAAGTATGGAGAATATTTTGGAAGTAGAGGACAGTAACTGGAAGTTACAATAAAATGCCTGCTGATAAAAGTTTTTAAAAATGACAGTTCAGATGCTATAGTCGACAAGTGGCTTCTCACTGCATTGGCTCTTGGAGCTCATTTTTCCAGTGCTGCTCAAAGACTGGAGTAAACATGCCTGTCCTCAGCTACTGCCCCCTGGATGCTCAGCACTTGGAAATGACTGCAGTCTTTGCTTTCCAGGTAGGAGCTGGTGTCCCTCCATTCACTTGTAAACTATGCAGACAGCAGCATTCCTTACATTGTATGAGGCATTACGGCACTCTCCCTTACTGCTTTGGGATAAATACATACCCCAGATTCAAGTTGCAGCAAGTACTTATCAAAAGGAAATAAAGTCCTCAAAACAGTACTTATTAAGCACAATTGCATATTAACTTCTGAAGACTCTGAAGAGTATATGAAAGTTGGGTTAAAGGCTAGCGTCCTCTCAGTTTTGTCTATAAGATAACTGACTTTGGTTTACCTTTAAATTTAAAAGGGAATACTTCTATTGATGTCTCTGATTTTTGTGTTCCCAGCATGGTTTGTCAAGCTTTGTGTGTATGTTGTGCTCAGTTGCTCTTATTTTATTTTGCATGCATGCTCTGTGGAATATTTTTTATTTCTATTTTATTAGAAAATGACAGCAGAAATTTGGATGTAAAGTAAACCTACATAAATGAATATATCTTCCACCAGGACAGCCTAATAGTGAATAGAATTGTTACCTAATATAGATAAGCATGGAAGTGTAATTTAGTGGAACAGATGTATTCAAATCTATGGATATTAGACTAAAGACTCAGTGTACCTGGATTAACATTCATGAAATATTTCCCCTCACTCTGTCTCATTTCAGATTGTGCAGGGACACTGTCTTTGTCTGGGAAGTGTTAATGCATACTGCTTTCCTTTCTGGGTAATAATATTTTTAGCACGTCAAAATTTGTACTTCTCAAGAAAAAAAAATTTAAAAAAGCAGATAAGGCAGTAACAGCAGAATTAACAGATAAGCATACATATAGAAGCCAAAGTTGGAGCAAGGGGGCTGCAGCCTCTGTGCATTCCCTGGCAAGGCAACATGCAAGCGTGTGCAAGGTTACATCAAGTTTTCAAAAATTAATCTTATTTATACATGCCATCTTGATGCGAAAGCCTCTGGAAATGTGGTGTACTCCTTTTTTTTTTTTCCCTTTTAAATAGCCCTTCATCATGTAATATTGAGAAATTTATTTAGGGGAGCCTTTTTGTTCATATTCCGCTCTCTTGCCTTATATGGCTCTTTGCAACTCTACACTAGATTAAAATCTTAGACTATACTTTGGTTGTAACCAAAAAGGAATGGCTTCTTATCTTTTCTGGAACTGACATTCTGTTCTGTAGATTGCTGCGTATTTTTTTGGTAGAAGCTATTAATCTTCGTTCTGTACTTTTTTTATTTTTCCTCCACACTTGCACAGTGGCTTTTCCTGGACCCAGTTTCATGTTCAGCTGCCGACACAGAGTTCCTGCCTTTGGTGAGAGCTGTGTGAGGCCAAACAAGGTGCTGAACTGCTGAACTCTATTTCATTCTTTTGTGGGGTTTGATAGTAATTTTCTTACTGTAGAACTAAGAACATTTTTGTCTTAAATTATTTTTATATATTTTAATAAATGTTTTGACTGTTCTGACTTAAAATAGTACTTTGGAGTTTATGGTAAGAGATATCCTTTAAGAGTGTAGGAGTTTCTAAACTATACTGTAGTACACCATACTGTATCATTTAGTAATATAGTATGATGTAGCATAGTATAAATCCTGCGTTGCCAAAGCTTAATGCTAATATATAGTCAATGGCATAGTAACCCTTCCAACAATTAAAAAGCATGAGAGTACATGCTAAAGTAATCAGCCAATTTTTCAAAATGTCACACTGGAATGACCATTTTTTGTGTTCCAGTATGACATTTGATGAAATTATCACCCCTAAATAATCCTAACTGGTTTATTTTGGTAATTTAGTCTATTCAGAGATCACATTTAAGATGCAGCTGAAGGAACTCAGTCTCATTATGTGATTTTGTAAAGTTCTGTTTTGAGTTCCTGTTATTGTTATATTGATCAACTGAAAGGTAAAATCTCAGGAGACAAATTTTCTGTTATTATGAGGTAAACTCTTGAGCAACTTTAGGTCACCTGCATTGGAAAGAAGATGCTTCTACCCCACCCTGGATCCAAATTAAATAAAGGGAGGCCTTTTCCAAATTTTAACTACGACTCATCCATCCTAAATAAAATATGTTTGTTTCTGTATTATATTCCCTTCTGCTGTAGAAATAGTTATTCCTTCTGAGGGTTGTTGCCATAATAATTTTGAAGTCACTTCATGCCAGCTGGTTTTGCTCCTGTCAGAACTTCTGACAAAATTCCTAAATTCTATGCCTTCTGAAGCCCTTAGTATTGTGAATACGTACCCATCAATTTCCAAGGTCTTTTTGTAGTATTCTCTAGTGTGTGGCCAAATGGCTCAAGTCTGTCCCTGTAATGAAAAAGATAAACAAAACAAACAAACAAACCAACCCCAAAAGCCTCCCTCTTTGACTGAAAAACAAAGGTTGGAAAGGTAGAAATAACCCCAATGGACTCTGGGATGTTCCCAATTCAGTGTACTTCACTGCTCCAGGTGCAGCAGGAGAAGGAGGTTCCCACCTGAGGCTGCCTTAACTCAGGTGTGGAACATAGCCTGGGGGATGCCATCATGCAAACCACAAGGAAAACTGTGGGCCAAGCAGACAATCCAGTGCTGCCAACCAGAGCTCATTTCCTTTGATGGTCTTAGAAATGGGCACTGGTGCTGTTACTCTTACTTCGTTCTTTGTCAATTATACTCATTCGTGTTGTAAGTTTGTAGGAGGACCCATGCTAGGATCCATACAGTACCCATTTCTGGAAGGGGAGTAGGATAGAAGTGCACACAAGGCCAGGCTCAGTGGGTCAGGTTTGTCTCTAGTCTGACCTAAAGCGAAGTGATCCGTCAGATAGGTGCTAATGTGGGGTCATAAACCAAGTCACTTGGAGATGCTCAGCTTCCCATGACTTTGCCTCCCCATAGCACAGGTTACTGTGTCCGTCTCTGACTGCTTTCATTTGGCTTTAGTTTTGTCTCAAGGGTAAAACCGATGCTTCCAAGGAAGGCTGTCTTGAACTAAGATGGATAAAAGCCACTCAGCTCCCTTCATGTGTCTGGCTGCAAAAAAAAGATTTTGGCTCTAGGAGTTCAAAGTGTCCTTGAGCTTTCTGGAAATAAATATGGTTTATAGCCTTTACAGACCCTTTTAATACAGCAAAAGCTCACGCTGGAAGTTTTCAGAGAGATGGAGGAGTCAACACATTGGCCCTAAAAAAATGGATCCAGTCCATGGTCTTCATTTAACTTGCCTTTATTAAAGATTTATGTACATCTGTGAAAATTCCCCATGCTTATCTCTTATTCTAACCAATGTCTATTTCAGACAGAACAAGTAATAGATGAGAATAAGGTACCAGTACTGACTAACAAGATAAGCTCTAGATTGCCTTTGCTCTGTGATGAGCGAGTTATGATTCACAGGGTGGTGAGCTGGCTTGCTGGTGCAACATGACATTGCTACTAAATGGAGAATAAAACCTTTGAAATTCTTATTATAGATCAAACAGTGATCAAACAGCTTTAATGTGCAAAGGCTTTCTCTTATCATGCTGCAAAACAAGACCTGCGTAAATCTGCTTGCATAGAGGTAATTTAGAGAACAATCTAACAGAACAGAAAATAAATTTCATAAAAATACTCGTTCACAGGAGAGAGTTGAGCAATTTGGTCTAGCTGAGCTAGTAGGCTGACATCTTATGAGAATATTCTGGAGGAGAGAAATAATTTGTAGGTATATTTGCTTGCTTCTTTTTTCCCCCTCATAATAAAATAAAGAGCAGTTGTTGTAGAAACATTGCAACGTGATACATAGCCATCTAGTACATTTCTCAGTGTAACAAATAACATGTTACAGGCACTATCTGTGTATGGACATAAAAGTAAATGATAACGGTTTTCAAATTTAAATTCCTTTTCCAGAAGTGAATTTACTTAAGAAGAAAATTTGTTAATGATTGAACAAAAATAATGTATATCTCTGTATACTAAGCAAACAACTGTAGAACTCAGAAAAATGGAGAAAGAGTGTATGCCATTCAGCAGCCTGTTCAGCCTCACACAGCTCTTGCTGAAGTGGGAGGGTCATGATACTCTACCAAGTAGTCACCCAAGATCTCTTAATAAGTGCGTTGCTCTCCAGTAATTTTAAATGTCAATGGTTATCTGTTGTATTTAAGATATGTTAATGTTACACAAGCCTTAGAGTTGCATGGATTTTCCTCGTTGTGGTACACTTGTTACAAGGTTTTATATTCTTTTGTTTGCCAGGGTTTGGAAAGTTTCTGAAGAGTGAGATTTTTTAACGGCCACAGATAGTATTTGGTTTTAACATTTTGCTTGTAAGGCCAGAGAAAGCCCTAGATTGGGTGACCATTCTTCCTCAGTGAAAAGAACAATACTGATTCTTTTCTCTCTTAGGGTACCTAAATGCCCCTTAGATGTCTCTCAGCCATGACTAAGTTGGAAGTTGACATATCAACACATCCGTTTTTTTTTAAACTTTTTTTAGGCTTTCCATGTAGGAGAGGGGATCAGGAGGAGGTACTCAACACAAGGATTTTTTATTTTCAAAAATGAGGCTAGGTGAATATAAGAAGATAAAAAAATTAGCTGCAACGGTCCAGAGGTGCTGATTGTATCCTATGTAATGCCAGCTTAGAGGGGTTTTTTTGTGTCAAGGTGCTTTCTGTATGCTGGGGGGAGGGTGAAGGAGAAATAAAGCCATTCTTGGAAGAAGGCTTGTTAAATCCTGAGCAAAATGGGGATATAATTTTCTGGTGCCTTTGTTTACACCTGCATGACTTTCAGTATCAAAGCGCTCTGCGCTGAAATGCATAGTTACTGGTCTTGAGTGCAGGCTTCTCCATGAAGCAGTCTGTGTGCAGAGATGGGTCCAGAGGCTGACATCAACCACCATGGCATTTTTTTCTCTCTCCACAATTTTATTCTACTCTATAGAAACCACTTAGAAACTTCTTGCAAGATAAATGAACTGTGATGGCAAAGGGAAGCTGAATGCCTCCCAGGACATAAAGAAGAGGTGTAGTATTTCAGATTTAAAGAATGCATTCTGAGAGGGAAAAAAAGTGCCTTGTGAAAGGTTGTTGACTAAAATATTCCATGTGTTTTGCTGCCTTATCACCTATTATCCATGTGGACGGATTTTGTTTAATTTGCAGAAGAAACTGGCAGGGGTTTAATGTGGAGCTCTGCAGAGGCACAAAGTTTGCAATATATAGCCTAGAGGGCTAGGTCGGAAAAGGTTATTTGAAGGATGGAAATAAGCAGACAGATCAATTAAAAATGTTTGTTTACTAACTTCATAATAGCGAGTGATGGAAAAATCCCATTGGCCCTCATTTAGAAAGCAGAGCTGACTTCTGCTGGCTCCCTGGTGATTGTGGTTGTAATACTGGTGCCCTTGGAAATGCAGCTCTCGCAGTCCTCGGGATTTTCTGTGTGATTTGTAACTGCTGAACTCCTGACTACAGTGCATGTCCTTCTAGTGCTTTGCTAACTTGCAAAATTGTTTGCTACCTATGATTTGTAGAGGAACCTGAGTTCTGGAATTTTGCTGACATGGTGATTTTCTGGAAGTTACTACAAGAGCGCTGCGGGCCAAACAGGACAGCATCCAGGTTACCTTGTGCTGCTTCCAAAAGCAATGCTGTTAGAAAAGCTGAGAGAAGAACCCACTGGGAAATGAAAAAGGACATTAGGAATATGTAAAATGTGATTAAACTCAGAAACAAGAACTTATCACTAAAAAAAATGCTTTTCTTGGTTTTAGCGCAGTGGTAAAAGTGCTTGCTTTTTATACTCAAAGAAGGAGCAGACTAGGTGGTTACCACTAAGCGAAATGCCTTCTTTATGGATTCTTTTGCTCCTCTCTAGGTCAACACATTGTGGTATCAGAAATGAACTTCGATGCCTGTTGCATCTACATCCTCATCTCCTGTTTTCAAACCTGCTCCCTGTCCTCCCCCACCCACCCCTGACAGGAACTTACTTGCATTGAAGTATATTGTGCTGTCAAGTCTTTGGGTGAAACATTGATGGACCCTGTACTGATTTAGAACAGTTAAGGATTTCTCATTATTTTAAGGGCAGCAGCTTTAACCATTAGGCTGGCTTTCCTTTAGAAATCTTTACTTCAGTCAACATGGATTTTGCTGTCAGAAAAATCAAGTCTTGCTGACCATGGAAAAGCAGTGGTCTCATTCTGCCAGACCTCATTGGGGAAGCAGAAAAGAGGACAGTGAACGCTCTTTGCCTCAGTGAATTGCCAATGCATTAGAAGGATGAAAAGGGATTGATTGGATTCCTGGCTTGGTTTTTTTGTTTTAAACTGGTGCTGAATTAGTCCTCGTTCCCTTCCCTAATTTTTTTAAATCTTATCTAAAATATCATGATCATTAAAAAAATGTTAGTATTACTGTGTGCAGGTAAAAATGCAACACCTGTTCCAGACTATTTTCTAGTATATCCAGGGACCTGAGAGCATAAAAATGAGACAAGAAGTAATTATTTGAAATTTCACAATAGCGTAGTTTTGTTTCTACATATTGGTTTAATTATTTTACAACTTTGAACGTTTGAGGGTTGGTTTTTTTTTTAATAGCAAACTTTAGAAAATTGGAGCAAACAAGTTAACAAAGAGAAGACTAAAAAAAATAAACAAAACAAACCCACTGATGGTAATACACATTGTGTGACAAAAGTCCACTGATAAACCAGAGTAGGAGACTATGCAAACAGATTGTTACCACAAATAATAATATTCAACATGTGTCTGTCGTTAAGAGCATAGCTTAAATGCCTTGGGAGGTTATGGTACATGTTTACTGTAAGGAAGACGATCATGTATGAACATGAAATTTATGACCACGCTAGAAACTTTCCAAATGCTGAACTTTTAATCCCAGTAATACATTGATAGATGGATAAGGATGATCTTCCCTTTTTGATGTAGCTGGACATCTTCTGCTATGAGGAACCATCTCATGAAATTCTTAGATTTTTTTCATTATCTGACCATCAAAAGTGGCCATCATTTGTTAACTTCTACAGCATAGCACGTATTTTTCAAGCAAGAGTTGAAGACCCATTCTAGAAAAGTTGTGAAATCCATATGTCTGCACATGGTCATGAAAAAAACATCCATGTCTTCATTCTTCAGTATTTCCTACTCCTTCTGTAGAGATAATGGAAGCTGAATATGTTTATTTTAGTATATATTCTCCAGTTATTCTGTGGAAATATGAAATTATTTTAATTGTTGGAAGATTCTGGGACATTTTTGTAAGCAGCTGCTGAACAGATGGTAGAATATTAAACAATATTTTTCAGCATATAGAAATCTAATGTGGGTTCTGTTATTCAGCAGTTTGGAAGTACTAGTGTTCAGAGGGGGTTTTTGTGCCTTCTTGTCTGATAACTTTCCTCATGCTGCTATTTGCTAAAAGACAATTCACTAATTGCTTTCTGATAAGTCTTCTTGTGATGTGACTTAGCCTGTGTTTTTAAGAGAAGATATAGTGTGTGCAATGCTTTAGATGTAGTTCACAGGAAGCCTCAAAAATGTACTGCCAGCTAATGAGTTTGAACTATAGTGTTACAGGGAAAAAACCAACTTGCTCTTTATTATTCAACTTCTGGGAAGATACAGTCCTGTGTTTGGAAAAATGGATGTCCTCCTTGCATCCTGCTGACTTAGTGCAAGCATACATGCTTCAAGACATGGTTTTGGATGTTTTGTGAGCAGCTGTGTCACCATTGTGTATGACAGTGTTCTTACTCTGCAGTGATTTTCTTGCGATGAGTTGGAGAACTTCAAAACCATTGCATCTCCAGTAGAATATCAACTGTATTTAAGCATGCTTCTCTCTGTAAGCCCAGTCTTGGACAATGATGTCTGTCCATGGCTGAGAAAAGCTGTGTTTTAGGATCTCCTTTACTGTCTGAACTACATCTGGTTCCAAATAGCTTGATGTTTTTGCTGGAGAATGGAGAAATCGTGGTGGAAACCACAGAGCTGTTTGGGATGCAAGAAGTAGGATGTGTCAAGTTTTGGAATTTAGTTTCCTCTGAGTCAGTCTTTTGAGGTTAATAAGCACTCATGCTGCTTTCTGTGGGATAGCTTTCTAGTCCTTCCTTCTGTAGTTTTTGTTGACCACAGGAAAACATTGCCTGGAAATAAGGGAAAAGAATTGTATTATTGGCTAATTGTAGTGTTAGGATACAGCTAAGGATGCAGTAAATGGTCATGTTGATGCCATTTCATCATTTATAGCTATGTTTTCGTTAATATTTTATTTATCTAAGAATGATGGTAAGTAGTCTGTGTTTTTTTAGTATTAGACTGTGGTGTTATTTGCACAAATGTTTTAAATTTAGGGATTAGCACTTACATGGGACTAAGATGTATAAATTCATAAAGATGAGTACAGAACATTGGTTTACTAGGCGAATAATTTAACCATTTTAACCTTCCCATTATCTGTGTTCCTCAGAACAGTTTTCTATGAGTGGCAGTCCAGCAACCAGAGACTCCTATCTATTTAAACTAAAAATTACTTCAAAAGGCTAACATGGCAGAAAACAAAATTAAATCAAGGACAAGTTTAACATCAAAACCAATTTTCTTCTTTTAGTAATCTGACATTAGCAGAAGAGCTGAAGAGCTTTCAGAAAGCATGACAGCCCTTTTTGCCTCTGAAATTACTCTTATTGTAAACTCCTCTGGTTTTGGCTTTGTGATGAATTTGCTGATCATCAGACTCAGTCCCAGGACAGCTGCCACACCGCTCCTCTGGTTTGATATATTCTAATATATTACATTAGGGAAAAAAGTCAGAGTGATTGCCAGGTCTTTCTAAGACATAATTGCAGGAAGGAAAGGCCAGTTTTGTACCTCAAATGCACGTGAAGAAGCTAATGCAGACTAAGACTTCAGAGGAGAGAGGACACTTTAGAAATTGCAGAAGACGTGGCTAGTTCTGTTGTATGGGCAGTAAGATTACATTCATAGACTGCAAGGAAGCAATAATAGATGTTCATGTTTAGGTTGCAACTTGAGATTTTTCTGCTTATTTTCTTTAAGATGCTGGCAAAATAAGTATTTTATACAAGTGCTTTGCTCAAATTGTTTTACTTTATACTCATGTGGGTCTCAGAATAGATACTTGAATTGAACAAACTATTTGGCCCCTGAAGCTATTATATGACAGACTGTTAACATATCTGCTAATCTGAAATACAGTAAACCGATAACTGAAGTGTTTATTGCCATTTAAAATATGTTCTTGAGTCTTTTTTGAAAAGAATAACCCTTGGGTAATTGCAGTATTTATTTCTCTAAGGTTTTTGCTTTCGTTATCTTTTCTTTTCCCCCTCTCCTCAAGGTGGATTACTGTAGTAAGGCTATCTAGGAATTCTCTTTTTGGCAGCAGTTTGCCAGTTGTTGATCTTCACAGAATTGCATAGACACAGCAAAAAAAAAGAAAAAGAAAAACAAAAACAAAAAAACACCCACCCAAACCAAAAAGCTACTCAGCTCCTACCAAGAGGATTTGCAAAGAAACTTTTACTTCTGGGTTCCTCTTGAATCTTCTCAGGTGTTAGAGGAGGAGAGGGCAGTACTTTCTTTTGCTCCATCTCCTGTTGTGGCCAGTGTACTGGGCAAGAGCCTTGCTGCTTTGCATCCACAGCCGCGTTGCTGTGTATAGGCTTTTAGGAGAGCTTATTTGATACAGCATGCATAATAGGGCCGGTAATTGAGATAACATTATACTTAAAGTTCCTAAGATAACTGCTGTCATGTCTTGTTAGGACATTGGTTTTATGCTAGGCTTTTAGTCACCTTAGGGGTTGAATCCTTCCGCTCTTCATTAATGGTCCGTGGCTGTTCAGCTGCAGAGCCCTGCAGGTCTGTGCAATTTCTTCAGCCAGGCTTGGCTCAGTATTTCCCATCTTGTATTTCTTGGTGGTTGAAATAGAATTGCCCAACAAGCAGTTGACTTTTACAGCCCAAGGGGATGGTTTGTGTGCTAGTTTTTTTGCAGTTAAGTGTACCTTTACACAGGTTTTGTGAGGTAAACCTTGGAAACTCAAACTTTCAGAAATTCTCATTGCTCTGCCCGTATCTCACCCCCGACTCACTGTTTTGTCTGTCAGTCTTATGTCAGCAATTTCTTAGATGGAGATTCTTTAGTCTGGATACCTATGGTAATTTTTATGCACTTTTAAGTCATTTTTCTGGTTCACAGTCTGCCTATATCCTCTTTCACATGAGAACAACAGTGGTCTATTGAAGTAATTTTTACATTGGAAAAGAATTATATTAACTCTCGCTCTTCAACCTGGGCCCTCATCCAAGCTTGTAAAATGAAGCTTTATATCCAAATATCAGCATTTGCTTCTGTTTTGTTTTCCAAGTATTTGCAGCCTGGGTCTTTGATCAGGTGGTACTTGGTAACTGCATTTCTGGTGCTTGGTCTTCACCTACTATTGTCTTAATTTTTGCAGGAACGTAGTCATCAGCTTGTCCAGAAGGATATATGTAGCATTCACATAGGGAAGTACAAGTCAGAAAATCACAGAAGGCTTGACATGGGAAGGGGGACCTCTGGAGGTCATCTATTCCAAACCCCTGCTCATGCAAGGCCAGCTAGAGGAGGTTGCCCAGGACCATGTTCAGATGGCTTTTGAGAATCTCCAAGGACAAGGACTCCACAGCCTCCCTGGTCAACCTGTGCCAGTGCTCAGTCAGCCTCACAATTTCCTGGTATTCACACTGGGCTGCCTGTGTTTCTGTTTGTGCCCATTGCCTCTTATCCTGTCAAGAAACCTCTGAAAAGAGCCTGTCTAATGGGACCACATTAGTCTTCATGTATTCCATGATTCTCTTGAGTCAATATCCATTATTAGAATCATAGAATCATAGAACAACCAGGTTGGAAGGGACCCATCGGATCTTCTAGTCCAACCATTCCTATCAAACACTAAACCAAGTCCCTCAAGGCCTCATCCACCTGCGCCTTAAACACCTCCAGGGAAGGTGACTCAACCACCTCCCTGGGCAGCCTATTCCAATGCCCAATGACCCTCTGTGTGAAGAATTTCCTCCTAATCTCCAGCCTAAATCTCCCCTGGCGGAGCTTGAGGCCATTCCCTCTTGTCCTGTCCCCTGTCACTTGGGAGAAGAGGCCAGCTCCCTCCTCTCCACAACCTCCTTTCAGGTACTTGTAGAGAGTAATGAGGTCTCCTGTCAGCCTCCTCTTCTCCAGGCTAAACAACCCCAGCTGTCTCAGCCACTCCTCATAGGTTCTGTTCTCCAGCCCCTTCACCAACCTCGTCGCTCTTCTCTGGACTTGCTCCAAACAATTACTTAGGTTATTAGCCCATTCCTATTACAGCTCAAAATGCTGATTCTGATCTTTAGAATCTGGGCCACAGAAGTTTTTTTCTTTTCCTGTGTAGTGTCACTATTGAAGTTACCTTTAAACATGACAAGCGTCCACCTGATTTTTAGGACAGAGGTGTCTCTAAGAGATGCTGACATCAACATGGATATGCTCCATCTTAATCTGAGTAACCAGGTCAGGGGTATGTGATATAACATGTGCCATGTAGGGAGCTTCATGCCTTGCATCTCCTTTTGGTGGCTGAAATAGATTCCCAGTACTTAGAGGGTACAATAAGCAAGCTTGGCCTAGGCAGGTTTCAAGTGCCTGCCAGATTACCAGTGTGAATCTCTACTGCTGTAAGTCAGATTAGTCTTGATTAAATTTTGACATAACTTTCATCCTAGGTGTTTAATCAACTGTCCAAATATAAAAGAAACATTGACATTATGTTTTTGTCCTGTGGATACAATCTGATTTGTCTCCAAGCAAGTATGGAAACACTGTACAAAAAAGAGAAAGAGATTTTTTCCATGTTTCATCCATCACTAAAGAGAAGTATTATTAAATTATAATCTTTCTTTTAACACAAAGCATCAGTGGAGGGAAGGAGATAAGGAATTAAACTCCCCGACCTTACGTTATTGTAAGATATTATTGGATACTGTAAAAACAAAAATAAAGTCAAACATGGATAACATATCAAAATAAGACTAATTGGGCCTAATTTTCTCTGCAAATGAGAATTTCACCATTTGCAAAGTAAAGAGTTGAGATGTGTTTTTCTGAATTGGGATAAACAAACTTAGGCCTTTCTGTTCCCTTTCCAAATAAGTGTGTCTTCCAGCAGTACAAAGAAAAATCTGAATAGCAAACTGAGCAGCATTCCTTAAATAAGCTCAGTTCTTCACGCTTTTCTGTAAGTATTGTTTTTCCTTGAAGATTCAAGTGCCAGAAAATTAGTTTAACAATAGCTGAAATGGGAATAGAAAATACGCAGACATGTTCTTTACCTCCTTGCTTCCTTTTATGGTCTTTTTTTGCAGAATGTCTGTGCTCAAATCACTTGTCATGGAAGTAAAATTATTGGTTATTTATTTATTTTTATATTAGCTGTGAATCAATGGGCTGAGACATTCTAAGGAGTCTTGAAAAACAGTATTTTGTGAGAGCCAAAGGCAGATAATACAGATATGTCCCATATCCCTTTGTTCTTGTTGCTTACATTTATTTGGCAAAATACTATTTTTCATACAGTTTACCTTCTTTTCTTACTGTCAGCCTCGAGGTCTTCAGCTTCTTGTATTTACTTGTATTGCAGTCCTGTCTGATTTTTCAGAGCAAGAGCTCTGTTCAAGTGTTACTATTGTTAGAAAGTAATTTGCTAACAGCAATTAACTACACGCATAATCTACTCAAGGTGATGTTTGCTGTGGGAATGAAACAGCCTATTTCCCCACATCATGCTGATGCACGAGAAGTCCTGCCTTGTAGCTGAGGGACTGCTGCTCAGGCAGCAGTGTGTGTATGTGTGTAAAGTGATGGTTGAAACAATGACTCAAGATACATCAACCATTTTTTTACCATTTTTCTTACTCATTTCTTGATCTCGGAAGGATGGCTTTTCTTCAGTTTTGAAACTCGGGAGTTTAAAGGCACGTTCCTTTCTTTCTTTGATATTTGCTTAAAAATTATATTGACTTCATTCTTTAGAGGCAAACAAGAAAAAGAACATCTGTAAATTTTGTTATTCAAGAATATTGGTATTATTGTTTTGCAATGTTTGAGGCCATTTGTTCACATATTTTTAGTGAAGCTGGATCATAAGTACAAATTATTAATGTGAAACTATTGATCATGATTTTAATTACAATTATTAACATCTCCAACTCAAATTAGAATGTTGTGTGTTAAATATTGGGAGGCTATTTGTGTGTCATTTCTGCTTTTTTCAGTGATGGTAAATTCTATGAAATTCAGTGGTTTTCTGCATGATATAGCCTTCTTTTTCCATCCTCCCGCCCACTGCAAAGCGACTCTCTATCTCCACCCTGTGTCTATAGTCTCCATGTAGACCAGTGTAGCCTGTGGGAAGGGCTGTGGGGGCCATGTAGCCTTCTTAACTGATCTGGATGAAGAACTTAGTTTATTGTTTTATCTCCATCTGTGCCATATAATCTCTGATGATATGTAATGCAAATATATTTCAGGAGCTCCTTGAGAAACTTGTCTAATGTCACTGAAGGAGCACTTTCTAAACTAGGAATGCACAAGAGCTTGAGTTTGGGAAGTGTATGCTCATATTACTGGTCTTAATATCAGCTCTGGAGAACAATAAAAATGTATTGGAGGTCCCATGTCCAGTAGGAGGGAGTGTGGAAGCTTGTACCAGGGGCTGGGCTCAGACCCAGCAGTATCTCCTTGGAGAAGTGGAGATGTGTTCAGTTCTAGGCCCCTCACCACAAGAAGGATGTTGAGGCTCTGGAGCGAGTCCAGAGAAGAGCAACGAAGCTGGTGAAGGGGCTGAAGAACAGGCCCTATGAGGAGCGTCTGAGAGAGCTGGGGTTGTTTAGCCTAGAGAAGAGGAGGCTGAGAGGAGACCTCATTACTCTCTACAACTACCTGAAAGGAGGTTGTAGAGAGGAGGGAGCTGGCCTCTTCTCCCAAGTGCCAGGGGACAGGACAAGAGGGAATGGCCTCAAGCTCCGCCAGGGGAGATTTAGGCTAGAGATTAGGAGGAAGTTTTTCACCGAAAGGGTCATTGGGCATTGGAATAGGCTGCCCAGTTTGGTGGTTGATTCACCTTCCCTGGAAGTGTTTAAGGGATGGGTGGACAAGGTGCTAAGGGATATGGTTTAGTGTTTGATAGGAATGGTTGGACTCGATGATCCAGTGGGTCTCTTCCAACCTGATTATTCTATGATTCTATGATTCTATGTTGAATGTACGTGCCTTTCTTCATTTCTCATTGCAAACATACAAAACATTGAGATCAACAGGTGGGGCACAGGCAGTAGTGCATGTGTAGATGTTGCATGGCACAGTGCTGCTCTGGGAGCTGGGATGCATACCACCTGGAAAATGGTGTTAGCCCCAGGATCTAACTTGGCTTCTGCTGAGTTCCTGTCTGTGTGCTTTGCCACTAGCTTGGAAAACAAACAAACAAACAAATTCTTTGAAGGTGCCATTTAAGCATTTATGATCCATATCCTAGATCACTTTTTAAAAATTTAACCGTAGCTGTTAAGTCGCTTTGCTGGTTTTTAAAGTCGTCCTGAAACCTGCAGCTGGATTTTATTATACCACCGGGCTTTGGTAAATCATGGAAATTGCAGGTCAACTTTAAGTTTTGCTTTTAATAGGTAATAGAAAAAATTAGGAGTTTGATAAGTATATGGTTACAATATGCATACCTATTTGAGCTACTTATGCATTTGTTGGCAAAATCTGGTCAGTGGAGGTGCATAGGAGAAAGTATTTTACAAATGAAGATCTGTTGGAAAGTTTTAGTAACTTGTAATATATAAAAATGAACTTGCTGACTCTCGGGAATCAAGAACTTGTTCCTGGAATATTTAATGCTGCCTCTCAGAGGGAACCAGGATCCCCCATGTCATCCTGACAATGTGATTTGGTGGCCAGCTTTTGGCTCAAGAGGTAACTTCTGGCCCTTGGTGTCGGCATCTCATGGGTGGTACTTCTTCCTTGGCCTGTGTTCTGGGAGCACTAACCGGCTGGTTACTTCACATCAGCTGTGACAGACAGTGTCTTGGTAGGTGTTTGGTCTGTGAAATAGCCCATTCCCCTCAGTCCCTCCTGGCCTATATAGGAGTTGGCACAGATAGCTCTTTAGCCTGTGGCCTTCTGGAAAATACAGTTCCTTGTTCTTTTCTATAATAGTAAATTTTACACAATGTACTGTTAATCTCAGAGCTGGAAAAGACGTGGGAAAGTAAAGTTGCAAATATTTGTATTTTTGTAAATCCCCCCACCCTTGGCCCCTTCTCATTTCACATTTTTGTAAGTGCTGGAGAGAGCATGGCTAGTTTGGAGCATTTTTCTGGGCCAACCAAAATCTCTTTTGCATAATTTATAGCCATGAGGTAAAAGAAAAAAATTGGTGTATTCCCATGTTTTACTAAATAAAAGAGACATATCTGGATTTTATTTCCATACCTGGAGAATACTGGAATACAATCAACAATACACATCTTGGGATACCTTGTTACTTTACTGGTAGATATATTTCAGTGAATTTTTCAGGCTGATGCTTTTTGGCCTTGTTAAGATGGTATGTTTTAATGATGGCTACAAGACAGGTTTCTCCAAACAATGAGCTGATTATAGCGGTAGCTTTCCCCAGGCCCTCTTCTGGGGAAGGCTGCTGAACTGTGCACTGGCTTTGTTCTGCTGCGGGCAGTGGAGAAGACAAAAGATTGTGTGTAACAGAGGGCTGAAAGAAATGGGTCAAGAAAAGGAAGATTGATTGCTTTCCAGTAGTGGTTTGTGCTTGGGTAGTTTCCCAGTATTTTCCTGTCAGTCTTTTGCATCTGAGGGGGCTCTCAGACAATATTTCAAACCTAAGGCAAATTACAGATGCGCAGTGATTTTAGAGGAAATTATAACTGAAATTGAATCTCAAGCTGCAGATAACTCTTGGACCCTAAAAGGTGATGAGAACAAATAATATGCTTAGCCCTGGTGTGGAATTTGCCTAAAGAATACAGAATAAGCCAAGATTAAAGAAGTAACACTCAAATGTTTGGTACAATTTTTTGTCGAGTCTTCAGGTAGTAGTTCTTGTTCAGATTATTATAAAAAAAGAAAAAGGTTAAATTATGTCTAGGATATTTACCCAGAAAGATAGCATTACATCCATAATATATTTTGCCTGTTTGAACAGAACAGAAGAGCCTGTTTTGAAATCAGAAGCAAGTATTTATGAGGCATAGAAAGCACTGCCAACTGCCAAGCTATTTGTGATACCATGTTATGGCTAGTGGAGGAGAACAGGGTTGTGTTAAGGCTCTCAACAGTCCTAAAAATATGCCATTAGGGATGCACAACGAATGCTGATCAGGGTTAGCAGAACTTCAAGTGCGGAAATTGCATGCGGCGTTGCTCAGATACTTGCACAGTTACTCAGATATCAGCAGAAATGCAAGAGCAGATGCAATGAATATGTCACTGTTGTTGTCAAGAATGGAATCACCTGAAATTTCTGGGTGACATTTGTAGCTTGCTAAGGAGGTGCAGTTCAGGTCCATTACTGTAGGATGCCAGCGCTGTGGTGATGTCTCTTATTTTCAATGGAAAGGTTACCGCAGAGAGAAAGTTAAAACATTTCCAAAAACTTACTTTTGGTTTTGGGGAGCTTAACCTCTCAGTCTGCATTATTGCTTTAAGGGCTAAGTTATTCGAAAACTTTATCCAAAATAACTTTTGAACTCTCTATATTAACTATGTGTTAACGTGTCATCTCTGTAAAAGTATAAAAGGACTTGGGGGAGGAGCAAAAAAAAAAAAAGGGGGTCAGATTTACAGCATGGAGCGTTCAACTACAGGTAAATCCAAATTGATCTGTAGTTCTGTGATTTTCAACTGGATTAGAAAATGAAGCAGCAACTTCTGCTGTTAACCGTACACAAGTTATTTTAGATTTGGGAAGGTTGCAATCCCAATTTGTGTTGCCTTTATGGCAATAATATGGCAGTAATTATAACTTAAGACTTTAAGAGCTGCAATCAAACTGCTGTCCCAAGTAAGCCATTGCAGGTTAATCTTGATTACTTGCTTAGTGGAATATTTAGGTAAATATATCCGAATAAAAGAAATGTCCTTTCAAGGATTTCAGGTTGTCGCTGAACATGAGAATTTCATAGATGAATCTTCATAAGTGGAGTTTGAGTAGTGTTTTGATCTGAAATTGGTAAATAACCAAGTCTTTGTCAGAGGTTGGTTATAGACAAGTTCTGATGTGAAGTTTTTATTTTATGACATTAAATCTTAACTGCTTAAATTGAAAACATGTCATAAATGTAACAGGTCATGATATTTACAAGGTTCTAAACTAAGAAGTTTTACTTTGGCATGACTTCTGAGAATTCTTCCTCTGTTAACATGGACCCAGCTATGCCTACTCAGATTGTTCTTCAAATAAAACAGCAATTTTCTTAATAGGATGCACTCGATTAAACAATATCCTTACTTATTGAAAAGGGGAGGTATGGACTGCATGATGGCATTGATGGTAACAAGTAAATATGCGAGTGCAGACAGTCATGTTTCTTCTTTTGCCCATCCAAACTACAACCGCACTGTGAGTCACTTGATCTTATCATGCCCTGAGGAGACCTTTCAAAAGTGGGTATTTTATATGTGTGTTATTTTAAACAATAGTTAAAGAGCAGCATTCTGTTTCAGTGCTTAATTATGGCTGAAGGTACCCTTTCAGCAAAGGTGTTACTGCAGCATTTTTGGTTGCACTTAATCTGCTGGTGCTTCAAGTCCTGTGTGATGTGGTAATGTTGACTGTTCGTGCTCTGCAGGATTGTTGTGTTATTTTTGCTGCACTGGCAGCTGTTTGATGGGGCTAAATCTGAGTGAGCAGAGGCTTATTTTCTGTAAGGAATCACACGATTGGCGTTCTGGGTTTGTGTGTGAAATATCCCATCCTGATGACTGGAGACCACAAGATCCTTAAGCAGAACAGGTGGATGTGGGTTTTCTGTTTCATTTACAGACAGTATCACCCCCTGCTTGGAAGCCACCCCAAGTACTTTGTGCCACAATAGCAGCCCTTGGCTGAAGGTCTGGTGCTGTCATTAGAACAGACGCTTGAATGGTGAGAGAAGCATCAGGAAATAAGTCTGGGCAGTGGTAGAGGGAACATCTGCTGTAATTACATAGTTTGTCTGAGGGGTACCTTAGGAAAGCATCAATAGAGGGAGATCACAAAGTCTGACTGGTGTCATAAGCAAGGAGTACAGATTACTTTATTTCCACAAAGCTGTCCTGAGATCCAAAGAGATAATGGTTAATGGAGCACTGGCAATACAGTAATGAAAAAACTTTCAGGGTTCATGCAGAACTCAGATATTCTTATAGGACAGAGAAATGGAAACTCATGCACTGAGAAAGAGAAGGAGATGAAATACTGATGGAGGTGAACAGGACTGCCACAGGGCAGGAGATAGATGCCAGTTTTAATGACAATGATGAGAAGTTGTGACCAGCAGCAGAGCTCACTCATGCATTTGTAGGCTTGAATGCACACTCTGTTTTGAAACAGCAAGATGGCAGTGATACTGTTCTGGAGCAAATATGGCTTCACAATTTTTTTATCAATGAGCTTTCATACAAAGAGAGAATCGTAGTCTTAACAGTTACCAATATGTAACACTTTGTGCAGCCTAAAATAACTGTTATGAACTAGGATGCACTTTTGATTGTCCTATTCATTGTCCTGTTCTGAAGTATATAAAACATACAGTATGACTAAGTATTGTGAGAGGGCATATAATTTGATTTATTTAGATGATCATCTGTAATATTAATTAATTACATTTTATATTGCAGTACTATCTTAGGTCTCACCGTAGGCTTGCAGTTTATCCATTTTACTCATAGAAACTGAAGTTTCAGTGATGGTCAAAATTGACATGCAAGACCTGGGCTAAGGTTTGTGCTTGTTCATTGTTTTATGTTTTAGGGCTCTTCCTTTCTCTTCATTCCAGTTCTCATCTTGTTAATTATAGCAGCCTTCCAGTATCTGAATGGGGCCTACCAGAAAAGCGGAGAGGAATTTTTTTACAAGGGCATGTAGTGATAGGACTAGGGTTGACTTTAAGTTAGAAAGGGGAAGATTTGTATTACACAGTAGGAAGAAATTCTTCATGATGACAGTGGTGAGGCACTGGAATAGGTTGCCCAGGTTGACAGGTTGCCCTGTCCCTGGAGATGTTCAAGGCCAGGTTGGATGGGGCCTTGGGCAGCCTAATCCAGTGGAAGGTGTCCCTGACCATGGCAGGAGGGTTTGGAATTGGACAATCTTTAAGGTTCCTTCCAACCTAAACTCTTCTTTGATTCTATGATTCTGTTTGCCAATGAATGATTTGTTCCTCATAAGCCACATAAAATCTCTGTATGTTTGATGTTAAAAAGAGAAGTTTTCTGCTTTCTTCTAATGACATCTTTTAAAATAAAAAAACTGCACAGCAATATAGCAAGGCTATCTAATCCCAAAATAAACAGTGTGTGTTTCCATGGAAGTCCATCTCTGTAACAAGGGCTGTGGCTACTAAGGATTATTCATGATTACAATAGTAGATGCAAAAGCGCTACAGCCAGCTGGAAATACTCTACACAAGTAGCTGTGTGCCAATCCCAAGTGATGGGCCCAACAGCCCTGGCACTGCCTGGCAGATAATATTACAGGTGTTCCTTGATGCTCCAGTACTCAAGAAGAGCATCTTCCATCTCTGTCAGGCAGCAGAGAGGAGCTTGAGAGGACCGCTCTGGTCTCTCTGGGCTAGTACAAAACCAACACTAGTCGTGTTTACAACACTGGGCACAAAAGTCTTGCATCCATCCTGGATGCAACTGCTGACCAGTCATGGAAGCAGCTATCTCCCAACACAATGAAGTTCTTCATTTGTCTCTTATGCACTGGGAAGTCCCACGCTCATTTGTCAGCCATCCTGCTCTATATTTCGCAAGGGGGGCAGTAATGGGAATGGGTTTGAGGGTGCTGCTGTGTCGGGTGCACAGTGCCATGTTTGAAGGGTACTATCAGGTGTGTCATGCATCTGGATTTGGGTTTTGTTCCTGTATCTGGGGCTGTGCTTCCAAGGCTAAGGTTTATTTTCAGATTGAGGGTGCTGCTGAGTTGAAAGCAGTATCTGCTCTGGTGGAAACAAGCCCTGTCCCTTCAGCAGCGCATCCCATTATGTGCTGGGCACTGCTGCAGTCACTCTACATTCCTGGCTCCTTCTTCCTGCAGCTCGGGTACTTGGCAGGCCACCACTGAGAAGAGCGAGGTGGGCACATTTGTAACTTGCCCTGTTGAAAGTGAAATTACTCCGTACTGGTGAGGCCGCTCCTTGAATCCTGTGTTCAGTTCTGGGCCCCTCACCACAAGAAGGATGTTGACACTCTGGAGAGAGTCCAGAGAAGAGCCACGAAGCTGGTGGCTGGAGAATAGACCCTATGAGGAGCAGCTGAGAGAGCTGGGGTTGTTTAGCCTGGGGAAGAGGAGGCTGAGAGGAGACCTCATTGCTCTCTACAACTACCTGAAAGGAGGTTGTGGAGGGGAGGAAGCTGGTCTCTTCTCCCAAGTGACAGGGGACAGGACAAGAGGGAATGGCCTCAAGCTCCGCGATTCAGGCTAGACATTAGGAGGAAGTTTTTCATGGAAAGGGTCATTGGGCATTGGAATAGGCTGCCCAGGGAGGTGGTTGATTCACCTTCTCTGGAGGTGTTTAAGGCACGGGTAGACTAGGTCCTGAGGGACATGGTTTAGTGTTTGATAGGTATGGTTGGACTCGATTATCTGATGGGTCTCTTCCAACTTGGTGATTCTATGATTCTATGAAATTGCATCCCTTACATGTAGAGTACTTGAGGATAGCACACACGGTGCTGTCTGCGCTGCCTTGGGAACAAATTATGCATTTCACTTTGTAATGTAGTTGCCTTATTCCTTTTCTGGAATCTCTGGTGCAGATCACTCAGGATATTGATGGAGGCTGATTTTTTTGTGCTGTGCCAGCTATTTTGCTTGGCAGCACTGTTCCACAGCTGGCTGTGAGGGCAGCCATGGAGGACAGAGGCTGTAGGAAATCCCTTCCCAAGTCAAGAGGTTTTCTCCCAGTGGAGCTGCTGTGCCACTCACATCGCTTGGCAACGTTTCTGATTTTTCTGGGGTTCGCTGTCGTTTCTGCTCTGTATGAGATTGTTGGCAAGCATTGAATTGGCACAGCTCGTGCTCCTGTGGGGTCATCTTGTTGCTTATTGTTAGGAAACACTTTGTCAGACAGCGCTCTGGTGAATCAAGCCACAGTGATCTTTAGCTACCTGGATATTTAGTAACAGGAGAGGGATGTAAATTGACATTTTTAAGCTCTGTGGAAACAGTTTATTACATGCCTCAGCACAGGTTGGTGGAGGTCTTCGAGGGGAAGCCATATGAGGGGTGGCTAAAGTCACTTGGTCTGTTCAGCCTGGAGAAGAGGAGACTAAGGAGAGAACTCGCCGTGGTCTGCAGTTTCCTTACAAGGGGAGGAGGAGGAAGAGGCACTGATCTCCTCTCTGGAGAGCAATGATAGACCCAAGGGAATGACAGGAAGATGTACCGGGGAGGATTAGGTTGGATATCAGGAACAGGTTCTTCACTGAGAGGGTGGCAGAGCACTGGAATAAACTCCCCAAGAAAGCAGTCATGGTGCCAAGCCTGACAGTATACATGAAGCATTTGGACAACGCCCTCAGACACATGGTGTGAATGTCAGGGTTGTCCTATGCAGGAGCAGGAGTTGGACTTGATGATCCTTGCAGATCCCTTCCAACTCAGGACATTCCATGATTCTACAAAGTAGGAACCATTCATTTCATAAGTCCCCCTGTCTTTTACTATTTATTCAAATGCTTTCAGAGTCTAGAAACTGAAAAAGCTCAGTCATCAATGATTTCTTGCTCTTCCCCCACCACCCCGTGCTTTTTTTCACATATAATTTGAGCACTTCCTACATTGATACTCTCATTTCCAAAAATGTATTTCTGATTGCTTTCTGTTCAACTCTTATTTTAAACTCAAGTAAGATGATTCCTAGTGTATGTACCTTTTTGCCCCTCACCTCCCACCAAATTAGGCTTCCTCTAGCCACTCTCTCTAGTGTCTCATCCTTCGTTTCTAAGCAGAGTATTTCTGAATAGACAGGCAGAGCTATTTCTGTGCAGGGGCGCGAGCAATTCTAACAGCTGCAGATTCTTGGGTGTAATACATGACAGAAAAAACAACCCTTGAATTATATGTCCCTTGCATTTGAGAGCTATTCAGTGTAAGAAGGAGGATCTGATAGTTTTCTTTAGGGCAATGGAGAATTCACAGTAATGTAGCCAACTGTGGTCCCGTTAAAGGCAATGCTGGAACTGAGCGTCTTGGTGTTTTCTGTTTTTTATTGCAGATAGTGCAGCAGCTAGTTCACATGCAGCTTTTGAGAGCTCTCCTCTGAGTGGCAGGTTGGATCAGGCATCCTCAACTTCCCTTCTGACCTAAACTATTTTTCTTCTATAGCTTTATACATTTTTTTTTCCAAGTTGGGTGTAGAAGCATGTTTGCATCTTGATTGCTCATACCAGCTATGATGAACTAAAACCATGGGACTTTGTAATTGAAGTAGTTCAAGATCTGTTCCAGAGATAGACGATGCAATGATGATGATGATTATGGGAGCTCTTGGTTGACACAGCTGAACCATTGTTATGAGAGTCCACTTCTCTCTACATGGAATTAATGGAGATCTGCTGTCCCTTTCTTTTCCTTTGCCCCTCAGCAGGACTCGCTGTTTTTTGCATCTGCAGCAGCACAGAACTGAGCACAAGAGAAAAAAAACTCTGTGAAGGTCTGGTTTCCCAGTTCTCACTGGAGAACTAGCTAGCTTAAAGTTGTCTTGTGACTTATAGAAACCTACACATAACACTGGAGAAATTTTAGTCCCATTTTTTTTGTATTTCAATTCATAGGCTAACATGGGAGTTGGTTCTCCAAACTAGGACCTGTGAATGTGATGCACAATAACGTGACCAGCATCACACTTAATTTTGTTTGCAACAGGGTTAGATCAGGGATCAGGAGTCCTCTTCTCATATACTGAGAAGAGCGTTTTGCACAACTGAGTTCTTCACTGGTTCTGTAGATACAGTAAATTTGAGGACTATGTAATAAGCTGGGGGATACAACTGTAGCAGTGGGATCTTGGTATGACAGGCAGGGGTCTCTCTAGTAATTGAAGAACTCCAGGAAATCTGAATTCTTCTGGTCCATTGATGGAAAAATTAATTACTTTACATTTTCTCTTTTCCAGTGACTGCACTCTGTAGACACATCACAACTCATTTAAGAATTTGCTTATTCTTTTTTGTGCATTAAGCTTGCAGTATTTTTGCATGGCGGTAGAGCAGAACATTGATTATTTATAGATGTGGTTTAGTCAAACACAAGTTTACCTCTTTCAAAACTTATAATGTTAGTAATAAAGAAAAATGGTCTTCTGGTGAGATTGACTTCCATCACTACCAAAACAAGAAAAGGAAGCTAGTAATGAATTCATGTTGAGGGAAAAAAAAAAATCACCAACGTGCAACTGAATGAATGGCACAGCACATGCTTTCCAGAACTGGTCTAGGAAAATGTTATTTTATTTAAAAAGCAATCTGTTTCAGTCATCTCCTAGGAGTCACAACTCATGCTTTTTTGGAAACTTGGTCATCTGCTTCCACAGAACTAAATAGTAAAAAAATTAAGCTTTGAATCAGATGGGGTTTCAGACATAGTGGGAAAAAAAAAAGAAGTTGTGAATCCTGTCGCAGTATCTTCTGATATTAAAGAAAGTCGTCCCATTTAGAGTGATTGAAGAGCATGGCCCATACTCCATTTAAATTTAGCAAAGTAGCCAATAGAGGCAATAGAAATTCTGGTATGGTTTTTTGTTTGCAGTACTTCTCCTCTGAGATACCTACCTCCATCATTTTTCAAGGAGGTAGATCCCTCAGCATTTTAAAGATGCCTGGAGATGCTTTAAACTCAGAATACCTTTGAAAAGCTGACATCTGTCTATTGATATTTATTGAGAAAAACAGATAAAATCACCTTGGCTTTATTATCATAAGCAAATTAACCAGATTGTGTTACCAGCTCAGACATTCCTTGACTGGCACTGTATGAGCTTGCGTCAGTCAAGTAGGACACTGCCCAGGCACCAGAAAACACTGTCTTTTTGTTAATTTGACACTGAATGCAATGGCAAGCTTGGTACAAGCTTGGTCTGAGCTTGATTCCCTGAAATAAAACTTGGAAAGTGGTAACATCCGTATTTGTTCATTAACAAGAAAATCAGTTTCTCCCTCATTCCACACTAAGACAAGTAGTGGAGAGTCCAGGATAACATGCTACTTAAACCTAAAATCACAATTTCTGAGGTCTAAAAGACTGCACAAACCCTGAATATTAATCATGTTTGTGTTTAGTGCATGCAATTCATCTGTGTTTTGTACATATATAATTTTTTTTCCAAGGTGTCTTAAATTTTACAAGCTATGCTTTAGAAGGGGATTACATTTGGGGAAAGAATCACTGCACGGCTGTGAAAATGTCTGTTTCTGATGAAAGACAGGGCTTGATAAAGTAGGGCAGTAATTTTATTATGCATTATGGGAGACATTTATCCAAGAGTTAGTAAGAGACATTCCAAGGCATATGATACACTGACGACCAGGCAAAAGACTTGTGGTATCCTTCTGAGCATCTCCTCCTCTCTTAATGGTGTTCTGGTAGTGCCCACAGGAGAGTAGTGTTCTCTTCACTGGTATTTGAAACCATTCCAGGCTCAGAGTGGCTTATACTCCAAGAAGATAAATGGTGGGAGAAAGCTGAAAAGATTATTAAAAAACCTTACTCAGTCAAAACACGTTGTTCAAAATGTAAGCTCCAAGCCTGGACAGTATTAGTGAGCTAACTATTTTAGGCACCATAGCACAGTAGGGTTTTCGTGAGAGTGTCATTCCTTAGCTGGAAATATAATACAAGGCTTTTAAAGAATTTCTGGTCTGACTAACAAAATGAGATACATTTTCATCACAGAGGGACGCAAGGTGAAAAGTTCAGGTCTGGATCCGCTTTGAGTTTGGTCTATTTATATGTGATAAAATGCAGCTGCAAGCTTCAGATTCATGTTTTTCTAATGTTTAGGAGAACTCAAAGTCAGCTGGGGTTTGCACCTTCTGCAGTTTCCAAGCGTCTACTGCCAGGGAAGGAATGGTGCCACTGAACAACTGAGCTCAGCTTCTCATGCTGGACTTGTGTGGGAATCATGCTGTTTTAAAAGTAGATTGAAATCCTAGATCATAGAACATCAGTGCTAAAATATCTTGACAACTCCCCTGCATCCTCCTTTGCTACGTTCAAGTTATTTTCAAGTCTCAAATATGCTGAGTAATAAAGCAAGATCATACTTGACTAATACTTCATCTTTGCATGTAAATGGTATTTTTTACTTCAGGGCTTCATTCACAATTAACAAGCGTTGAGGAATTTATTAGGTCAATGCAAAACCTACCTGCAGGCATAAGATTGTGCTGGGGTTGTCCAAGTTCAAACTAGTTCATAGCTTCAGGATCACTTTCTTTGCTACTATTTCTAGTCTAGGAAAAAGGACTGGAGATACTTATGGTAAAAATGTAAACCAGGGAAGCAGTAGTTGATGCATAAGGAGAATGTGTTTGTGCAGATGTATCTCCTACATCTCTCCCCTGAAAGCTTAAGCAGGTGCTTAGCTTTACAGAATTAGCTTGTGGCTGGCAGAAGCTATCAGTTGGGATACTCAATGGGAAAGTCCTAATGAGGCTAAACAAGTACTTTAGTATCCAATGGAAAAATACCTAGACTGTACTGGCATACTTGGGAGTTGTCTCTGCCACTGTTCCTTTCTTTTATGGATTATTGTTTTGTCATGTGAAACACAACCTGCACCAGAATAGGTAAAGCATTCCTGACTGTAATTCCTCTGTTTTCCCATCTTTCCTGCACAAAAAAATGCAATTTAGAGAAAAGTTGTGGTTAAATTTAATGCTAATAACATGATAGTCACTACTTTGTATAACAAAGGTTAAAAAGGGGGATTGTCAATTAAAACACAGCCTTGAATTTGTATAGTGACAACAGTTGCTTTGCCTCGTGTTAAGAGAAGTGGGTACTGAAGAAGATAAACTTTTGAGGCTGCTTATCAGTGTAGGGACTGTTAGTGACAGTGAATTCAGCCTATCAAAAAAGTTTGAGTTGACCCTAAGGCCATTTCCAAATATTCTTAAGAAGAGCTGAGGTCTTCTAGAGAATTCAGATAAGAAAAAGCTATTGCTATTCATATTTATTTCCAAAGTTTGGGGTTTTTTTGCGTTCTTGGGCTGGGGAGGGCAGAGAAAGAAGGCGGACAGACCCCTCCTGCATGTTACCCGTATGCAGAAATGGCATAGTTGTTACCACCCTTGCCAGGGGAATTTGGTCCCAGCAGGTCCCCAGTGTGCTGCAGAGCCTCCCAGAGCCCTGCTGCCATGGGGGTCCTGAAAGCCTTAAGCCGTGGTGGTGGGTGAGCAGGAAATATCTTGTTTATCGCTCATGTTAGAGCTTGGACCCTGAGGTAGGTGGGAAGAAGACCCAGCAGGCTGTGCATGCTGCAATGGAGAAAATGGACCAGGCAGTCCTGTTTGTTACTTAACATTTGTTGAAAAGCACACACATTTTTGTAACACCTCAGGTCTCTTTTGTAGAAAAGGTCAGGGACATCATCTTATGGTTTTATCTACTTTTTTTTACCATTCCTCAGTGGATGTGTCATGGTAGGCCATGCTGGATGTGAAATCAGCCTTATTAAATACAACAGCTTGTTCTCATCATGACAGTAAACGAACACTGCAAATGGACTTCTGTAGTTATAATGCTAAATCCCAGCATTCCCCAAAGTTACACTCATGTAATAAGAAGAAATTTCACATTTCTGCCTAATGTAGGAAATGGGTGTGTGATTGGGAGGCAGGACCACAGAACTTGTTTTGTCCCTGCTACATCATCCTTGTCAGCTGAGTTGCTGTCGTATGCATTGCAGTATCAGCAGATGTTTCTAAAATGTATTTTCTTCTAAGTCATCTTCTCATTTGTTATTGTACTGATGCCAAAACCCAGACAACATCACCTATCAAGTCTTCTTTGTAAATTACTTCAACAGAAGAGTTTGAGGTTATATCTATCCTTATCTGATAGTCAAAATCTGTGCCTCCATCAGCATAGACTATTCAGATTCTGCTGTGCATGGATAAATAGTACAGATTTCTTGTGGATGTCTTGATCCCTGCTGACAAGTAATTCCATTATGTTTAATGCACTGATGTTTGTGTGACTTAGTAATTTAAAGCTATGTTTGCAATTTCAGGGAAGTGCTTAGTCTGTGAATTGTACCAATAAATTTTGCAAGTGTCCTAGCGACTGCACTAACAAACCTCAGTTGTAGTATTGATTATAAAGCTGATAGGAGATCAAAGCAGCCTACCACTGGATTTAGCTCAAATTAAAGTAAAACTGATGGGTAGAGCGGACAGTTTGGTGTCAGAAGGAAGGCAATCAGCGAATCAGACCAATAAGCTAATCAATCCATGCTGAACTGGAGGTGGGGGGGAAACAAAACAACAAACAAACAAAAAAATTAGGTAGATGGTGGAATGCAATTCACAAATTGATGTTCCCCAGCCGGGGCCAGTTATCAGTGGTTTGAATATATCAATGAATCATTATGAAGATATTTGTTTCTTCTTCCAGAAGCCCTTTTCTTCATGTTATAAAATAGAGAAGGCTACCTGGAGTGCCAGTTGTGTTGAACGACAGAGCTCTTTTCACAGTCTTCAGAAACATACAAAATAGAAGACAAATTCTACTTTCTAAAATATATCACAGACAGTGTGAAGGTTTTATTATAGATCCTGCAGTCACAACAAGCACTAGAAAAATGTAATTGCTGTTTCTTGACAAGATACATACCCAGCCACACACATTTCAGTTTGGAGAACAAGGGTCCTGTAGGAAACCAGTGTTTCAGAGAACTGTTTTTACCATTACCAGATGGGGAAGAAGTCTACATTTTAATATTTGTGCACATCTAATCCCACCACTGTCAATGGGATTTAAAATACCTATTAATCAATGTGATACATATGGTAGATGTCATGGAGTGACTAATGTGATGTAATGCAGTAGCCACTGTATACAGAGAATCCTCCCATGTGGCTGTAAACATCTGCTTTTGTTATCAGTGGCTCTAGAGCTGTCATAGTTGGCAAAGGAGAAAACAAAACAAAGGGAGGTTTGCAAAAGATACTTTGAGCTTTCATCTACGTGGGGGCCCTTGAAGTGAAGTGCCCTGTTGGGAGCAAATGGAGCCATGTGTGTCCTCTCTCTATAAGTATCAAGTAGCTCTCTCTGCCTCGATAAATGCATGTTCTTTTTTGAAGGGACTCAGCTTCTGCTCATAAATCCCTCTGGTAAGAAGACAGCAAACAGCAAGCTTTTGTGCATGCATGTGTTAGAGAGATGTTTACAATATGAAGATACCCTGATTTGCTTTAAATGAACGTTCCTGCGTCCTCTCCTGATATTACTTGTTGCTGACTTGTTGCTGATCCTCTGACCCGAAAAACAGCTCAGGCTGTCAAGAGCAGTGAGTACTTGTGGTGTGGGCTCATCAAGCTCCCAACTCCAGGCTTCTTGTGTTGTCTGGTGTGTTGCAGCACAAGCTGGAGTACTGTGTCTTTTCCAAGGAAGGTGTCAAGTTACTGACTTCAGTGTAACTTGTGTGTTATGCTTTTATAGTCCTTGCTTCTCATCTCAAGTCTGCAATGCCTTTGTCCAAACCTTGAGCCAGCTCATCTCCCAGATGCTGGTGAAATGCCATTTTCACGCACAGTACATGGATTGTGGCACCTTGTTGTCTTTTTCCAAAACAGTGGATGAATTTTCATCATCTTTCATTTGTAAAGTGGATCCTTCAGAGGTGAGGTGGCTCTTTCCAGCTGTGCTGTGTTGTCCCACGTGATTCCAAAAGGGAGGGACAGAAATGACCCCACACCGATTTACATCTTGGTAGCCTTTTTGCTGGGCCAGGCATAGGAAGATAATGCCACTGTGTGCAAACACACTTGCTGACTTCACCAGATGAAATGATACGAGGAGGGAGAGAAGACTCTGGGAAGTTACAGCTCCAAATACCTGAGAACCTGTCAGACGTTTTAAACTAATGCTGCAGTCAAAGCATTCACTTCTCATAAACCCCATTTGCAAATTTAGGCACAGGCACTGTAAATTGCAGCAATGATTTCAACCCTTAATCTATTTCACTTCTTTTATAAAGTTAGACTTTCTGTTATTTTGATAATAGAGGCTGATAAGAATTGCATGGGTGTGAAATTTTATTATATTTGCTGTTTCTCCTTGCTTAAACAGCAAGATCACCCTGAACCCATTGCAGTGGATTATGCAGATGAAAAGCATGGTATAAAATTTAGCTACCTCATCGACATTTTTATTTGCTAATGGGATGGTCTTTTTAACTCAAGACTGATTTGTAGAAGCATCAAGTGCCTTATCTGAATACAGTCACGTAATTAAAATGACTCCCATTGGGAAGGTTTGCCCCATTGTTAGCTGAAATACTTATTCCTGTTTTATACAATACTGCTCAGATACTGTAATGCGGTGAGAAAGCTTTTAAAGAATAACTTCCGTATAAACAGGTCTGGAATTGGTTGCAACATCCATAAGCAACTTTTTTTTTTTTTCCAACTGCATCACAACTTTTCTCCCCATGCTTCCCCAGAGCACACATGCATACATGCTCTCTTCCTCATCTTCCTTTCTTTTGGACTTAATTCTTTCCGGGTAAATCCTGTCTCTTGTGAACTTTTTTTAGATATATAGGCTCTTTGTTTTAAGACAGCTGTACTGTCAGGCCCACCCACACTGTGCTGTCCCCATTGCTTTGAAGCCAATATTTCAAACACAAAATAGCTGTCAAGTCTTTGCTTCAGTTCCGCTTGCTGGGGATGGCATGAATACAAAAGTTTTTATGTTGTGGGCTTTCATCTAAGTGAGCCAAATGAGTAGAAGATTCAAGGTTTTCAAACAAGGGCTGGTCATAAAAGCTACTTTTGACTCAGAAGTTAGATAAAGAGAGGAAAGTGCAAACTGTGTGTGTGCATACCATATCTCACTAGGTGTACTAAATTCACATTAGCTTTCTGGTGACTTTTTGTGCTTTTTTTTTTTTTAGATTAAAAAAGAAAAACGTTTATTCTTGCCTTCACTTAATCTCTTCAGATTTAGAGAGAATTTTGCCTGTATATTCTGTCGGCTTCATGTGTAGGAAAAGGGAGAGAGGTTCACCTGCAGACAGTGTGAACTGACATGAAGTCAGTTTGGGCTTCTGGACCAGCAATGTGCTATTCCACCAGAGTGGTGTGAAAAAGCTGTCATGTGAAATCATTCCCATGCCAGGACACTCACACAAATGTATTCAGCACTCTTTTGCTTTGCCCTTAAGAAATCAATCTGAGAGAAGACAAAAATGTGACCAGGAGGCATGCAAAGAGGTTTATCTAGTGGGAAATTTTTTTTGTGGGTAGGTAGTGCAGCGATGCTCTGCAGACTGCTGCTAAGGGAACAGTTTCCATCTACCTGCAAACGATTTCTTTTACTTAGGATTTTCATAGGACAGCATCTGAAAAGGAAGAAGGAATTCTCTGTGCAGTGTACTCATTTACTGTAGTGTAATGCTGAGTAACTCCCTAGGAAAATCAAAGGCAGACACTAGCCAGCTAGCACTCCTGACTGATTCAACCTGCCTCAGACGACGTATGTAGCATGGCTAAAGTGCTCCAGGTTCAGGAATGTTGATTTCTTTAGGCAAATTCTGATGTAATGACAGAAAAACGGTGCTTGATTTTAATTGCATAATAAAGTCTCATTTGTTTTGATAGTCTGTAAAAGAGTACATTTACCATGTTCAGGCTCATCTATGAATCCAAGGCACAGGGAGTAATTGAATCTGAAGTTCAGGTCCTGGGTCACTTCTCATGGGAACTTCGATTATTTATTTATTTATTTCATTACTGTTCTCTAGCTTCAGAGATTTTGAAGCGAACTGATTTTCTGCTTATGTATAGCTAGCTAACTTGTTTAACCAGGGCACTTCACTTACGACCTATAAGCTGTTGTCACGTCTGTTCATGCTGGGAAGAAGGACATTGTGCCAAAGTTAAAAGCAGTTGCAGTGAGTATTACTTTACATCTTTTACGGCATGTAACTTTTCAGTGAAATGTCTCTTTTGGAATTCAAGGACTTGCTAAATTACCAGCCTTAGAGGAAATCAACAGTGTATTTTGATCAAAAGGGTGACTAAAATAAAGACATAGGGAAGATACCAATGGCACAAATGATTATTTTTGTGCATTTGTGTGTGTGTGTGTGTGTGTGTGTATTAAACATTCCTCCAAAATTCATTTTATGATTGCTTAGTAGCACAAATCTGGGTAATTCCTGCCTATCCACAGATTTGATGTCCTGAGGAATTCTATAAGGTGTGTTAAGCCCTTGAAAGAAACAGGACATATAAAAATATTTTAAAATGTCACTATCTTCGGCAATGTAAGCACCATAACTAATTCAGTCCTACAGCAGCCGAAAGATCAATATAAAAACATACTGAAGGGCTATGGGAAGTGACCTTGCACAAGTGTCACCGGTAATTGTCTTAAAAAGGAGTGGCTGAGAGAGCTGGAGTTGTTTAGCCTAGAGAAGAGAAGACTGAGGGGAGACTTTATTGCTCTCTGCAAGTATCTGAAAGGTGGTTGTGGAGGGGAGGGAGCTGGACTCTTCTCCCAAGTGACAGGGGACAGGACAAGAGGGAATGGCCTCAAGCTCCGCATAAGCAAGTTTAGGCTGAACACTAGGAAAAAAATTTTCACAGAAAGGGTGATTGGGCACTGGCAGAAGCTGCCCAGGGAGGTGGTTGAGTTACCTTCCCCATAGGTGTTTAAAAAGACGTTTAAAAGGGTGAAGGCAGGGAGAGGAAAAGCGCCTCATACAAGATTATGTCCTCTCTGAAATATCCACCTCTGTTTGAAGGATGTTTGAATGATAACATCCTTACTTTGTAAAATGAAGCTAAAAAAGCATGTGATTTTTACAGGCTTCCATCTGTCTGTGTGGAGGGGGGTTGTCCTGACCACAGTTAGAAGTGCCTCACCCTGCAGAGCATGCCTTGATTGTAAGAGAAACATGCCAACTGTCCTCTTAGATGTTATTTTTCAGAAGATTTTCCTGAAAAAGATACCTGGACATTGTTATGTCACAGGAAATGGACTATTTTCCTTGCATGTTTTATTCATTTATTTAATTTGATTAGCCAATGTCTCTGTTAATTAAACCTTGAAATACTCCAAGAGGGATACTAGCTGACCTTCCAAAGCATGCAAGAGCAAGTGGAAGGAAAAATAGCTGCCCTTTACTGTCTCATTGTCTCTGGAAGAATAGAAAAGATGTAAATAACATAGATATGGTTTGTAAAGACAGCAGTCAGTGTAAGCCAAAGTTGCCTCCCATATTTTTCTTTAATTGTGTTATAGGAAATGTTTTTGAATTGTTTTATTTCCTAATAGTCACATCCTTATTACCCTCATGTGTTTCCTTCCCATACCCCTCCTGTGGGCTGTGTTGTACGTGGGAATTTGCAGCCTATAAAACCTAATAACTTGTGATAGAAAACAAGAATCATTTGTTTGGGTTCTTACCTTCTTGTCTGTGTGCACATCCCATGATTTTTTGTTGATGTGGACAATATTAGAGAGGATTATACAAGCTGGCTATTTATGATTTTACTGGTTTTCATAAATTAAATGTCCTCTTTATTTTAGGAAGGACATTTCAAAATGCCAGAATGAAGGGATTGAGGAGAAAACTTCAGTGTTGTCTTCAGATGCAAATTCTTTTCTCCCTCTTTCTCCTCTGTCTCTGTAGGGTGAGTGGTGTAGCACAGCTTGCCTGAAGTTTGAGCCTTCTCTTGCGGGGATTCCTGTGACGTTACCTTTGTAGTTAAATTCACAAATTCCTTTTATTCTTTTTACCATTCTCAGATAGTAATGGAAACACAGTAGATTGTTCTCACTTGAACCCTTTTTTTTATACTGGAGAAAAGACCACTGCTATTTTTTTTTTTCTTTCTCCATAACTGTATACATTTTCAGTAAATGCTATCATATGTGTGCATGCAGAAGTTATTTGTATTCTTTTTGTTTCTCCGTTTTATTGGTTTGATTCCTAAATGTTATCAGGGGGTTAGAGCTGAGCTCTTTTAATTCAAATAGCATAGTGCCCAATCCTCTGAGATTAGCTGGCAAGCAATTCTGGGCATGATGCCACCTGGCATTTCTCAGAAAGGAGCTGCTAATAAAACACCGGAAAAAACAAAGGTTGTTCCAGACTTTTAAACCCCTGAAGTTACAGGGAGTGAGGAGTGACAGAGATTTCACAAACACACCCAAAATTCTGTGGCAGAACTAGGAAACTGCCCAGGAAATACCATCCTAATACCTCTGCAGAAAAATGATATTGAAGTAAAGACATTATAAGTACTAATTATTTTTTCCTTTCTTATATTTGCAGCTGAAATGCATGTTTATAGTTTTCTTGGCACTTTGATTCCAGATGGAGCTCTCTGGGATTCCTGCAGAAGAGAGTGGGCTCCACAAGCTATGAGCCTTTTACATCCTGCAGTTTGTTCCCTTCCAGTTTGTCTCACCATAGTCTAGCCCCACAGTTTTCCAAAAAAACATCTTAGGACCTGGGTCCTGTGCTCCCTGGGTCCCCAGCTATAGGGAATATAAACAAATCTCCTGGGGGGAGATCCTGTGCTGGTTTGTGGGCTGCAAGAGATTTTCAATGAAGTGTTTGCAGCTTAATGAATGACATTTCCCGAGTATAACTTTTGTTTCATCGAAAAACTTCAAAAATATCTTGATTCCTGGATAAACAGGTCTCAAGACATTTAGGTCTTTATAGGTCTAGACTAACATCTTAAAACTAGCAGGTTGTTCAAGGAGATTGTGCATCATGGATTTATATGCTCATGAATTAAAATGCCACAACAAGAAGCAAGTTGCCAAATCTGGCATCAAGTGAAGTTTTCTGTGCACACTGGAGAGATTGCCTCATATGTGCACATGGCAATAAGTTGTAGAGCACTGATTTACGATAAAAACCTAGCCAAGATCCATTAAAAAAGCAGCATAAAGTAAGAGGTAGTTCTTCAGTACAAAGAAAAAGCTGCTGCTTCTTTTTTTTTCCTCTTTTTTAAAATTATTCTTATGGTATCTTGTCCCTTCTTCTTCTCTATCTGCTTTCTGTATGGAGGATTAGTACTAGTTGCAGATCAGGAATGCCACTGAGGCAGCCTTAAGCAACTGGTTATTTCTTCATGGGATTTGTTCTGCAGACAGTAGTAGGAACATCCTGTGTTTCTTTTAAGAAAATATATTTTCCAGTATTCTGAATGTAATAAAATATTATCAGATGTAGAAACCCTATTGTTTCCTTGCTGGAGCAGTCTTCTCTCCTCATCCCTGGTAATCATCCTTATTTTCCAGTTGCTCTGTATGGACTTTAAAAATAATTACAGAATAATGAGTAGAAGGAGGTAAAGGAGTCAGATTCACACTAGCCCTTGGTAGATGAAGGTTCTGAAAGGCAATGGCAAAGATACAGCCGACTTCAGAGAAACAGATATTTTTTTCACTCAGTTTACTGCCCTTGTTTCTCCCTGGGCCTCCCTCTCCCATGACCTTTATGTCCTTGTGAGAGTCTGAAAAGTCTTTTATAATTTGCTTTGTATGTTTCTGGCCACCAAGTAACATCAACACACTGTAAACTTAAAACTGTACAAAACTAAATCTTTTATTTTGAAAAAAAGTGTTATAATAGTCCTTTTGGATTCAGTCTTTAATATGTTCATATAGGATTCCTGAGTGGAGGTGGATGGGGATTTGTTTATTTACTCTGAGATTTGCACTGTCCAACCTGTGTTCTGAAGTGAAAATGTGACAATGTATCTCATAATGTTATTCTTCAAGGTGAAAAAAATAACACACAAGACAACCATATCATGCAGCAAACAACTGGGAGGGTGTTAGGAACAGCGAATGGACCTTGAATTCTCATAGCAGCTGTGGCAGTTTTTGAACTACATTTTTTGGAATCTGAAAAGCCTATTAAGAACCCTGAAGGGAGGATCTGGTCCTTTTAATATTCTTGCTGATCCTAGATGTTCACTTGGTTCTAGTTGTGTGGTTATAGACTTAGGTTGGTATGATTAATGAGCAATGCAGAGTATGCAAAAAAGGGGGGGGAGGGAACAACACAACGAAAGATCTTCCTTCTGCAAGAGACAAGAAATAAAAAGGCAATATGGTACTCCTGCTCACTAATCACAGAAAGCAGAATAGTTCCCAGTTGCAGGCTCTAATTCCAAACTATGTTTACTTTTACTACACATAGTGCTTGTACTAAGTGAAGTTGTGAATTATGGATTTTTTTGTTACTGTTTTCCTATGGTTGGGAATTCAAAAATTTCACATTAAGTAGCTGAACATGTGTAGCATGTGTGCTGCAGTATGTGCATGCATCAGTTCTGTCAACTGGACAAGAAATTCTGATTGCCTTCACACAATTTTTGAGGTTGGATGTCACCACTGGAGATTATCTCATCCAACTCCCCTGTTCTCAGCACAAGCAGATGGTCAGAGCAGGTCGTTCAAGACTGTCCAGTCAGGTATTGAATACCTTTAAGGATAAAGACTCCAGAGCCAGTTGATTTTCTTTTTTTTTCAATTTAGATACAAAATATATTCTTAGAATCAGAATTCTTAAGGTTGGAAAAGACCTCTAAGATCATCAAATCCAAATGTCAGTCTAATACCACTCTGCCTAGTAAACCATATCACAATGTGCCTCATCTACACATTTTTCAAATGCTCCCAGGGATTGTGACTCCACCACTTCTCTGGGCATCCTGTTCCAATGCTTCACCACTCTTCCAGAAAATAAATTTTTCCTAATATCCAACCTAAACCTCCTTGGCACAACTTGAGGCCATTTCTTTTATTTGTTTTAGCTCAGCTGATAAGAAACAAGAAAATTATGTGTTAGCTGAGGAAAAGATACAGTGCCTTCATTTATACCATTGTCACAAATCCTTTTACTTAAAAGTCATATTAAATCTGTTGTGGTGTTTTCTCAGTGAATTCATGAGGGCTACATGAATCCATGAGCACTTGTGAAGGGTGAACCCTGAGTGACCGTCTGATGTTCATGGTGACAACTACTCCATGTGTATTTTGCCAGGTTGGCTTTTTTGTTCAGGAATGGTTGTGCTTGTAGGTGATTATGAGATGTAGCTAGCATTGTGTAACGTTGTGGCTGAAAAAAGACCTGTAGCTTCACAAGCTTAAGATTTAGCAGGGAGCTATTTAGTTTTGTAGCTAAGACAGGAGTGTCCATTCTGTGAGAGGGGATGGAATTTGGAAGGCCTGACCAGCAGGGATCAATCAGGGTGACAATTTCCACTTCTTCATCTGCTTGAGGGGTGTTTGCTAGTTGCTTAGGGGTGCAGATAAGGAAATCTGAGTATTCAGCCAGCTGACAAGAGTGAGTGGTTAAATATTTTGATATTACCTCTTACCAAAAGACTTTTTCATAAAATCATAGAATGGTTTGGGTTGTAAGGGACCTTAAAGATTATCTAATTCTGACCCCCCTGTGATGGGCGGGGACACAGCCCACTAGACCAGGCTGCCCAAAGCCCCATCCAATCTGACCATGAACACTTCCAGGGATGAGGCATCCACAACTACCCTGGGCAACCTGTGCCAGTGCCTCACCACCCTCATTGTGAAGAAATTCCTCCTTGTGTCTAGTCTAAATCTACTCTTCTCCAGTTTCCAATTAGCCATTCCCTCTAGGCCTATAACTACAAGCCTTTGTAAAAAGTCCCTCCCCAACTTTCTTTTACACCTATTTCAGGTACTGGAAGGTCTTCTTGGAGCCTTCCCTTCTCAAGGCTGCTGCAGTAAAGATAATACGTTGCTGCCCGTATCTGTAAGTTTTTAGCCTACGGCAGGAAACTGGAAATTAGCCATATTTTAGCAAAGGAACTACAAATGGGAGACTGGCTTTTGCTTCATAGCACATTGCTGTTTCCATGGAGGTGCCTCCCAAGAAAAATTATTTATCAGCAGATAGAAGAGGTAGAGAAGAAAATGTGTCATCATAGGTGCAGCATGTTGTAAAAGATAGAGCAACATGCTGGTGTATGGATAATTTTAGCTTCAGTATCAGCACTTGCCTATCTTTTTCTTGACAGACTTTAGAGCCAGCCCTAATCATCACATATCTAGTCTTTTAACTTTTGGACAATGGAAGTGATGGTAACTGTAGCTGAGAAGGACAGTAAAGAGGTAAGAGCAGGAACACAAAATCTAGCATTTCTGAAGATATAATTGTAGCTTTCAGCTGAACTGGCAGAATATTTTTTGGCAAACTGATATAACCCTAGATTAGGTTAGCAGAGTAGGAGGACCAGAGCCCTGGCCTCACGGGTGACTGTGCTCTTCTACTTCTTCATAAACATGAGGTAAAGGGAGGCACCATAGAATCATCATAGAATCATAGAACAAACAGGTTGGAAAAGACCCACCAGATCATCGAGTCCAACCATTCCTTATCAAACGCTGAACCATGCCCCTCAGCCTCCTCTCCACCTGTGCCTTAAACACCTCCAGGGAAGGCGAGTCAGCCACCAACCTGGACAGCTTGTTCCAATGCCTAATGACCTTTCCAATGGGTCATTTCAGTGACCAATGTGAAAGGACCTTACATATTGCGTAGCGAAACACCCCGCATAACACTTATATTAAAACTTACAATTTCCCATCCACATGTCACTGAAGACTTTCCTATTACATGGATCCTCCTAAAAAAATCATGTTGCATTTGTATGTGTATAACCTGTGTAACTAATACATGTAACATATATGTATATATAAACATATATTATATATCACTAATGTCTGTGTTATGTGTGCACATATATCTATTGTGTATTATTTTCCTGATAATTATGTAAGTAGAGCTAGAGCTTTTCAGAGCCAGTGACTGAATTAATAATGAATAGAGAAAAATTTAGTATAGCTGAATGCTTTTGTGTGGCTTTGATCAAATGACTTAGAGGTGGAAATAATCAGCAGTTGAATTAAGCGAGAGGCCTGATATTGGAAAACCTCCACAGGCTGTCAGATGTCTTACAACCATGATGAATGAGTTTGGATAAATAACACGAACATGTGTTAAACAAGTTCAGGCCAAGTGCCGCACAGTATGGTAAACAGAAATTGCACTTCAGGAATGTTTGAAAATATAAATGGATGGTAGGTGGTAAGTAGAGCACTGGGAGGATAGTCTTTCCTCTGGGGAGGGTAAAAGGAAACCCCTTCTTATGTGCTTCAGAAATAGCTGCTTTTTTTTTTTGGTTGTTGCTGTTTTTTAACAAACACAGATGTAGAGGTTTGCTGGTACTAAGAATTGTTTGGGTTGTTCAGCTGTTAAGCTGCAAACACAGTATTTTGTGCCCATTACAAACTTGCCTTGAAACTGCCTTGAACCAGCACAAGACCAAGCCATGTGAAAAGGGATCCAATAGCTTGAGTGACTTCATTTAAATTAAATTTGTTAGAAAAATTATTGATGTAGAGGATTTGGGAGGAAAACTTCAGTGGGAAATCACTTTAAGTGAGGCTGCGAGTGTTCTAGCGTCTGTCTCTCCTCCATCTCTGCAGAGGGTGAGAGAAGTGAAGAGTGGGTGCCCCAACGGGTAACACACAATTGTTTGTGGTGATATTGGACAGCTTCTGTTTTAAAGGGGAAAATTTGCCAAGGCAGTGGTTGATTTGATGTGTAAGTGTCTCATGCTGCTATGTAGGACCTGTGTGACACTTAAGCAAACTCATTGATTTTGAAGTGCAGCTGAGAGAAGAATTTAGCACAGAGGTTTTTATTTGTTGTATTTGTTAATGGAAGTGAACTAATTGCTCAGATTCTTGCTTTGTATTCTTTTTCGCTCTTATATCCAACCATACTTTTGTGGAGCCTACCAGTATCACACATCTCTTTCCTGGAAAATCTAGGATATTTTTCACTTGTAAGAATGGAGAAGAAAATCCAAAACTGAAGTTTCTCTTTGGTGAACATGATCTTTTATCAGTAGTTTTCTGATTTTAATATGTGTGTCTTTGGTTACCTCCCTTCATTCTAATCACAGTATTTGGAAATTGGTGCAGCACCCTGCTTTTATTTCATTTTTATAAAGATGTGAAGTGTCTAAGTACTTCCACTGTTAAATCTTTTCCGTTTGATATAGAGTTCCTTAAGAGAGTATAACGGTATGTCCCCACTGCTGGAGAAGTCTTTATATTCACAACGATCTGTGTGGTAATAAAAATAGCAGCTGAAGGAAAAATGAATTTCACAGGAGTAAAGGACAGCACCTGCAGTACTCTCTTGCAGGGCTGTTGGTGCATCATGTAAATCTTGTCTCCCCCACCTCCTTTCCTAGTATGTTAAGTTTATCATGGTGCCTGTACTGCATTCTTCAGGTACCTGTTCACCTCTCTCTTGCTGTAAGTCATGTCATGGCAGAGGCAGCAGTGATGTGCCAGCTACCTGCACCCAACACAAGCCAGTGTGACCTAGGAGATTGTGAGGCACATGCTACAGCAGCATTAGAAATGCTGGGAGGGGAGTAGTCCACCATATAGTGGGGACCTCCAAGTCTTCCCAGGCTACTGCATGAGGACTGGCCACATGCTTGACCTGGCATCCACTTCAGATGAGATTCATGCATTGGTATGGATTTAGCTTGAGATCTGAGTGGGGTTGTTCCAGTTTATTCCTGGGGTTTTCTTTTCCTTTCAGTTGCCAAAATGGTGCATTTTTCATGTGTCCTAGCAAGTTCAGAATGATGGAAAACTTGCTGAACTTAAATTACTTTGACATCTGCTAAAAGTATTAGTGCTGCACTCTGTCCTTCTGCACGTCTGATTTTTCTTCATTCCCTGTGTTGCAAATCAGTCTCTGTTGACTTAATTTCTCTTAATTTAACTATATCCATCAAGCACCCTGAAGGAGCATCCTTCAAGAACCCTAGAACACATCACGACACATGGAAAAAGACAGATCAAGTTATTTGAACAAAGATGGTTAACTAGCCTAATGTTTTTGACTGAGATCATGTCTGCTGGGAACTATGAGACTATTATTTAAGGAACTGTTCTTTGCCATGTGACTCTGTAATACTAAAGCAAAACCAAGTCTTTGTCAGTTGAAATGCTCTTTCTCCACTCAAAAATCAGTAAAGCCCCAGATGAGTGTCTGTATCAGGGTTTGGATATTTAAAAATGTGAATTCATTAGAAGATGCAGAGAAGAACAGGAAGGACTATCAGAGGTTTAGGAAAAATGAGCTACAGGTAAAGCTGTTTAATGTAAGGAGGTCTATTACATGGAGACTTTACATTAGTTTTCAGACTGGGGAGGTCTGAAAAATAAATAAAAAATAATTAAATAGTGGTTTTAAAAAGTGTTTTTTTAAAAAAAGTGGTTTAGAAATCAATATTATCATCAGTAAATATTGTGAAATGTTGAAAAAATATCCTAGAGATACTATGGCATTTCCACTGATATTCTTTGCTTATTCTGATTTTTAATTAATTTTGGGGGAAAATTCATATAGATGAAGCTCCTGTGGAGTCAAATCCCCTCTCCCACTCCCTCCCTCAAAGCTTTCCAGAAGAGATCTTCATGGTTGTGTGGCTACTGCTTCCAGGTGATGCTGAAGTACAAATAAATGCTGATCCTTAATGTATATCATATGTCTCAATCACAGGTGCATATTTACTGCTTTTTGAATGTGAGGATTTTATGGTGAATGGATTTTGTGGTGTTGGCCACTCCAAACGGTAAAAAACTTCAACACTGAGTTGGAACATCTTCCCCCCTAGTAAGACAGTAAAGTCTTACATGCCTGTAGGCAATACAGGCTCAGGTGTTTAAAGATGCACACACCACTGCAGTTGCTAGCAGCAGCCTAAGGAGAAGCAATTTTATCAGGTTTCCACTATCAGCTCTTGCGGATGTTCTTTTGCCTGTTGCCTCGCTATCAAATGAATGGTCCATACTTGCTGTCTAAATTTTCAGACGACATCTAGTGGGATTGCACACATGCAGTTAATTAGAAGGCTGCATCCTCTGAGGTCCAAAGGCTTGTAAATCCTGCTGGACTTTCTGAGGGTGGACTGGGTTTACTGAAACAACCTAGTCTTGGAGACAACTTCTGACATAGTTTGGCATTTTTATACAACAGTTCAACTCGGTCTGAACTTGAAGCTCAGGAGCTCATTCATGTTCTTGGCACAAACTTGTGATGTCTTTGCATGCAGATGTTTTGCCTCTTGCCAAGCTGTCAGCACAGATAAGGCATCCATAATTCTAGGGATAGCGTGTGTGTGCCTAAATATTTTGACTTCTTTTCGGTGATAGGTTGCTATCATTTGCTTGTTGCTCTTTGTTTACTAATACTGATTGAGGATGTAGGGCAGCGTGTTGGCACTGTCTTTAAAATAGAATAAAACCAGAAAACTCGAATTATGACTAGCACGTTGTTATTAAGTAATTGTAATCCAAGAAGCAGTGATGTGCTTGTTAAAGCACAAGCACACAGGTCAGCAGTTTGGAGACCTAGTTATAAACTGAAACAAACATTAAAGGTTGGCCTCAACATACATTTTTTATTGTTATTTTTTAGCCTCAGATTGGTTACAGTAATCTCTAAAGAAAGCAGTAAGTTCTTCTATAATATTTTCTTTTCTAGCAATTTTCCCTGGCCCCAGTCTCTTGAATTATGTAACCTATGTTTTAGTATAACAACTACTTTCCTACTGTATTACTCTCTAGGGAACAATTTTGCATTAGTAGTGGGATGAACAAGATGACCTCTTAAGTCTTTTCCATCACCACTTGCTGTAATATGGTGCTGTAATATTTGACCTTGCCACGCAGCCTTTTCCTTCCTGTAACCCTTTGACTTTTACAGAAGAGAAGTCACAGCATTTTTTGGACATGAAGAAGTGCCTTCCTTTGAAGTTATCAACCCAAAGTGCTGTTTCTTGCACTTAAGAACTAAAGAGCTTATTAGAGCCTTTTGCATTCAAGTGGAAAGGACCTGCATAAATAAATCATTTCAGGGAAGTACGCTACGGTAACCGTTCCGTAGCTGGAATGAATAGACTGAAGAGGCAGAGGATCTTTATTTTGTTAGTATGTTGGCAAGGCTGTAGCTTGTGAATATGTCTGTCTAGTATTCCTTTTTTATTTTAAGACAGGAAAGAAGACCTAACTGGTTCAGCAGTTTATTCTAGATCATGCCCATAGGCTTACACAGTTTGCTTACTTTACTACTTTCTTTTGGAACATCAGACTTCCCCCAGATGTCCAAAGTTATCAGTGGGTATCAGTAAATGTACAGGGGAATTCTTCATTCTAGGTTACAGAACCAGATTTCAGATACATGTGAAAGAAGTAATTTGGAAATGGAAAGAAGAGCTATAGTGATATTCAAGTTATAAGTTGATTTAAAGATGCCTTGCTGTTCTGGTTTGTTCATAGTTTTCAGCTCACAGAGGGCTTTTTGTGGCATTGGTCTGGCAATGATTTCTCTAGCTCCAGCCTGACCACAAAAAACAGTGCTGAAGAAGATCATTTTGCAATGACCCCCCTTGCATTTTCTTTATATCTCTAAAGACAATTAATTTATAAAGCCTGGCTTTGTTTTTTTGGTTTTTTTTTTTCCCTAATCTTTAAATACTTGAACCATTTAAGTGTCTTGGGGTTGTTGCTGCTACTTTCTCTGCAGTTTTAGTTGACCCATTCTAATTTTTACTTGACAGTGTAAGTAAAACCTGCTGTTGAGTTCTCCTGCTGTTGGGCTTTTTTTATTACTTCTGTCCTTTTTTTCCCCACAAGACAACTGTGACAAGTTTCAGTCATACAGAGTTGGGAAAACAATAGCAAACACAGAGGCGTAGAACTCAGGAAAAAAATTCTAGCACTTTCTGCCAGCCAGCTTCACCCTGCTCTCAACTCCTCATCAGCTTATGTGTCCTTCTTTCACCTGCTTATGAGGAAGCAGGGCTTTAATACACTAAATCAGTTAGAAATGGGAATAGTGAAAGGCAGTTTTGACCTCATCAGTTTTCAAGATCTTAGCATAATGCAATATGCAGAGAATACCATCCTCCGAAACTGTAATACCTATGATACAGCAAATGAAAACTAAGGATTCCTTCTTCACTTAACTATATTAAAACTTGCTGCATTTGCCTTTAGCAAAAATCACTGGTATTTGCTTTCTATAGTGTGTACAGATAGTGTGACAAATATTCTTCTTAGTTCCACTTGCATGTGGATGGGTATATGGAAGCAAAGAGGTAGTAATTTAGTGTTTTGTGAAGGGGAAACTGTGGCTAATGGTTTATCCATAACACATGGTTACCCTGAAGCCAAGAAGAATAAACAGAAGTTTGGTAGAAGTGGTCTAGAGATCAGTTTAGACCTGTCAGGCTCTAAGACTGGAGTATGATAAAGACTGGAAAGTCCCAGCTATGCGCATTAAAATCTCCTTTTTAAACCTCACTGAATTATCATGGAATCATAGAATAGTTTGGGTTGGAAGTGACCTTTAAAGGTCATTTAATCCACTTCCCCTGCAGTGAGCAGGGAATTACTTAGATGTTGCTGTAGTTTATCTGTATGTTGGTAACGAATCTCAGGCAATGACTAAAACCGGGAACCCGGGTGGGGAAGCCTCTAGGACCTTCAGAAATAATGTATTCAGAAAGAAAAGAACCTACTCTAAAAGGATGATTTCTCTCTCTCTGTTTTACAGAAAGTATTCAGTTTCTCACTGTCTTTCCATGCTTCCTAATTCTTAGATTTAGTTCTCTATAGGTGATTATTTAAGCATTACTGCTTTATTTAAGCTTTATTGTTTTCTTATTAGTAGCACTCCAGACCTTCACCTCTCCTGCTGTCTATTATCCCTCTTACCAACTCCCCTCTGCTCTTCTGTACTTCTCTTGGCGCTGTTTCTCATTGCATGTCTCTGATTCCCTGTCCTCAGGGTCATTGTTATTCTCCTCAATCCTTGGGAGTTTTCTTATTATTGCTCGTTTTCCCACAAATTACTAAATCTCATTTCATATCTCTTGAGAATAAAGAAGCAGGAATCGTAGTGGGCTTTGTAGGGAGTACGCTTGTACCTGAAGGATTGGATACATTTTTCACTGAATTTAAATACATTATCATTCTTGTGCTGACAGTTTTATGTTAATTCCCTTGTGACAGAAGTTAGGACATCTGGTGCTTCAGAGAAATGTTCAAAAGGGTTAGCTCCAATCCTTCTTCCTAAAGTGAGTTTCTGCCCTGTATGCTCTTCCTGGAAATCCAGGGGATTGCTACTTCTTTCAGCAGCAGCAGGAAAACAGAATTCTGCCCTTGAAGAGGCAAAAAAAATGCTTAAGTGCAAGTGTACAGAATTGCTGTGAAGTGGTGGCTGTATCGGCTATTTTTTATTCCCAGTGGAGATCCCACTATGGAGTTCTTCCTGCTTGCCTGTCAAAACCCACAGGTTCCCTGGGGTTTGCAGATGGTTCTTTGCACCTTCTACTTTAAGCCTCTGCCAACATTGCTTCAGGGTATGGGATAGAAAAAGATGTCCAAGGCTACTTTGTGGCTTTCCTTCCTCCCACTTCCCACCTGCAGGCCCTTTACAGAGAAAGGGAATAAGGATGAAGGCTTGAAGAGGAGCTCTTCTCATATGCAGCAGTAATAGGATCCTCTCCCCACAAAGGATCCCCCCTCCCAGCAGGGGCAAAGGACCCTGCTCACTGAGGGAACCCACTGTCCCAGATAATTAGCTAAGCAGCTGCTGTGTGTCTGAATGAAAAGGAGGGGAGGGAGGTTTTGCTCTAACAGGGAGCCAGGGCAGCATTCCTTGGAGGCAGCCTGCAGATTCCTCCAAAGCAGTCGGCGCTGACGGTGACAAGGGGTTGGCATTGCACAGCCAGGCATCCCGAAATATATGCACATCCACTTGCCTGGCCTCGGGTCCTTTATTGTGGGAAAACTACTGTTCCTTGCTAAGTGCTAATCATTTATCCCTGGATCAGTGGGAGAATATATGGCTTGGGTTCACATGTGACGGTTTGTACTAATTAATGCATAACAAACTATTTATAGAGAGAAAATAAGATCAGATTAGGAGGAAAAAAACCAAACATTTGTAATATGCAAAATGAATTAATCTCAGTAGAAGCGGCAATTGTGTTAATGCAATTGTGGGCAATATGCCTATGAATGAATCCCTTCTCTGTGTATTCTCTAGGGGGTCCAGGAATAAAAAGGAGAGTGCCTTGTCTGGCCAACACATTTATGACAAGCTTTTGTGGACAAAAGCAAAACTTAAAAAGAGAGCCTATTCTTGGCACAGGACCAGGTCCTTTCTTAGAGGGCTGCTTTAATTTGTTTGACATACAGTGAAAGACTGGCACGCTGCAATAATTAGTTTTATATACAGTTGTTTTATAGATCTGCAGCACTATATGTACCCGTGGGCCTACTTGAATAACCCAGTGAAGTCTACCATGCTGCTTCCTGAAGCCTGTTTGCAAAATTGGACCTGTATGCCTGACTTCTTGCTGTGCTGCTCAAATTTTTACCTAGATTTTTAATTGTGTAAATTCATTCAGATAGAATAACATTCATTTAAAATTGGGATAGTATACTAATACATTTGTAAGGGTGGTTCTTGGCATTCACACAAAGAGGGTTATTTCATTGCTATAAACATTTCTCTTTGGTTTTTATTTTTTCCCTCCATCAATGCTTGTAGAAACCTAAGCAGTTCATTTAAATTATAAAAGACTATTACTATTTCTTCTATCACTAATGCTTATTCCTAGTGAGCACTTAAAATAATGTCTTATTCATTGTTGCAGGGATGACAATTAAGTTTCAGTTTCTAAGTACTAGCCAAATTATAAATGGCTAGTGGAAGCCAGAGAATATTGCTACTTCTGTCTCCTGCAAGGACTTTAGAAATGAATGGCAGGAAATGTTTCAAATGTCATCTAATTAGATCTGCACAAGGTGCCCTGCTAATGTAATCAAATGTTGAGTTAATCTCCCTTTTATGTTTTTCTAAGGAAAGAAGCTTTGCCTTGAAATTATAGTTTAAAGAAAAGAGGCATAGATGGGAGATGTGGAGGTCATTCAGGCAGCAGCAAGTGAGGCAGAGCAACTCCCATTTGTGCTCAGCCAGATGTTCACAAGCCTTTGCCAACAGCTCAAAAGGCTGATGCTACATAAATTACTATATCCCAGGGACTAATTCAATGGGTGTGATGGAAGAGGAAGGGAGGAGGATGGTACCCTGTCAGTCAGAGGTCAGGTGTAGCACATGGGACTGAACCAAGCAATATTCAGGCAATTGGTTTTTTTTCTTTTATTACTCTGGATTGAAAACACTCATTTTTCCATAGAAAGCAGAAGAAAAGTTAATAATTTCATTAAAAATATAAAGACTAATTATTATGTTCTTTAGAAAGTCCTTTTTCCCATGTAGTAGGAAGAGTTGAATACCCAGTGAAATTTGAGCCTCTGATGGTCTTTTTTGAAAATACAGAATCCACTTTGAAAACTACCAGTGGCCTGATAAAATAAAGATCTTTAGAAGCTTCTCTTGTGTTCTGAAAAGATGCCTTTGAAACTGAACTATTCCCCACCCACCACTATGTTTGTACCAAATTCACATAGAAAAATCCCTTTTCAGATCATGAGTTGTTTTCCTTTTCTCTCTAGGAGAGTAATTTATACAAAAGTAAATGCAAACAAAACCCCAGAATAATAATTAATGGTTTTCTTTTAGTGTGAAGTCTTCTGTCAACTAAAATGCTGCCATTGCATGAAAATAAGCACTTGTAAGCTGCTACTTCTCACATGTGTTTGTCTGTATCACAAGCCCATTTATTTTTGACTCTGTGCCCGTAGAAAGAAGTGGTGAGCTAAGGGAATCTTGTTGTCTTTCAAGGATATACACCTACCTATTGTGATGTGAACAATGATTTAACAAATGCAAGTCTTACTTATTACAGAACAGTAAATAAAACTTAAGTCCATACTAGTACCTGATTTTCTCTCAGATAGTTTCAAAGGAACTCACTCTGATATTAAATATTTTAGGTTGGTATTGCAGATTGGGTTTTTTGTAGTTTCTTGGAATGGCCTAAAAAGGTTAAGGAAGTACCAAGTCAACATCCCAAACAGTATTGCTCAATCAGTGGGAAGCCCATGGAGGTAGAGTGCCTTTTTCTGTCATAAAAATTAAAAATAAGCAGTGCCCTCTAGTGTAAGTTAACATCAGAAGGAACCAGCAGGAGATTTTTCTGTCATCTTGGTCCTTGCAATTAAAATAATTAACAGCTGCAGATGCAGTTCTTTATTTCTTGAGGAAAAACAGTAAAAAGGAACTACAATATCATAGCTTATCAAGACTGTCCAAAATGCAGTCATTAATAGGTGGATACAGTCAAATACCTCAAATTCCCTGATCTGTTTCATCTTTTCTAGACTTGAAATGTGTGTGTGTAGTATGTCTCCAGCCTGTACCTGACCTGGGTGAAGATGGGAGATGTGTTTTACGAAAGAGAATTTCTTGTTTTCTGAAAAACAGCAGACAGAAATACTTTTAAAAGGTGACTCTTGGCTTATGCTGGGTTTCCTGCCCTGCATGAGATGTGCTCTGGACTGCAGTTTTCTGAAGCGAAACGTCTTCTGACGCTGCATCATTCCAAGGAGTGACCACCTCACTTCCCTCCTTGGGTTATGCTCCATGAATGTTTCTGATGGCTGACAGCAGTATATGAAGTGGGTGCCAATACTTACATAGACAGTCAGCAGATTGCTCATGTGTAAGAATGTCAAGTGAAGAGGTTAGGAACTTGTATTTCTAATCTAATTCAATAAGATTAGCTCCCCGTGAAGAGGGATCTGCAGATGTACATTGTTTCTGTATAGATTGCTGCACCCTGGTATTAGATGCCAGAAATGACATGACTTACCTGGACTGTTGTTCCTCAAAAGGGATGTGAAATCAGCTCAAGCATTTGTACTACATGCTGCTGTCTTATTGCCATTGCTCTCGCCCAACTTGATAGTTCCAGTAGTTTTTGATTCTTCAGCTCTAACGATAGAGCACTTCATGAGCTTCAGTTAATAATTTCTGTATTCTTTCCTACAAGCAAGCAGGGAGAGCATTGTTTTTGCTGATTGCCAAGGATGATGTTATACTCTGTGAAAAGACCAAGAAGAAAAATATTCGGCGTTCTTCCTCTGAGACGTACTAAAAATCTGCACGCACCAATGAAAGCAACCAATATTATGGTATCATAACAATGGTTCATTAGGACTTTACCCGAGGCCAGGATGATGATTGTTCCTGTTTAAGACCAAGACCAACAGATGGCATTTGTTAGGACATGGATATTTATGTACAAAGTTGCCAGCACTTTAAGAAATGGTGCCTCTCTTAATTAAGATGATAATATACTGCCTTGTTTGGAGAGATTCTGCTCATAATAATGCTGGTGAATTATGAATAGAGGGAAATTAGTAATAACAAATGCCAGATGGAGGTATCTTTCAGAGAGGAATATTTTGTGTAATGTGGCATGTAAAGTTGACAGACCAGGTCTTAAAAGACCTTTATTATTCTTTAAGCTTTCCTGACAGAACTACTCTTTATCCTGCCAAGAAATGTAGTTTCACATGCCAGTGCATTTTTAAGCGAGAGTAATTAAAGTATGCCTCTAAGTTTATGGCTTGAAGTGAAATTCATTCCTCCAACGTTTTGTCAGGAATCCATAAACAGTGCAAGTATGGAGACAACTTATAACAACAATAGTTTTGCCAATTCTACACGTTCTGCCTTTGAAATCAGAGGCAATTAGGGATGAACAAAACTACTTTCAAAGCGTACAAAGAAAGTGTAAGTTTTGCTTCACTTTTTTCCTTTGGTTGAAGATGACTCTTGGGAATAAAAAATGTTTTTCTAAAATTAAAACCTGCCTTCTTTAATTGAAGTGAAAAATAATTACTGATTTATAAATGCATTGAATCCTCAAATGCTCGGTCCCTTTTCGTAACTTCCTGACAGAGTGAAATGAAATTCAATTTGATTTTGTAGTGTAAAGTAGTAATTAAAAGAGAAATATACAAGAAAAGTAAGAAATAAACTTCGGGGGTTGGTATTTTATTTTGTTAAAATGATATTCACATTCAGTGAGCATTCCAGTTTTGGTCTCATGGCCTGCTGGCCATTGCCCATTGCAGAGAACTTTCTTTCATGATGACCTAAGGGTGAGGGAAAGTGTGCTATGGGAGGTTTCATTTTCTTTTGTAATTGTCCTCAGATTGCATTATGACTCTAAATATGTTGCATATAGTCACAGAATCACAGAACAACCAGGTTGGAAGGGACCCATCGGATCTTCTAGTCCAACCATTCCTATCAAGCATTCCTAGTCTCTATTAGATATTCCAAATGTAGTATTTCAGGAAGACTTGAAGAGCTTCTGCTCCATCCATGGATAGCCACAAATCACTTCCAAATACACAATAATGAACATGAGACATACAGTCCAAGACTTCTTCAATACGCATAAACTTTGTGTCAGGGTTCAGAAAGATAGAAGAGTCAGTTTTGTCTTCTTTAGGTTATTTTTGTGAGTATGCATTAGTAGAGGAATAAGTGAAGTAATGTACTTCATTATTGGATGATGAAAAGGAGGCTTTTGCTTCATTTAGAAAAAGATCAAGATCAGTTTTCATGAGAATAAAACACTGTTTTGAATTATGCTTAGAACAGACTGTCCGACTATTTCTGGTATTAATGTTCATTGCCATTGGAGAAAGGAATTAACAATAGAAAGATGAGAACATGAGAAAAGAATGTCTAGAGGGAAGGCAGTCAAGGATAGGATTCAGTGGCTCTAGCTTTGATAACAAAAGCAAAGAGTGCTCTTAGTTGAGTCTATTGAGACAAATGCGGTACTTTCAATAAATACTAAATTTATATTAATGCAGAAAGACCAATATTTCTAGGCAGTTTCAAAAACTGCTTAGGTCATTGTTTCTCATTGAGGTTATTGAAGCAACTGTGAATTTACCTGGGAGATGCCATCTAAAGTTATGGACTATTAAAACCTGGTTTTACTTGTACTTTTTTAATGAACAATTCCTGTATATGTCAAAATCAAAGCTGCTTGCTTAAACAGCCATCTCCACAATGGGAAACGAGTGCTATGGCTCTTCCACTCCAACTTTTTTGAAATATGTGCTACTTTTTTTCACCATCTTGTAATTTTTATTTCTCTTGTCTTCTTTTTTTTCTTCAGAAAAACTTTACAACTCAAATGGACGGGAGCTGAGACGGGCACTTTTCTCCTTGAAACAAATATTTCAGGTGAGCAAATAATGGCTGTCCATTCTGTAATTTAAACATTTAATTTCATTTTTTATGCAGGGTTTAACTTACAGTTTCTGGCAAAATATAATTTTAAGTTTTCATTTGTAGTCTGCAATTAGCCTATTGCTCTTTAGGTTTTTTTTCTCTTTATGGTCTGCAAGCCTTCCTTTGTTCCTTCTGACTGTAAGAAGACAGTACCAAATGTGCAATAGCAGAAGAGTTAGTGGTTGGAACCTGCCAGGAAATGAGAGCTGAAAATTGGGAATATTATGTGGAAACTTAGACCACTTGTTAGAGAAATAGACTAGGCTTAAACCACATGAAAAACTGAAAAAGAATGTGAGAAACATGGGGCAGATCTGATGAGGAGCCAAGATGTAGTGGGAGAGCTCTGAAGGTGATAGAGTTTAGATTGAGGTTAGAGGTAAGGATTTATTGATTAGCTGAAAAGATACTTTATAAGACTGTGAGGGGGATGCTAGCAATTGATCAGTTCATTTAAAGAAATTTCTATTTTGACTGTTCATTATGAATAAGACCTGAAGTCAGGAGGATTTTGGGTCCTAGGGGGATTAGCCGACATGATAGACAAGTGACGTCGATGCTAAAAAAATTAAAAAGTTTGGGGTTTAAATTGGTTTTATTGTATAAGGAAATAGATTTGGGAAGGTTGCAGGACTGGAAGAAACTTGTTGGAGAAAAAAAAAGGTCAGGAATAGTGAAAACAAAATACCAGTGAGAACTAGAGCATACTGAAAAAGGGATCCTAAAATGGAATTCACAATAATAGATTCCATTTCTGTCAGTAAATATAAGTGAAATCTGTAAGAAAAGCAGTTCTTCCCCTTTACTAGCGGATCCAAGTGAAGGATGACAAAATTATGTTTTTCAGCTATAATAAGTAGGTGTAAGGATTTCAAGCTGTTAGTCATTAGTTTATCACTTTTTGCTTTTTTTTAAACAGACATTTATTCTAAGAAGGATAACAATGTTTAACAATTCTGACAGACTGAAGAACTGCAAATTTCCCAAACACACAATGCTTTTTTGCAAGTTTCAAAGTTAAGCATTCATAATTTAGAAAACGACAGATGATTTTCCAAACAATAGAGTTAGATGGTTAAGGGTAATCCATTTCATGGAAAATACTGGTAGCTGAAGATGTATTCTCTGTCAGAAATTTTGAAATTGGACAAAGAATGAGTTTCAGTTCCATAACAGTCTGGTCGTCTCTTGGCCGCAGAGTGGGGAAACCATTGTCTCTTCAAAGGTATTCTCAGGAAAGACTGTTTGAGTTGCAGTGATGCAAGCTGGGTTTCCCTGTGAGCTTTCCAAGTGGATGGACTGTGTGCTCAGAGGAACTTAGGCAGGTTTCCAAGAGTCTTCTCTGGTTTCATCTCCTTTTGTTAGCCTCAACTGTTTCTGGGAAGCATTTGTATTTCTCTCAATTTATGTATTCTACAGGTTAATCTGGGCACTCACATGTATTTAGCATTGAGTGCTGAGCATCTTTTCTCATCCATCCAGTACATCCCATGCCTCCCATCATGACTTTTCCAAGTTCGGGTATTCATAAATGTTCTTTTCAATATAAGTTATTTGAAGCCTAGTAAGTATTTCTGAACATGTAGAGCTCAGTGCTTTCAGTAAACACACCAGTAAGATCTCCATCTTCCAGATAATCAGCTGTTTCCATGGAAATGTTGTTTAAGTATTTATCCTGATAAATTTAATTGGAACTGACTGGGTTGAGGAGTAACGAATTTATTTTTTAAATGAAGCCGGTCTGACAGTTTCAGAACATAATTTTCCTTGAAACATTTGACTTCCCCACTTCCTAATGTATGTGCTGCAGAAACGAACTTGGGAATTTTCTGTCTGCACAGAGTAGCTACTTCTGGTAGATCTGTATCTGTCAAACAAACATACCCTTCAAAAAATTCTTCATATACTTTCAAAATACAAGTTCTTTTCAGTGGATGATTGAGGAGTCTTCCTCAAGCTGGAGAGTATCCATGTCATATGCTCAAGCATTTGATTTAGTACACTTCAAACTGGAAAATGAAACCCTGTGTTATATAAACTCCAGCTTACTTGTTAAATTCACTGTCCTGAACAATAGTTACTGGCACTGCTAAGAATAACTTTTGAACATGATTTTAGTTAGCTCATAATGAACAATGAGAGATGATTTTTATATCTGTTTTAGAAAGAAAAACTATTCCAAATTTTTAGTGAAGAAAAATACAACTTAATATTATAAGGCTGTTTTATAGACCAAACACTATTGTCCAAATAGACTAATTTATTTTGCAGTCTATGACATTAGAAATCTATTATTATGTTAAAAGTTTTTTAAAAGTATATTTTTCAACATAAATATGTTTGATTTTGTATCTGATTATATTCAGTATTTTGCATTCCTAATAGTACAATATTTTTGAAATAAAATGTTGACTTCAAAACCAGACTTCATTTGAATTTTAACAAATTTTAGACTGTTATGGAGACGTCATCATGTCTTTAAGTGCCAAGACAATTCTTAACATCATGTTTATATACTAATTTCATCTCAGCTGAGTTAATTTGGCACAGTTCTGTGTCAGTATAATTTTTAATTTGGAGCTCTGAGGTCACGTGCCGTCCTTCTTTGCATTAAATAGGAACAAACCCAAGTTTGTATCAAATATGAATTTCAAATAGTTAGTCTTCTTGTTTTTTCACACAAGGACTCAGCGAAGCTTAGCCATGTTTGGCAAAAGCAATGCCTTTGTTTCAATATTTAAATGAAAGATTCATTTGGCAAGTACAAACTTGGAATTTTTCTTTCTTTTGGGCTGGTTTTGGCAAAATTAAAAAGGTTATGTGAGACATTTTTCTTTGATAGTAATGCCATTCTGTTCCTATCATTCATTCTGAAGGGTTAAGATAGCCACACTGATCATCTTTTGCTTGACTCTACTGCAGTATTCTTATTCTGGTTTACCAATGTGCTCTTTGACAAATAAATTTGTGGAATAAGGGAAATAATGTTCAGAATAGAAATATGTAAAGCACTTGACGTTAGAAGTACTGAAAAAAGCTATAAAGATACAATTGATTACCTATTGGAAAACAATTTATCTTCCTTTCAATGTATTTTCTGAGAGAACTCTGTTTTGCCTGGTTCTTGCATTAATGACACATCCATGAATTTTGTGCAAAGTGCTAAAATTCCCAAACACATCCAGAGCAGATTCTAGCTGAACATGGCACTCCTAGAATCAGAGTGGAAAAACATTCTTCCATTTCCTGATTGTGATATTGTAAGGCAGATAAAAATACAGCTGCTTAAAATACCAATATCAATCCTAATAGCAAAAAAATAGATTCAAGCACTGAAATATATGTAAAGAGTGCTGTGCAATTTACATGATATTGAAAAAAATATATTAAACAAGACACCAGGTACGACTGAATATAAAGTAAACATGGTTTAGAACCTATAAACAAAAGTGTGCATTGTGGTTACAAGGCATAGTTTCGTATCACGTTGAAAAAAAAATTCAAAATATGAAATAATTGGATCCGAATACGGTGTTGTAAGCAAAATAAGAAAGCCTCAAAGCATGTTTCAAGTCTGTTGAAATCTATAATTGCATGTAAATCTGCTTCTAAAAGCTTTGGAAAATAGTTCTAATCAATTGATGCATTACATAGATTTTCTGGAAAGCAGACCTAAAGGATATATTTTAAATTGATAAGGAAAAAAACAGTTTTCTTTCAGGACTGTTTTCCTCAGTAAGTGTCATTTGACAAATGCACATAGATCTTCCACTATTTTTCTTGAGTAGCCTAGATTCCCATTTTTTGGTGTGATCAGATTATCAGGCAACATAGTCACAACATTCTCTTACAGAAATTTCTTCTATTGTTGAGAAATTCATTAATCATTGAACAATTGAGCTTTGTGCAACACATCACAAAGAACAGCTATGTAGGGGCCCTGGAAACATTAACTAGAAGGTGTTTGGATAGATATAATCTTATCAGTGAGTGAAATCAAATGTCACACACTTCAGCTGCTAAGGAGTCATCAATCATCCTTAGGAGAGCAGAAGGAGTGTTCTGTATTTGCCTCATTGATCTCAAGGAAGGAGCCTGCTCCTTCCCCTCTTGCAAGCATGACTGATGACTCTTGATTTGAAGTTGTGTGACACTTGATTTAGGGGCTGCTGTCATCACTTGTGAGGCAGGCTGCCACCCTTCGCCTTTAACAGCCTTGTTGGAAAAGTTCTTAAGTTACGAAAAAGTTATCATTTCCTTCCCAAATTGAATTCACTATAGTTCTATGAGGCAGTTTGCATATGTTTAAGCCTATTTTAAAAGGGATATATCTCATTGCTGTTTAGAGATTGTAGATAAACTAGATATGACACATTATATGTCAGAATAGATTTCTCAGTTTTGTTGGCAAATATTGTCTTCTTCATGCCTAGACAATGTTGTGGGCTGAGATCTAAACCATTCTTAATGAGACTATAAAATGCAAGCTACTTCCACCACGAGGATAGCCTAAAAGCCACTATTATTCATTATCTATTTTTTTAAGAATCTTTACATTGAAACAGGAAACCTTGTTTTGTATGGAGGCTGTATATTTTACCTTCCTCAGCTATGTAACAGAATGAATGAACATTGTTTGATCTGTTAGCCTCTGACCTGGACAGGCGCACACTCTCCTGGGTGGAAAACTGGTTGGCTGACCGGGCCCAGAGAGTGGTGGGAAATGGTGTTAAATCCAGCTGGAGGCCATTGACAAGTGGGGTTCCTCAGGGCTCATTGCTGGGTCCAGCCCTGTTCAATGTCTTCATCAGTGACCTGGATGAAGGCCTTGAGTGAGCACACCCTTAGCAAGTTTGCAGACAACTCTAAGCTGGGTGGAAGTATGGATCTGCTGGAGGGTAGGGAGGCTCTACAAAGGGATCTGGATGGGTTGAACCACTGGGCTGGGACCAATGGCATGAGGTTTAACACGGCCAGATGCCGGATCCTGCGCTTGGGGCACAACAACCCTGTACAGCACTACAGACTAGAAGTCTGTCTAGAAAGCTGCCCAGAGGAGCAGGACCAGGGAGTGTTGGTTGACAGCGACACAACATAAGCCAGCAGTTTGCCCAGGTGGCCAAGAAGACCAATGGCATCTTGGCTTGTGTGACCAGCAGGACTAAGGAGGTTATTTTACCCCTGTACTTGGCACTGGTGAGAATGCACCTCAAATCCTGTGTTCAGTTCTGGGCCCTTCACCAGAAGAAGGATGTTGAGGCTCTGGAGCGAGTCCAGAGAAGAGTGACAAAGCTGGTGAAGGGTCTGGAGAACAGGCCTTATGAGGAACAGCTGAGGGAACTGAGGATGTTTAGTCTAGAGAAGAGGAGGCTGAAGGGAGACCTCATTGCTCTACACAACTACCTGAAAGGAGGTTGTGGAAAGGAGGGAGCTGGCCTCTTCTCCCAAGTGACAGGGTACTGGCCTCAAGCTCTGTTTTGTCTTTACTGGGGGAGGCAACCAGAGGTTTTCTGGTTAATAAGTTTATAGATTTATATGATGCTGAGGTGTGACTTACTTTTATCTTGCTTGCTTCTTATACTGGCAGCGGGAAAAAGTTACCTGGGGAAAAAGCTCTTGGAATTATCTATGTTTTCATTAACTGAAATAATAAGAAATGGAAAGCAGAAACTTAATTCCAAAAGGTTCAACTTACGGAAATAGTAGTAGAGAGTTGGGGTTTTTTTTTCATGTTTGTTCTTTCAGCCTCTTTTAAGAGCTGTGGTACAGTTCCCTTCCCTCTCTTGAAATATGGAATGCATCAGTTGATTGCTCTGTAATACCCAGACAGGTAGCCCAGCATTTTCAGTGTTATAATTTGATGGTACCTGGAATCTTTCTTAGGTGAATGTGGCACTATGCAACTGCAATATTAAGTGCTGTAAGAGCACTGAAGCAAGCATTACAGTGTCACAGTAAGATGGCTTTCTGCCTGCATCTCCCTCATATATTACAGGAACCAGGCAGATTATGTGAAAGTAGTGAAGTTAATGGTCAAAGTTGTTGGAGAAGCAAAACATCATGTTCAAAGTAAAAAGGAAACATGTGATGTTGAAGATCTTGGTAACTGAAGAAAGCACACTTGAAGTAAGAATATAAGCATGGCATACAAGCAAATTTGCTGTGCAGGCTGAGCAACCTTCCTTCTCTAAATTTTCATTTGCTTCTAATCATCTTAAGATTTGAATCATTCTTTGGGGATCTCAGTTATATCCACTGAAAATATCTTTGTTTTCATCTTAGCTGTGCAAACTTCTGTTTTCTTCCCTACGTGTAAGTGCCTCTATAGAATTTTATAGAATCATTATCTATCAGAAAAAATTAAGCATGGAAGACTGTAGACTGATTTTAATCCTAGATCTTCTAAGAATTTTTTGCGTATGTCCAAAAGGAAAAAACTCTATATGATGGGAAACCCAAAATATTAAAGAACAGTCCTTCATTTGTTTACAAATAAGAGGCATCCTTACTAAGGAGGAAAAAATAAAAGATGAATGGGAAATGAGTGGTAATAAACAACATACTGGACCTTGATAAAATAATACAAATATGAGCTGAAAGTTTCAAGGTTTTAAATTTATCCTTTTTTTTCCATGGAAAGCAATAGGAAAGAACAGTTATTCTAAGAAGTTATGTTAATTTCACTAGAAAAAATTACATTGCTAAGGAAGTTTTTAAAGTTTTAGGTAACTTCCTAAATTTATGTGATGTTTGTTATCTACCAGCTACCGTACTTTTTCTTCGGTTTTTGTTGGCAGAAGCCGAGTTCTGTAAATATGCCTTAACTATGTCTAATAAATACTGATTTGACTCTGAGGAATCTCAAAAAATCTAATAAAGCAGAATTTGATTCTTATCTATTACTTATTTCCTTAAGAATTTTCTCATACACTGCTGGACTGCTACTGTGATAGCTACATGGCTAATGCTTAATATCTTCAGTATCTCCATACCTGTCATTTGAGGAATCTGAGAAATTACCAAAAGGTTATTGGTACAAACGTCTTGATTCAAATTTTATATATCTTTAAAAATTTGGACAGATGAAAAAAATCCAAAGATGATTGAGATTTTTTTTGATTAGAGTACTTCCCAGTGTCCTCAATCATGAAGATATCCTGTCTGTGAGAGATTTGCATTTTTTTCCAAAGTATTGAATATTCAATACTTTTTCACATGTTTTAATTTGTAAAATAATATTAACCGGTAAAATATTTATTTTGCTCCCACTTATTTTGTCAGTTGTCCAAAAGAAACTGCAGAAAGGCATGCGATTGAAAGTGTGTCCCTATGTAAAGGACATATGATTTAATAATTGTCACAGCTTCTCTACTTTACTAATGCTTCTGTCACTGCTTCAGTTGTGTCTAACAGCTGACTGCAGTTTTGGGACAAGACAGTCCAGGACACCCTTGTTCTCAAGGAGCATTTCTTCTAGGTGTGCTGGAGAGCATGTGGAGGAAGGAAGACAGCAACTGAACTTGGCTGAGCGTCCTTATCTTGGGGTAGTTTCCAAGTTGCTGAGCATCAGGGAGTGAAATCACTTTGCCTTAGAGATGGACTTTTTGTAATAGCATAGGACTCTTCTTCTGCTGCACCTGAGAACTCTGTTTGGTTCATCTTCTAAAAGTAGTGTCTTAACTCAAAGTAGAGCAGAGGTTTCATAGTTTAATACAAGACCTGTCTGCTTAACCACTGGCTCAACTGTCCGTGTGTAGAATTATTTTGTAGCTGCTTAAATAATTGGGATTTAAATGGTAATAGTATTGAGAAACTAATAGGACTTAAATTTATGTATGTATGTATTTCTGTATGTACATGTGTGTACATTTTATGGCATGATTTCTTTCCAGATTTGTTTGCAATAGATGACTTGGCTCTTAAAATGTTCTCAAATAAACAGTGACAATTGAATTACATAGAGTCAGTCACTTCTCACTGGCAATCTAGTATTTTAATTATATCAATGATTTTGGATTCTGAAGAACAGAACTATAGCTTGAAGTGTGGGAAAGTAACTATAAATTACGTCTTGGCAGTCCATGCTCCTTCAGTCACTTCCTATGTTTACTCAGTTTTTAAGACAAAGTGAGCTTTTCTAACTACAAACATTGCAAGCCAATCTTGATCTATAAAATGCAACCTGGTGCTTAGCCAGTAAAAAAGCTGGACTCCACAAATGGCCTGAAATTTCTTTTTCTAACGGAGCACAACATAGCTCTTGTATTACTACACTTTTGTAGTCTTGACAATGGGAGTGATTATTTTACTGGTAATTTTAGCAGATGAAACACATACTGAAGGCCGATAGCACTAGTTAAAATTTTTCTTGTGGAGACTTTATTCTGGTATATATCTAATGTAGACTCTGGGGTTGTGTTGGTATCTAGGTAGCTGAAAGGGAGGCCAAGAGGAACTGCCCATTTCTCATTGCTGCTGGGGTAGAGCGCTGTATAAGCACTTGAAATTGTACTGGGAACCTGTGGGCATGAATACTATTGGGTATTGAAAGTGCATTGTAGTCATAGCCATGCACGGCTATGTCACTACTCCTGTTCAGGGCAGTCAGTTTAGTAGCAAGCTATGGGGTTTGTTTGAGGGGTTGTTGGTATACATGATGGTTTGCCATAGTCAGAGGAATACTTAGGAAAGTATATAAGTAAATTTCTATTCTTATTGCACTGTTAGTAGTCTTTTCAGGACTACTTTAGTATCTTAGCAAATATTAGAGGAGAAGAATAGCTTAAATTCACAGCAAATGTAATTGTTTGGGAAAATTTTCCATTTTAGTGATGATAGGTTTATGGTTGGACTTGATGGTGCTAAAGTTCTTTTGTAACCTAAATGACTCTATGATGAGGAATAGGACGGGTGGAATAAGGACATACCCATCATTGATGGTATTGCTAACAAACAGAAACTTGGATTTTTTCATTCTGGTTTTATTGATTTGCTAACAGAAAAGGGTTTTCACGAATGTTGAGCAATAGTGCTACATCTTACTTTCTTATGGTGGAGTACCAGATGTATTGTCATTTGAAATTTATGCCAGCAAAAGCTTGCAATCGCGCATGCTTTGCTCTTTGACCTGCTCCCTCTTTCTTTCCTTTCCTCACCAGTCAGCTTCTGTCCCTCTGATGCTAATTATCATCCTCAAATGAATGAAGCGTAATCCCTAACCCTTAATCCTCCTAAAACCGGCTGAACTTTGTGATCCTATCTTGACTTTGCAGGAGATTTAAAAAAAAAAAAAAAAAAAAAAAAAAGTGAAGAAATTATTTTCCACTTCTAAAAACAGTGGCCATCATTGTTTATATTTTTGGGGCGACTTTCTGTGAGTTGGCTGGCTTTTTTATATTCTACGTTTTTGTCCATGTTATTTTTTTACATTGAAGGTAATCATCTGGGGTTTCTGTTTCACTCTACCTTCTTGCTATGTAGCATATACTCCCAGCAGGGGAATCTGAGGAAGAGGGGTTTCCAAGGAGACCTTACCCTGATGTATATAGTCGGGGGGCAATCACTTTCCCAGGATACTTCTTGACAGGTGAACTTAAGAGTAAATAGAGATATCCCTGCCTTCTCCCTTCAAATAGTGGTGAATTTTATTTCTGGAGCAAAGCAGGGTCTGAATGAGCTGTGCCCTTTCTGCCTGTGTAGTGTGATTTCCCCTCATATACTATGTTGCACAGTGAACTGGCAATGTCCATCTTGTCTTTGCCTATATGAATTATTAATTACAACAGTAAAACATGAATGCAGTATATATCTTTCCACAGTTACTGGTTTCAGCCTGCAAACAAAATCAGAGCTCGCCTGAGAATCAAAGTTTAACTCTCTCCTCATAGGGAGGTTGTAGAGTGACAGAGCAGAGAGGGAAGCTCTTCCTCAGATGGAGGATGAAGTATGTCAAGCGCTGGACCTCAGTGTGAGTCTAGTGCCCTCATGAAAACCTGTAGGTGAAGCTTAGCCATAAAGTTCTTGTGACTCTCTATAGCTGGTACTTGGACTGCCCATGCTGTTCTCACTTGTAGGCTGGATTATTACATTTTTTGCATTTTGGAAAGTTTGTTTGATATGGAATGTGACTACTAGCTCAATCAGTGATATGTCATGTCGGGAGCATAGGGTGGGGAACCCCATTGTTCCTTATTTAAAGGAATGAACATTATAAAATATGCAATGTTAAACTTTGTAGCAGAAACAGGACAGAGTTTTACAGCATAAGGTTAAATATGGGAAGGCTTATGCATCCAGAAACAATGAGCTAGCTTACAAAAGGAAAGTAAAAGAAAAAACACCATGAAAATTAGGTTCTCCTTTGTGGAAATCTCATTGATGGGTGCCTTGTTATAATTCCTTAGAATGATAGTACTCTGCACAGCTGTTTGCCACATAAGAGAGAAATATGCATGTGCATGACTGAATGTGAATATTCAGTTACTAATCCAGCTTCCCCAAATACTTGGAATGGAGCTTTCAGCAGTACTTGTTAGCTTAAAACAAAACAAATAATAATCCCCTTGAGAAACTGTGTTTCAAAACATTGATCCTTTTTAGAAGGCAAAGCATCTTTCATGTGGCACAAAACCAACCACATTTTGGGTAAAAGTCTTCTATCATATGGCCTGCAGAAATAACAGGCTTCAGAAAGATTTATCTTAACTGTATGTAAACAATTTTTCTTTGCATGTAGAAGCTGCTCGTCAGATAAGACACATTCTTGTAGAGTGCTGTTCCTTCAAAAAAAGTCTTCAGTCTCCATCTGCAGATAAGACCCTGCAAAACAGCATTAGAGAGCATATCAAATGGTACACAGACAGGAAAGTGAGTAGGATAGAAGGGAATCATGCCTACACTTATTCTGCTAGTGGCACATGAGTGTACCATATAGACTCCTGGATCACAAGGTTTGTGCAGTCTTTTTGGTAGCTAGGCTGAATTACGCATAAATGTGATCTGTATGTTTTGTCAATCACATAAGCAAGCTTTAAACTAGCCAGTTTGAATAGATATAATGTCTTTTTCTTTATAAAACGGACAAAACTATCACTCTAGTACAAAGCAACGTACATCATCTTGTTTTTTCTTCTTTCTGAGATACCTAAAGAAAGGAAGAGACGTGGTATTTTTGAAGTCCATGAATAAATATGTAAAATATAGTTATCTGACAAAACCAGTGGTGTCTTTTCGTAAAGACTTTAAGTAACTAGCCTTAGTGTCACTGCATAGTCTTTATGACTGCAAGACCTCAGCAGGAAGCTGAGAGAGCTCTGCTTGTGTTTTGCTGCTTTCCTCATCAGTGCTTTAATGCCTGCTGATTAAGGGGTCATAAATCTTTGCGATATTAGCGAAGGAGTCCATTGCCGTAGCAAATGACAACCTTCCCCTGCCTCCTTTTGACTGTTATCACAGACATGTGGCAGCTACTTGTACATATCATTGTCACACACACCATATATTCTGTACAATGAGTACTCTCTTCCTGGAAACCTGAATCTCTTACCACTGCTAGAGAGTAGCCTTTGCTCTTGAGGTCATCTAACTTGGCAAGTGAGTGAGTTAATGGGTCTGAAAAGATTATCTTAGACCAAAATTGATGTAAACATTCTTCTTTCAGTTTAGAATGTATGAGCTTGGATGCCTTTCATCTCTCTCTGCACATTCCAGATGTTTGCTTCTTTCCACTCATCGTATATATGTGATGGGATAGATAATGTACTGAGTTCAGATTTATGTCTAGAGCATGATGTGTTTGTACTCTGCTTCATTATGCCTTCTTTCTCCCTTTTATTTGGGAAAGGAGAAGTACCTTAAAAGCCCTTTCTTTAATTCAGGTTTGATTTGTTTATCCAGTGCTTTCCAAAAACAGTCTGGTTACAGTCCCTCATCCTCTTCATTTCCTCTTCTGTTCCCCAGCAATATATCTCCTTTCAGTCAAGGGTGACTCGATGCTGTAGTGGTTTCCTCCTTTTTTTGACTTCTTTGACTGCTTTCAAAAAGCTCCAGAAGGCAGATCTCACAATTTGCTTTGAGAAGGTTCTTGGGTTTTTTTTTTTTGTAAAAAAAATGTCACCAGTATGGAAGAGATCTTTAGCATTAGGTGTTTTGAGAATGAAATGCTATTCTTTACCCAGGTGATGTTGTAATTTGCATTTTCTGTTAAAGATTATATGGAGCATCTTAAAAATGATGATGAGTATCTCAGTTTTGATCTTTCACTGAATGCTGACAGCCCTTAATGCCTATGTATTGCTAAAATTTTGATTTCATTCTTGGGTTCACCCTGAAGTTCTGTCAGGCTAAACTGCTGTTAGCTTCTCTAGCCATAGGGACAATGTTCTTTGTATCTTCTGAATGCCTTTTATTTTTCTGAAATGGGCATGTCTGGTGTATTATCAAATGTCTGGACCCTTAAACCAGTTATTCCTCCTTTTTTCTTGTTTTTCCAGTCTTGCTTCTTGCATTACAAGTCAACAATTTTTTTTCTCTCAACTCGAGAGTGATGGTAAAACACTTTTCATAAGTTGATGCAAAATCAAAATCTTTACCAAAGTATCAGCAAAAGATATTTAAAGAACAAAGAAGAATGCTCTGAGCTAGGGCACCATTGCCAACTGAAATAATCATTGCAGTTATCTCACTTAATAGTTTATTTTGCTACATACCTTGTTTCTCTTAAATTAGACATCAGTGTCATCCAATAAAATATCCATCTAATACGTCATCAGATTTGTATAAAAAATATTTTGGAGGATACTTTCCCCACAGCTTTCTTGATTCTACACTATGCTACCAATTCATGTTAGTTTTTCTAAATTCTACCTACTACTGTTGTTTCCCTTTCTCCCACCACTGCCTGCACTGTGTAGGATAAATTTGGCAACTTCGCTGATAAGTAGCAGGGAATTTTTAACCATTGACCTTGGCATACAGAATAACTTTCTAGGCATGCAGACTCCCTGCGAATTATCATGGTGTGTAGCCTTAGTTTACCCAAACCCTGAATATGATTTAAGCTTAGTTGACTAATTCCAGAGATATGTTCCTCTCTCTTGAGTTTTGGGAAAAACAAGTTTCAAAATTCTGAAGAAGAGGAGATTACTCAAGTTTCTTTGGGTTAATAATGCCATACACAAAGGGAGGTAGGGGAGGGAACAGTTGCTCACCTCCAAGTGGTTGTTAAGGGGGAGACTCTTCTGGGGTCCCTGGATATGGTTCTGCCTCCCTACACTGCTGTAGGTGGCTCTCCATTGTACAAGGTAAGCTTGAATTTTGCTTACTAATCAGTGTGATTTGGATTTTGTATTGCATGTACACATATTTATTTATGTATTTATTTGTAGGTGCTGAATTTTAATCCAAGTACTGCAGGTTTGGGGGAGTGATCATAAGATATAACTCCGATCATTAGAAAGTGGTTTATCTTGTGTCTTTTTCTAATTTTTCCATTACTCTGTTTCTTGTAAAATGTTGTTCAGGAATTTCCCTTTGAGGACTTTGACATCACATGCTGCACAAATTAACGAGAAATAAGCTGCTTCATAATTAAGAGTTCAGTCCTCTCGGAGACAGATGGCATTTGGGAAAAAAATTGCCTAAGGCCACTGCTTGGGATGGGACAGACAGAGGTCCTCATGCTCTGGCTGACCATGCCCATTCCTAGGACCCTGTCCCCTGCATGAGGACATGCTCTTTTGGTTGGCAGCTTACCAAAGATACAGCAGCCTCTGTGCCAGCCAAAGGTCTACTGCTCTAAAAAGGTCCTTGGCCGCTCAAAATAAACAATTCCTCATTCTTCAGTTCTCTCCTGGAATAGCAAATGGAACACCCTGGTGGGCTACAGTGGTGGGAGATCTGTGCTTACACCATTAAAAACCACCATTACATGCAACAGAAGAAATCAGGATGTAGTTAGTGCCATCTGTATTAACCAGTACTGTATTAACCAGTATTAAACAATCTATGTACCCTTCCTCTACTAGTAATCCCATCATATTTTGAATATGGTGAATGGATAGATGCATAGATAGATAGATAGATAGACAGACAGACAGACAGATAGATAGATAGATAAAAGGTAAATAGAGGAAATTTATTATCTTCATAGAATTGGGTGCTTGCTTCTGTAGTGCCCTAGTCTGACATGGGAGTTTGTCAACCTCAGCTTTTCAGAAAGTATTATCAAGTTTTTTTATCTATGTTAATTAAAAAATAACAGTGTCAAAAAATAGATCACTTAGATAAGAGACAAATACAATTTTTAGCTCAGTGTGCACAGAGGTGGATTTTATCTCCTATATTTTGGGTTCTTATCATATACCTTTGCAAAGATATGGGGAATGATTGTATGCTTACTCTGTGTGTATTTCTAGAAGGATAAATCAACTTTATCATGCGGCAAACTTATGTGTGTGACTATAAGATATATATATCTTATAGATAAAAATAGTTTAAACAATTTTGACCTTCTCCTGAAATGTTAAACTGATTTTCCTCCTCGTCTCTAAATTTCTCACAGATTTCTAGATCACCTTACAATTTTAAATATCCCATTTGGTCAGCCTTTGAGAATTATATAATTTAGCTGTGGTGAAAGAAGGAAATTCATAAGAAATAATCTGTCAGGCTAAAAGAACTTTGCAATAAGTGAATAGTCACGCTAAAAGGGAGCTGGTTATTTTATTTCCCTTCCCAGTTTTCGAAGTGTTTGCAGAGAATTCAGAAGTCACTCTCCAAAGAACTATCTACTCTCTGGATCTTGGCTTCTTAGAGCTGTGTTATTGGAAAACTGCAATTTCTAATACATACACTGATGTGTGTGAAAATATACACTAAAAATAATACAGAAACGTGGCAACTATGATGATTTTGTCCACAGAGTACTTCTCCGTTAATATTTTAAATTGGTCTTGTGCCTTATTTGTTTGTCTAATTAATTAACTGCTGTTGAATAAATTTTTAGTAGCCTTTGATTTGTATACATGAGTGTTTTGTAAGAGCAGAAGGCAAGATTTAGATAGAGTGCTCTATAGTCCCTTGGTACAGTGTTATGCATGTAGCACCCAGCAAAGTCCTTCTCTCTCTGGTATGTGATATGGGGTCATTCTGCTAAGGACTGATGATTAAAAAGAGTGAGTCTCTCTAACAAGTTTAACTCCCATCAAATACTAAAGGGTATTTTCTCTTACCTTTACTACATTTCTCTTCATTTAATCTACTAGTGTTCTCATATTCAACACTGTACTTTCCTATTCTAAATACAATGAATTAATGTTAAAATAATGAATGTAATATTACCCTGCAATAAACACCAATTTTAAAAGTTTTCTTGTGTACCTTTCAAATGTTGAAATGAGAATTATGCTAAGGTGTATTGATGTCCTGCTCTTGGTGATACTGACATTTTAAGGCTTTAAGAATGTCTTCTTATGTGATATGATGATATTTTGGTGTCACATAGAAAGTTTGCAAGCCCTTAATGAAAAAAATCATCTTGCACAGATACTAATCTTCTGTAGTTGACTTAAAAGGGTGAGGTCAATTTTTTCTTAATATTCATGGATATATTTAATTCAGTATTTAAAATTCAGTATTCTTCTTCTGGTCTTCTATGTAAGAACTTTAATATCAACTTCCCTACATCATCTGAAACAGAAAGTCAGTATTGCAGGTTTATATTTGGTTTTACATTACGATATATACTAGTTCTTTGTCTTTCAAAATTCTAATACAGTTTTTCCTTTCCTCTGTGGCAGGATGACAAGGACTTGGTTCATGAGTTTGTTGTCGCTGAAGGTCTGACTTGCTTGATCAAAGTCGGAGCAGAGGCCGACCAGAATTATCAGAACTACATCCTCAGAGGTAAATGAAATGCATCTAAAAATTGTTTTAATTGCCCTGAAGCTCTCACAGGTCTGCTGCAACTTGCTGTGACAGGTGTCTTGGAACTTGTTTTTCAGTTTGATCCTCATTCTTGCATGTTATGTGGGACTATTAAGGAAGAATTAATGCTGCTGAGCAGTATGAATTGCACAATTTAAATATTGATAGTCTGTCCAACATCCAGCTTTAGATTATACTGAAAATCCATAACTCTAGGAAAGAAAAGGCATTCTAAAGCTTTCACCGTATAATTGTAAATGTCAAAGAGCACCAAGCAAAATAACTTCTCACAGTGTGATTGGTAGTTATGGAATAAACAATGAGACAGCCATATCTTGGATGGAAACAATTTTTAGCTACCTGATATTTTGGAGTTAATCAGGTAATCAGAGGTTACAGTCTGTTCTTCGCACTTCAAAGATAACTGGCAAAGGCAGGGATTGGAGAGGGATGTGGAAAAGGTGTATTACTGAATTAGAAATATGATTTACTCTGTTATGGCCCAAATGAATGTGTTCATGTTTTGTCTAATCATGAGACCCCGGCTGCAAACTGAGAGGGTTCCTTCAGTATTTTGAGGGGTTTGTAGCAAAGGGAGAACAATCACACCAAGGGATCTTTGCTGATGTATAATCTCATAGTAAACAGAGAGAGCTAATGAATGTAGAGTTGTGGTGGGTTGCTTATTAGAATTTTCTTTGACCAGTGTATATTGCTGTCCTTAAAAATGTCACTTGGATATTTTTTGCTGCCAAAACTTAAACTGCAGATTGAGGATTAAAACAAATACAAAAGTAAGGAGAAACATTTTTTAAGAACCAGAAATACTCAGTTATACAAAGCAAGGATGCAGATTATGAGTGTGACTTCATGCAAAGACCTGGAAGACTGGACTGACAAATACCAGCTTTTAAAGGCATAAAGGAAAGCAAACCATTACCACAAAAATTATGTTCTGTGCCAATAGAGGTGCAGTAATATATATGTACTTAGGCAGTAGCCTGTATATACTTGAAAGTCTGTTAACCACAATGAAATCACACAAGGATACAGAAACCTGTGAAAAAAAATAAAACTACTTTCTTTACCAATGAAAGAGAAATTTTCTGGGAGAAGACTGGCCATAGATGCTCTCAGAAAATTCAGACTGGAAGTAAAATAAAGGTTCTGTATAGGACAGTCTGGCTTTCAACCTAGGGGCTTACTCCTTTTTCAGCTCAGTATTGACTTAATGTTGCTGGAGTACAGGATTCAAACTGTGGAAACCTGATAGGTGTTTACACTACCTGAACAGTGTAATGTGTAAGTCCAAACACTGCACAGCCCTGTAGCTCTCCTGCTCCATTGTCAGATAAGGTCAAGGACACCAAGCCTCACGGGTGACAGAGTGATCTGCTGATACCAGAGGAATCAGTGACATCTTAGTGATCTCACCATGGTGTTACATGTACCTTCATCTTAACTGTGACCTCATTTGCCATCATCTGGATATGGATTAAGAAGAATTATAACTCCTTTCCACAGTGATTTCTTTTTGTTTCTTTTTCTTTTTTTTTTTTTTTATAGAGGAATGGAGTGTTATCTGTGTTACTAGGGTATATCCTAATGCATCCAGAATTCAGGGAGAGCTAGCAGTCTCTAGCTCTCAAGAGCTTAGCGTCTATGGTCTGAAGTTACAGATTTTCCACTGATTTCAATTAATGATAAAACAACCTTAGTGCCGATGTCCACAGCATTGTGCTATGGAAACTGCAGACTCATTTTGTTGCATTGTTATTTACAAGTGATCATAGCTTGTTCATAATAAATGCAAACCAACCAAACAAAACAGGAACAACTAAAACTAACCATGTAGAAGTATGCCATAAAGCTAAAACCCTTATTGTCATAAGGTGCTTTTAGGGTTTGATACCTCTTTAAATTGTGTCTTTTTTTCCCCTTATTTTGCTAGTGTGTGAAGCTGTAATTCCTCTCTCGTTAGTGTATCCTAGCATGTCTTACAACAATATGTTTTTTCTGCGTGTTGTGGGTTTTATTTCAGAAACAAAATTGCTCTTGATTGTCTTTCAGGAAATTCAAAGCTTGTTACAGTTCCAAGATTATGTCAGCTGGTTTGCAGTTCCAGGAGCCAGCATGTACTTTCTGAATAGGTCTGCATGTGCAATGAGATAAAGATAGGTTTGGAAGTACAGTGTAGCCACACAATCTTATCCAAATACATTGAGGAGGGTGCTGAAAAGACACATTAAATACGTCATGTAAGACTGTTTCTGGTATATTATTTTTGGAAGATCATAGCGATTGGTTAGATTTTTTTGTGAGAGTTGTGTATTATTACAATGCTGCATTTTACTAAGCCCAGAGTACTGATGAATAGGTGAATAAATTTTACTGGAGATACATCATAGTTAGGACTGAGGTGGTCCTGTAAGCTTTAAACTCAGTGTTAAGTTATAGAGATTTTTTTTTTTTAAAAGATCATCTTTGTCTAGGGTTTTTTGTGTCTTAATACTCTTGTTCTGCTGATCGTTTTGGAGTGGACTGTATCTTGATAGGAATGGTTGGACTAGAAGATCCGATGGGTCCTTTCCAACCTGGTTGTTCTATGATTCTATGATTCCTTATTTTCACTGTTTTTAACCTGAATCGTAAAGTAATGGGACATCTCTTAAGATCCATTTTCTGGCTGCTTTTCTCCATTGCCTTTGGTATAATTCATTGCTTTCCTCTTGTGATCCTATGCCAGATTGCAGGGCTTGTGACAGTGAATGACAGCCTTAGGCACAGCATTGCCCCTCTACCCCTAACGCTCGCCTGTGCTAGGATTCCTGTTGCCTTGACTGAGCAATTTCCAAGTGTGAACTTGTTTGTCTGCACATTTCACAAAATAGCTTTGGAAGCTGGAGAGAAAATAGATTGGAAATACAGTTAATTCTTATAGGTGGTTCAGTGGGTTCCCAGGTACAAGTTATTTCTTCAGGACATTGCTTTCCTTTTCCAAACGTCTGCATTGTTTCACTCCCATGTTTCCTAGTTGTGGATTTCTGTTTAGTGGTTTTGACTTGGTTCAAGCCAGACTGAGCTGCCAAAAAAATGACTAACTATGAGTCACAGGAATTTTAGTTACTTTAACGGGTAAGTGAAGAGAAGATAAGTGTGACTTTTATATACAATAGTGAGAAATCCAGACAGTTTATTGTTGTGTGCTAAAGAGGAGTGACTGTTTATTTCTACATGGATCCCCTGAATTAGGGTTGGTTGACCATACCTTTCCAAAGGGTCAGTGTACAGCCTATTGGTCATAAACTGACGGTAGCCAGGGCTTCTCTCAAGAGTAAAAATGTTGGAAGAGTAGTTTAGAAAAGAGCTTTTGTTCCTCTTTACTTACTAGATCTTCATCTTAAATTTATTTTTCAATATTCCTTTTAGTTATTATGGATATCTAAAGAAAATCTGCATTTTGAGGGATTTTTTGTTTCCCCTTACAGAAACAGGTTTGCTTTCCTTCCCCCCCACCCCCCCCCCAATTCCTTTTTTCCCCCTTTAGTTACAATGATTCATAAGGATGATGACCTTCACTTCAGTTAAAAGTTTCTGTCCCAGTTACAGGATTGCACTATGGTGGATATTTCATAAGTACTGAAAAATAAATGGAAATAGGTGAAAGGCAGATGAAATTGTCCCAAACTGATGGGGAATTAATATAAATCTTATTGTAATTTTGAAGGTGCTTTGGATATAATTTTGAGATCTTCTGTTCCTTGCATAGAATGAGAAAGCAACACATGAAATGCCATAGCCAAGCACAGGCTAATTAAACAATGGAAGAACTGTGGTACCCTTCATAGATATGATAGCCTTTTCTCTTAATTTAGCTAAGACTGTCAGGAAGGTGAGAAAGAATTATAGAATCATAGAATGTTTGAGTTGGATGAGACCTTCGAAGGTCACCTAGTCCAACCCTCCTGCAGTGAAGAGGAGGATTTGGATCTTGATTTGATCAAGTTACTCAGAGCCTTGTCCAACTTGACCTTGAATGTTTCCGAGGACGGGGCTTCTACTGCCTCTCTGGGAAACCTGTTCCAGTGTTACACCACTCACATTATAAAAACTTACTTCCTTATATCTAGTATAAATTTACCCTCTTTTAGTTTAAAACCATTACCTCTTGTTCTTTCACAAAAATACCCACAGGGATGTTATAGCCAAAATTTCAATAATCCATACTTTATTCAGTAACCTAGGTAGGAGACTAGGTTACAGTAGAACCAGTTGTGGGGTTTTTTTCCATCACTGGCCCACTGTGCTTCTGATAAAGTGGTAACATCCTGTTGGTCACTACAGATACTGGTGCAGGCACAGATGACAAAGACCATGGTTCTGGGTGAGAGATGTGACATACTCTGAGGCATAATGACATATAATTTAAGAGGATTAAAGGCTCATACTTAAAGTCAAAGGCATCTTCAGTGAGGGAGAGGAGCAGTTTTATTATTATGCCCTATATTTTTTTCCTTATAAATACTAAATGTGATTTGGTTTGGAATTGCATTTGTAGAAGTATGCTTTTTTTTTTTGCGCGTATACATGGAGTATATAACAGTGCTCGTATTTTATTTTCTTCATTTTTTAAGGCCTTTCAGAACTTTTAACTGATTTTGTTGGGGACTTTTACGAGAAAAGTCCTATGTGAGTCCTGAAATATAAATAAGAAATAACTAAGTATCTTAAAACACCAAAACTCCAAGGCACATTCTGAGCTTTGCTACATGTTTAAATTATGTAGAGATCCATTTAAACAATTCCCCTCAAGCCTGATACCTACAGTTTGCACAGTTGTGAACTGCTAGTGACAGAGAAACATTGACTTTCCAAAGTACAGGAGTGGGAACTGAGGAGCCTGAAACTTCGCAGTCCTACACTGGGGCATGAGGGAATCTTTTGATTCCTCACCTTTCTAGTTGGTAAATGGGAGCCAACCTTTGCAGAAGGATAAACGGAGTGATGTAGCTGTGTCTATGTAGTTACTCTTTTAATAACATCTGCTTCCTGCTGCAGCAAAGTAGTTCTAAATCTGTATTTTGTATGTGTTTTTAATCAGTATAGTGTAGCTAACAAGAGCAAGTGGAAAGAAGTTGCTTTAAGAGCTATCAGTTTTAAAGAAAAGAGGGATTTTGTTCTTGGAATTAGGAGATGCTAAACTGTTTGACAGCATGGTCAAATACACCCAGGAGCTGCGGGTGTCAGTCACATTCAGTGATGTATGCCCAGGCAGGGAGTCAGGCTTTCTAAAGCAGCAGTCAAACGGCTGAATCACAAACATGTACCAAAGCCACTGACAATTAGGCCTATTTATAAAGCTAGAGGCATGTGATCCCACCTGCATGCCAATTTTAGAATGAAGAGCCGTGCTCTGTATTCTGAGAAATCAGATTAAATTCCTGAAGCAATTCAGTGGTGTAAGCTAAAAGACCATCTGGTTACTGTCTGTCACCAGGACACTCTGTGCCCAAAGATGTCAAGGAGCTAGAGGAAGTTGAAGGTGAGGATGAGGTTTTGCAAGCTGGCAGTGGAAGCTGCTACTGATAACCCTTTCATTCTGAAAGCCAGACGTGAAGTTATCAGTCAGTTGGTGGAATATCTTCATCGAACCAACTGCTACTAGGAATGCTTGGGATCTCTAAGTGTGCTTTCTCTAACAGGGAGGTGATCCATTTCCAGGAATGGTCTGGCTGTTTTTATCAAAAAGACCCTTCATTCCAAGGACACAAGTGCTTCCAGGGCTCTTGAATTTTCCTCCCTCACAGTGATAGATTATGTGGCTTTGGCCTTTTGCATTTAAGGTTAGGTATTACAAAGTATTTAGCACAAGGAAGCACACTTCTGTAGTAAATGAATGTCAAGCATTGTATCATCAGCAGGGTTTGTGTAAATATCAAAAGACGGGAATCAAAACCTGTGACAGCTTATATCTATCCTAAACAGATGTGTCTTGCTGGCTTGGTACCACAGCAGTAAGGCAGGTGGAAGTAATGTAAGTTTAGCAGTGGAAAAGGAGCTAATATCATGTATACTTTGTGTTCTTCCTGTTTCAATGTAAACCAGAGAACTGTTGAAAGTTTTCCAGCTGTAGAAAAGTATCCTAGCTGCAAGTAAATAGGAACAGATAGCACTCTATTAGGCCTACCTTTGCGTTTCTTATTTTTCCTGAAGCAAAGTATGAAAACTTGACTAACAGTTTTTGTTTAACCTTCAAGGTACAGGTATCCGTATGCAAATGTGAAGTTCTTGCATGTACCTCTACATAATGTGCAGTCCTCTAAAATTATGTAAACTTTTTTAGTTGATCTTGAAGTAGCTATAGGAACCTGTGCTTTAAAGAGAAATGATCAGAGGGCTGGAGCACCTCTGCTATGAGGACAGGCTGAAAGGGATAGATTTGTTCACCCTGGAGAAGAGAAGGCTCTGGGGAGACAGCTTCCAGTACCTGCAGGGGGCATACAAGGAAGCTGGGGAGGGACTTTTTCCAAGGGCATGTAGTGATAGGATGAGGGGGAATGGTTTTAAATTGTAAGGGGGAAGATCTAGACTAGACATAAGGAGGAAACTCTTCACAATGAGCATGGTGAACACTGGAACAGGTTGCCCAGGGAGGTTGTGGATGCCCCCGCCCTAGAAATGTTCAAGGGTTAGTTCAGGTTGGATGGGGCCATGAGCCGCCTGGTCTGGTGGGAGGTGTCACGTCCCATGTCAGTGGGGGATGTGGGGAACTAGATGATCTTTAAGGGCCCTTCCAACCTAAACCATTCTACGATTCTATGAAATCAAATACCTAAAGTGTGATTACTTAGGAGAATTGCTTCTGAGAGGGATTTGCTGGCTCAGTCTCTATGTAAAGTCAGTTCTGTGATCTTTCTTCTTGAGTCAATGAGGAAGCCTATCAGAGTTTGACACACGTCCTGTGGGGATTTGAACATTGGTATAATTCATTTCATATAACTCATATCATGCTGCAGCCCCATAAAACCATACCAACAGATGGCAACTCCACCTGGCAACTGTTACACACATGTAGTATGGGGCAGCTCTGCATGGAGTTAGAATGTAGGATCTCCACAACCACCACCACAAAAAAACCCCAAACAAAACGCAACTTTGTTAGCAAATCAGTAGGAAATCAGTGCAACTAAGACCTGTAAATGAGCATCAGACTTGGGGGAGGCATCACTGTGATGTAGGCATGCAATTTCCCTTTGTGAAATCGACTATGCTGCCAGCTTTCCACCAGTGAGCTTTGTGGGTGCCAATTGTTGTAGTTCATATCAAAGTAACAGCTCCAGAAAAATCAGACCTATACGTGCTGTGTGCAGACAGCTGAAGATATGTCTCTTTTTGTGTCTTGAAAAACCATGGAATTGAAAAATACAAAAGTATTTGGCATCTTGGTTCATGAACTCTTTGCACTAGAAAGAATGAGATTAAAATGCTCTTAATTGTGCCAGAAAAGGGGGCACATTATACTGTCTCCATGATTACTAATACAAACACTGAACCTCCTTGGCTTGGGTGCTGAGTACACTTTCCCTTCTGCAAGTATCTCTTTAAGACTAAATGCTTTTCTTTGCTTGTACAAGGGTAGTTAAGAGATCTTGACCTTGGAAACCATGCAGTTTAAAAAGAGAGAAAACATCCTCTTTGCTTTCCTCTGGATGCTGTTAGCATTTCCGGTTTTCATTTCTCATCTGCATATTTTAAAATTATACTAATTAGACTCAATCAGTGCATGAATACACTGAGTTTCCTGCCAAATACAACTTGAAGTGTTCCCTTAGTATGTGGAGGAAGCCCTGCCCTCTCCTTCCTCCCTCCTCCTCCTCTTTCCCTTCTCTCTGGATGTGATTCTGATCCATGATCCATCTGGAAGCAGAGCCAGATGATCCTAACACACAGCATACAGTACAAGTCCTCCCTGTCTGGGATGGGAATTGGCACTGAAGCAAATTTGAGTTCAAAAGTTTAACCACCCTATAGTAATTTACACATCTACAAATAAACAGAGCTGTTCCTTGCTCTGTGCATTATATGAAATGGCCTTTCATGTTGGGACTGCTTGTGAGAAGGATATAGGGTTCTTATGGTCTACATGGAATTCAGTAATAACACCACCATAAAATTATGGATTTCCCTTGTTTTTAAAGCTGACAGAGGCTGGGGGACTCTGGGTTGTTTTCTATCTCCATGAAAACGAACCTTCAGGTTTTGTGTAATTTTTTCTATGCTTTATGAAATTCCCATGAAATGTGACACCTCAGATGGTGCCGGCCCTGTGTAAAATGAGGAACTGAACCATGAAAAATGCACATCCTTAACTGCTAAGCAAAGAATAAGTACTTGGGAAGTAGTCCCAGGGGCCTTTAAAGCCTTTATGGATGTTATATGACTTAACAAGTCAAACTCCATGAATGAGCCTTGAAAACAGTGTACCAATTCCAACTGGTAGGAGTATATTACAGAATTTTTCTGCCTTTTTGTAGTAATCTTTTAGCCTGAAAGTGTCCGGAACCTGATTATTTAGAGAAGGAGAAAATGTGCGTAAAATAAAGACGTTTATAAGCCAGCGCAGACATGAATGCTTGCACAAAGTATGCAGCTGCTGGTGATTTCACTATGAATTACTTGTATTGAATATATGCACATAAAACAGTGAAATAAGGTTGGGAAATAGTGTTTGATTATTCCCATTTCAAGATTAGATACTTCCACAGCTATTTGTGATGATGATTGAGGCTGCCACATTGAGTGCTCTATCCTGATACAGTTGTAGGGAAAATTAAAAGATTTAAAAGTGGAGGGGGAGAGGTAGAGGTGTGGGATCATTAGAAAGTGCTAACTCTTGTTCTATGAAAGTGATTATTGTGTGACATAGGTAAGTGTCAAAAAAGAGATTCTTCAAATGTCTTTAGAATTGATGTCCATATCCAGATACATTTGAGTTATTTTAAGTTATATCTTAGCCCTGTTTTTCTGGATTTTTTGTGAATGTGAATCTGTATGCGTTTCTGTCAATTATGTTCTTATAGGTGTAATGAGAAAATAAGAACAGAGGACTGTAAACTCTTAACTTATTTTCATTACTGTGGGGCAGTGACCTGGTTTAAAACTCTGATTGCTACTGTATCAATAGAAGAGCATAGACAATTCAAGAATTTGAAAGCTAAGCAACAGGGCTTGCATGTATTAGAACTGTATTAATTATTAACCTGCCATAAATGTTGTGTTCATACGTGTGTGTCTAAGAAAAAATACAATATTCATAGGCTGAAGACAGTGAGGGATGATCTTAGTGAGCATATGGAAATAGCAACCTTTCTGTTTGCTGCCATGGAGGGTTTGCTTGCCTATTCTTCTGCATAGCCTGAAAGAGCACAGGCATAGCTGCATGTTTACATAGGCGGAATGAGAAAACCTGAGAGGAGCTAAAGAGAAGGTCGCCACAAAGGAAGATCAGAAGATCTCCCTGTGGCTGGGAAACCAAGGGCAGATCCTAAGGATTACCCTTAATTAAAGGCTGGGATGGATATACTTTCTCTGGAGGGTTACTATTTTTCTCTTGACAATTTACAGTGCCCTGAAATGGAGAAACAATAAAAATGCTGCTATTTGCCAGGAGGAGGGCTGTCAGATGACTCTACTGTTTCAGCACATTGACTTAAATTAAGAAAGTGATACTCAGGATTTAGTATATCTATAATATGTTTTAAATGGCTTTATTTAAATGATAAGTGGGGTCTTAAAGGCTTCTGTCTATATTGAGCAATATTCTGTTTCCTCCTACTAAACCCTTCTCCTCCTATACATTATCAGCTGCCTAGACAAGGTTATCTCAGCTTCCTCCATCCCTGTCTCTCCTGCCTCTGTACCCATAACCTGAAGCCTTGGCTTCCTAATTTTGTACTCCAAATCCCTGCTTCAAAAAGAGCTGTGTCATTTTTAAAGTTACGCCCCAAACTGTCTCTGGGTACAGTGGGGTTGTGCAGCTCTTATGCTTGACGAGCTTCAAACATCTGGAATAACAAGGGATCTGCAGACTTTCACCCTAGGTGCTCTGAATCTCTGCATGCAGAAAGTGGTCACAGGGATCAGGCACTGTTTTATCACCTGGGTACTACATTAGGCTAAAACTTTGTTTTTAATGGAACAACATTGGTACATGGTTTCACAACTTCTCAAAATCCAGTAGTGGGTCACTATCAGCTTGCTTTTAGTATTTGGGTTAGTGTCTATGATGGAAACATTGATTGAAGTTTTTCTTACCTAGATATCTAGGTTACTAAGAATATTCTTTTATATGTGCTTTTGATCAAGGCTCCTTGTGACCTCTAAGGTGATTGTAGAAAAATACACTAAGAATACTGTTCTGGTTGGTAAATAAACCCCTTGAAAATACCTGTATGATCTTACTTTGCAGGCATGCATGCCCTCTGTATGGGAGCTGATCCAGTCTTTGATCGCACAGTGGCATGACTTTTTCCACAGCTGCTCTGCTTTGGTTCATGAGCAGCATTGTACCTGTGCACTTAGCAAACACCTTTTAAGTAGCTTGTCAGTGCTTCCCAAGGCTTTGGGATTTTTTTTTGTGCTATGCATACTCTGTTATAAAAAGTTTGTTTTCCTCATGGATTTTTTTCTGTGATTTGTCACTAAATGTTATGCAAGAGCGGAATGGGTAGGATTATCTTTGTGTTGCAGATAAGGAAATAAGTCATTTGAACACAGACATACTTGGAATTCAGAAAGGTTCATTAAGCCTAAGTGCTGGTTTGCGGCTTGTTCTTGGGCTGGTTTTTCAAACTTTATATGATACTTCATGGTATTTTTACTTTTAGGACTTCTTTTCCCATATAGGACAAGGGGAAATGGCTTTAGATTGTAAGAGAGAATATTAGATATTAGGAAGAAATTCTTCACGATGAGGGTGATGAGTCACTGGAACCCATTCCCTAGTGAAATTGTGAATTTCCGTTCCTGAGGGTGTTAAGGCCAGGTTGGATGGGGCCTTGAGCAGCCTGGTCTAGTAGGAGGTATCCCTTCCCATGGCAAGAGGGTTGGAACTAGATGATTTTTAAGGTCCATACTATGATCCTATGATATGGGCTTTTGCCAAACCAGTCCTATATTTCTTTCTGTGATCTTCCTGTACATTTTCCCTTCCCACATCAATTGCCTTTCACTTTTGTTAGTCTGTTGGGTCATTTTCATCACTGGTCTATTCATCAATATTCATCAATTATTTTACGTAAAGTTTTTCATCAGCTTAACCAGACTTAAATATCCCACCCCTTCACTGTCTGTTGTTGCTGGTGGCTTCACAGCTGTGTTTGTGTGATGGTATAGTGAACTTGACAGAGGAATATATTCATCTGATAAATGAAAGCAAAAAGGTAGATATTTTTTCTGTTGGTTTGGATTTGTGTTTTTAGTACTGTTTAATTATCCAGTCCAGTTGCCAGTAAAACCCAGGGTTTGACCCGAGACGAAACACTAATGAACAGAGTAGCAGTGGCACTATCTAGTGTGTAGTCACAGCTAAGTCAAAGCTTCTCTCTTGACTACCTTTTTCCTCAACATCACTTACGTGAGTCCTAATCCCTATGTTCTCTCCAGCCAAAGAGATGTAAGTCTTTCCTATTATTTTCATCATTCATCCCAGTCACTTCATCTCTTTTCGTAACTCTAAGACATGCATCAAGCTTTCTGTAAGAGTTCCTCCCATAACTCTTTCATTTCTTGAACCTCTCTGGCATTCAGTTTTGTTTCCTTTGGCATTCAGATAAGAATTCTCCTCCCCACCATCTGAGTAACCAGGCAGTTCTTTTACAACAAAACCAAAAAAAAAAAAAAAATTCTGCTCTTATTTGAGTGGCATAACCTACCTTGGTTGGCAACAGCTGGGAGCTTTTGAGCTCCAGTGGTAAAGTTTTCAGAGATTTTATCTGGTTGCATATGTTAAGTGGAGGCTATTTTATTTGCAAAATAAGTTAACATTACACAAAGTTGTCACACATTTTAATGTGGTATATAAGAACTTTTTCACTTACATGAGATTAGGATTTTTCTGATTTTTCCACTGAGCTCAAAATAAAATATATTCCAATTTCCAAAAATATTGTCAGCAGTATTTTTCATTCCAGTGACATGTTATCTTCCTTCCTCTTGCTTCCTCAAATCCACCTTGAATATATAATTGTTAGTAAATTTTAATTAAAGTGCTGCATTTCAGACATCACAGAAAGTTTCGGTCCAACTTCAGAATTTGAGAAAATTATACGACTACATCCATGAGTGTTTTCATGGACACTGTCAAACACTTTTAGTAGCAAACAGCAATACGTTTCCCATGTGTTCTGAACCCTCAATTTTAGTTGCATAAGGCTGATTGCTGACTTTAAATACTGAAAATACATAGGCAACCAGTACTTTATTGGCTAGAAGTGTAATAATATTCATGTCGCTTTATTTTCATCGTCAGTGGCGCTAATGTGAGTTCATGGGGTGACTGCTAAATCATTATATTCGGAGCGTAGTTGTTTGAGTTTTACAGAGAACTGACCTAAATATCTTTTGTATTTAAAGAAGTTTTCTGATGTTGAGTTCTTGTGTAACATCTTAATAATGAATTAGCAGAGCGAGACCTGATTGAGAAGTAGATGTTTATTATAAGCATCTGTTGGGATCTTGACATTATGTCAGGCTTATGTAGCATATTAAGGCATATAAATATCTAGTAAGTATCATCTCACCAAATTCCAGTTACCTTGTCTCAGGTAGTCAGCTAGACTGCCCAAGCAAGAGACAACACAACACCCCTTTGTGACTCAACGGATTTTGCTCCCTGATTAGCAGTTGTTTCATATCTGCTATTGTCTTTTGTTTCTTTCAGTTTTCTGTTTGAGGTCATAAGTATGTGTCTGCACTTACAGTTCAGCATAGAAGGGCCTTGATTATTTGATAGAGTTTCATTCATTTTAATCTGAATGAACTCTTAAGGAACTGAAGAGAAAACTTGGCAGAAATTACTTCAGACTTGCATGCTGAAACCAGGACAGAAGTTATGACAAGAGTCTGAATATCTGTGGTCATTTCCCTCAAACAATGACTCTAGTCTCTCTCTCTTTGAAGAGTCTGAATGAGCTGTCTTACAGTTGGCTTTACAAAATGTATTTGTTCTTCAGTGCTTTTCATTGCATTTTGTGTGTGCATGTAAGGGGATGACATGAGGAAGAAGACAGAAAAAACCCTATCAATCTGCTGCTGAATTCAAGACCCAGAGCGGGTAAACATCTAGAAATGACCGTTTTAAGCTTTGGGAATCCCAATGTTGTACACGTAGACAATGCTCACAATAAAGAGCCATGGCACCATTATGTGTTTAGTGGGTTTAATGGTACCCTGAATCACCTAGTAGAAGACCAAGACTTTCCCTTCACTCTTAAGGGCTTCTCAGAAAGATTGGACTCCTAATTTGGTGTCTAAAGTTATGTATTGTGGTTGTCAGCTTTTCCTAAACCTCTCTATATAAATAGGAAATGGATTATGTGAAGTAACATAAGGTTAAGAGCCTGTGTTTTAATGTTTTATACTCATAAGACGTGTGCTATAGAAACAACAACCTCTGTGCGATGCATGCCATGTAGCCATGCTGATTCTGGAAGAATGAGTTGGGGTGGGCATTTAAGCCACCTGTAGGTTCACAGAACTGGATGTCTTATGATTAAATACAAATGTCCTGGCATGTTCGGGACTGCCAGGCTGGTCAGGACAGAACTCTGCCTGAACCACAGGACTCAGTCAGAAAAAGACTCATTTTCTGTAGTTGATTCCACTGGAACTGAATGACATCTAAGAACCTTGTATTTTCCAAGTCTGCACTTAGTTGCTTTCCATTGGTAGCATTCATGGATGGCAGATTTGTCATTTCAAGGGGTTTTAGCCTCCTTGCCTCAGCCGAACAAGCACCTGGGTAAAGACTTGAGATTTCCAAAATCAGGAAAGGAAGCCAGAATCCTATGCACTAATCCATGCCAGTGGAGTCGTCTTTTGGCCAACAGAACTGTAGGGTGTATCTTCCAAGCCTGATGTAACAATAGTGGCCACCTAGAGCCAAAGTTGGTGCACATGGTGGCCTGTGTCAGCATGGGGATGGTTGGGTGAGTACCATGGACAGGGGTGGCTCAGCAGCAGCCTGCACAAGGCTTGGAGCTCAACAACATTGTTAGAAGTGATCTTATGACCCTGCCTGCTGGTACAAAATCAGCAGTTATTACTTGCATGTAAAATAGATAAGCCCTCCTAAGTTCTTTCTCATGAGTGTTCCACATTCAGTCCTCCAGTGCAAGTGTGTTTGGTCCAGGTCTCTTCAGGGCCCTAAAATGCTCTCTGATAGATAAAGCAAACTACTCCTGCTTGAAACTTTAAGAAAGCAGAGTAGGCATTCACGGAGTCCTCTTTCAGGTTGTTTCCCACTTTGTACCTCAAAACCCCTTTCTAATGCCTTTTTGTGCTGAATGAATTTCAAGAAGTCCTAGCCTATAGTCTTCATGTGATACCTTATTTGATTACAGTGATGCCAGGATCTTAAGGAGCTTTGTCCTCAAGTGGTTTTATAATCTCCTGTGAGCTGACTTATAGCTGGACATTGACATGCTTCTTCCAGATGTGTATCCAAATATATTGGTATGTTTCAACCATAGTATTCAGACTGCTGTTTGGCTGTGGTTACCCATAGATGTTTGTTGTTATAATAAAAGCACGCCCTCACAAAGGTTATGGCAAAAAAACCATAGGTGGTTGTTTTTTACTGTCCTGAAATACCTTGACATCATCTTCTTGCTTCAGACAAGACCAGGCACAAAGAAAAGAAAACTAAGATTTATTTAGGTCAAGAAAACCGTCTATAAATTAACATGAGGGACTGAGGACCATTCCTATTATGCCATGAGGATACTGCTTTTCTGAAATGTAGAGTGCTACACATGATCAAGGTATTTGAATATCAGCTAATGGTTACTTTGAAGAGTCTGTAATTTCTTGCCATGGTTTTTGGTGTGAATAAGGTACCACATGTTCTATCCTTGATTTGTGTTCTTTCTCCGTGCTGTACTTGTAATTGTCACGGAATCAGGAGTGTTATGGCTACTCTGTCCTTTGTGCATGGCATAGTAGAGAACCATGAAGCAAGTCATAGTGGAATGATCCATGCTTCAGCACCTTACTCATTGTATTTTCCCCAAGCCTGAGTTGAGTTGGGGGAGCATGACAAGACGGTGATGGTGATGGGCTTTGAATTAAACACACAGATGAATTAGAGTAGCAGTAAGTTCCTGGGAAACTTATTTATAGGTAGGTTGCTGTATCTTTCCTGCACTCTCATGTCTTGCTATTTTACATTTACTGTGATAATTCTATTTACAGTTTGGATTCTATAAATGAAAACTTTCTTGTGGGTACATCAGTGCATTCCTCAGATGTTCAGGAATACATTGATTCAGCATGCATTTTCAGCAGCAGTTTTCTGTCTGCAAAACTGAGGGAGAGCATGGTGAACGCCAGTGCTCTGAAGTTGTAAGAGTGGCTTAAAGAAAAGTGAATTATTAGAAGTAAACCAAACTGGATTCTTTGTATTTTGGGCAGATTTCTACATACAAGAGGTATAATGGTTTTAAGTTTTAATCTGCAGTCAAAACACTAAGAAGCGTGGAGGAGACTCTCAGGTAAAGACATCACTCCAGACCTGACATTATAGTTAAAAGAAACAAGTTGCTGTGGAGTCAGAGGAACTGCCCCTTTTCAGATGGTGGTACTAGAAACACTCTTCCTTTGGACTGCAGACCTTTTTCTTCTGTATATAGACATGATGTGTGTGCATCATGACCCAGTGGGCAAAGTTCCCTCTTTAAATATTGTAAACTGGACTGGTATTTGCAATATTTTATTTCAGACTAGGTTAAAACCTGAATGGGCTTGATTTCATTTTTGCTTATCCTACTGACATGGATAGAGTTAACTTTTGGCAAGTGTGAAAAATAGAACTTGGGTCCAGGAGTCTTAAATGATAAAAAAAGGCAAAAAATAGTTATTTGCCCACCATATTGTCATTTCCTAAGAAAGAAAAAACCCGCAGTCATATTAGAAATTATGAATTGAAATCCTCATTGAAAAAAAATGAGCTTTGTTTTTCCTACAGTACCAAAAGATCTGTCTTGGTTGTACTGACATTTACTGACCATTTTGCATTTCAAAGGCACCGTGATCATTCCCTAGAAAAACAAGAGCTTCTTTTTATGTAAATGAAATCTTTGGAGAAGTTAATTAAGAATAATCAGGATAATGCAGTGCTACTTTAGCTGAAGCTCTCATTTTTCCATAATGTTCTTTTGTGTTTATTCATAAGATATAAATAAAACTCTTAAGATTAAAGCATCCTAATTAGAGGGTTATTATGTGAGAACCACAAACACGTTACTATATGTCATGAAAAGCCAGTAGATGTCTTACTATATACCTCATGTAGAATATGTAGGACTTTGGTTTCTCTAAATATAGTAGTTTTTATTGGCATTTCTACTCTTGCCCCAACTTTTGTGTTTTCAACAAGAACCACATTGTGCTTGAGGCCTTTTTTTTTATATGCTCTGAAAGTTGAAAGAATTTTAAATCTATGTTCTTCTTGCTGCTAATGAAGAACACTGCCTGTTATATTTTTGGAAATTATTTCTTTTTTGTCTTATTTTTCCAGTCAAATGAAATTAAGAGAGCTTTCAGTCAAAGGAAAGCAAATTTTGATTATTTCTTCTCCTTGACGATTCACATCGTATTTATACCACCGCTACTGCCAGCAAAAAAAGATGAAGCAAATCAAAATTGTACAGACACCTTTACTTTTACAAAGCAATGTTCTCACAGTATCAGATTAAGCTTTCCTTTGGCATCACTTTGCCACAGTATGGTAATATGTGTGTCTGTCAGTGAAAAGATAGGTTCTGTTGTCTCTACTCTAGCTGAAGTAAGTTAGGGAAAGCATTACTCTTTTTTTTTGTTCTAAAAAAAAAAAAAAGAAGAAAATGCCAATCCGTCCCTGTCCTCCTCCACTACTGCTGTTTGATCCCATAATCTGCACCATCCACTCTGTTGATTTGGAATGTGGAGCTGGTATGGGTTAAATTCACTGATAACCTGGTTTTGGTGAGTCAGTTGGACTTCTTTCAGTTCTTGATCCAGTTATTCATGGACATATGTAAACAACCGCAGCAGAACATGGGTAAGCTTCTACCGTAAGCAGGAAAGGACCAGAAGCATTGGCTTTTCAAAAGTGCAACTGGAATTCTTCCTTCAATAACTGTGCTGAAATAACTTTGTTTTCTTCCTGCTGTTACTGGCCTGTGGATTGATCTTACAAAGGTAGTTTTGACTCCAACTGTTTCTACGTGACCACCTGTAGAATCTTTTGCCATTGACTATTTTTATTTATTCCTTTTTAAGTTCATGGTCAAAATTAAGTACTCGTGTTTTTTTCTTGAACATACAGGGAGAAGGTGAGGCTTCTCCCTGCTGTGATCTGAATTGGGCTATGGTCAAAAGCACCAAGGTCCTTTCTGCTGGAGAGAGCTGAGTTACAGAGAACTGGGAAGTGACCTGGAGAGTTCTATTTGCTGCTACTCCAAAAGAAATGAACAGGAGCATCAGGTAGTTGCTACTGCTTGAACACATCTCCAGTAATAACTACCACCCTTTCAGCCACGTCTCTTCATTTTGTTGCAACAGTCTGAATGAACCTGCCCTTTTTAGCACAGGGAAGCAGCAAACTGTGGCTGCTTGACTACACTACAATTTATAGACTACACACTACTATAGTCTATTGCCTTAGGAAAGTGCTTATACGTTGGGTGTTATCTGCTATCACTATGGTTCTTGAATTATTCCTCAGAAGATATCACTGTTTCTATTATAGTCTAGTAGGGGAAATATGGGATAATATCTAAGTTAATGTTTTTCTTAGTTTTTTTCTATTTTCATAAAAATAAGTGTTCATGCTATTCAATGTTACACGCATAACATAATGAAATTAAGAAGCTAACTTTAGTGCTACAGACAGAGATACTTCTGAAGTGAACCCTGCAGAGCAAAGTCCCGCTTTTATTAATTTACTTTAGGAGCCTAGTCAGATAATCACTTAGGCACCTAGATAGAGCTGGTAGCGAAAGAGACATGCTGGGAACAAAGTGTGGAATTCCTCTAAAGCTTGCCAAAGAACCTGTAAATGCTTTCAGAATAATGTCACAATGCATAATAAGCATAATATTTGTATTACTGTGTGTAAGAGGGAGGGTGGAGTGTATATCTACAGGAATTCACACACCATTCTCTAAGTACTCAGATATGAAGTAGGATTAAGGTTGTTACAGGATTGCTTTCCTGTATCAAACTAAAATCATAGAATAACCAGGTTGGAAGAGACCCACTGGATCATGGAGTCCAACTGTTCCTATCAAACACTAAACCAGCACCTCATCCACCTATGCCTTAAACACATCCAGGGGGAGGGTGAATCAACCACCTTCCTGGGCAACCTCTTCCAGTGCCCAATGACCCTTTCTGTGAAGATTTATTTCCTAATGTCCAGCTTAAACCTCCCCTGGCAGAGCTTGAGGCCATTTCCTCTTGTCCTGTCCCCTGTCACTTGGGAGAAGAGGCCAGCATCCTCCTCTCCACAACCTCCTTTCAGGTAGTTATAGAGAGCAGTGAGGTCTCCTCTCAGGCTCCTCTTCTCCAGGTTAAACAACCCCAGCTCTCTCAGCCGTTCCTCATAAGGCCTGTTCTCCATCCCCTTCACCAGCTTCATTTCTCTTCTCTGGAAACATCCTCAACACCCTTAGACTCCGATTACAATGAGGTTCCATTTTATTTGCCATTTACTCTTTTCTGTCATTTATTCAGTAGCAATGGCATTTGAATGGAGTCTTATTGCTGAAGATACAGGAAAATTGATACCTTTTCTTTGAGTTTCACTCAAATGTTTGAGATGCAAAATACAAGGAGGTTGAAGCTCTCTAATTCATTACAGATGCCGTCTGGGAAAGAAGTCAAAATTACCTTCCTGCTATACTGGTTACCATTTTTAACCTATCCTGTCCTTTCACACAGATTCCACCTATGCTTAGTTGCTCTCCAGAGAAATAGAGGGTTTGTCAGCCATTGGAATTCCTAATACAAGGGAGGGTCCATTGGTTGCTACCTTGTTTTAGTGTGATTTTGTTTTAGCACATAGTGCAGCTAGCCCTGTACTAGCTGGAGAGCTGTGGAATATTTCTCTAAGGTTATATATATGACCAGTGTTCTCTATGTCAGAAGTATTGTATTTCGGGTCTCAAAATAGAGGTCTTTCTGTAGCAATCTTTTCTTCCCTTAAGAAAAACTGGCTTATAAAAATGGCAGCTGACTCTCTACTTCAGATTTTTCTTTTGTATTGCACTTAAAAACAAAAGTCCCGGAAAAAATGATTTTGAAATAGAAATTGTGTTGATTAGTGCTGTTTTCATCCCAACCCCTGGTTTGTCAGGCCACCTTCTTCCCATGAAACAGGTCACAGGGCATGAAATCCTGCTTTCCAGCACTGAGTGCTAATAAGTCAGATAGACTGCAACAAGTAACCCTGACATGGTATCTTCTGTCAGGAGATTAACAACAGATTCAAGTGGCATCTGGTGTACTTAAGTGAAAATCAGCCTTCATTAACTAGATTGTCCCTTTCATTAGTAAAACCAAAAACTAGAAGAGGGCTGGTCTTTATGAAGCTGTTTTATGAAATTAATACAAATAAATTGGGATTGTTCATTATTGTCTTGACCGCAAAACCCTGGCATAAACACCAGGCCCATGAAGGTGTGACAGTGCCCTTTTTTGTCAGTGCTGAGAGTGACATTTATTTGCATGTACTTAAGTGAAGTTTCTTGTAATGGCTACCTTTTCCATTTTACCAGTTAATTTGTGTCCTTAATCAGTGAAGTGTCATGGAAGGAAAAAGGTAATTTAGGACCCCGCCTGCAAATTTCTACAGAAGAAGCTGCTTCCTTGACTTGTGTGAAGGTCGGAGGAGGATGGGAAGGTAGCCATAAGCTAATAATTGGTGGAAATTGTCCAACGGGAAGGCCTTTCTCTCTTCAGTAGGAAATCTGTCTTTTGCTGTATTAACAGATTCTGCCATAATTTAGGTAAATTAGTATGTCTATATAACTTTGCTACTAATTGTCTCTCCTGAAAATAAAACCTAGCAAAAAGATACTTCAACTCAGTAGGAAGCTGTAGACTTACATTGTCTACACTTGTGACATTGCCTTTATGACTTTTTATAGCTGTTCTGTAAGTCACTCAGAAGTCAGGAACAGAGAGTTGATGTAAATTATTTCAGTTTTCTGCTCACTGTTGTTTCTGTAATGATTAATCCATTAGTCAGATTTTTACTTCAGCTACAAGAATCAAACATGCTTCTAAACTGATATAATATTTTATAGACCCTCTTCTCTCTCCATATGCATGTACCTATTGCCAGCAGAAATATTCAGATTCCCAGCTTCTCTTGTTTTTTGGTTTTCCTGCTCTTCAAGAATGCATTTCATACCTTCTACTTCTTATCAGACTATTGCAAACTATGTTCTTGTAGAATAGTTGCATGGTAAAATGTATCATTCAGGCCTATTTAAAACATAAAATCACAATTTTTCCTCATGTTCTCATTTTTCTTTATTTGGCTTCAGAAACTTCACGTGGCAATTCCTCTTTAATTTATTTTCTAAGAGTGACAACAGTAGTCGTAACTTTGATTGGACTGATGTTCTGCTATTGAAAATTCAGGCTATAAAGACTCCTTGCGTTGAAACTCTGAAAATGAAAGAAGCACAATAATTTTTCTTTCATAGAAACTTTTAATTATTGAAGCAGAAAGAAAAATGCGGAAAACATTTCTAGACTGGTGGGGAAAAGCTAGGTTTAGAAATTATTTTTTCTTGAGCTTTCTAGGATGTCCCTCCTCAGCCACTAAAATGATAATCTAGTAGGAATTGGTGAGGAAAGTGGTATGAAACAGAAACTTTTCTCTTCACATGTATCATTATCCTTGACTCTAAACAAGGCAATGTCATCTGTTGTTTGTAGCATGCATTTTGTTGTAAAAATAGGATCCTGAAACCACTGTGAAGGTCTGAGCTTTGAAAACAGGATTTGAAAGATCTTGTACAAATAAACAGCAGCAATCCCTTTTTAAAACTAATTATAGACTCTTGAAAGCATTTATCATGAAGTGGCTAAGGTTTTTTTTATGATACTATAAGACTTGAACTTTGGGAGGAGTATGTGTAAATGCAGATAAATATAATTAGTTTTGAATATCTGCAGATGTGCAAATGTATATACATGATGTATATTTATAAGCAAGAATATATGCATGAACATACACCAAAACAAATGCATATTACTACAAGATGCAGGGAGAGAAAAAAGTCACTGGACTGTAGAAACAACTTGGAAGAATTAATAGTGTATTTATTCTCCGTGTGGGGATTTGCTGATTTTCCAGCTCTCTGATATTTATTTGCTTAATCATAACTGTAGGTGTCACTTTAGATGGGTTTGGAAAACTATAAGGAAAGTGTTATCCTATTTGGAAGGTACAGTTCTTTGCATAGGTCTTGACTGGCCTCGCTAGATCCAGAGTGTTTGTGACTGCGTGAGAAAGCACAAAGTAGAAAAGGTGGAAGAGGAAAGCACTAGGAAGGCCCAACACATAGAAAATGAAATATAGCTAGCCTTTGAGTTCTGTGTTCTATAAACTCTCTTTTTCATTTAAATTAGATGAGGAATGTGTGCAGTGTATGCTTTATACAAAAAGCTTGTTAAAAGTTGGCAGGCTAGATTTAAGAACAGAGGTGATGAAAGAAGACAGAGGAGGTAAATGCAGTAGTATCTGACTTCAGCTTTGTAGTTGTCAAGGGCTGCGAGGCAAGGTTGGTGTGACCTTGGAAATCCACCTGGGATTCCGGTACCTTGCTGTGTCTTTATTTTACATTTCACTCTCCAGCTTTATGAAATGTCATGTAATTAAACCCTTAAAGTGAAAGGTGACTGTTGAATCTCAGGAGTTTAAATATGTAATTTTCCCCCCTTTTCCTTGAATGTCATCTTTTAGTGATTAGAAGTGATTAGAATATAGAAAGACACAGAAACATGAAGTGTTTCTTTTGACAACAGATAAATAAAATAAATACTGAAAACAATGTCCAGAAAAGAAGACATTCTTGATGTTCAAGAAAATCTCATCTCTCGCCTTCTCAAAATTTCTGCTCAGAAAATAAGTAAAACCTCTTACTTGTTTTTCCCTCTACAAGGTAGGGAGGAAAGTAAGGCGAAAGGCCACTATGCATGTAGTCAACCCAAAATTAATTGCTGTGAGTGACCTTCCCAAGGTGTTACCATGTTTACATTACAAGCTGGACCAGCTGTGTGAACTAGGTTGCATGGTGGTAAATGACGTTCCCTCCATCTGACCCTGCTCAGGAATTCAGGAAGGGAATAAGGGAATTAATTGGATCTTTCTCAGAGGCGGTCGCAGCAGCAGTGTGGAGTCTCTTGTTGCTGTAGGATTCATTGCGTGCTTGGGGGCTGGTTTCCATTCCTGTTTCATTCAATAAACATATTGCAAGGAAGGAGAGTTATTCTTCTATGGGAAGTTGTGGTAGGGAAATATTGATCAAAGATTTGGTGGGGCAAGATAGCTCTCTACTAGCCTTCCCTGCAGCATTAGGAAGAATTGGAAGGTTTTGTGGGGACAGGGCCATGGACTCTGGAGAGTATGTCTAGCGATTTATGTAGTTTGGAGAAGCATTCTGGCTCTGAGCCTTTTCTGTATGTTACACTTGAAAGGAGATTAAAGAAGGCGGGAAAGAATAGATGTCATTTTTTTAATGCTTGTTCCAAAAATGTTGATTCTTTCTCTCACCACTCCGTATTTTATTTCTTTTTGTAAAGTCACATGGATTGGATCCATCTTAGGTAACTTATTTATGTAACCAAGTTAGAAGGTCTCTCACAAGCTGATATGCAAAAAATGGAGCTCTCAGAGTTTCACAAAGCAATATTTCAATGTCTCAAGACTTTCTCAGGAAGACATAAAACAGTTTAGTAACAATTATTATGTAATGGTTGTGAAATATTTTTTACAGGTTTAAATCGACCATAGTACTGCACTGTTGATTTTGTAAAACTCTGGGATTTTTTTACACAGTAGCAAGCGTCTGACCTTATTTAACTGATAACTACTGTTTACATTTTTTTTCCTACTGTTTGACCACAAAATGTGAATTACTGGCTTTCTGGCTTTTCTGTTGCTTTTGCACATTGTGCTGACATAGATTTATTGGAATTGAGCAGTGAGTCAAAATGAGTGTATTTCAGTTCCACTTTATTTTTCTCCTCAATAAAGCAACTCAGATATTTTATATAATTTTAACTTTTCCATTCCTTTCTTGAGCAATCAGAAACAATGAAATTATTGAAAATTAAGTGCCAGTTACAACTGTGAAAATTAAGAGCCCTAGAGTTTGTAGTATTAATTTTATGAAGAGTAAGGACTCTTTCTACTGAACACAGTATATAATCACTTCATAGTTCAGTTGTATGTGGACACAAATAAATAAATTACTCCATTTTGACCGACATCCTTTCATTTTACAAGCAGAAGTTGTTCTGGATGGCAGTGATTATCACAGGATTAGCAATTGCTGCTTGCAGTATTCTCTCAGACATAAGGATACCAACCTGCAAAAGGGTGAGGTATTTGAACAGATTCTTGGAGCTAACTGGGAGGCTACAGAGGCAGCAGCTTGGAGGAACAGTGGCCTGGGGCAGATCAGAGATCTGTTGTCTCTCCCCAGCTCATCATCTTCTTTTGCCAGAGTTTGATCTGAAGAGCCATAGGACCGTCTTCATTCTCTATGAGATCAGCAGGGTCCTGAGGAAGTTTTGAAGTTTGGCAACATTTTCTTAGTGTTGCTATTCAGGAAAACGGGATAAAGAAGAGTTGTCCTCAAAATGGAAAATAGATCAGAAGATGACAAACTCGTGTGTGATGGTTGAATGGAGTTTTGTTGAACACAAGAAGTAGCTCAGCGGCATAAAACCTCTTTGATCTGTGATGTGTTTCTGGTTATGTCAACTGGAATAATTGTCCATCCAAATAACTCCTGCTTCTTCAAAATCCAAGTACTGTTGCAGTGATGGCCTAATCTTTTTAAATCTAGCAATTTTCCTTCCAACTGGACATGATGAGGGACTCTTTAAAACCCTCACTCCCCTTTTATTAGACAAAATAAACATGATGTTTGTAAATTAGGGTTTTCCAGACAGTGGAAATAAGGCTGCCAGTCCTCAAAGTTCAGGAGGAAGATATGATGTTGGTGCTACTCATTCTAAGGATCCTGATGTGGTGGGAGAGAGTTTTTAGCTGAACCCTTGCTATAGTATTAGTATGTAATGTTCTTATTAGACATGTAATTTCAATTCATCTTGTAAGAAAGTATCATTGTATTCCCTGCTCACCTTTGTGTCTTGGCTTCTGGGGTCTACCGTACTCCACAGAGCCAATCCTGAACTCGGTTGCAGTTCTTCTGTGGTTACTTGAAGTGCTATTATATCAGAAAGGTTTTCTCAAAAGTCAGATTGTCAGGTGTCTCAGGTGTGACAGCTAGAGCTAGAAAAAAGCTCTGATTTCACTGCAGAACAGAACAGAATAATTTCTTTTCCTTATTGTTGTGCTATGCAGAAAATGTATTCAGATCTGTGAAGCACTCACTGTATTGATGGACATCATCGAAAGCCCTGCAGGAAACGAAATAGTCTGTCTTCACGGAAGGTTTGCACTAAAACTTTCCTGGGACCACACACTGAGAAAGTGTGTTTTAGACAGTGTTTTCCAGCACTCACTTTGAATGAGGTAGTACTCTAAACCTCTAAATAATGTTTCTTGAAATCAATTTTGGTGTAGATCGTGCACAAAGTAGGCTGGATTAAGTTCTCCACACAAATCTTAATTCTAGCATTTCTTTGATTTCAAGTGCTTGAATTTTGTACGTCTAATGTTCTTTTAGCTTCTTTATAAGCACCCAGACACTGTTAATTATCCATGGTAGATTTGTCTTGAACATGAATCAACTATGTCATAGATGCATAGTTTGCTATACTGGTTATGCACAGACGGTTTGAGTTCGATCCACATCACTTACTGAATGAGTGTTGCACCAAAGTGTCTGTGATACTTACAGGACCAGTTTGAGTCTGGAAGTAATTTAACTGCTTCCATTCAAAGTCCAAGGTTATTGCTCACAGAGCAGGCTTTGGCAATCTTGGTCTGAACTGTCTAACACAAGGATCTGTTAAACCTCCCTGCTTCTAAATTCTCTCTGCACCATCTTCCTCAATCTTAGTCTTGTCCAGGGGTTGCAGGCCTACGTAACTTCCACTAATGGGATGCTGACCAATAACAGAGTCATAGAAACATGCTTGAATTCATACTGAGGATTGGAAGTGATGCCATGGTCACTGAATTGCAGTAATATGAGAGAGTAATTGTAATAATATGTGAATTGTAGTAAATTGTGAATTGTAATAATATGTGAGATTGTGTAGAGAAAAAATCAGAAGGGCTAAGGCTCAACTAGAAATCAGGTTGGCTAAGTCTGTGAAAGATAACAAAAAATCTTTATATAAATATATAAATAATAAAAGGAGGACTAGGGAGACCATACAGTCCCTATTGGATGCAGAAGGAAGAACAGTGACAGGGGATGAGGAAAAGGTTGAGGTACTTAACGCCTTCTTTGCCTTAGTCTTTAATTGTAGAGAAAATTGTTCCCTCTGTGTACAAACCCCGAAACTCAAGGAGTACAATAAGGCTCCCTTGATCCAAGAGGAGGTGTTCGGAGCCTTGCTTGCCCAACTAGACACCCACAAGTCTGTGGGGCCGGATGGGATTCACCCAAGGGTATTGAAGGAGCTGGTGGATGTGCTGACCAAACCCCTTTCCATCATCTTCCAACAGTCCTGGAAGACTGGGGAAGTTCCACTGGACTGGAGGCTGATGCTGTGTCCATCTACAAGAAGGGTCGCAGGGAGGACCTGGGGAACTACAGGCCTATCAGTCTGACCTCAGTGCCAGGGAAAGTCATGGAACAGGTGATCTTGAGTGATATGATGAAGCACATGCAAGAGAACTGGGTGATCAGGCCCAGTCAACGTGGTTTCACAAAAGGCAGGTCTTGCCAAACTAACCTGATCATCTTCTATGACAAGGTGACTTGGCTACTGGACGAGGGAAAGACTGTAGATGTGATGTTCCTGGACTTCAGCAAAGCCTTTGACACAGGAATGGCCAGGCCCAGAGAGTGGTGGGAAATGGTGTTAAATCCTGCTGGAGGCCAGTTACAAGTAGGGTTCCCCAGGGCTCAGTGCTGGGTCCAGCCCTGTTCAATGTCTTCATCAATGACCTGGATGCATTGAGTGCACCCTTAGCAAGTCTGCAGATGACACTGAGCTGAGTGGAAGTGTGGATCTGCTGGAGGGTAGGGAGACTCTATAAAGGGATCTGAACAGGCTGGACCTCAGGGCTGAGTCCAAAAGCATGAGGTTTAACACATCCAATTGTCAGGTCCTGCACTTCGGGTACAACAACCCTGTGCAGTGCTACAGCCTAGGAGAAGTCTGTCTAGAAAGCTGCCAGGAGGAGAGGGACCTGGGGCTGTTGGTTGACTGAACATGAGGCAGCAGTGTGCCCAGGTGGCCAAGAAGGCCAATGGCATCTTGGCTTGTATCAGAAACAGTGTGACCAGCAGGTCAAGGGAGGTTATTCTCCCTCTGTACTCTGCACTGGTGAGACCACTCCTTGAATCCTGTGTTCAGTTCTGGGTCCCTCACCACAAGAAGGATGTTGAGTCTCTGCAGCGAGTCCAGAGAAGAGCTGTTGAAGGGTCTGGAGAACAGGCCTTTTGAGGAACGGCTGAGAGAGCTGGGGTTGTTTAGCCTAGAGAAGAGGAGGTTGAGAGGAGACCTCATTGCTCTCTATAACTACCTGAAAGGAGATTGTAGAGAGGAGGGTACTGGCCTCTTCTCCCAAGTGACAAGAGGGAATGGCCTCAAGCTCTGCCAAGGGAGGTTCAGGCTGCACATTAGGAAAACAGTTTTCACAGAAAGGGTCATTGGGTTCTGGAACAGGCTACCCAGGGAGGTGGTTGATTTACCTTCCGTGGAGGTGTTTAAGGCATGGGTGGACGAGATGCTAAGGGGCATGGTTTAGTGTTTGATAGGAATGGTTGGACTCAATGATCTGTTGGGTCTCTTCCAACCTGGTTATTCTATGATTCTATGATTATTATCGATAAAATGAGGTAAAATCATCCATAAATATTTTTGGAAACAAAATGTTACTGTACAACTGCATTTCTTACGTAGTTACAGGCAAGCAGGAAATTTGGCAAATAGAACTTTGCTAAATACACCACCTTCATCGTCATCCTTAGCCAGTACCTGATTGTCTCTCCCCTGCCACAACACATGTAACAACTAGTCACCAATGACAAACCTCACATTATTAGGTCAAAATGAAGTTTACACCCTCTAATATTTTTCAATTGCTCTTGATCTATTTTATTCACCTTTTTATATAGTAAAGAAATAAAGTGAAAAGCAGTCTTTTCTGTCAACTCTTTCTGTCAATCAGAAGTTAAGATTTAATACATTTCTTTAAAATGTATCTTTGCCTGAGAATTCTGAGAAAGGTAAAAAATGAGATTGGAGTGCATTCTGCTTAGCTGTTCACCTATCTAAATTCAGTGACAGGAGAAAAGTCTGAGCATGACGCTGATGGAGATGATATTGCAATGTTTCTCTGTAAGAATTGCTGTAATAAGACAGGATTCAGTATTCGAAGGATTTCTCACTGTCACCATGCAGAAGGAAAAAAAAAAAAGAATAGAGGGATTAGGGGAGAATTACAGTTAATTTAGGAAGGCATCTTTGCTCATTATCTGAGATGAATGAGCAAAGACACAAACCAGCATTTTCAATCAACATTTTGGAAAAGTGTGATCTCGGTGCTTTATAGGAATTTGTAAAGATGTCTCTTCCCTGCACCATTTTCTCATGGGAAGCCCACTTCAAATGGGAGATATGAACTTGTGACTTAAGCCCATTCTTTACTGTGAGATTTGAAAAGAGATTGCATAACCCTAAATTTCACATAGCAGCAGGCATACTTGAAACAAAAAGAATAAAAAGCACATTTAATGAAGTGTTGTATCGATTTGCTTTCTAGTGCTGACTTTGACTTTGTTTAGCTAGTACTTAAAGAATAGAGTCTTTCATTAATTTGTCCTAACAAGCATAAATTCAGGAGATGAAAGTGAATTCTTTAGTGGCACACACATTACTACAGGCTGAAGTCTATCTAAAATATTAGGGACGGGCTGGACATGCTGAACAATAAATTTCTGAAAAGTATATCAGGAATTCAGTTTCAGCATCTGTCACGAAATAATTATGATGAAGAAAATTAGAAAGATCTACTCACTGTTGTTTTCTAAGGCAGCTCAGTGAATAAAAAGGGACACATGCATTTTTTGCTTAAAATCACTTGATGTTGGGATGCATCTGTCAATAGGCAAAGACACAGAGATACTGATCCCATCAGCTTTTATTTTCAGGCTGTTTAACTTGAGTAATCTCTAGCCAACACACTATGGTAAGGAGACCTTACTTCCAGTATCATCTTTGCTTTAAACAGATATGCTTCTTTCTCCTGCTTCACTTGAGAACTATTTTCATTTAGTTGCTGAACTTAAAGCATAATGAATTCTGTTCTTGAGTCAGTCCTTCCTGAGCAAGGGCTGAAGCTTTTAATGTACTATATATCAACAACTTTGGATTGTTTGGATTATAGTTAGGAAAAATGCGACTTTCTGTGCTGCTCTGCAGTACCTTTAAATCAGTTGGTTCCAAAATGGCAGAAGTATTGAAGAAATCTTAAATTTATATGGAAAGGTATAATTTTGAAAAGTAAAATTCTTCACATTTTTGCAACTAACACTTCAAATGCTACTCCAGCGTCTTAGAATAATCTTAATATTTCTGTGCTCTGTTCTGTCTGTTGAGATAAAGTAGATGTATCCCTTCATAGGAACTTTTAGACTTGTGTAAAATCTTGCAGCTCCTGCCAGTTTAGCACAAGTGTTGAGAAATGTTAGAAGTGATATCTACCTAAGGTGGTTTGTAGTGCTTCTTCAAATAATATTTCTTCTTCTGTTCTGGAACTTTTACACACAGTCCTTTATTTTAGGAGAAGATTGAACAGCATTTGGAATATGTTGTCACATGAAGAAGCTATGTAAGGATGAAAAACCACCTTAATAGAGAAATAATATAACTGTAGAAATTTACTTGGGTATTTTTGTTCTCAGTGTAGCTCTTCCATGGTATTCCCAAAGTACACCTTATGCTAGAATAAACAGTCTTTGAATTTTGCTGCAAATTAGAAGGCTACATAAGTGTCACTTTTGGCAGCATGCTTAGTTTCCTGTAAAACCCTCTGTGAGAAATAATGTGAAACACCAGTGGTAGAATTGATGTTTTCAGTGACTATATTGAGTGTATTCCACAATATATGAGTTTTGGAAACTGGCTTGTGAGTAGCAGGAGTATCTTTATGTGTCCATTGAAATAGTTTTGATTCACTGTAAGCCTCCCTGCGACCTTACCTATTCCAGTGCTGTTATTTCAAGATGCTAAACTGAGCACGTGTTTACCTGCCCGGCATATAACCTTGTAGAATGAAGTTGAGCTTAAGAAAGAATGAACTGCAATCTTGGGAAATATTAACACTCATGATAGCAACAACATGTTACTACATGACAACAAAAGATCACTGATCAGTGTTTATGCTTTACAAAGACTGTGCTGAAGTGTATGGGGTAGAGCAATGTTTAAAGTTTCAACTGGCACAGGAATTTCTCTTTTTTTCTTTTATTCCTCCTATTGTCATAGAATCATAGAACAACCAGGCTGGAAGAGACCCATTGGATCATCGAGTCCAACCATTTCCATCAAACGTTAAACCGTGTCCCTCAGGACCTCATCTACCCAATAAATGATACAGTAATGCTGGAGATTCTTGTATTTTCTCTTTCTGATTTCTGAAAATCTTCCCTTTTGTTTTGAAAAAATGATGTAAATATTAGGAAAGGTAGCTTTTTTTTTCCTAATAAAAATAATAATTAAAAAGGGGGAAGCGATCAGCGAGAATCTGTCATTTGCTCACTTCAAAACTGACAGATGTCATCTGGATAGATTTACTGTTGTACTGACAAGAAATACTGTTGGTTATTTAAAATGCTTGGTATGTGAGCACTTCTGCACTACCGTATGTTCTTCTTCTACTCTAGCATTAATGCATTTGTTAAACAGCCCCTCTGTGTTACCTCTTGATTCTCTTTTCTTTCCACATAGGGCAGGAATCCCAAGACAGTGTGTTGTTGGGGGTTTGTTTTTTTTTAATCACTGCAGAAGTGCCTGACTGCAGTCAGCAAAGATCCTATTGCCATATAACAGCAAAAAAAAAAAAAAAAAAAAAAAAAAAGTTTCATATATGCCCTCAGAGTTCCCTACCGAAACAAGTAGTTTTGGTAGGACTGAAACTCAATGTCATTTTCTTCCAAACTTATATCTGAGAATCAAAATAAGTGGTTTGGGCAAGACTGAATTTTGATGTAATTTTCTTCCAAGCTTATATCTGACTCTGCAGCATTTCACAGCGTGAGTGCTGTGTTCATTCTCAAGGCTTAAGTAGCTTTTTGGCATGTAAAGGAGGTGTTGGAATTCCAATCTGACGTGCTGTATGTAATTGATAATGATTGATAAAAGACAGCCAGCACCTGCGGGAACTTTCTTTGTTCAGGGTAAATAGGTGTCTGAGGGGTTCAAGAAAGGGAGCTGCAGAAATTATCTTTTATATTCTGCACAGGTTAGTTTATGGTTCCCTCTTTGTACCTTCAAAGTCAGGATTAGTATTGTTTACACAGCAGAAGGCTTGTGTTCATGGTGATTAATGGGGATGGGAAGTCCTTGGAATCCATCACATCTAGAACATTACCAGACTAAATTACTCAACTGGCTCCCAAATAGAAGGGCTAAGGTATCACTTTTTACCTTTAGAGTCTTGCTGTGTTTCCCTAGTTTAATGCTAAATTTAAGGTAATTTTTATTTTCTGGCTTCAAGCTCAGTTTATAATTTCTTGGCTATGGATTAATCTTCAATTTAAATTCAGTTTAAATCAATTTCAATATTACAACAGGGACTAAATATATGACTGGAGGGAGTAAAGAAACCGGAGTCAGGCTTCAATGATGCATAGTGGAAGGACAGGAGGAACTGGCACTAGCTGAAATACAGGAAATTTGATTTGAGCTTTAAAAAAATACTGTGACTGTGACTCAGCATTGGTATAGGTTGCCCAAAGAGGTTGTGTGGTCTCCACTCCTGGAGATATTCAACATTCAACTGGACAGAGTCCTGAAGAACCTTCTCTGGCAGACCCTGAATTGAGCAGGGAATTGGACTAGGCAGTCTCCAGAAGTGATCTCCAACCTCATGCAATGATGCAGTGATGCTCTGATGCTCTGATTCAATTTTAATGCTACTGTAAAGCATTCAGATGCCTAAGCATGATAAATTTGTTATAAAACATATTGTCTGGATTCCAATTGGAGTTAATTCTTAAGTGTTTCCATGGGTAGTGTCTTGCATTCGCCTGATGCTTTTACAGAATACCAAACTTCACAGGAAAATTTCTCTGATCATTTCATCATAGCATCCTGCTCTTTGACAAATTAAGTTTTGCAGGCCACTGTGAAAATCTCAGAAAATCCTTCTTAAACTCTAAAAATCTAAATTCTTAAGATAAATACGTAACTTCATGCATATATTGGAAGAACATTTTTCAATGTTAAAGACTGTATTGATTCAGGTAAGAAGCAACTACCGTTAATTCAGCTTTATGTATACATACATTATAACATGTATATTATCTTAAATCAGGGATGGCACACATTCTCTTTTTCCATGGTTGAATGATCGTCCTATGAAATGATCTAGTTAATCTTTATTTTCTTTTCTCTTTTGATTTTTTTCCTTTCCCATCTTTTCTTCCCAATTCCTTATTTGCTTAATTCTTTCTCTTTTTTTTTTTTTTTTCTTACTTTCATGCTTTGAGTCAGCTTGTGAAATGGTGATCTAATGCTGGAGTGGATTTTCTCATTTATTAATAAGATATTTTAGTTACATATTTATTTTTAACGAGGGAATTATTTTGCCTTTTGTTACATAATCTTTACTCAACTTATTGTACATTTGTGTAACTAATCTTGTAAAATGTGCTGGAACATAATCATTTAAAATGCAGGGGCTGCAATATACAATGATGATTAAAACAATTATGACTAAACATTCAAAACTTTTCATAATGTGTATACGTAAGCTATATTTCAGTTCATATAAAAAGGCATTCAGCAGGCTAATTGCTGGCAGTGTCAAGTGAGTCTATTTTTCCTTTACAATCAGGTAAATTGCAAGAAACATCACCAAAAAATGTTGGAAGAGGAGCAATTCTGATGTGCTCCTCTGGCTTTAGTGGAGTTTATGCACTGCCACAGCATTGTGTGTTTTGCTGAAACACTTGAGCAAATTCAGGCTGCCTTTTTCCTTTGACCTTGTGTGTGTGCTGTGTTTTAAGGGGAGAAACACCGTAGGAAACACGTGACAGAGAAAACAGAAAACGTGAAGAGGAGAAAACTGCTCTGTAAGAGGTTTCTGTGATTCTGGACTCGCCATGTGTTGGCCATCCCTTGTGGAAGGGCTACGTTTCTCTTCAGCTGAACTTTGGGAACACTGAGAACCATTGGGAAGTAGGCTTTAAAGGGGGGAAATGTGTGTGAAAAGGTAACAAGAGCCCTTCTGGTTAAAAAGCCTCCAAATACAGATTTATAGAGGCACTGGCTACTCAGGTACCTTTCCCTGCAAAAGAGGTGGGAGTAGGATATACTGATCTCTCCCAGACTGTCAGTCACAACCTTTTTTCAGTGACTGCCACACAAGTGACTGCAATTGTCTTCCAGACTTTAAAACTTCGACACGTTTTCCCAGGCTCTTGGTTGACTGAAGCTCTGTTCCAAATCTGGAGTTGGCAGCCTGCACCCTTGGTTTTCATGCAATAATCAGTAATAAAAGTGTATTTCTTTACTAGTGGTCTCTGGGGTTCATCAAAACTTAGGCTATTGTTAAAACCAGACAATTAGGTAGAATGGAATAGCAGCACAGATCAAGGTCTCTCCATTGTGCCAGGAATGTCAGAGTTATAAATCTCCTCTAGTATTTCCTGTGGGTTTTTGTGGATGGTGTAAACTAAGCATTACCATTTAAAAATGTAGTGTTAAACATGGAGTTTTAACAGATGGATTAAAATAAGTGTCAAAATACAAATTCTGTCTCTTTAGAATTAAAATAATGGCAAAGGCATGGTTTTAGCTGCCAGTTCAAGAAAGATTTTTTGTTTCTTGATGAGCTTGACCTTGATTTTTAAATAAAAGGTGTTTTTAAGGCCAAGTTACAGCATGCTGCTATTGCACCTGCTTGGTTATAACCACAGCCAGTGATGTACATTGCAAGGCCCAAGCATGCTGCAGAAAGCTATACAGGAATCATAGAATCATAGAACAACCAGGTTGGAAGAGACCCACTGGACCATCGAGTCCAAACATTCCGAACAAACACTAAACCATGTCCCTCAGGACCTTGTCCACCCGTGCCTTAAACACCTCCAGGGAAGGTGACTCAACCACCTCCCTGGGCAGCCTATTCCAATGCCCAATGACCCTCTGTGTGAAAATCTTCCTCCTAATCTCCAGCCTAAATCTCCCCTGGCGGAGCTTGAGGCCGTTCGCTCTTGTCCTGTGTGTCCGGTCTTCCTGACTGGTTTGGGTTTGTCCAGAGGTAACATCTGGATGGCAGCTTTCCTTGAGCTTGTAATCCACAGGAAAATTCTCGTTGAACCTTTTGTCACTTGTTTTCATAATTAAAAGAAAAAGATGTTTTATTGTATCTTTGTCTATTTTGCCATTAAAGTTGATGGAACAAATATTAAGATTCAGTTTGATCTAGAAAACCTTTGTCTCTGCAAAAGATCTGAACGTTGAATAATACTTTTAATTCCGAAACTAGGATGCAGAAATTACTAAATATTTAATAAAGTATGAACGTACTAAATAAGACTAAAAGCTAAACTTCAAATAGTGTCAGCTAGCACAGGAACTTCTGATTTACATTAGCAGCATAATACATGGACATCTGTACAGAACTGTCTTTGCAGTTTTGGTTTGTAAAGTTATTTCTTTGATTTTTTTTTGTCAGAAAGTTACATCTTGGTTAATATAGTTATTACAAGTTTGGTACCCATTATTATGAGATTTCTGAAAATTATTTTATTAGTATGTTTCAAGGATGATACGTGTGATAATAGAAGGAACAAATGAAAGAGGGAAAAACGTTGAGGTTAAGAAAATAATTAGGATTTGAAGAAACACTTGATAAGAAACAAAATATTAATGTGTTTGTGACCAGAAATAAGATTGTATTTATCACATCACAGATGTGTTCAGTGGGAATGAAAAAATGGAAATAGATATGTGAACAGCAGATTTTGCCCTGGACAAGCCCTCGAACCTAAACATTTTAGCTGGTTCTAGCCCTGTGGATTTGAGTTTGAGTCATAAGGTTCAAGTAGCTGGATGGTACAAAAGTTTTACTTAGTGGTAACTTCTGATAAGGGAAAACACTGTCCCATATCCTTCAACGTTTTGGAGATGATAAACTCTTCCCTGAGGGTCAATGCACAAGCACTGTTGGTGAGCATGTGCTGCAAGCAAGAGTAGAAGCTCTCAACATCCAGCAAGTCTCTAGTGCCTTTCTTGTAGTGAAGAAACAGGGAGAAAGGAGTCTGAGATAGTTGTTTGTTTAATTTTCTTCAGAATTATCACCTAGTGCTATGTAATAGAATTTTAGATACCTATATTCTTTCCCTCTTGGGATCCCTCACTAGATAGATACTGAATGTTGTTCTGCATCAGGACATTTACATTGATGCAGTGTGCCTTTTTTTGGTGCCCAGGATAGCATATGTAAGATAGCAATATGTTTTCAAATGGAATGAAGGCAATCAAACAGACCCGTAATTTCTGATTGATGAGAAGACTTTAACTAGTGATGAGAAAGACTACTTTTAGCAGCTGGTTCTTCCTCGTTAGTTTCATCACAGTTCTGTGTGTCACTCACACTTGCCCATTGCTGTATGCAGCATGTCGCATGCAACACAACTACTGGTTATGAAGTGCCTGATGAACATGGGCTAGAAGCTTCCTCAGGAGCTGAAACCTATGGCAACAGGCTCTGGCTGGCTGCACCCTGTATATTTGCATATTCTGATGGATAAAAGTCTAATCACAAGATGCATCCCTTTCATAAATCTTGACGTGATGAATGGAGTTTTGATTTGCAGGAACTTGTGAGAAAAGAGTGTTTCTACTCATTCAGTGCAGTTTTTTTTCTCTAAGTTAGTCTTGTGGTAAAATGCAAAGCAGACAGAGCAGATTAGAGAAGCAGGTGTGTGGGCAAGGAACAGTTTTGAAACTTCTGACAATCTGGGTGGGAAAAATAGACTTTTATTATACTTAAAGTGATGTACATCATGATGGCATTTTATGCTAGTTTTTCCCCTTTGGTCCTCTTAACTTTATATAGGAACAATCCCAGGAAAGTGTCAGTGCCAATACTGTTGAGTTTTTAGAGGCTTCCTTAAACCTCTTATTTCGCAGAAATCTATGTTTCTGGCAGATCTGTCTTTTTCTAGCCTAAGCCTTTCCTAAGAAATCCAGCAATTTTCCACTTGAAAATAGCTATTGGTAAAGTCACACAGTACTTTCACATAAGATTAAAGGTTTGACAAGGGTAGTGGGAACAAAGAAATTCCAAATTAAGTCTGCTCCGTATTTAAATCCCTCTCTCTCAACCCCCTGTTGCACAATAACAAGCTTTCCCAATGCAAGTAGGTTCTTGATATACTTCCAAAAAGAATTCCAGATAGTTGAGAGATGGGATTAAATGGATTAAATAGAATCCTCATTTTTCAGTGAGAAGAAAAGGACTTCGGTTGTAGGCACGTACAAATGTGAACTTAAATTATTTTGGACTAGATTGGTCTTCCAAATAACCTCAGATTGCCTTGCAAATTACTGTGCATACAGACATGCGCATACAGGGCAGTGGACATGTGGAATAGACTGTCAGTGGGGTAGAAAAGTTGCTAAGAATATAAAACAGAGCAGATTGCTCTGTGGCCAGGAGACTGGTCTGTCTCCTAGTTCAAGACTGGTGTGCCACACTCAGCAGGACTGAAGGCCTGGGACAGCCAGAGAACCTCTAGTCCACAGGCCTGCTCCTACACTAGTTTTTGGTGGTCTCTTCCATTTTGCTACTGTGTTGTGTGGTTGCTAGGTATTACCTTTTCTTCCTCAGCACAGACACTTGACATGATAAGAAAACCAACATTGTCCATTTTTAACTCTTCTTGTGGACTTATTTTCCTAAGAATTTATAAGGCATCATCTTTGTAAAAAACTACATACAGATTCTCCTTAACTAACTCTTCCTCATACTGAAAACTGATTTCTCTTCAACCCTGCTTATCAGGTCTCGCTTTCATTTTTCTGACCCCTGAGGACAGGAAATAGCACTATGAAGTTCCACGCCAAGGTCTGTCAGCAGCTGATAACTTGATGTGTGGCAGATGCTAATAATGACTGGAGTAATGACTTTTATGTGGGCAGCATGATTCCATAGCAAATCTGTCTTTCGTCTTGGTTATGTCGTAGCATTTTTTCTAAATCTTTGCCCTGTGAAACTTAGTTTCTACTTGTTCAAGTGGCAGCAGTAGTGTCTTTTTCATGTGTTATTTATTTTTCACCTGTATCCAAAAGACCCATTGCGTTGCTGGAAAGATACAGAAAATTGTCAGGAGTCCCTGAAACTTTTTTGTGGCTTTTTTCCAGGGTTTACGAATTTGCCTTAACTTATTGTCATTACAAAAAGTCACGTCTAAGAGTAATGCAACCCAGATCTCTCTTAACGCATCCAGTCTAACTTATGTATAAGCGGTAGAGGAATTTTGTCTTTTATGCATGTTTTCCCATTAAGAAGAGACTTCTTGCTGTCTTTGATTTCTACATTAATTTGGAAAGCCTGCACTAAGAGTAAAATGTCTTTCACATTTGTTTTGAATTCAAATTAAATCCCTTCACCCCCAAAGAAACAATTTGCAAGGGGGGAGTGGGGCTGGGGAAGAGTTTGGTGACCTTATCATGACTGGATCTCATCCTGATTGAGGGCCAAATCTTTTAGCATTGAAAGGAAGTAAAAACAAGTATTAAGAACTTTATCTGATAGCCACTGTGATAGGACTGTTCTCTTTCCCCTACATGCAAGGAAATGCTACAAAGCAGCCATTTATTCAGGCAGTACAATTCTTATCTCTTTTCACTGAATGGCTTACATAATTTTTTTTTTTTTTCATGTTAACACTTGAGCCTCTGTCCCTCCCACCTGAGTTTATCCACCTGAGATGTAGGTCTTCAGAGCCTGGTGAATGATTGCTTCCTGGAGAGGAGAAGCAGAAAGAGGTGGGCATACTCCAGCTATGATGAGGCCTGCCTAAAATACCAGTTATCTCCATGCCACAGCCCTCTTGCTAACTTCTTCTCTGTCTTCACTGACTGTGTAGGGTGATTTTGCTTCCAGCTTAGTGTAACAGATTAGATAATGAATATAAGTACCTAAAATTAGTACCTTGCTTTCCTGGGGTTTTATTTTTGTTTTGGATTTAGGGTTTTTTTAACTGTAGATAGGCCAGCTGGAGCAAAGGGAAAAGGAGTAGACTTCATACAAAATGAAAGTTGGCTGCTTAGCGAGAGGGGTCCTTAAGTGCTTGCCTAACATGTGCGTCTTTGAAAATCTGGCCTTGAGGAAAATATTGGTGTATTGCGCACAGCTTGTGAAAACTAAGCAAATGTTCAGAATGTGTTGGGAGATTAATAACATTGTAATTTTCCTCACCCTCTGATTTTTTTTCCCTCCTCTTCCCCCCCAGCTCTGAAATGGTCTGCTAGGAACTCATCAGGTTGTGTGTTAGATAATTGAGTTGTTACGCCAAGGGGGTGTGCTGAAAGGTGTTACATAGTGATTATTTTTTCATCCCACTGTTCTTTGATCTCCTACTATAAAGCAGAAGATCTAGCAGTGGAAACTTTTGAAGATGATAGATGAATTTTACTAATCCACTTTTCATAATCCTTATGAAAATGTCTGACCTTATCAGTCAGAAAAGATTTAATAGCTGTTGTCTCTAGAAAGTCTCGTATTATCAGGATTGCAAACTATAGAATTACGGTTATGAAATATTTTACTAACATGTTTTGAACTGTTGTTCTAAATGCTTTAGGAAAAATGAATAAAGATGCTTCTTTGTTAGCTATGCTTTGTTGTGTTTTCTCACTAAATAACAGAACTTATTTGCAAGAGAGCACTATACAGTGGTGAATATTTGCTGTCCTTGTTTGTTTTAATTGCCCTGCTTTAATTTAATATTATTGGAATTCATTGAAATAGTCAACCCAAATATGCTAATTCCAAACATTATATGGTGGTGAAACGAATGGTAAAAGTCTTGGTTTAGAAAATGTAATGCATTGTAGCTGATGAAACAATGTGATAGTAAGTAGTGTGAAGAATACTGCTTTGCAGGTTTGGGGACAATAAAATGTGGCATTTCCTAGGAAAGATGTGCTTGTCCCTACATGTAATTCACACTTACATCATTCAAATGAAGTCAGTAAAGTTACTGCAGTTACCCAGGATTTTGTCCAGCAAAATCTTGCCCAATATGTCTTTTTTTTTTTTTTTTAATTGAGCTCCCTACATCTCTGGAAATCCCTGCTTACAGCAAATCGCAGTAATATTTAGGATTATAAAAAATATTCACCAAGTCTGATTATATTTTATCTCTTTTCTTTAAAATAGCTTTGGGCCAGATAATGCTCTATGTCGATGGCATGAATGGAGTAATTAATCATAATGAAACCATCCAATGGCTGTACACGCTTATTGGGTCAAAGGTAAGGCACTCTCCAGAATTCTCATTTTATATGTTTTTGGAGTTCTTTAGATGCATTTTATTTGTACTACATGTGCACTTAGGGTATAAATAGACCGTGTGTTAGGTTCCAAATGAGTACATAGCATTGTACATAGAAGCCATGGCACACTGAACCATTATTTCTTTCCTAGAGCTTTTGTACTATTTTGTGCTCTTGGAATGTAGTCTTAACAGAAAAGATACCAAAGATGTCCTTGTTATTGTGTGTGCTGCCATTACAGTTGACCATGAAGAATTTTTACTCTAGCAGTTCCCAAGTCAATCTTTGGAACCACATTCTAGGGTCTTTTGTTCCACCTTTCTACAGTTTCACCATTCTACATTGCTCAGCTTTGCTTAGCTCTGAAGGAACACAGTTCAGAGTGACTTTCTTCTTTATAACAAAATAAAAAACTGTAGGGTAGAGTAGAGTAGTTCAGTTGGAAGGGACCTGCAATGATCATCTAGTCCAACTGCCTGAACAATTCCGATCTGACTGAAATTTAAAATTTACTAGGATATTACCCAAATGCCTGTTAAACACTGACAGCCTTGGGGCATTGACCACCACTCTAGGAAACTTGTTGAGTGTTTGACCACCTTCTCAGTAATGAAATGTTTCCTAATGTCCAGTTGTCTTGTGCCTGATGAGCCCTAAAAGACAAATTCTGGCACCTGCCTACAGGAAAATCCTCATTGCTCCTTGCATAGAAGGAGGAAAAAGTGAATGCCAGAATATATGATGCTTGGATTGGTCTTCTCAAGTGAAGTGATTTATATAGAGCAAAACTCACTTCTGAGGCGATCTTTGATGGAAGTTGGAAAGGAAGCAGAACATAGATTTTGCTAGAGCACCATATTGAAGGGTTGTAGGGTAGATAAGGCCACAAATACATCGTTTTATACTCTGTTGGCTCTCCAGCTTTAGGAAGTTTAAGGTCAGCAGGAAATACTGCTGCTCTTGCCATGTAGGCCTGCTTGGGATAGATCTGTATGACACAACAGCTGGAACAGGGCATTTTACCTATTTTTAACAAATCAAAAGCTGCTGTAATTGGGGGAGTTGAAACCATAGTAAGAATTGCTAGGAAATTTCCAGGAACTTTTCTTCAAGTGAACGAGTTGCAGAAAGTCGATGTTGGATATTGTAGTGATGCAGAGGTGATGCTGCTCTCCCGCTTTCCCCTGATAGCTTTCATAACACAAGGAGAAAATATTTTCAGTGTCCCAGAGGCCATTATCTACCTACCACAGATTTTTTTCTTCACTGTGCAAACTTCACTGCTGCAGAGGTTATCAAGTAAAAGGAAAGATACTGCAATATTGAAAGAACTGATATATTTTGAGTTGGCATACTTAAATTGATACATAAAACTGTGATAATTAAACCTGTCAAATCTCAAGCTAATAGGATGTAGTTCATGCTAGGGAGAAGTTAAGGAGAAAATTTTACCTTCATCTAAACTCTTCCACTGATGACTGGGTGTAAATGCTGGGCAGTTTGTTATCTTTAAACAAGGAATATTAGGCATGGTTGGAAAAAGTGATGCCAGATGAGAGAGAGTTGGTTTGCTTGGTATGGTCCTTCATTTTCTATGGAATAGATGAAAGAGGCAAGCAAAGAAAGGAAAATAATATTACCATGTCCATGATTATTTTAATTTTCTAGTACACCTTATAGGAGTGGGATGGAGGAGAAACATGACTGTATTACTACCCTGCAAATTAAAATCCATCTAGATTTTCTTGACCAGAGTATTTCAGCTCCTGGGTCCTTAAGCTTCTTTCTTCCTGCCCCATTGCTGGCCAGAATGATTATCTCCATGTCCTGGCTCAGCGCCTGCAGCTGAGGAATGCAGGCAATGTGCTTTGAATAGTTCGGTTTCAGGTAGCATCAAAGTTGCTTTTTCATTATTCTTTGGCTGTCTTGGAACATATCTAAGTCCCTGTCTGTGTGCCAGAAGTTAACCGAAGGTATGGTAGGCTTACTGTCAGTGTGGTGGGACAGCTGCTTTGTGTACTTAGAGGTGGTTTTGACTTCCTCTGAAAGCCGAACCCCTGGAATTTGCAATGCACCTTCCATCTAATTTGCAGGCCTGCTATGCTGGTGCCTTCTCTGCAGCAAAGGCAGGGAGAAATATCTTAACACTGAAGAACAAAAAGAATAGCAAAATTCCCGATTAAGTCTCGGGACAAATCCCTGTAATAGAATGCAGGAGGAATAGAGTCATGCAGCTGACACAGCTACGACACATAGTTTCTTGCCTTCTCAAAAGCTCTGACCAGGTTTAATATACTCAGCAATCCAGGTGGTTGAATCTTTTCCACTGTTTTGTTGGGGGGAGGGGGTTGATCAAATTCTATAGGGGTTTTGACCCTTTACTGTTACTTGTTCTGCTCTGATTCCCTAGAGCTTCTGGCTCTGTGGTCCTTGATCTCATCGAGTAGTGTATTATTGCATATGCTTGTCTACTGCAGGACATGTGTTCAGTTGGGGACCTTAGGGTCTGTCACACTCAGGGCTGCAACAGCTGTACTTTTGGCATCCATCTTCAAGTTCACTTCAGGCACTTGGAGATACCTCTGCACGGGGATAGGGAAAGGGGATAGGAAATAAAATTTGAAATTAATGAGAAAGAAGGACTATAAGCAATTTACTGAAAGCCTGTCTTGGTTGTTCTCATTGTATTCCATTCTTTTGGTAGTTCTGCTACAGTTTTACTCCTCTAAGCATTGATAGATGCTTATACAGACAGATGATCAGAAGTTGCTGAAAATTTTAGCACCATGTTATAAATTTGTTCTGAACAAAGTTACTAGAGAAGCGAATAAAACTCCAGCAGTGTCACTGAGCTAGTGCTTTTGTCCTACACTGGGTAAGAGGCACCACTGGTGTCACAGTAAGGAACTGACAAGTGGGAAGAAAGTCTTTGATGATTTATTTTTTAGTGGGGAGAATGAGGCTCCTGTTTCGAATTGCTGTTATATAGGTGTTAGACTGGAAATTTGAAGTTAGCAGTACTGTTCTGCCACATTATTCAAAGAGAAGAGTATTATCAGCAAATCCCATGCTCTTATGGTCATTGCAAGAGACATTCAACCATGTGCAACCAGGCCAATGTGTGCCAGGCTATCTGTGGGCTGCTTTCCAATCATCAGTGGCTGATACATCCCTGGCATGAAACATTAACAGAATAATCCCAATTTATATGAACCTTACTACTATTTCATCATTAGTTATATAGGCAGCAATTCATGAGTCTTTCCATGTTTTAACAAAGCATTCAAGTATGTACTTAATTATAGGCGTATGGTTACATGCTGTTGGCTTCCAGGGAACTTTAATACATAACTGAGGTTAGCAGTATACTGCAATAAGAGGGTAAAAGAAGACTATAGCAGGGCCACGGCTCTCACCATCTTAAATAAACTAGAAGTTGTGTAAATAGGGAATATCTGTGTCAACAAATTTTATTTTTTAGCATTCATTGGTAGCATGGAGCATTCATGCAGGACAGTTTGCTTTTTAAAAGACAAAACTAGGAGTCAATATATATATGGTAACAGTGCTTTCAGAATTGCTCCTTTAGTTTCACTTTTTTTTTTTTCATAAGTGGCTAAACTAACCTGTTGCCTTAACTTACTGTATGCCATAACACACGTGATTCATCCTCACAGCATCAGGGAAATGATGTTTCGCCACTTTCTTGGTGTTTCTTCTAGCTGTATGTTGCTGTTGTTGAAACTGGAATTAAATTTTTGCATTGTATTCCAAGTTAAATTTAGGTTGATTCTATAGGGACTTGAGGCATTTATTGATACTGGCAACTGTCTCCCTGAAGCCCTGTGGAGCTCCTTGGTAGATCACCTGTAGGTAGAGTCTCAGTTTGATGGTGATGGAGAAGGCTGTTGGAAAATTTCTGTTACCCATGACAACAGACACTAGGTTGAAGACATGTATGCACTAAGCCATATGAAGTCCTTATAATGTTTTCTTCATCTGTTAGCATGTATGAGGTTATCTGTCTGTCTGTCTATCTATCTATCTATCTATCAAATGCATTTCTATTCCCTCTGATCTAGTAATAGAAAGTGTACAATACCATATCAGTGCTTTACCCTCTGCAGGGGTAGCTACTAAGTATTTACAAAAAGTATATTTCTGTACTTTCTGAACCAAAAAAACCCCTCCAGGTATTTATATTGTCTGCTAGAGAAGCAAAGGTTCCTTTGCGTCACAAACCCACAGGCTTTTGCCACCCCACCTCAGAGTTCAAATGCACATCTAAGGCATGAAGTGGTCCAAAACCCAAGTCTAGTTTCACCTTTTCTTTCCCTTCATTTCTTATTGCTACTGATGATGATTATTTTTTCCCATTTGATGATCCAGGCTGTTCTAATTTCCCCCAGGGGAGCTAAAGCCTCTTTTGGCATTGTTTTCAGTGGAAAGTAATCCATTTTCAAAGTGGTGCTGGGTAACCTCAGAAGACTAGATGGAATGCTAGGCCCAGGCTGATACAGCAAAGTTGATTAAAGATTCCTATCTCACATCTTGCTTTAATTTTTTTTCTCCTTTTCTTCTGTCTGGATCCTAAATTGCAAGTTTAAATACAAACTTTAACTAGCAAGTTGTTCCCTGTACCTTGTGTGAATCTTTTTTTCCTGCTGTTATTAAAATGATGACTTTTTGAATGTTTTGAGTGTAATTCAATCCAAGAGAAGGAAAAAAAAATCTATTTCAAGGAAGGGGGGGTGGGGTGGGGAGGGAAACCAAAATAAGAAAAACTCACAATATTCAAACAGAATGTGGTTGTCATGGGTGATTTTGTTGATTTCAAAAGGTAAGTTTAGTACTGCTACTTTTTCTACCCAGTGACATATAGAGACATGCACATGGTTGGTAGATCATTTCATGAGAACTGAGAGAAATAACATTCTTGGTCATAAAATAGCACTAAGATTGATTTTACAAGTGAATCATTTAAGATACGTGGAGGTAAATACTAAGTTTTAGAACTTATTTTTAAATCAGTCTCCGTTTGACAAGTCATTTGTGAATGTGCTCAACTGAAGTCATAAGCAGAGGAGAGAATACTATGCAACTTGAATTTGTGCTTTTGTTTTCTCCAGGAGTTTTTCACTGACTCTTATGCAGATAGATGTTAAAGTGGCTCTACAGATATATATTAAAACTGGTTTATGGTCATGAAGAAAGTGCTACAAATATAAGGTGCTTAACAGATACGAATAAGAAGACTAAATGGCAGTGTTAGTAGAACCAAAGCCTATTGAAATAAATCACCAGTAATACTCTCTTATTGAGAGTCTTGGAAATAGGATGTATTTGCATCTCATTATTTTTTCTAGCAATATATTTTGCAAATCATTGTGTATATGAATGACCTATTCCAAGTTAACATTGCCTGGATTGGGAAAAGGGATGCTCACAGTAATATGCCTGATCTTTGTAAGCAGGACATTATGCTGTAGAATTGTCCTGCAGTTTATTTTGAAGTGTTCGGAAGATGATCAAGTAAAGACGGACAGCTGAAAGAATTAAATATTCAGGAAAAATTACATGGCTTGGGGATCTACTGTGATTAATATCACATGTTGTCTTTTTCCCAATCTGCTGCCCTGATTGCTAACAAACTGTCTTGCAGCCTCTGACAAATGACACCTCACATACATCTAACACACAAGCTATATAGATTGCTCCGTCTTAGAGTGACAACTCAGATGAACCTGTGGTTTTGTTCTATTTTCATGTCTAGGTAGAAGTGTCAGTTAGGTGTCAGTCTCACAAGCTTTCACACTCCTTTGCTTCCTCAAAGGTTTCATAGCAAAGCTAAGATCACCCCTCGAGCTATAAAACCGTTGCATTCTTACTTATGGTGTGCCCTGTGCTCCAGACCTTGAGCATGGTGAACAGGTACAACTAATTTGAGTTTAGTAAAACTGGACGTTCATGTCAATTTAGCAGCCAGCTCTTATTCTGCTATGCCTGTGGCCATTGAACTATTGTTATGAAAACAGTTATGTGAGGGAGAAACAAAACTCTGGATCTATAGGGACTTAACTTTCCTACTTCCTGCCTCTCAAGGGCTTGAGCCAACACTCATACAGGTCAGCAGAGAGCTTCCCTATGTCTTTCACTCAGGAACTGTAATGGCACCATTGCATGAACTGAGTTTATTTTGAATTGTATTTAATTAGTGCTTTGAAGATAAGGAGCAGAATGTTGCACTAAACTGGGAATAGGTTATGCCAGCCAGTGCAGACAACAGTAGGTGCTTGCTTTGGTCTGTCCAACTTCTGATTTATACTTATACACTCATCTATGAATTTGTATAAAAAATCGAAGTCCTAGGCTTACATCAGGAGCAAATATGTTTTGTTTTGTGTTCTTGTATCCCCACGAGCTCTCCTTCCTCATTTCAGCAAGCTACTGGGTGAGCACTCATAGTTCCCTCCAGGTGTGATCAACAGATGTATTACACTTGTATGCAATGAGGCTTTGAATTATGGGGAGTGAAGCCTATGTATGTGTCACATCTGGTACATGAGACAGATCAGTATGAAAAGTAAGAAAGCAGGCCACAGTGAATGTGTATGTTTCCAGAAAGTGCTGAGTAACAGTACGTCACCTATATTTATTTCCAAATTATTATATGGTTCCTTTTCACCTGGCACACTGAAACCAGTATAAGAAACAAACCTGGCATCCAGATCTCCTGAGGCTTAATTAAGTGTTACGAGTTTTAGACAAAGCTTTTGGTTGTTCTGCTAACTGAAAGCCCAGGAGGGAGGTGATGAACGGTGGAGGGTGGTGGGGTGGTGCTGAGATGACTCCTGCAATTTTGTAGGAAGAAAGGAGCTGGTCAGCCCTTTTAATTCTTCAGAGTGCAATTATGTTCTGGGGTTTTACAACTGTTAAAGGGCATTGCGGTTAGTTTTGACTTATTCCCTCAGCTATGAAGAGTGGAGGTAGTCTGTCCTTATATTCACAAAGCTTTGGGCTTACCTTCCATGTTTAGCCCAATACTCTACAATATTAGAGAATTACATACTTACATAGTATTACATACAAGCATATTTTAATTAATTTATAGGATATAGGTAGGATACTTATGTTAATCACTTCATTTTTATCACTGTTTATAGCAAACTTTTGAAGACTGACTTTGTACCGAGTTGCTTCTTCCTCTCACCTCTTTATTGACGATTATCAAATTTTTATCAAAGATTTTTGAGAAAAACTGCATTGTTAGTGTGGATCCTTTTTATAGAATTTTGCAGAAATGGAAGTACAGATCATGAGGAAAGCACAACATGAATAACACACTATCTGTTCAAATCTTTGGCTGTGCAAGGATCTCATACTTCACTGTGTACTCTGTGTCTGCTGTGAGACATGTAGGAGCCATCTTTTTCTTCAGAGCTGTGCTGCTTAATCTTCTCTCTAGGTTTGGTTGTTTGTTTTTTTTTTTTTCCTGAATGTCCTGTCTTTTGGGAAACTTCTTGAGACAGAAACTAAATCAGTCAATACAGTATTGTCTTCATTTTTCTTCTTAAACTCATCATCGTTTTCTTCTTAAATTAATCTCTGTCCTGATCGCCATATATATAGCGCAGTAGTGGAATCTTTCCTGCAGGAAAGAAGGTGGTAGCTAACATTTTATGCAGTGTCATGTAAACTAGATCCAAGACAGTTTAACCAACATAGCAGTTAATATAGCAATGTTTTGCTTGTAGTTTAGCTTGGAAGAAGACCCAGCTAAGGAGGGAGTCCTTACATTACAGGACCCAGGCTGAATCTAGCTTCTAGACACATTCTTAAACTAATTTCTAAATCCCTTTGTGCCCTGGTCCCTTATCTGGAAAAAAAATGGTATTTGGAGTTTAGTGCCTTGGAGGAGGAAAATGAGGGAGTGCAAGGACAGATTCTGTGTGCTGAAGGCAGATACGTAGGTGAAAGTTGACCTTAATACTCATTGTTCTCATATCTGTCCTTCTGGTATCTCTTAAAAATGCTTCTTATTCCTTTATTTAGATATAGTCATTCTTTAAAGCAACAACTACTAGTTGATGGTACTCAGTAAAGATTATGCTGTATCAAAAAAGATAAATGATAGCTTTATATTCAGCATGTAGTGCACTCCAAGGAACCTTTGAGTTGCAAGTAGCTCACATCCCTGATGTTGCCTCACTTGATTATTGCCCTAGACTCATCACAGTTACCTCATAGATTTTATGTTGGTCTCTTCAGTCATTGGACTAGTCCTTAAGAAGGAAGATGTCAGATAAAATGCACAGACTTTGATTACTTTTCATAAGATTAAGATCAAAAGAAAAGTTCTTTGATAGATATTCTTCCTTTTTTTTTTTTCTTTTTCCCCACAGTCCTCTAGTAGTAGTTTATACCACATAAAGCCTTTTTCAGAATAACTTCCAGCATACCAGCAGGTTCTCTAACTGGCTCCTACAATACACTGAACACTGAAATGAGCCGCATCTGGACATGCTCTGTTCTCTCTTTCCATATTCTGATCCTCTTTGGTCACAACAATCAAACCAGGAGTTCTAATGCTCCCTGATTTGCCTCACCCTGTCTACTCTTTGCCTTTTTGAAGACTATGATAACAAAAAACAAGAATGTGGTGTTCAGTATAAAAAAATACTCTTAATACGTTAGCCAACATGGAATTTTTATAATTTGGTACCTTTTGTTTTTTTGTTTCGTCTTAGTAAAAGACTCATAACTGTAGCAAATGTATGCTTTTCATTTTTTTCCCCCAGCAGTGTGTAGCTGTTTCCTTCTTTACTAAGAAAATGGAAGTATCCTCTTCAGAAACCGTTTTTTTCTCCACTGCACTTAAAATTTAATTGCGTGGTTGTCTAAGCACCTTATTCTTATAATTTTGGAGGGAAATGCAGCCCTCTGCTAACTTGCAGTTTGAATGCTTCCCTAGTCGAGCTTTGCATATGACAGCCTTAATTGCATAATGTAAATTGGAAAAGTAAAATGAGATAAGAGACCTCCACAGGTATTAATCTATGGGATTACGTAAAAATTGTTAATCCTATGTGGGTTAAGTTTCTTGTTCAGTCTGTTTACCTTTAAATAGAGAGAACAGGATTCCACTTCTCTTTTTTTTTTTTTTTTTCTCCTCTGCAGTGCTCTCTGCGCAGGTTACTGCTTGGTTTTGTCTTTCTCATTGCAGTCTAGCTTCCTCCATGTAAATGCTCACTTTGTATTTGATGTCTGTTGGGGTACTTCCATGCACAGGGGGACTGTGGAGCTCTCTGCAGTAAGGATCATGTGTGGCATTAAGGGGAAAGGCATGATAGACCACCTGAAAATAGGTTTGGTTCCATATTTGTACTGCCTAGTGATTTGCTTACACAGATGTCTGTACTAGTTGTGTATCCGACAGCGACATTTGTGCCGAACTTGCATAAAGTCATGGTATAACTTGACTTACATTGCTACACTGCACAGAGTCCTTTCTTGTTTCCTTGTCATCCCCTTCTGCTGTGGGGATGCAATGTGAATGCCTGAGTTCAGTTTCTGACAGTGGAATATCTACATTCAGATCACAGCATTGGACAAAAAAATGTCAATTCACTAAGTAGAAATTGCAGTACACGTCAAAGAATGTAGCCTTGCCATTTACTAGGGTGGGTTTTGTATAGCAACAGCTAGTTTTCAGAGGGAGTCCCGTGGCGCTGGGCTATGGGACAGGATCTGAAACCTGAGCACAAGATTTTCCTTACATCATCACCTGATGTAATAATACTGCAATTGCACATCTGGAGGCTTCTTTTGTTTTTCTTCCCTTTTGCTCAGAAGGGTGGGATGGGATTATTCATGATCTTTGGCTAAACCGGTAGGAAGTTATGTGGAACAGATGGGCATCACCAGACTGCCTTTACCTACAAGTCATTAGCACAACACATTTTGACAGGTCTGAGTAGTTCACTCACAGTCTGCATCAGTTATCGTACTATGGCTGTTAAAGCACAGATAGCATCCTGACATTTCAGTTATTTGTTAGTTCCAGAACAAAAATTAAGCCTAAAAACCCCATCCTTACCATTACGTCTCCTTTCAGAATGTTGCCTTCTTTAGTTTTTGCAGTAGATTGTTTTTCCTTATGGAAGTTGCAGTTTGAGATGGAAAAAGGGAGACATTTCACTCATTGGAGCTTCAGGAGGTTTTAGACTTACCTTTCCTTTGAAACTGTGCTAAAAATTTGTGTGTCTGAATTAATTTTAAATCCTGATTTGTTATTAATAGTAGTTTGCTTAAATGTCATCTAGCTTTAGAGCCAAAGGAAAATGAAAATTCAGAAATCTTTAGAGCAGATATGAATTGTTCCTGCCTCCATCTGAGATTTTTGCTTCCTGCGTGGATATGGATGCACGCAGTATGCAGTGTCAGTGGTGTACACCACATGCTTAAACCATATAAAGAACAAGAAAGGAGATCGAACAGAACACATCTTGTGCGACTAAGATGCAGAAAACACTGCGGCTGTTCTCTTACAGAAGGAATAAGGTATCAGTGAAGGGGGAAAAAAAAAAGGCAAGCTGCCCTTTCTGCCTTAGAAAAGCCATCTCATAGCACCACCTAGCAGACACAGATGGACATGAATAAAAAGACTGGAGTAAAACGCTACTGGGAAAATGACATGTTAAGCAACACTCTGTACTTCCAAGCAGCTGGAAGTGCTGCTTGGAATACTAATACTTAGCACAGGTTATTGGTATGAACCACGTTATGCTGTCATTCCCTCATACAGCTCTTACCCTTTAGCATCTGATAGTCATAGCCTGGTAAGAGCATATTTGATTAAACACATCTTCAGTTTTGGGGGGGTTGTGCATCTTGGCCCCATGTATTTTTTAATGCACCTACCTTAATTGAAGTGACAACATTCTCAATTATCTTACAATTTGTTTATATTCTTGACTGTATTAGTCCAAGGTGCCAGGGGGAAATCACCCAGTAGACTGCTAAGGTATACTGCCAACGCACAGATTTCAAAGATCTTGTTCAATGCAGCCTGGTCCTTCCCCACAGATGGGAAAAAGATTTTAGAAAATAGTTAAGGAGCAGCTGCTGGCTGCCTCTGTTTTTGAAAGGAATTGTTGCACTTGCTCATTTGGGCCACAAAGGTAAAGTATTGATTTGTGAAACTAGCAGATTTCAACCTATGTTCTTTACTTTGTTACTTGATTGATCTTGCTTATCTCTGTGCCTTAAATTGCCTTTTAGCCTTCACCCTGCCATCCTAAACAGGTGGGTATGAAAGGCTCTAGCAATGCCCACTTGTGGGAGACTGTCTTGGAGCTCCAAGGAAGTAGTCAGTGCTGCAATTAAAGAGGTGATTTCAGAGGACAAATTGTTGTTAGTTATAGTGAACTAGAGCAGCACTGGTCCTCTGGTGAGTTGTACTGTGGATGCATGGGTTGGAAACAACATGAGTCAGAAATGGGAAGGGGTTGTAGGACTTTGTACTTGCATAGTTTTTTAGTTCACCATTATGCATGTAGACAGATCTGCTTTACTACTCAGAGGCAGTACAGAGAGATCTCTGGCAACAGGATTGATATCTAGTCCCTTCCAGCTTCTGAGATCTTATTTTCCTGGTTAAATCAGGTGCCAGCTATCAAAACTTTTAGCAGTGGAAAAGCATTATCATCATCATCATCATCACAATCATCATCCAATAATTACACAATATATATATATATATATATCTCCATATATATGGACACCTAAAGTATTCTTAATACTCTTTCAGATATTGTGAAACATTTTACTTTTATGAAAGGAACTGTGCATGTGTAGTAGTTTGGAAAAATTGAAAAAATACTTTTTTTTCCTGGCATTTCTATAATAGCTGTGGTAATATTTTTCATTGCCTTGACACTATAGCTCTATGATACTTCTCTTTTATGGAACTATTAAGATATTTAAGTTAGTGTTGCTTGTGAAGTGTTATGAGAGTGTATGAAGAAACATTTTCTAAAAGCAGGAAAAAGTAAAACTAAAAGCAAGCGTGTGGCATGATTTTAGTATTCTCAATAAACTCACCTCTTCAAAAATTGTACTGAGTTGAAAAGGTCACATCTCAATTACATTTGCTTTTGACTAAATCTATAGGAATCATTCCTGTCAGACATTACACAGCTACCACAGTGCATTTCTGTTGAGCTTTCTGAGATACAAAGGATCAAGTTCTGCAGCAGTTTATTTTGCTGTTTTTGTGAACTGCTGGCCTTCATTATGGTATCGCTGTATTTATTGATTTTGCCTGCAGTTACTCTTGACTTCAGAAGAAAGTGGAAGCAATCTGTCGTGGTTACTTCAGGAAAAAGAAAAGCTTGGGATTTTTTTTCTTCTCTTTCTCCCTCTTTCCATCTGTACTGCTCCCAATGAACTGAAACAACAGACCAGAATTGATCTATAATGCAAGTCAAATCACTGCTGATTATGATCTCCTGCTTATGGGGGTTCAGCTCTTTGAATGACCATGGCAATTACTTGACTGAAAACTATACTAGTCCCAGATGCTGAATAATTTTCAAATGCTACATCTGAAATACATTTCATTCTGACAGTAATGGAACTGAAGTGCATGTTAAATAATGTCACAGTAGAGGCACGTTTGGCTGTAGAGTGGATTGATCAAATGTGTTTAGTCCCCAGGTCAGAGTCAGGCACTGAGAAGGGTCAAATGAAGAGAAATCCAGACTCTGGTGCTCTGCTAGCTTTTCCCCTATCATGGTTTCCACTGCTGCAAACCTAGCTGTAGCTTGGTAGCTGCAGCCTCTTAGGAATATGAAGCCATATATTTGATTTCAGGTATTATGTTCCTGGTTGTTATTTTTAGACTTATGGTAAAAATGTTCACATTTCAAGTGAGTTTGAAGGGTGCTCTGTGGTACCTCTGAGGCTCTATTATCTCACTGAGGAGATAAGAAACCTGGTCCAGGCTCGTCTTTGAGCTGCACATGCAGATTTCCAGGAAAGCAGGCTATAGGAAGAGTTGAACACACACATGTGTGAGCAATGAAGGCCTGCCTGACCTGTCAGTTTTGAAAATTAGTTTCAGAGCCTTAAATACTTGTCATAGCCATATTCTGAGTCTGCTGTGTAGAAGACATGTTTCTAATCCTTTCAGTCTGCTTTCAAACTAGCCAGAAAGTAAGGATTGCTGTCACTGTGGTACTGATGAGGAACTGAAACACAAATTGTGTGAGTCATGAGAGGTTCATTAGCAAGCTTCTCAGTATTCTCTTGAATGCTTGGGAAAATTAAGTCACTTAAGGTGCAGTATCACAGGTGTGTGCCATAATCCCAGACCACACCTGGTGTGCAGAGAGCTACCAGAATCTAATTGCATGAAAAATCTTGTCTTCAGGTGACCAGTGAACTGAAAAGTATATTTTGGGTGTCTAGATGGACATCCAAATCTTAATGCATGTAGGCCTGCTCTGTTATACCGAAAGTAGGTGATGACTGTGGTCTGGTGAAAATAAAAGGTGTTGTGGATCTTTTGGCATCCTAATGTAGCTATCAGTATAACTGTTTGTTGGGGGTGGTATGGGGGTGTGAGAGACAGAAAATAAGTTGCAGATTCCAGGCTCCAACAAATGAAAAGTGACTTAAAATAAAAATCCAAATGTCTCCATTTTGTTATTCGTGTGCTTGATACAGCAGTCATTTAACCATTTAGACATTGTCTTTGACAACTAGCTCTAGGTAACTCTGCAGAGAGTTGGACAAAATGATTCTAGAGGACCCTTCCAACCTCAACAGTTCTGCTTCCATGAATAATCCAAGGTTCCTCCTTCCTTTGTTTTTTTGGAGGGGTTTTATTTGTTTTTTTTTTGGGGGGGGGTTGGTTTTCTTGGTTTGTGTGTTTTTTGGTTTTGGTTTTTTTTTTTCCTGTGGTGACATCCACATATATATGCCTTATCCTATGAAGAAAATAGTAAAAACCAGATCTTTCTTATGAGTTGTAACAAAAAAGTTTACTTTTAGTCAAACTACACTTGGGATCTAGACATCAGAGTCCTCTCAAAGATGTTGATGAAGCTGTAGTTGACGTCTAACCTGCATACCTTTGAAACTCAAGTGAACATGTGTGTGAATAGAGTTAATCCAAATCTGGGGTTGAGAAGCCATTCTGACGTTACCAGGAGGAGTACTGTATGGAAACATTTCCATTTTTATTATCCAAACCAGAGTCTGAGGTCTCTTTGCGCCTCTTTCTCCTTTCTGTGATTGAAAACTAAGCATACATCTTTACATTTTGTGTGTTTGTTTGATTTGCTGTGAATATCCTTTCCCTAGTTTTTCTTTATTAGTTATTCTTTCAAGAGGAGTTTGTGATGAGTTTGTTCCATGATTTTATGTATGATAGTTATTCTTTCAGCATTATTATTTCAGTAGTTGAAACCACTAGTATGTTGCAATTTAGGGTGCTTTAAAAGGATAACCTGTTAACAATTACATACTTGAAAAAAGATGTTTCAATTTATAATATATTACAGTTTGGCCTCTTTGTTAACACTCTACCTTCAACCATTTCCACACATTTTATACATTGGTTGTTTTGATTTTGAGTTTTTACTGTTGAAATGTTGTCTCTGAGATTTTATGGTATCAGGAAAGGACTGCTAAGCATATCGTAAAACTTACAGGAATTTTCAGGTGAAGTTATTTAAGCCTGACTATAGGTTTGGTATTTAATATAACTGCTTTTTAATGGAACTGTTTAAAGAACAAATTTCTCATACTTAAAGCCACAAATATTAACAGAATAGTTTTCCACTGTGCTTGCAGATTCAAATAGTTTTTTCCTCTTGTGCCCTTGAACTCAACCTTGATATTATTTAAACAGGACATCACCAAGGCCACTGACTCTAGTAAGTTGTTTCATGAGAACTAGAACTAATGAGGCAATTTTTATCTTTGTTCTCCTCCTTCCTTGCCTTTTCCTTCCCATCCCACGTGCTTTGAGCACCATCAGTCCTGCTGTGTGCCCCATGCATGTCTTGGATACAGCTGGCAGCCTGTGATGTGGCTGGTAAAAGGCTATGTGAGGACTAGTTTTCTAGCTGTCTCTCTTTCAAAATGGCTGGGGACTTCCTTTTCTCCAGTGAGAATGCTGACTTGGGGGTCTTTTGCGGTGTAGTTTCCAATTTGAGTAGCAATGTAGCTCAATAACTGTCAAATATGACTGAATTCAGTGGGCAAATCCAATACAGGGAAGACTTAATCTACAACTGGACAGTGGGAGAGTCAGCACAGATGTCTAAGGAAGCAAGACTGAAAACAGAATGCTTCTCATGACTGTTGTGTGTTCGAGTGGATTTAATTTAATTAACAACACTCAGAGAGAGAACGTACTCTGATAGTTTCCATATTTTTTTGTTTCCCTCTGGCTTTGACCATAATTAACCAGAACCACACATTTTACTGGTGAAGACTTTCATGGACAGGGACAAAATCACTTCTGAACTCCGCTTGAGGAATTCTGTGCATTGACCAGGGGGGAAACTAACTTCACAAAGATGCTAAAGTTTTGAGATGCTGCTTTGTACACAGTTCCTATGTCAGACACATTGCAGGTCTGACGCTTGCGTAGCGCTTTGCTGGTATAATGAGGAAAATCTTTTTGGCATCACATACAGGCCAGTCTGTATAAATAGGAGGTCTATCTGTGATTTGAGATGAGTCTCAGAAAAAGGTGATTTGATATGGAAAAATGATATGGTGGAAGTGGACTTCCTTCTACACAGTTTTTAATCATTCATTAAAATGACACAGTAATGATTTAATCTTAAATCTAAAGCCTGCATTTGGATTTTATAATACTTCTGAAAACATACATTAGCCAAATATTGACTTAGAGGCTTAAAAAATAAAGTTCAGCACTGCATCTTCCAATTGCCTTTAAATTTCACAGTTCCGTAAAATGTAGTGAAACACAGCATGCGATTGAACCTTAGTAGTGGATTATCTAATCCCTTCTCTCTTTAAAATTGATTGCCTTTTGTCTTGAATACAGTGACATTGTGTTACATTAGATGCCTTCACAAACCAAGATGTCACTCAGCTGCATAACGAAAGCTAAACCGTGTGATATAAAGGGGGTTTTCGAAAGGAGAGTGAAGAGAAAGCCCTGTCTTCAATTAAGTTCATAAAACCTCTTTTCCTCTCCCAGTTTTTTGGAATGTAACTAAGAAAATATCAGCTTGGCCCTGCCCAGCTTTTCCTGTTGCCAGAGGTTCAGCCTAGTGACCATCTGTTGAGGACAGTGTAGTTCAAGGCTAACATCATACATCAAAGTAGAGGACTGGTAGAAAGGCTCGGCACGCAACTCTTCTTTCTCTACAAGAAAAAAGAAAGACAAGCATGCTGAATGGCCTTAATCACATTTCTACTCTGTAGGCACACACCCAGTTCTTGTGATCAATGTAACAGTACCCAGTGGTTGAATATTTGTTTGCAAATTCATCTGTTACATGATACTCTAATTACCCATAGTTTCTTGTTGCTTACTGTCTATTTATTTTCTTTTTACCGAAACATGGAATACCACAATTGTATGTATTGCTGAACAGATAATCAGGGTAGTGTTCAAGAGAGATAAGGCTATTTTTCATTCATTCTACTCATCAGAAATGCAAATTTTAATTAATAGAAGTATGACTGGTTCCTAAACGCCACTCTTGTTTAAAAAGTGATATATACTCCTATTTTGACTGTGACCTACAGACTTCTGGGTCATGCATTTGCAGTAACTACTGAGTAATCGCCTAGTCAGTCAGTATGTTTCCAGATGCTTAGTTGCATTACAATGACATTAAACATGTCGTAGTATTTTTTTATTATTATTATTGCATAGGGCTAGTTTCATATGTGCCCAACCAAGGTTTTGTTATCTAATGGAAGGAACAGACTGTATGAGACAGTCCTACTTCACGATCCATGCTTGAACTCCCTTGGTATATATAAACAATTTGACACACATGTTCGCAGAAGAATAAAGACAAGAAAAATGTCTGCTCTTTATCAAAAATCGTTTGATAGTACATTACATGTTAGCATGAGTTTTAGCAGAAATTACTTCTCACGTTACTGTTGTTTCTCTCAAGCTAAGCATTTTATACCTTATCTAAGATAATATAATCACAGTCCTTACCCAGAAACAGAAGATATACTGATGTTGTTCATTTGACTGGAGTCCTAGAAGACACTAGTTTTTGAGAAGTTTTAATAAAATCTTCAACAGGTTGAGTACAATGTAACTACACAATTTGAAGAGAGAAAGAAAATAAAATCTCAGTGTAAATTTTTACAAGTGAAGAATAATTCTTGTTCTGGACACAGACTTGTGGTAAATTACCATCAAAATATGTTTGGTTTGTGCTTTGCAATGGAAAAAGGTAAAAAATTAATTGAAATCAAAATCCTCATGTTTCAGTAATTTCTGAAAGAGCAGAAGAGAAAGATGCTCCAAACTGGGGAATACCTAATAGCTCTGTGATTTGGCCCCTTGGCAAAGGTGTGATGACACTGTAAAATCACAGAATAATAGAATGGTATAATAGTTTGGGTTGGGAAGGACGATAAAGACCATCCAGTTCCAACCCCACTGTGATGGGCAGGGAAACCTTCCACTAGGTCAGGCTGCCCAAGGTCCCTTCCAACCTGGCCTTGAACACTTTCCATCTCAAAAGTCACCTGAGACTAAAGAAGTTTGATCGATTAATGTCCTTAAATTTAACGTCCTGTAATTTCCATGTCCTGCCGAGTCCTCCTTTCTGGCTGATTAATTGTATGTCATCTTCACTCAAAGAATAATGCTCACAGGAGAATCTGAGGGGACCAGTCTGGTTACAAGGGGTGGAAAACAAGAAAAGGCATCTCTGAGTTTGTGTTTCACCCTGCAAATCTCTGAAAGGACTTCCATTCATCTCATCATAAAACAAATTAAAACATCATTTTAGAATACTTCATGGAATGACGAAGGCAGTAGCCACCTCATGGGAAGGTTGTCACTGACATTCCAAAAGCAGAAGAGGGGAATGCCTGAAAAACCCGTTAGCATTTCTTGTCTCATTCCAGGATATGCAACATGTCAATGTTTAAGCAGTGACTGAGTTATGAGGTGATTGGTGTATGAGGGATGTAGCTACCTTGTAAGTTCCTTACAAATATTTTAATACAGGGTCAATTTCTACCCCCAAAATATTATTTTAAAGCTCCCATCACTATTGCACATATTCATCTGAGAGCCAATTTCACTTATTATATGTTTTGATTCATTCTATGAATTGCCTGCTTCTGTGTACAACTTTTTTTCATTTTTCCCCGTTCTGCTTCTGGACCATGATTGATGATGTAAATGATGATTTCCAGGCATAAAACATTTTTTTTTTCCTGTTGACCAGTCACTAATCACTACTTGTTCATCCTTGTGTTTTGTTGGTAAGCCAGATGAATTTCTTTTTAATGGCCTTCTTTCTTGTCATGTCAGAAATCTTACCACAGATAAATGACAGATGCACACCACGTATGTAACAGTGCATAGACCTTATAATCATTACCCAGTACATTTACAAAGTTCTGAGACATTTCATTTTGTGAATAGTAAATGCATCCATGTCTCTGCCATCCCTACCATTCCATGCTCTACCAAGAAGAAAGCTTAAAGAAACATTCTGAATTAAAAGACTATTGATTGATTTTTTTTTTAGCACCTCACATTTAAGCATGTAGTGATTCTCATCTTGATCTAACTCACCTTTCTGCAATGTCCGTGCCTTCAGTCCTGAGCCTGCAAAATGCTTAACGGTTATTTTGATTTTTTTGAACAACTCTCTTTGAAGATTTGAGGGAAAATGGCTGGATATTAAAATGGAGTCTAGCGTTACAGATGTTAAGTAGTAAAAATCCCAATGGTTAAAATAGGCCTAGCATCATGCACATTCTTATTACTGGTATATCAGCCCATGGATACATAGATCATTTAATAGTCACACTCCTACTGAAATAAAATGTCTGAATATACACAATATTCATAGAATCATAGAACAACCAGGTTGGAAGAGACCCATCGGATCATCGAGTCCAACCATTCCTATCAAACACTAAACCATGTCCCTCAGGACCTCATCCACCCGTGCCTTAAACACCTCCAGGGAAGGTGAATCAACCACCTCCCTGGGCAGCCTGTTCCAATGCCCAATGACCCTCTGTGTGAAAAACTTCCTCCTAATCTCTAGCCTAAATCTCCCCTGGCAGAGCTTGAGGCCATTCCTTCTTGTCCTGTCCCCTGTCACTTGGGAGAAGAGGCCAGCTCCCTCCTCTCTACAGTACCTAGAATGGGGTTAATTGCATACTTAACATATACTGTATTTAACTGTGGCTTCCCATGCTTTGTGGTACTTCCATGTGCCCTTCACACACTATGACTTGGCCAGTTATTACCTCTCTGATAAGAAAATGGAAGAATTGTCATATCCTCATTGCAGCTTTAAAAGCAGCTTCTAATACCCTAGCACATATGAACTCTTTTTCCCTTCTAGAGAAGAATGAATACACTTATAGGAGAAGTTTTGTGGTATTCTGTAGTTAATCTAGATTCCTAAAGTTTTCATTGTTCTCCTTAGAAGAGGCTGCTTAAAGTTTAACTGGAAAACTAAGCTAACTAGTAACGCTTGGCTCAGGTGATGCAGGATAATTCATCTTCTGAACATTCTTGCATTCAGAAGCTATGTGTGAAAAGATCTAGATTACTAAATAGAGCTGTTAACCTTTCTTAGAATAAAATAATTGACCTCAAATGTCAGCTTTAGAGAAGAGAGTCAGAGAAGAGAAAGAATTTATTTTGTTTCTTTGTTCTGTAAGTCATTTGCAAATTCTAGTAATAAGAGTTTCCAAATATTTTACCCCTAAATGTCTTTCCTTTTGCTTATTTGACACCCTATGCCTGTATTCTGGTATATTTTTTTTCTGGGTTACAGAAATACTCTGTACAGCACATTTACAAAGTTATTTGCTCTTCATAGAATCGTAGAATCATAGAACAACCAGGTTGGAAGAGACCCATCGGATCATCGAGTCCAACCATAACTCTTAACATAACAACCAACTCTTGCTGTAGATATTACATTTCCTTCCATGTATTGCCAGCCCTCCATACTTCTGAGGTAGCTGGTCTTTAGTCACAGTATAGAGGTGACTCTGCTTGCTTGTGCACCCAGTCCTGTAGTTCTTTGCTGGCTTTCTGCCATGCATAGGTGGGAAAGGTGCAGTAAGATGCCGGCTGCAACAGAGACATCCTTGTTACATAAATACAGCTGAACACCTTGTAAAATTGTGAAATCATCTTGTTCCAAGGATTTGAGAAAATTAATGCTTATCAGAAAAAAACAGAGATTGTTATATGTGCAGGTAAAGTAAGTTTCTAAAAGACATGCTACACATTGCATGTCATGCATGCATATACCTGACACCGATTTACCTGGTTGAGAAATAAGATCAACCTCCTTCCACTTCATACACCTCTTGGTTTATGGTCTGTAAATGTTATAACTTAATTTCTACTGAAGCTGTGCTATGCAAAGGGATGCCAGCATAAGATTAGCCTATTGCCCTTCTTCATCGTCATCCAATTTCAGTATTAGATTTCTAATTTCAATCTGACTTTTCAAGATTAGATGTTTCTCTGAGAACAAGGGCAGACATGTTCCAGGTGCATTTCTGTCTTCCAGAGAAAGAAATCAATCAAAGAAACTGAGATAGTTCTTGGAAGAGCCACAAAATACAGAAACTTTATGCCAGAGTTTAAGTAAGACAAGATTGTGTTGTGTAACCTTCTTTGTTGCAGTCCAGACAGCTCTCATTTTCGCTTATCCAGTAATGCTGAAGTCAAAGCGCAAGCCTGAGGCTTCTAGTACCATGTAGACCAACAGTAAAATAGTGAGCCAGTAGCAAACAAGTAGATAGAGAAAGTAAGGTTTTCTTCCACTACATATATTTTTTTAATATTTCTCCTGGTCTCTCTATATATGTGGAAACGTGTATATGTCTATATACATAACTGTAGTTTTGCCAGGTGCTGGAGGAGCTGTTTGAACTATTAGCAACAACTAACAGGAAACCAGAGGACTGAATGCAAAGTCAGGTTGAATCCTACAATATAATTTGGAGATGTTAGAAGATATTTTTCATCTCTGCTCCACTGCAGAGCTTGCTAGCTTGCTTTATTTATTTTGTATTCCCCCACCCTCAGTTCTATCATTGACCTCCTCATGAGATTCATCCAGAGACTCCCCTGGTTGAACCAGAGAGACAAATTTGGAACAATAAATATATATAGAAGTTAAAACATCATAAGAAATCCTAAGTGAATCTCGAGGCTTTCTGGTTTATGCATGTCTAACTTCTTGATAGATAAATTAAGTTTGTTCTAGACTTATTTTTTATGACCTTGGTAGTAGTGCTGCAAGCTCAGGATAGAAGTGGTTTGGACTAAGTTTCCTCATGTCTAATTTTAATTGGCACTATTTGGACATCTTCCTTTTCTACCTTTTTTCTTCATTTACCTGTGATTATTTCTTAAAAATTACCCTGTAAGGGTACCGAGTCTTTATAAAAGTCAGGGAAAATTACAGATGTTTCTTTTAGCATCACAGCATTTAATTCTATGTACTTATTCTGAATAAGGGAATATTAATTTGAACAAGAATTAGTAGAGTGCCCCTGTGTCAAGGAAGGCCAGTCGCATCTGGGACTGGGAGGATGGGAGAATAACGACCAAGCTGAAGAAGTGCTTCTCCCTGTTTAGCACTGATGAGACCACATCAGGAGATCAAGGATCCTATTTTCAAGGGTTTTAGCTCTTCTGTGCATTTCTCGTTGGTGGAATGGACAGTCATTGAACTGCATGTTTCTTTCACTGCAGTTCTGCCTTGCTGTGTCATATAATCAGGATGAGTACATGACCTACTAAGCCATGTCCACATTTGGATGAGGCCCCAAAGGATTTGGCCATAGTATATCTTTAGTTAAAAATCCAATTCTCTGAATAAAATATTGGAGGTTTACTTTTTTTTTTTTCTTTTTTTTCTTTCCTCCTTTTTTGGGGAAAAAGTGAATACCCTTAATTTTTAAATCTGAACTTTCCAAATATTGCTTTGGTCTCTTAAGCCAATGAACTTTCTGACAACATTCCTTGTAAAGGTTTAAGCCTTTTCTGGCAAGTGATTAACAACTGGGACAAGCGCTTCCATGAGGCTTGAGTGTTGCAGCCTGTTGTGTGGTCTCTTTGGCTGGGTCTGTAACACATTTCCGATTGTCTAAATATAAAGAGATAAAAAGGGAAGAGTGCCAAACTTCAAGTCAGAAGGGAAAGGTTTATCATTTTTCTTCTTCCTTTTACATTGCTGGCTACATCTTATCTTTAGCCAGAAGGTGCTAACATCATTTCCACCCTATAAATTGGTTTGCATGTAATACAAAAACACAATATGACTTTCTTTTCTAAATTAATGAAAGTTTGGATACTGCAGCGTTTTGACATTCAAAAATCCTAATTTAATCTCAGAGCTGTTAAACTATCACTTACCGAGTCAGTGGGTGTGTATTGCCTCAGTGAGCCTTCTTTTTTACCTAAGCGGTAATATTTAGGATGGAAATTTGGAAGTAATCACAACAACCAGCATTTCCAAATTGATGATAGCAGGACTGATGAGCTAGCATAGCATATGCCTACCACTTTTATTGCACTTTTGACACCTAATTTTGTTTGAAGTAGTAGTGTGATTGCCCCATGGATTTTAACAGAACTGTGGCTGTTGAAGCTGACTCAGAAGACAGTTGTTGCCCATCTTCAGTACTAAATGAGAGCCCTGTAAATCCTAGAAACAACCTTAAAAACCCTTGTGATGTTTTTCACAGTGGTTCAAATGAATACTGATTTATCTACTTGTGAATGAAATACGAATCTTGTTTCTGTTGCTCCCATTACTGTGCCATCTGGGTACATCATGTGAAATAAAACGATACCAGTGACTGGCAAAAACTCCTGTGGTTTCACAAAGGGAAAGAAGAAAGTCAGTAATATGTTAAGCAATCTCCCCATTTTGAGATTTATGGTTATTTTATTTGTGATGTAGCTGTCTACTATTTAAATAATTGTGAAGGCACACCCCGCACACATTTCGTAATTCACTCAGAAAGATATGAGGATCTCCCACTTTGACAGTTATAATAGTTCGCCACAAATGGAAACTTTCTGAATAGCTGTGGTTTTTTAAAGTTGTGAAACAGCCATTCTGGGTCTTGGTTGAGAACATTCCTGTTGCGATACCTGGCACTTAATGTGTCATCAGGAGCACACATGAGCTGTTACAGGAAGGTCAGGCCCACAGAGGGTCATGAAGGGAATATTTAACAGGTAGGAGGCCGCATAAGAAAGTGTACTGAGCTTCACATACGTCTTATCAGCAAGCATCTCTGGAAGAGACCTTTCAGAGACTTCTCAGTGCCATAGTGGATAGATTTAATCCTAGTGTGAACATGTAAGGTTATAGAATGTCTTTGTGTCTGGGGGTGATACTTTATAAGATGTCTTGGAGGGACTTTGGCTAGTTAAAGACTAGTTTCCAAGGGGCGGGGCAGCTGCTCAATCATTACCTGTTTCTGTCAAGAAGCACTATTAAAGCAGCATTAAGAAAACCCGCACTGTATGATTTGTGCAAACTTTGTGTGGGCCACAGGTAGCTAGTCCCCAGTGTAGGTATTATGTGGCTTACTCTAGAAATGCAGTATTTTGATTTTGTACTTGCCCAAGGTGTCCGAGGCAGCATGCAGGCGTCTAAGTGCCCACAGGGGTCCCAAATGCCATTTGCTACTGAGCAGGATCAAGTATTTTTTTAAATGCAGTTTTTCTGAAAGCTATGAACTGTGCTGACTACGAGCAGAAAACTGCCATGGTATGTACCTATGGACCCCTCAGCTTCTCAGGGTTGATTGACTATTCTGTGAGGAGATGGATAAGTCCTGAAAATTCAAAGGTTAAGGAACTGAACTTGCAATGTCCTTATACTAGCCAAATGGCAAGCAAAACATTTTCTAATCGTGTCTTTTCTCTGGGACTGCTTCTGGATGGCATTTGTTCCTTTGCTGTCCTCTGCTAGCTTATGAAGTGTGAGAGGTAGACACCTGCAGACAGCATCCAAATAATCAGCCTACTTGAGCCTTGGTCTGTTGCAACTGCATTGGGCTACCTAAGGCTTTACAAGGTTTACAGCACAGATACAAGGTGTGTAGGGACTAGCTCCTTATTACTGTAGCTGCCGTGGTCAGCAGGGAACAGTTATAGACCAAAGGCATTGCAGTGTCCTTCTTACTTTCTGGGAGAAAAAGAGATTTGCAAAAAATAGACAGAGCCTACTGTGTGTCCCCCCGATTGCTGTCAAATGGAAATACATGGGAACTTTGTCACTGAGTACTTACATGCAAATACATCCTATTGTCACAATGTGGCCAAGCCTTGAGGTTTTAAGGACCATGAAATATAATATCCAATATTTCCTTTCTAGAGAAAGGATCCTGACCAGATTAGTAGGTAGAATGTACGTGTTCGTCTGGGAAGTATGTTAATGCTGGAGTTGTTTACAGTAATCTAGTAACTCCTGTTTTATGAAGTTTCAAACTCCTGTTTTAAAAAGTGGAGACGTGTTGGAGATTCTACTGATAAGTCTCTTAAATAGTTGAACTTGATTGCTAAGTGAACTTTCATTGCAGAGCAGAAACAGTGTGGTGTTGGTCTGCCAGGCAAATAGGGATGCCCAGCAGTTGTGAGGAAGTGATTTGTTGATGTATCAACAGTGCCTTTACAAGGAATGATTATGCTGTATGCTGTCAGATTTCAGTTTCCTTTGATTTGACTACTCCGTATATCTTTTGAAGTATCACTGCTTCAGTACAACTGTAAATTAGGCTAACCAGGCGTGTTAAGGGACCCAGTAAGGTTTGTCACTGTTACTTCCTGGCCGTCACCCAGAAAAATAACTGATTTAGTGATACTTCCAAGTTCCAAAGAGTCTAGATTCAACAACAGAATATTTTGCATTGCTAGGTAATGTCACTGCAGTGCACTAAGCTCAGTTCAACATGAGTGGGTCAAACTTGAGAAGCTAGGACATACTTGGGTCACTGTTCACACTAAACTCTCTGCTTATAGCAGTAAGTTGTAAACTTCACCTTTTCTCACTATCTTAAAGTGAGCTTGAGTATTTCTTGTGAGCAGCAACGTGAATGCAGTAGCTTGAATCTATGCTTATTGCACTGACAGTATTTTTTAGACTATACAGAGACACAGTTGCTGTCTTTGAGTGCATTTATGTAATGATTAATAGTCATTCTTTGCCTCTTAGGAGTTGTGCTGTGAGGAACTGGAAAACTGAGGGAATGGGAATGAGGTAGTACTGACATAAAAAAAAAGACAAAATATATTTCCTGAAACAGTTCAGCAATACAATATTTTTCCCCTTCTCTCTGCATGATACATTTTAATGACCAGGTGATTTTGTTTCAGACTACCTAACAACTTAATGTAATAAGATAAAGTCAGGGGTTACCTGGAGAATGGCTTATCTCTACATGAATGCATCCTGAAGTACATTTAAAAATCTGCCAGTGGCAAAGGAGAGAATAATGACCTCATTACTAAAGCTGTCTTGTTAAAAATCTTAAACGATGTTGGACAGATTTGTTGCAGAACAAAATAGAAGTAAAATATGGTAAACTTACTCATACCAGGCTTTCTAAAGCTGAGTCAGTCACAGTAGGTGGGAAATCATGTTTCTGGGACTAGCGGTGTGTCACTTTTTATTTGACTTTAAATCCACAATTTAGACTGAGGCTACAACAGATCCGACCTCGAATCAGTTCTCCTAGTAGAAGTCCCCTCAGCTGGGCATGTAGAGCCCTGCCTGTTAAATAATCCCCTCTTCTTTTATTAAAAATTCCAAATATTCCATTAAGTAAGGGAGTGCAGAGGTTCACATAACTTCTTTTTCCAGGTAACAAGGAGTAGGACAAGAGGAAATGTCTGCAAGACCGCAGTGTCTAACATGGGAGGTTTCAATTGGATATTAGGAAAAATCTCTTTACTAAAAGCATGGTGGATCACCACTCCCTGGAAATGTTCAAAAAAATGTGTAGACATGGTGCCTTGGGACATGGTTTAGTAGGCATGTTGATATCGTGTTGATTGTTGGACTTGATAATAATCCTAGAGGTGTTTTCCAATCTTAATGATTCTATGATTCAATCCTGCCAAGCAAGTCCCTGAAAATTCTTACTCAGCAATTTGAAAATTATCTAATAGTCAATTGATCTTCTCTGGAAATTGGAGATCTGTGATTAAACTGACAATTGTTTATCTATTTATCTCCAGTAGGTTCTGCTGTATTAATATTGAGTCTTTGCAGAACTCACACTCCTGGGGATTTTCAAAGATTACTTTCAAAATGTTTGGGCAGAAAGCTCAGTTCCAGTAAATCACACATTTTGTGACAAGATAGGATAGGTGCAGATGAAACACACCTTCTCCCAAGCTGTATAAATAATGAATAATGATGTAGTTAATTATTTTCATATTAAATTTGACATTATGAGGAGAGAAAGACACATGAAAAGAACATCATCTGATAATACAGCACTTAAACAGTGTTAAAAGCTCAGAGTTAAAGGGCGAAATAAATGTTGTGCTGAAAAATAGAGAAATATATATGTTCTTAGCTCAGTAGATTCTGGGTACATCAGGCTGTGGATGCTTGTGTTGAGGATATGCATAGATGCATGCATAGGTGGGATGTTCATACTTTCGTTTGGATTCATTGACTATTGAGACTTCCCTGTGAGAGCGTTGTCTTGTGAATGAAATTTTCAGCCAGCTAACTACCTTTCACTTTTTTTGGTCCAGGCACAGCTTAATCTCTTCCATTAATGTATTATTACTTAATCTGTACTGCTGCACTTGCATCTTGCCCAGTGTCATGTAGCACATCTGGAAATGTTGTGATTTGCTAAATGACAAGTCGCACTCTTTTCCTTCCAGTTCCGCCTGGTGGTAAAGACAGCACTGAAGCTGTTGCTGGTCTTTGTGGAGTATACCGAATCCAACGCACCACTTTTAATCCAGGCAGTAGCTACTGTTGATGAAAAGAGAGGTGAGTAGCCTTACTTGGGGGTTGCAGAATCCTAGCACTTTCTGAGATCAGGGTGGTATTTCATCATTGATTTCAATGGTTCTCAAGTTGCTTTCACAATGCCTGCTTTATGTGACATACTCTTAATTTCTTGATTAAAAGCATGCTTTCATTATTCATGCAATTTAAAATTGTTTTGAGGAATGAATTACAGTGGGAAAGTGAAGAGTGACAAGCTGGGTAGCTCAGCTGCTCCCTTGTGCATCATAGTCGTTGCCTCTTACCTGCACCCACTTTCAAAGGGAGCCCCATTGCACCTTCCTTTGGGCCAGACCATCTTTCCACTTCCTTCTGAGTAGCACCAGTATGATTTAGAAGACAAAATGATATCTAATCAGTGTAATCCCTTTGAAGAGAAAGACGAGGTCAGTAATAGGACAAGCTTTACAGCAAAAGCAAAACCATCTGTTGTTACATTAAAATAAAGCCCTTGAGCAGATATTATACTATGAAATCTGTTACCCTTCAGGCTCATGAAAAATACTTGAATATGTATACTGTATTTTTTACAAATAAATAGAACAAAAATGGTTCTTTCTTGTTCTTCCCACAAAGCCATTGCTAAGCTCCCAGGGCATTCTCTCTTGATGCAAAACATTCCTTTGCCTCAAGGAGAGTTTTTGAGGTTGGGAGAGCCATTGTTGTGGTCTCAGACACATGGAGGTTGAAAGCAAGATCCCCACTGTGGAGCAACTGCCTCCATGCTGAATTCGTTTGAGTGACTTGATATGGTAAAAGTGAAGCAAAAAATGCTGGGGGATGGGGAGAAAGGTGGTGCCAGACATAGGCAAAGTATCCAAGTTTTGCTTTCAGCTCTCAGCACGGATGTGCTGAAAAGACCCCCAATAAAAAAAAACCAAAAAACCCAAACAATTTTCTTGTATGACATGGGAACAGGCAAGGGCAATTCAAAGCTAAGTTTAACATTGTAAATAGTGGACTCTTCAGGTTGCCTTTCTGTTTGAAAATTCAAGTGATAAACTTACAATGCCATAAGGAGAAATATAATTACACTGTTCATGAAATAGTGAGTGCTGTGATTTGTTTTTAGTTACCCTCAGTATTTCCTCATCTCTGAGAACTTAATGGCATTCTTAACGTGTTCAAATTGCCATCTGTTCACATGCTAGTAAACTTCATTAAAGAAAAAGAGAAAGTAGGACCCTAAGCACACTACCATGTGCTCAGTATTCCCTTCTGTATGTGTAAAACAACCTCAGGCAGACATTTACTTGTTCCAAAGTAATAAAACAACTTTACTAACAACAAAAAACACATGAGGAAAAGTGATGCATGCCATTAAACAGATACTTGTTAGAAGCATGAGTTGAGAGTTTATAGGAATTCTCATACCTGTGGGTTGGCAGATTGTGTCATGAAGTCTTGCAAATATCTTAGCTCCAAGTTCCCAGTTTTCCTTTTCCCTTCCTTTTTCTCTTTGTTTTATTATTATTATTATTGTTATTACTATTATTATTAAGTAGTTATTCTTAGCTACAAAAGATTTTTTCTTGTTTTATATTTAATTACTTTTTTTAGATCATCAAAGCACTTCAGTTTTAGCTACGAATGTGCAATGTTTTAATTTATATTTTGAAATTAGTGGCTTATAATTGAGGAGCACCTGCTTCTAATGACTGGTTTAATGGAAGAGACATATAGAGGAAAAAAAAAGCGATGTGCCTTTACTTGAAACATTGTCATAAATCTTCCAGGTATATAATCAGGCTTAGCAATGCTTTGAAAAAAGCCCAGTGTTTCATGTACATACAAAGTGATGAGATATGACATAATTCCTCAACATATGTACCACACATGATTAACATAAAGAACCGCATAATAACTCAGCCTGGTTTCAAAGTGATCCCATCTGCTGTTTCTGTGCGAGAATACATCCATATGCAATCTGAAGTGCAGAGATCGTTGGAAGTGCTGGCTTTATTCTTGGATACAAGCAGCCATAAGTGAGTAACTGCATAGCCCTCATCATATAGGAAGTAGCTTGTAGTTATACTTCCATCTATCTCACTCTTCTCCCTGCCTTGCCCAAGAGCCCCAGAGGAATTTGGTCTATTTTCAGTTTAAGGATACTGGGACTATGCAGGCTCTGGAAAGTTGAGCTGGGATTGCATTCTTCTGTCTGGACCTGCCTTATCCCAAGCACATTTTAAGACAGAGATTAAAGTCCTGTGAGTGACCTGGACACTGTCATGTACTGTTTGTGAATTAAGTTTCTGCTACCTGACTTCTTGTTACATTATTTATAAATAGCCTGCATTATCAGTTCTCCACTTTTACTGCCATTTCACACGTATTTAGATATCCACTAATTTAATGCCCATAGTATAGATATGGTGAAAGGCTGTACGTTCACTCTTATTTAAATAGGAGTGCAAGATGTTGAGGCCTTTCCAAAAGTGTTATTATCTTTCCATCCTACGGCTATTAGAGGCAGACAATCTATAAGTTGGTAGTGGTCTTCATGTGTGTTCCTGAGCTGATGCAAAGTTTTCCATGCTTCATATGTAATATGCAGATTTTGTGTATTTAAAATGTCAAGATTTTGTATCAGACATGAATGACAGCATTAAATGATTTTTCTCTTTTTTTCGAGATTCATATATAAAAACATTTAAAGGAGAAACTGAGAAAAAACAGACTTAAAACAATGGGCAAGATTATTCAGTAGACTGTATTAATTTAATATAGATTTAATTGTTGCAACCCTGTAGTTCTCTGTTGTGTTTAAGCACAGTATGACTATTCAGAGTGCTGTCGTAGCATCAGGATTGAGGCCCAACCTTCCTGTCAGAGTAGCAATGGTAATGAACTGTTACCAGTAAGAAGCCTGTGAAAGGCAGTTGAGCAGTTCTTGTTTTACCCATTAGAAGGCAGGAGAACACACACAAATCTCGACCTCTGCCGTTTTACTTCAGTAAGCCTGTTTCATCACTCCCATCAATTTTGCCATGAGTCCTGCATGGAAGTCATAACCTTATGGGTACCCCATATGGTTAACCCAGGATCCCAGTCTGTTCCCAGAGGAATTGCTGGGATCAGAATCCTACATCATCATTCTCTTACATCATCATTTTTTCACATCACAATCAGGTGGAGGAGACAGGCTGGAAATTAAACCTTCTTGAGACTCGGCAAGCATAAATTAATACCATTATTATTTTTAAAAATAAACTCCTTAACATACAAATGTTAGATGGGTGTGCATTTTTTACTAGAAATATACTTGCATTACCCAATCTAGATTTGAGTTTAAGTTTTTTCAGTATTTGCTATATTCTGACCTTTACACAGAAAATAGAAGGTGTAGTTTTTAGTGCTGCATAGCCGTTTGCCTAGATGTTACTCTGTTTACAAAGGGAGAGCTTTTAATATTCTCCACAATACAAATAGCCCTTTAAAGGAAAAGAGAAAATATAACTAATGTTTTCATTTCTGTGGTATGAGCATCATTGTTTTGCTACAGCAACCAATGAGTTTAGAAAAGTCACCAAATGTTTTAAAGTATGATTTTCCAAAGTATCTTTCACAAAGTTTTTTCTGTACATCTAGAGAGGAAAAGTTCTTTCACTATCAATATCCAATATAGTCTTGAACAGTGATTTTGTCATGTAGGCTCTAGCCTGTGATCTCATCTTTAAGTGACGACTCTCCAGGAAGAAAGTCTTTGGAAATCCAGACTCAGGGCATGAGAGTGGATGACAGCAGACTCCTGCTGTAGATCCTGCTGTCAGGATCACAGGTTGGAAACTATAAACAGCATGGGTGGGAAAAAAACATGTGTCATCTTTGCATGAAAGCAGCAAGGTGATCCTGAAAATATTCTTTTATATTCTTTTATTCTTTATTTTTTTTAGAGAAGTATAGACACAGTCAGGCAAAAAAAAAAAAAGACAAAACAAACCCAACCCAAAACAAACAGGATACTGTCTTTAAAAAGCAAAACATGATTGTTTCAGTAAGACTAAAGCCTGTCTGCAAAATAAAGGCATATTTCCCTAGAAGAACTCTCATTGAACAATGCAGAATGGATTAAATAATTAATGTTTTATGTTGTTGTCAGCTAGTTTTCAGACATGTGTGACTTGCTGTAAGTCATACTTGCATAGTTTCCCCATTTGGTTTTTCTTTCTTATTTTCTTCCATTTTTATTTTTCACTGGAAACCATAGGAAGACATTTTTGTAGTGAGGATATCATTCTTGTTGATAACACAACGTTTGTGAGCTGAGTGAATTTGTCCCACATGTCATTTGAAAGTGCACAAAATGTCTGTTAATATATAGAGAATCTGTTAAAGAGGTGTCTAATGTATTTTCATTACAGCCATGTGTTTGAGTTAGTATTGTAATTAGTAATGCACACAGATACATTTGGAGACCCAAGACTGAATCCCCACTCCTTTGATTTTCCTTGACATAAGGAAGCTCTGATTTATTTTTCAGTAGTAAAGATCAGAGAGAGTCTCAAAAAGAAGGGAAAACAGGAGAAATACTTCTGTTTGTGCATTCATTAACAGTTTAGTCCTCACAGTGCACTGCCGTCACTGTGGAAACAGAGATCCTTCTTTAGCAGAGATTTGATCTCTATGTACCAGGAGATTTATATAATACCAGCAGGAATACACAAGGGCCATTATCACTAGTTTGTGGTGATGAAACATCTGCATTTTACTGCCTGATTATACTCAAACTATCGTCATCCCCATATAGCATTTAGGGGATGTGGGCTGTTACAATACTCTGTGGTTTTCCTTCTGAAATTCAAAGACTCTTGCAGTTACTCTTGTGTAGTTGAACTTAGTAGCTCTAAGTTAGGGGTAACCTTCTGCTTTGCCCTTCCCACCACTCACATTACTCCAAGCAAAACATTTAATAAGAGTCTTTCATTATTTACTTCCATTTCCTGGGTAAAATAGCTTTTTCTTTAGTAAATGCAACCATCTGACTTTTAGCCAAATAAAATGGGATTGTTTTGCAAGGTAGCTTCAACATGAGGTTGTCTTGAATCTGCCTGACATTTTCTGTCTGATGTTTTTGGCACAATAACTCACTAAGCCACTTGGGTTTAGGCATCAGGTAATCATTCAAATGCAAATCAACATGTAAATTGAACAAATACATCAGGACTAGAAGCAGCAATTTTAACCTTACTTAGTGAGGAAATGAGATAAACATATCTGCAAATTCTGTAGAAAAGTTTCTTATTGGAATAATTTGAGTAAGAATCACAGCAAAAATCTTTACCCCTCATTGATCATTTCTTATGTCCCAGACATACAGCCTGGAATTGAGAAAACTGTTACTCTGTCACACTACTTTGTTAGCAGAACTTAATGCAGCATAACTTAGTAACATGACTAGGAATATAAGCATCAAATGCAGTGAATAGCATATAGACTTTTGTTGAATATTTATCTAAGCCTAACTGAACCTCTGATGAATGGGGTAAAATCTGATTTTAGAATTTTTACTGTCAGTCAAACTTTCTCCATCGTTAAAGGAGAGAAACTGGTACCTCTCCAGAAAGTCCACCTGACATATTTTAGATCTCTGCATTAAGATGCAGCATAGATTTCACTGACTGTATTAAATTTATTCTCCATGGAACAGGAGAGACTGTAGAGGAAGCTGGAGATCACTGGTTTTCTGCTTGGTTACATCATTCCAACTTTTGCTACCTGTTGGATAAATGTTGGTGCTATTGCTTTCCATTTGGATCACCGTCACCAGTGTTTTCTGCTTTTCCACTAGGAGCCAAGCCATGGTCCAACATCATGGAGATCCTGGAGGAGAAAGATGGGGTTGATACCGAACTACTGGTTTACACAATGACCTTGGTTAACAAGGTTTGTCTACTTTTTTAATATAACTGGTGGAGATAACATTAGTATTTTCAGTTGTATGATGATCTTCCCTGTTGAGAATATATGGCAAAGGAGACCTCTCCCAGAGACTTTTCAGGACAAACTGTAATCATAGAATCACCAGGTTGGAAAAGATCCATCTGATCATCAAGTCCAACCATTTCTATCAATCAGCACCATTTCAGTCCCTCAGCACCTTGTCCACCCATCCCTTAAACACCTCTAGGGAAGATGACTCAACCACCTCCCTGGGCAGCCCATCCCAGTGCCCAGTGACCCTTTCTGTGAAAATGTTTTTCCTAATGTCCAGCCTGAATCAATCAGCACACTCTTGTTACTTGTGCTGCGGTCACCCAGAGCCAGCAGCTAAGAGCAGGATTGCTGTTTCACTAGATGCTGTGCAGAAATGTGTTATGGCATGGCTCTTCTCCCAATGCTAAGAACACAGTGCAAAACAAAACTCAACAAACTACCTCAACACATTACCCAAAGACAGAATGAAAGCAAGTGCTGCTGAAAAGCTCACAAAAGCTTGCATTGTGCACAATTTTCTAGTTCCAGTTTGTTTGTTGGGGTTTTTTTAGCTGCAAACCAAATACAATTTGTTTAACAGATCTGAGTGCTAGTAAGAATGTTTCTGCTTAAAAAAAAAAAATGAGGCTCTTTTTTCTTCATTATTTGTATTTTGTGGTGTCCTGTATTACAAGTAGTACTGCAGCAAAATCAAATGTTTTCCAAGTACTCCCTTGTGCTATGAGGGATGCTACCTTACTGTGCTCATGAGTGCATTTAGAGCAAAGGATTGCTTTGGGTGATTTTGATAAAATAATTTCTTAATGACAGCAATGATGCCCAAAAGGGACAAACCTCTCCCAGTGACATCACTAATGTCAATGTAATTTTACCCTTGCTCCTGCTTTCATGGGATTAATTATCCTCTTTAACAAGCCACCTTAACTCACTGATGTAGTCTTTCTGAAAGGCATCACCAGCTTTATATCTTTCTGTCTGTGGCTGCTACTAGAGCTGGGTTGACTAGTTTTTATATCTTTGTATTGCACCTCGCTTTTTCTGTTACTGATTCCTCTCTCTGAGATAATTATTTCATCGTTTGTGCAATTGTAATCTACCTGGTGTTTGACCTCAAAAATTTTTTTTCTGTTCACTCTTTTATCATCCTATGGTTGATTTCTTTAGTCTGATTTTTTTTCCCACTACATTTAAAGCTATATTTAGGAGGAGGTAGTTCTTTAAAAACACAGAAAAAGAAAAAAAACATCTCGCAGTCAAAGGAGCAAGGCAGTTATGAAGATCAAGGAAGAGAAGAATCCCACAATGCCAGACTTATACTTATGACCTGGCTTATGGACAGCTTTATGATGTTTTTAATGGGATTTTTTTCATGATTATAGAGAAAACAGCAAGCAGCATGTCACAGTTGTAATTTTCTTCCCCCGCAGAGAATACAAAGACAGCTCAGATGATTTCAGCTTCTCTAGGCAAGGAAATGTCAAAATTTCACTGCAGGCAGAGTCCTCACAAGGAGGCGCATTAAGGAAGCACATTTCTACTCCTTTTTCTTTCTCCATGTATACATTTACAGCCTGTTTTCCTTCCTGCTAAGGAGCAGAAAGCACATCTGCCCAGACATAAGAATTACTTCAATCCTTTTATCCTCTCCTTCTCTTTTGTTGATACTTAACCACTTTATGCTGACATTTCATTAACCCTCTCTTAATTTGGGGAGGGGGGGGGTTAGGCATTAATTAATTTCTTAAATGCGATTGATCCCAATGCAGATACTTCTGGTTATGTATACTTCCCATATAACCTTTGTTATCTTTAGTTAGTTCCTGTGATCTCTTAGATCTTGTTCTAATCTCTGTTTTATTACTGAGGTCTAGATAGAATAAAACTTTTAATAAAGCTTTTGTGTTTCCTTTATATAAAATATACCCTACACATGAAATGTAGAAAGAAAATTCTATGTTACATTCAATTCACTTGATGTTTACTTGCTATAAAACCTCTCATTATTGAGATTACATTGGAAGCTTTGTAGTTGCAAAATTACTGTGGATTTGCATTTTACTCATGTTTATTATTTCTTATTTTCTTGTATCATACAATACATTTTAAAGCAATAGGTTGAAAAAAAAATTATTATGTATATAAGAATTAATACACTTTGGCATAGTCAGATTAAGCACTGAAAGTTTTCTAGCAGGTTTGGAATGAGACTACAAAGTAAGCACCAGCTTTCAGACCAGTGTTTGCTAGTGAGATCTTAGAATACCACAGTCCTGTGGTCCATTAGCTGTTGTTGAAAAAGTGCTGTTTCTGGCCAATGTGGCATTAATGCTGCAACTGGCACATTTATTATCATTTACCTGTCTCAAGAACATCACAGATAACATAAGGGAACAATGATCATCTCATATTCTCTGTCTGCCGTTGGTCTCACATGTTGTTTTAGAAGAAATTATGATTCCTAGGAAAGCACATACACAAGAGATGCTTCTTCCTATCTCGAAGCAATTGAAAACTTGGCTGGTACCCTTAAGCATGTTTATTTACCTTGTACTGCTTTTCACTGTAGCATATATTAATTAGCTAATGTCTCTCTGAAACATGAAGCCCAGTCTGTTGGATGGGTTAGTAACCAGAGCAGTGCTCATACTGGAACATGCATGTAAAGCATTGCACACGAGGTAGGGTTTCTGTTGTCCATATCCTCTCTGCTCCACTGCCTTATACTGTGATTGTTTTGTAAATGACAAACAGCACTGTACTTATTAGTTTTACTAGCCAGTATCATCCAGGGCTACACATTTTAAAAAGTGCAAGTAAAGAGAACCTTTCAGCCTGAAGCCAGGCACAGCCTAGGACTAATTTATGTTGAGTTTTGTTCAGAAATGGAACTGAGGATATGTAGTGATAAGATTATCAAGCTATTACCAGCTAAGTATGTTGTCTAATAGGTTTTATCATATAGGAAAACATTCGGCTCTCACACTCCCATAAAACTTTTTTTTTTTCCCCCATTCCCTTCATTAATTTTCTTACCTTTCTCTCCAATATGGCTGTTAGAGTTAGTGGTAGGTAAAATGTATAGTTTAGGATTTGGTAAAAATGGTGTTAAGAAGATGTATCAAGCTCAAAACTCTTAGGCTGCGGTTTTGGTTTTAATTTAATTCACCATTCCAAAAGCAGCCATTTAAGAGAGACGGAGTCAAAGCTGCATAAACTTTCCTGCAAGGTCTTAGGAAAGCAATTTTGGTAATCACAAAATAAACAAATCAAATTCTTAATTCAGAGATGTTTCCTCCAACCAAAACTGGATAAAGGCATAGGAATGAGTCTTGAACTTCATATTCATGCTTCCTTTGTTCACCTGGGTTCAGAAGAGTTTCAGATTTGAATTACCAGTTTTGGTCTAAGGTAGAGACAATGTAACAAAATTCAGCAAGCAAACCAGAGTATGATTTAAACACACTTCTCAAAGTGGCTAAATTTTAATTCTGTTGACAGGTTTTCATTTTAAAAGTTTCAGTCTTCAGAGCAGGAGGGAGTATTTGGGACTTAGGTGTGTTTGGATATGAGAGTGTCATTTTGAACTTAACCAGGTAGCCAAAAATAAGCAAGGACTTTGGAAGGACCTGCGCAATTTATTACTTATGCTCTGCTGGTTGTGGCTTTTGTTTCCCTTTTAAAGCCATTGAGAAAATGTGGGTGCACTCTTGTTTTCCAGTGTCACAAGCTAGAATAACTCAGTAATTTATGCAAGTGCCTCTTGTCTCTTGTGTTAGTTACTGTAAAAATCTTTCTCCTGAGGTGCACTGAACTGACCTTGTTGTGACACCAGTGGTGTCCTTCTGCATCTAATGTTATAATGCTAGAAATTGAATTTAATATGTGTTAGGCACCAAAAATGGATCTGTGAGTTTAATGACAAGCTGTGCAAAGAAATTTGATTTGTATGCTTAGGAGTCCAATTGCCCAGTTCTGGCCAGTAGCATGCAGTGAAAATTGAATTTTCACTGCTGCATGATTTAAAATTATATTAACCAATAAAAGACTGCTGACAAAAGCAGGGTTGCCAGTAAATAATACCTTATGCTGCTGTTTTCCCTGTCTACAGCTTGCCTGACCTCAGACTTTTAAAAAGCCATACTTGAAAGCGGGTGATCTGCTTCTCAACATTAAGACCATTTCCTGATATTTAAGTAGTAAAAGCCCAGATCTGTGCAGAAGATCTGACCATTTGTCCAACATTTTGCACATAAGTCATCATGTTTTATTGTTCCTGAAGACACTCACGTCAGCATAGCTGCTGTCTACTTGTTTCATCAGCAAGAGAAAACCTGGTAGATGTTGGGGGTTTTGTTAATTTCCCTATTTGTGTTAAAGCTTCATTGATTTTACAATGTGATAGCTTCATATGCTGAATCCTCAGATTTCTATTCAGTTCAAGATGTCAGCTTAGGAAAGAACAAAATGTACATGGTGTTTATTTTCAGTAATGTTAAGGAAGATTTAGTTTCATGGTCTTCAATGGGTTTTAAAAAGAGACTTAAATTCTGTCCTCAACAGAGTCAAGTTCCTAGGTAGAGCTTGAACATATAACCCTGCACATAGAGCCCTAACACTTCATTTTTGTTTGTGCTATGCATTCCTCTTGTAACGAACCTCACCAGACATTAGGTATAATCCTGTAATGACTGAAGAAAATGTTACTGTGTCATGTTTACTTTATAAAAAATAAAACTAAATGTTTTAACGTAACTTAGTGATACACATTTTACAGTGCCTCATTTCACAAGAAAGAGGTGCTTTAACAGGGCAGGGTATGTCACCTGTATATTACTACTCAAGTAATTCAGACCAATTTTTCTGAATGTAAAGCTTTGTAGTATAGGGAGATGGCCCAGAGTGGCTGCTCTCTCCTGCGCTCTGCTGCTCAGAACCGCTTCGGAAAAGCTGAGCTCCAGGAAACCAATATCCTCAGAATGCATTTCATCCCATCCCAGGAATGAGAAGATGAAACTTGCTTGAAAGGGCCCAGTTTACATGTGTGCTGTCTCTATCTCTTGCTCTTTCTCACCTATAGAGGGATTGTAGATAATTTGCTTATCTAATTAAATAGGAACAAAGAAAATAGATCAGAGTAAGCATCTTTCAGGTGAGCTAGTCTAGAATATCTGTTTCTTCCAGTCTACGTTCTCATGTAATTTGCAGAAAGCTCTGAATAAAATGATTCTTGTGATAAGGTGTGTGTTCTCTGCAAGTAGGTTGCAAGTTTGCCCAGTAGCTTCTGCTCAACGAGTGCGGGATTACACTCAATTTTTCTGCATCATCCATAAGGAGCATTGAAAAATCATCACAAGCTGAGTGAAAATCAGTGGCTAACCAGAATAGCAGTGTTTCCTGTTGTCTTTGTAAATGTCTGCAGGACTCCAGTGGATGAAGTTTACTTGTGCTCTCAACAAAGTTGTCCAATGCCCGAGTCCTCTTCCCATGGAACACTGCAGTAAAGCTGAGTAGCTTGGTTTAATCCCTCTTGCTGCATACGCTGCAGTGGCATACTGTGGTATACATGGTACACTTAAGGAGCCCTCCTTACTTTTCTTGTTTTGCTGAATTTACCCCACAAAAATTGGGATATTACTGGGGTAAAAGTGCTCTGTCTTGAACAGAGAGCAGGTGCCATCAAAAGTTCTGAACTCAATGAGTTCAATGGCTGTTTGTATTGGCATTCTTTATTTAATAGCACAGAAAAGCTCCTCTCCTGTGTCACTGGTAACAACCTACTCGATAATCAAGACTTAGCAACACTTAATGTTATAGCAGTTAAGGAGTCAGTCTACCTTTTTTAAGACTTTTCAAATGGACAGAGAAGAAAGTCAAGGACTTGATAGCTCCGTGATATAAAGCAATTTGTGTATTGGGAGGATGACCTCTGCTGCAGGTGTGGAGGACAGTAGGCACATGGTGCAGGATATTTCCTGCTGTCCTGACATCACACAGCTGTGTGTTGGACTTTTTCTTCTTAAGGCCAGACTTAGAGGAATCAGTAGGAAATCAGCTTCACTGTTTTTAGGTAAACCATTTTTTTCTTTGTCTTTGCTTTTATCCCTGTGTTTGATGCTTTAACATTCTCTGTTCTTTAAATCTGTGCATGAATGAAGCCAGGAGAAGTCCCACTGTGTATTTTAAAGACCCACATTTTCCATGCTTATTTGTATGAAATAACAACATTGATTTGTTTTGCCAATTATAAATTTTTCTACACAGTGCATAGAGTTATTTGTTAAAAGCTGTGCCACTTGTTTTTTATTTTCTAGCGGTGTCTCTAATCCCCCATTTACGTTATTGAAATCATACATAGCACCACTTGCCACCCGCTTTGGAAAACCTTTGTTTAATTCTTTTCAAAACAAACAGGTTTAAATGTTTTTCCTTTGATTCGTAGACGCTGTCAGGGCTGCCAGATCAAGACTCTTTCTACGATGTGGTGGACTGCCTGGAAGAGCTAGGCATTGAAGCTATTTCACAGAGACACTTGAACAAGAAAGGAACAGACTTGGACTTAGTTGAGCAATTTAACATTTATGAGGTAACATAACATGCCCTGTTTTATGCATCTTACAGCTTGCACAAACTTCAAAGCTGAGAGGAGTGAAGGGGAGGGAATGTAACCTGGGTGAAATTTGGTTATCTACTTCATTTCGAGAGAAAAACATCTGGTTGTTAGAACTATTACATAGTTACATACATTCGTGTATGTGACCTGCTGTGGTACATAGCTGCGTTTAATGCAAATGCATTTCACACTGAGGCTGGGGCGTACTCTGAGGCAAACCAACACACTTACTAGCCTACTTAGAGGCAGTTCTGCTTATATTTAAAACTTTCTCAGACTGCTAGTAACACATTCTATAGTAAGCAGAAGTTCTTTCCATAACAAAAAGGTTCAACTGAGCTCAGCTTCACAATACACAACACAAATATTTGTTCTGCAGCTGAATACCCAGCAAGTCCTTGTTTATGAGTTTGCACTGGACCAGAACCTTCTATACAGTTTGCAGCAACGGAGTAATGGGTGACACCGCATTCACACCTAGGTATAAAATAACTACTTCTGAAGTGTTTATATGTAAGGGAAGGAGATCCAGTTTCTTACATAAGCCTCTTTTCAGACTTCAGGAAGTGAGGCGGGGAGGCTTAGGTTAATGTTATTAATGTGGTGTAAATGTGAATTAATATTCTGGTATGACGAAGTGAAATTACTTTATCTCCATATAAATTCAACAAAGGATTTGGTAGGTTCAATTTACCATTTTCTTCACCAACCCTACACACATAGCACTTCACTAATTTTAGCAGAGTTAAGTTTTGTTATAAAGCAGTTTGCAGGAAGAGTTAGACAAACACAGGAACATGAGAATGATAGGGCTCCATGTTCTTTCCTTTTTTATTTTCAGAAGCATCAGCTTATAAAATCCTTTTTAGATGGTGATTACTAATCTTAGATGCAGGGGGCTTTTTGCACATGCTGTGCCTAGTGAAAAGCTTTATTGCATAATTGGTTTGGTTGGGTGCCATCTTTCTCTTGACAACCAGGCTGAATTCAGACATGACTATGCATATTTTTTTTCTGCCAATGTTGTTCTTTATCTGAAAAATCTCTTCTTCCCCACTGAAATAGATTTTAAACCCTAAACATAGATACCACACTTTCCCCTGCCTTTACTTTGTTAAAGTAATTTCTGGTAATTATTATCAGAATAACAAGACTAATAGAAACAAGAAGATATGCATTCTTCTGATCACTCACATCACCCTTTTCTGTTCCTCTGCATATTTACCTTTCTCATATACAGATTGCTTAAATGTTATGCTGCATTGCAGATAAAATCCACCAGTAACTTTGTTTTGATTCTGTTAGCGTGGTTCATGTCAGCAACACACTGTAATTCAAGATACTAGGTGTTACACCTATATTTTACTCCTCTACTATTTCCAGCTGATGAGCTCCCAGCCTGTGTCAAAAGGTTCAGTCAAATATCATTGTGGCCATGATATTTTCAGCATCATTCTTTGCTGATGTTATACATCTGCTTCTCTGAATTGACAGTGCTTCTGAACTAGCAGAAATACTGAATTTTCCATGACAGGCATATGTGAAAGTAATTATGCTAACATAAAAACTGGGAGGCTTAAAGCAGGTGTGTGGTCTATTTTTTTTTTCTTTGAATCCATTGTGATACCAGTTCACAAAAATAGTTTTGTCTGTTAGGTTTTATTCCTTCATTTACTTTGCAGGGAGATTTGTCAAAACAGAGATTTTTTTAAGAGTAATACAGATATATATACATCTGCTGATCTCTTCCTTGGCTGAAAAGAAATTATGGCACTATTCTAAAATACTTCAGAAGTTGTAAACGATGACTTTCACTCGATCATTGCAAGTGTCATGTCAGAAAGTGAGGAAATGTTCAATCAGTCAATGCTTGGTAGTTTTTTTCTGTGCATTTCACTTGAGCTAAGACTTCATCTAAGTATTTTAGAAGGAAATAGAGTTAGATGTCCAGCACTGTGCAGCTGACTGGAAAATGAAGTCTTATGTAGAAAGGAACAACACAAACCAAACTCCCAAAACCAAACAACCACCTCCAAGACAACAAAACCATCTTAGAAATACATAAATGTGTTGTTACAAGTCCTGTAGTGTTCTATCCATGGTGGCAGTTTATAATTCCATTATTAGAGAATCACAGAATCACTAGATTGGAAAAGACCTGCTGGATCATTGAGTCCCACCATTAGAGCTTCTGCATGACACTAATGGATAAACATTAGTTTATAGCTAGTTTACAGACATAGCTATAGAAATGGTGACACCAGTGGGAGTTACCCAGGTTGAGATCAGTTTAAAATCTAGGTGTGAAGACCTGCAGTACCTAAAGGAACCATGTCAGAAGCCTAGCTTTTCTTCCTTTCTATCTCAGATGACACTGAAACATGAGGATGGAGATGAGAGTGCTGACCCCCCTCCCAGTGGGCGCAAGGATCGGAGGAGGGCCAGTCTTGGTGCTACAGAGCGAAGGGGGTTAGAGCGCAGACGGAGCCGCAGGCATTCAGTACAGAATATCAAAAGCACTTTATCAGCCCCTGCAAGTCCATGCAGTCAGTCAGACCCTAACTTCATGCTAGGCCACGGACAGCGCGTTGAAAATCTCAGTGAGAGGTAAGTGCAGAACGTGGGGAATACTCCTTTCTTTTCCCTTATTACTTTCTGCTATGTTCATTCTACTTCATTAATCTGACAGACTTTTCTTTATTTCCCTCTTTCCATTGAATTAAAAAAATGCATATTTAAAGTTAAAACAAGAAAAACAAAACCAAAAAATTTGCTTTGGAGGTGACCTGTCTACATAGCTAAGTTCCCTGGTACCATCTGCCCTAAGTAAATGGACCCAAATCGCACAAGGAACAGCATTTGATATGGGAAATGACCAAGCTTAATTTCATCAACTAACAGATTTTATATACAATATAACCAGATAACAGGAGATTGTAATAAGAACATAATCACATTAAAGCAGTGCTACTAGTCCTCTATATGTTATAGGTATTTTATTTCCCCCTTTGCAGTTGGCATTCCAGCTTGAATGTCTTTCTTTGATGTAGCAAGGAATATATCTAACGATTTTCTATTAGTGAGAGAGAGACAGTAATCTCTAGTTGAACAGCAGTCCACAACACTGGAGTCAGTCAAAGCTAGTATCACTGCAAACCCCATAAAGGTTGGCTTGGTCTATGCTTGCTTAGAAAAGAAGGGAGCTGCAGATCCTCAACATGTCTGAGTCCTGCACAGAAGGGCTGGAATTAATTTCACCTAAGTTAAATGTCTGATCAGCTTACCTCCCTTTGATGTCAATGAGGTGCAGCAAGCACTGGTAGACCTTCAGTTATCTAATGTATTCTACATACCTGAAATTTCAACAAAGATTAATCACACTCTGAAACTGGCTGTTTCTTTCTGTTGACTATAAAGGAAATCTGGCTGACAAGCTCAGATGAAGATACATACACTGCAGGTAGCTAAAGCTGGATACTGTTCCATGGCTGAAGGTGATATTTGCAAAACCAAAGTATGCTCCATGAAGGGCATATCTTGTGTCAATTATAACATTTGGGAAGTTCTTTAGAGGTTTCTTTTAGTTAGAGCTGAATGTGAACCTAGAGCCTTAAAATCCTGTGTTATGTGTAAAGCACCACTTCTTGCAAAGCAAACTAAGTTGACTAAAGTTTGATGACTTCAGGCAATAGGAAAATAAAAGACTGCAGATAATTTAAATACTAGTTACATGTCATATACCACATAATGGCTCTTTTTTCTTATCTTTTTTTTTCTTTTTCATTTTCTTTCTTGCATTTGGCAACACATTAATGGTTGTTTTCCATCACCGTCTATTGGCTGGGTTTGTAGTGGGCTGGCAGCTGAGAGCCCTATGGTCTTACAGGCTGATGACAAAGATGACAGTGCATTTGAGGCTGAATTTAAAGCATCTTCAGTGTGAGTACAGCTCAAGGCTTCAGCCTCCCTGCATGGAATGCCTCATGCATGATCTTGGGCCATGCTACATGACTTACCAGTGTGACTGGGAATCTGTATCCATGGATGTGACTTCTTTTTTTAAAACGTATGAAATTTGACTGGAAATGAGGAGGTGCTTCAACTCTATGGAAATTGTTGATTCTCCTTCTGTACTTAAACAAACACAAGTCATGCAAGAAAACTTATACCAACATATTCTCTATTAATGTTTGCTTACTAGTTTTATTTTGAAATCATCAGTAATTCCTAACGAATTTGTGTTTGAGCTGATTTTTAGTATTGAGAGACTAGAAAGATGGCAGATTAGTTTTGTAAGTTCTTTGAAATATTTTTTCACAAACATAGTATAATTTCAATAATTATCCTACTTTGTTGAAAATAGTTACCAAGTTCTGCTCCATGCCCTCTTTCACAGTAACATAATTTAAAGCATAATTTAAGTTTAAAACCAGGAGAGAAGTCTTCATTTAAGCAGTGAAATTTAATTTCATGTTGCAGTTGTCCTTGGAATCTTCTCAAGGTAAACAATTAAATTTTGTTCAACACTCTTTGGAATTTCTGACTTGCTCACCTGCCTCTCTAAGGGAATAGGCATTGAGTTCCAAATCTATGGAATGCTTATCTTTATTTCACATATTAGTTAAATAAAAACCCCTTTTTTCATCCCTAACATTCTCCAACCCTCCTAGCAGATAATGACAGGGATTGTTACTTGTAACTGGCAAATTAGTTTTTTCTCCATTGAACATTACAGACCATAGAATATATTTAAGTACCCAAAGGTCCAAGTTCTGTGCCCAGTGACATTTTTAAATTTGCTGTATCAAGAAGCCAGTCAACTGTTGGCCCTTCTATAAATCCTGCTGGGTTTCTGGTAAACAGACATTTCTGAAAAGCAGATTCTCTACTTTACGTTTTTACATTTTTAGTCTCATCATCTGCCTAAGTCTGTCGATGTAACAGGAAGAAGAAAATCAAGTTAGTCTCTCAACTTTCAGTGAAACAATCCAGGTAACACCTGGATGTAGGCTGTACACCTACACTGGGACAAGAACAGATAAAGTAAAAGCTTTATGCCTTCTATTTAGTACCATTTTAACAGAAAAATAGTGAAGCTGAATGACTTGTGCAAAGTTTTATAAAGTCTGAATTAAACTTTCAAGTTTTTTTAAACTTAAAGAGGAAAGAAGTTTTTCTGCTTACATTGTTCCTACTGGAATCAGATTTTCAAATTTCAGTACAAGAACTCTGATGCAGTGTATTTATTGGTTTAAAGGATTTTAATAGAGCATCATAAGTTTAGGCCTTGCTGAAATTCGTAGTGAAATTTAAAAATCATGTTCAAATATGATGCAGGCATCACCTGTTCCTGTCAAAAGAAAAGCTTGTTTTGTCGTTTCTGCTTCTGGAATTAATATTCTAGAAAGAAATCTGTACAAATGGATAAAAACTATTTATTACCTCTTTAAACTGAAAGTAACTTTTGTTCATCCAGGAAAGCTCAGTCTTCTGCTAAAGGCCTTCTTTTTGTTTATAATTTTGGCCCCTCTTGGGGAAGGAAAAAAGTTCACAAAAAAGTTTTTTGCAGTGCTGTATTTTCTAAAAAATAGTCTACAATCTCTTTATTCCTTCACTACATTTTCTTTGCTAAGGACAAGCATGTAACAATATTAATGATAATGCCATTGTGTTGCTCCTGATGGTATCTAAACTTTGTGTGTGGTTGCAGATGTCTGTGTCTGGTTTTACAGTGGATTAGCACCATCACGTTAAGTGGAATTGCTTCTGATTGACATGGTTAGATATGAAAGTCACACTTCTACATGGTACTAAATTTTAATTTGGGCAATATCCTTGATTATTTTTGGACTACACTACTAAATCAGTAGAAGGCTTAAGTTCTTCCTCAGTGTTCTCCTTCCCACAGTATTCATGTTTCTTTTCTTTCTAACTCCATCAGCTGGTTTGGCAGTTACTTTGCTTTTGTTTACCACATCAAACAGGTTGTCCACAGTCATCTGCTTTGTGTCAGCCGATAGGTCTTCCAAAAAGAGAAAAAAAATCATGGTGCCGGTAAAACAAAAAAAGACAATATTGACCAAATTATTTTCTGTCTTATGATGCTCTATATCCAGAAAAGCTTCCTGAAGTCAACGGAGTTGCTGTGATTTACACTGGGCTAATTGAGAGCAGGCTTTGGGTTTTGAACTGGGAAAAGTTGACTGTAAATACTAAGGGCAACCAAAAGGAAAACTTGCAGGCCTTTTCCATCCATTTGGCAACCATCTTTCAAACTAAATGTATTTCTTTTTTGTTTGTGGTTCAAAACAAATAAAGACCCAAATCTGCTTTGTGTTAAAATATTTTTCATAGAGATTGAAATCCAGACTAATGTGACTGTTACTAAATAAATTAATAAGGAATATGATAACAACTGCTAACTAAGAAAGGCTGAAGGTTGGTTTAAGGATTTGTAACTGCTGTGGTGCACTTTAAATGCCAGTCCTGAACACCAGCAGATTTGCTTTGCTAGAAACTTTCTTTCTTTTACCATGATGGCATAAAGTCCTAAAAAGCCTGGGGGAACTTCAGTCCTGTCAACATGACATTTTAAGTGCTTTGCTGAGGACACCTCCTAAGGTTTTCTGCCCTGGTCTAAATTGAGTGCTCTCAATCTGTACTCTAGCATACTGTTTCTTTAGTGGTAGACTTTTAAACAAATTCTTCCGTGGTTTTGGTTGGTTTTTTTTTTCTTTTTAGAGTACAGCTTTTTCCAACCACACAATGGATAGAGTTGGGGAAAAATGTAAGGAGTGGCATGGAACTCACACTAGATTGATGTTGTACACAGTGAATTCTGGCTATATAAGCATTAAAAAAAATTGTTGTGTGTCTGTCTTTTAGTCTCATGATGTCTGGCTTCAAGGGAGTAAAGGACAGGTAGTTCAGATGTTCGCAGTGCTGTCTGGAGCAGTGAACAGGTACTTGTGCAGCAGCCCTATACATACAATCCCAAGAAAAGTACTTAGTCTAGCTTTTTGAATTGATGTGTTTCACATTTTGCTGCACATTTTCCTTTCTTCACTACTGCTCAGTGAACGTCCCTGTCTCTCTCCCTGGATGTCCCATTAGAACTGTGTTGACGAGACTTAGTAAATGTACCGAAGGATATTCTATGAGCTTTATGTTGTTGCCTCTTAGCAGCATTTCAGTAAGTCAGACTTTTGTGAAATTAATAGTAATCAAAGGCTGAGGTTAATGAAGGTGTAAATAGCTAGGTATTTACCTCACTTTACCATACTTTCTGCTTTCTGCTTCTTCATAACTTTGATTTGTTTTATATCATCAAAAATAGCAAAATAATTACTAATATTGATTGTATTACATTATAAACTTTCATCCAGAATGGAAAGTTTATATTAGGACTTTCTTGTCAGCAGCTTACTGCCTTCTTAAGAACCCATCAGAGCAGAACCTGCATCCTGAATCAGTGACAAAAGCTGGATTGAACAAGCTATCTTGTTTAGAATGTGAGGCTAAAAAGGCCTGAAGAAGATCAGCTGTTCAGGTTCACCTAAGGCGTTCAGATTCTTCAGTCTGGAGAAACTTGGCCTGATAAGGAACTGTACTGATAAGGAAAAAACCAAGGAATTATGTACCTATGAAATGTGCTTTTGTTAGGGTCCTGCCTGGAAGAGTGCTTGACTCTTTCTCTGAGCAAAGAGCAGCACAGGGAATCCAAAGTTTCCTGCAAATTTCTGGACTAATGGGACACAGCACCATTGCACAGTGCTCATTGGACTCGAAGACTTTCACACCCTTTATAGTGATAGAAAAAAAACTGGAAAATTGTTGTCTAAATAAAGGAAAACTGTGCCGAGAAGTCATAAGGATCTGTTTGTTAGAGAATGCATGTTTCTGATGCTTGAGGGTTGCCAAAATGCAGGAAGAGGCCATGATGATATTTTGGTTTTACCAGAAAACAATGAACACAGCTGAACTTCAGATGCTAAGCATTTTTTCTGCTTAACTTTGGATTCCTGTTAAATTTCTAACGAACAACACAGACCCTAGTTTGCCTATAATGTCCCATTAACTGATTATTCAAATTGCTTCATGTAGAGCCAGACCTTCAGGGGTGGTTTGTTCAAAATACAGCTGAGACTTCTTTTTCTAATTATTATTATTATGATTTTCCATGTTTTCAGGCATCCTAAACCGTAATTAATCTTTGATTTTTCTCTAGCATTTTCTATGGCAAAATTCTAGTTTTTTGTCATGATATTTCAAATTCTGGTGACTATCCACTGCAATATGTGAAATGTTTTGATTATGTAAATACTTGTGGATATAAATCAAATGAGCTGGTTACAGTGGTAGATGGGTTTTGTTTTATTTTATTTCATTCTATTTTATTTTAATTTAGTTTAGTTTGGATTGGTACATCTCTACGAGTTGCGACAAATCCAATGAGTGATATGATAGCTATGGAATAGCAAAGTGGGGAGACTCAGTATCAGCATTTAATGCAGGACATAGGCTGTGAATTATTAAAAGCCCAGAAGATAAAAGAAATTAATTTCTTTTTATTGCAATAATGGAAGGAAACAAATGTTGGGGTTTTGTGTTTATTTTTTTTGTTTGTTTTTTGCTAGATGCTTATCTGTTTCCTGGTTTTAGATATTTAAAACAAGTAAGGCATGAATCAAGGGAAAGAAAATATCTCCAGGATAAACACACAGTCACATATCTGTAGATATGCTTTGGATCTCTTTAATACACAGACAAAGCAGCTGAGGTACCTAGCATTTGGGGAAGCTTTCAAGTAGAATAGTATATAATTAGCTATGGCAGAGTTATTAACTTTTTTCACTCTGTATGGGTGAAAATGGCAATGGGATGTAAATGGCAATGGGATGTAAAAGCAGTGGTTTTGGAAAGATTTATCTATGAAATCTGATGTGCTATTTTATGTTTGCGGTGAAGACACATTTATTCCTCTTGTGTAGGTAGCATTATTTGAAGCATCAAGTCAAGCAGATATGAAAGGAGAAAGAATAAAAATGTGAAATTTCTGATTTTAGTCTGAAAGAATATCTTGGAAGCTCCTTTAAGGTATACAGTAGAAGAAAAGACATGACATGCATGAAGAAAAAGTTCCTTTCAAAGCCATAACATAAACAAAAGACTTCACTGATACATAGATTGGGATTGACTCACTAGTGAATGAGTAATTTTTTTTTAAAGTAAAATTTACAGTTTCACAAGAATCTCAGGTACAGGTCCAGTCACTGATCTGAGGTTGATACCAGCACTTTTAATTTGGATTCAGTGATGTCTGTAGTAGGGTTGCTGTTTGCTGGTGGTGGGTCTTACTGAAAGGAAATGTTTTATACTCAGTATACATGCAGAGTCCAGTTGGCAACACTATATTTTGTTCTTAAGATAATGGTAGATTTTCCTTGTTTGAAGAAAGCACTGAAACTTAAATGAGACTATAGCAGCATGGAAAATGAGAGCACAATGTTGCTTAGTCTATTTTTTGTTGTTGTTGTTTTTACTTCTTTTTCCACCGTATGTTTAGCTTGGGTGAAATACGTAAGGAAATGTAATGCCAAACCAGGATGTGAATGCATTTCTCTGGACATTCAGGGTATTGCCTGCATTATGTAGGCACTGGACTATACATACCTTAAAATGTTCTCCTCCACAGTCTGTTCTTAGTATTTTTAAACATGATCCTCTGAGGCCAGGAAAGTTTGTTTATATGTACAATGAGATGGGAACTAGAAAAGACAGCAGTTTGGCAGGATGCCATTTCCAGATCCCTCCTATTGAAGTAAAGGGCAATAACAGTGACCTTCAAGTGTCAACCAACATGTGGTCCCAAGCTCTGACAAGGCCATTTCTTCTCTCTTTCTGTATGTTTCAGTATTAGCTGCTCCTAATGTCTCTCTACGTCATGATTCTGTTTCTTTACCTCTCTGCTCACACAGATGTAATGACAGCAATGCTCTTCAATGATCAGAGAGTTGGGACTCCTGAAGTCTTTTCAAAGCCTTGCCAGTATATAAAGCAAGACTCTAATGTCTTGCTTTGCTTTTATGTCCTGTATAAACCAACTGCAGCAATGAAGCAGGTTTGGAGGCACTGCCTAGGTATTATTTAGGTGTGAAAAGTTGTTACTGATAATATTTTAGGGATAAGAATATAACAGTAACCTAAAGATAAAGAACAGCGTAATATGAAGTCATAATGAGTAAATGTATTTCAAATTATTTGTCATAGTCAAAACTTTTCTTTCTGAAGAGTTTTCTTTATTTAGGTTTTAAACACTTGGATAATTTTCCTTTTGACCTTTGTAATTCTGCATCTTAGTTCACCTTCTGTGCAGAATGCCAGGTTGTAAGACTTTGCAAGTAAGTTATTAACCATATGATTTTGTGTGTTTTCATCTTCATAAAATTGCACCAACTGCTATGGTCCATCACATGTAGCAGTGTAATGGAAAAGGGCAGGGGGGGATTGATCGGTAGTTTCTTTAGTTTTGTTTTTAATGGAGGAGGAAAGCATATTGCCCTATCACTGCACAGTATAATACATGATAAATTTTATTTATTGCCATTTTCTGCTTCAGTTAAAATACTGCTCAATCTGGTTTAACAGCTTGGATAGAAGAAAGAAAGAAGCAGCAGAAGTTGTATCAAAGCATTTGTTTGTTATAAAAGGACTTAGGAATCAGGCTATGAATTGTTCTGTCTAGCCTATGGAAGTGGAATTTCACTCATAAATTGAGGACAGTGGCAAGTGATTGCAAGAGAAAAACAAAATTAAATCCACTGTAACTTAAAAGATTGCTCCCTCATGGAACATTTTTCGTTTTCTATTTGTTATCTGTAAGGGGTTCAGAGAAGAAGCTTTCATAATACTGTGCAAGAGGAAAAATTGGTCAGAGGTTTGGAGGAGACAGTCTTGAAAGAAAAAATCATGAGATCAGCTGTAGTATTTCTTTTAGAATAATATTGTGGGATGGCTAATGGTGGTCTTACATTGCTGAATGTGGGCCTGTTGTCCCAGTCAGGAGTTACTTTGAAAGGCAGTGAAAATTTCAATACAACTGTTTTAAAGAAGCTAAACTGAAAAGCACTTGACGTAATTAAGAAAAAAAAAGAGTAGATGCCTGCTAGTTGCCATGATTGATTATATACTTTATAAATATTTTTGAGGGTTTGGGGTTTTGTTTGTTTGTTTTGTAGGAGTGTTGTCCTGTAGCAGTAATCCATTTAAAAGATTAAAATAAATACAGTGATTATTTTGAAATTTGTTTTCACCACTATAAGACTTTTGATTAAATACTTCTAAGGTGGTACATTTATCATAGAACAAAAACAACCCAGCAATAGCCTTAAGGTAAGCAGAGTATATCTCATCCTTCAGCATTAGCTGAAGCCCTTCCTCCCTGCTGCAGGATAAGTGTTTGCCTTTTGTTGAACAGAATAGGTTCCTCTGCACTGCTGAAAAAAAATGCTGGCTTCTGCAACCTAGTTTAAATGAAAACCTCCTTATGAATTATTTTTCTTGATTTAATTCTACTATTGCATTTGCATCAAATTTGCATGTGTATGTGGGAGGGAAAGTGAGCTTTTCCACATCATCCCTTCCCCATAGCACACAAAAATGGACACGTGACCCTAATGAATTCACAAAGTTGTCTGCTATTCTGTTTGAGCATCCGACTGTCTTAGCTTTTCAAGAATGTCATCTGTCTGTAGTTGATGTTTTTCCTTTTTAATAATTATTCAAGAGGAAATTTTCATTTTCCATCTTTTTGCAAAAATTTAGTTAGCACTTACTACCTGTTTTCATGAACATGTTATCTGTTCTCTAAATATACTGAGAAACATCTAAATTGCTTTAGTTGAAAGAACACATTTGATCCCATCTTCTTTGATCTGAATCAGATCCACTTTCTGGGAGTGGTCTAGGGGTCTGAAACAGTGAGTGCAGTTGCTGAAAGGGATCTTTTGAAGTGTTGAACATCTCTCCTAAGCATAGCCTTATTTCCTTTGTGCAATTTTTCCTTTGACCATATTAGGTCCCCAAGCTTGGGGAGTGTGCTTCTCTTTGTGCCTGTCACCAGTCATCTCTGCAGCCAATACACACAGAGGTGGCTTTTCCATCAATTGCTACGTACTTGCTGTCCTCCTGGAGTTAATATTAGCAGAGGAAGACTGCTTTCCCATCAAAGCTTGTTCTAAGCTTTTGATCTCAAAGTCAAACAGATTTGATGAGAGAGTCCTTAGCCTCAGAGAAGAATGATCTGACTAGAATCTCTAAAATTAATCCACCAGTTAAGATATGACAAGGGGCCTACAGAGCCAGTTTACTGTTCCAAGACAGATGGAGACAAGCGAAGATGTTGAGTAACTTCCATTCTCTATCATAAGAAAAGTTGACTCAGGTGATTACAGAGGTCCTGGTTTGGGGTTAGAGGTAAATAAACACATTTCATAATTTCATCTGTCTCAAATCTCAGCAGCTGGCTGTTGTGGAGCAGGCACTGCTGTCTGTTGTCAGCAGCCAGTCCACCAAGCCCGTTGCTCTAATAGGCACGTAACACATGCTTGGTTTACTCCATGAGCTCTGAGCGGATGGGGTGTGTGTATGATTTTCATATGTTCGCTTCTTATAGCCCACCCAGATAATTCAGTTTTCTTTGTTATTATCCACAGTTCAGATATATGTGCAAAATTTAATAAGGTATTAACTGCCAACAAAATATTCAGCTTGGAAACAGTACCCATTAGGGTTGTGCTGATGTCTGATTATAAATTGTAAAAGGAAGTGTTGCACGCAGGGTTGCTGTACATGCATAGTTCTTTTGAAACATGATATTCTCAAATAATATACAAGTTAAGAGGCTATTACTCTTGATCTGTGCCTTTGGAGTACAGCAGGTCATAACATCTGAGAAGCAGGCTCTTTACAAAATTGCAGATAAACGTCACGGCAGACAGAAGTATTTCCTTCATGTGGCATTATTAATAGTTCACAACCTGTTGTGAAGGAGGACAGGGGCTAAACACTCCCTTCAGATCCATGTCAGTCATATCACCTCCTGATCCAAGTTCTGTTTCTCGTTGTAGGCAGAAATGTGTCTCTACCAATAGACTGAAACCAAAACCTTGCGGTCCCAAACTGGTCTTTATGTTATAAAGGTTTTCAGTCCAGTAACTGACTTAAAGATATAAATAATTCACTGTTCTATAACACAGCCTTCAGCGCTTGGATGTTTTGCATGGCTTACCACAAAGAAGCCTGTATGTAAAAAGCTTAAACTGTAAGCATAGCTATCTTATATATATATTCTGAATTTTTTTTTCTTTTAATAATTATTTTAAGAAAATGCTAGTACTTATGGAAAATATGTCATTGCTGGTTCTGGAAATTGATACATCATGGTTTCCTGATTTGTTTTTCAACTGATAACCTGAGCTTATATGGACATTTATACTGTAATTCTAAAAGGTTCTTGGATTTCTCTCTGCCTTGCTAAGAGAAGGTGTTCAGCCATTTGGGTCATTAGGCATTGGGTCATTAGGGTCATTGGGCACTGGAAGAGGCTACCCAGGGAGGTGGGTGATTCACCTTCCCTGGAGGTGTTTAAGGCACAGGTAGATGAGGTCCTGAGGGACATGGGTTAGTGTTTGATAGGAATGGTTGGACTCGATGATCCGATGGGTCTCTTCCAACCTGGTTGTTCTATGATTCTATGATTCTATGATTTCGGGTTATTTTTTGCTGACTAGTCCTTCCAGGGTAAGGCACAGTGACAGGTCATATATTCTAATTTTGTGAAGGTTAATATATATAGGCTTAATTTAGAGTCTTTTCATATTTACAATTAGGCTAGATTTATGGGAATCAGTTTTTCCCAATAATGGATTAGAACAAAACTTTACACAGCAGTATAAAACCAAGAGGACTGTATTTTAATTGCTTACTGCTCATCTGTAGTATTTAATGTATGGTTCACTTGAAAATTGTATTGGGAACAGCTCTCACTGCTGGTGTATAAAAGACTTGATATGAAGACTTTGTACAGTAGGTTCAGGGTCATAAAAAAAAGATATAAAACCAGGATGGCCAGATCTCAAGGAAAATATCTAGGAGATGTTGCCTGGCTAGTTGGTGTTAGTTTAGGGACCTGTGTTATGAAGTGGTCCTGAAACAGGAGCTAGTCCTCTCAGTTCTGGATTCTTTCTACTTTTCAGCTTCTCTTTCTGTTCAGTGCAATTATAACTCATTGTTTCACAGTTCAACCTGTATGGTATAAACTCCTCTCCTTACTACCATGCACTCACGTGAATGAATAAATTATCAAAGAACCTTTTCAAATTTATAAGATTCACCACATCAGGTGAGTATTTCACTTATGATTTTGGGCATTTCGAGACAGTTGAGAATAGCGAGGAATTTGACACAATCAGTCGGGAAGCCTGATGGAATCTTAAGACACAGCAATTACAGGGCCACTCTTGATCATGTAAACAATAGCTGTGCTATCAGCATTATGGGATGCATTGTGCTTTTGTCAGAGAACAGCAACTCCCACAGAGCTTCATGAGTTATTTCCTAAGTGTGATTCTTGTACAGTTTCCCATAGCATTCTGCTACGGAAACTGTCAGCCTCTGGCCTGGACAGGCGCACACTCTCCTGGGTAGAAAACTGGTTGGCTGGCCGGGCCCAGAGAGTGGTGGGAAATGGTGTTAAATCCAGCTGGAGGCCAGTGACAAGTGATGTTCCCCAGGGTTCAGTGCTAGGTCCAGTCCTGTTCAATGTCTTCATCAATGACCTGGATGAAGGCATTGAGGGTACCCTTAGCAAGTTTGCAGACAACACTAAGCTGGGTGGAAGTGTGGATCTGCTGGAGGGTAGGGAGGCTCTACAAAGGGATCTGAACAGGCTGGACTGCTGGGCAGAGTCCAGTGGAATGAGGTTTAACAAGGCCAAATGCCGGGTCCTGCACTTGGGGCACAACAACCCTATGCAGAGCTACAAACTAGGGGAAGACTGGCTAGAAAACTGCCAGGAGGAGAAGGACCTGGGGGTGTTGGTCGAGAGCCGAGTGAACATGAGGCAGCAGTGTGCCCAGGTGGCCAAGAAGGCCAATGGCATCCTGGCTTGTATCAGAAACGGTGTGACCAGCAGGTCCAGGGAGGTGATTCTCCCTCTGTATTCAGCACTGGTGAGGCTGCTCCTTGAATCCTGTGTTGAGTTCTGGGCCTCTCACCACAAGAAGGATGTTGAGGCTCTGGAGTGAGTCCAGAGAAGAGCAGTGAAGCTGTTAAAGGGGCTGGAGAACAGGCCTTATGAGGAATGGCTGAGAGAGCTGGGGTTGTTTAGCCTGGAGAAGAAGAGGCTGAGAGGAGACCTCGTTGCTCTCTATAACTACCTGAAAGGAGGTTGTAGAGAGGAGGGAGCTGACCTCTTCTCCCAAGTGACAGGGGACGGGACAAGAGGGAATGACCTCAAGCTCCGCCAGGGGAGATTTAGGCTGGACATTAGGAGAAGGTTTTTCACAGAAAGGGTCATTGGGCATTGGAACAGGCTGCCCAGGGAGGTGGTTGATTCACCTTCCCTGGAGGTGTTTAAGGCACAGGTGGATGAGGTCCTGAGGGTTATGGTTTAGTGTTTGATAGGAATGGTTGGACTCGATGATCAGGTGGGTCTCTTCCAACCTGGTGATTCTATGATTCTATGATTCTGTGATTGGCAGATGCAGATGTTTACCCTTCACAGGAGATAATAGCAAAGCTAGTCTTGAACTGATTGCTACTAAGGAGAAGTGATGATACATATGCTCCCTGGTTAACTCCTTCTTTGCTTTTTGGCTGGTTTACCAATCTATATATGTATAGAAGTCAAAAGGTGTCTCTGTAGGGAAGATAGATGTTTGTGGAGGGGGCAGGGAGAAGTAGAGGTGACAGCTGAGATGGTTGTGTCACTCTGGTACCTTCGGAATGGTTGAAAGTGTTCACCAGATGTCTACCAGAGTATTGGAAAAGTAAGCGTGCTGCCATTTTCCTGATTATTCTATAACTTAACTCCATACAAATACAACAAATTTTGGATTGACCCTTTGCATGGCAATCAATGAGTTCATGATCTCACATTGTAACAATTCATTTTTCTTATGACACTAGAGGCTAATTCTAAATGGAAAAAAAATACACAGAGCATCTTTGGAGACTTAGAGAAAAGAAAGCCAGCTTTCAGGAAAATGATAGGAATATGAATGCCTTAAAAGCTTTATTACTGTTTGTATGTTTCAGATTTTTTTGCATGGAACATAACCTCATGGTATGCTTTGTTAAATCAAGTGGAGAACTGGATCAATTACAAATGCACAAGTCCAAAGACAAAACATTTTCCAAATCTTACATGAGTCTGTTGGTTTGGGGATGAAAAAGCATAAATGTGAGGGGGAGGAGGCAGATAATGTAGCCTTTTTTGTTTTGTTTAATATACTCTCCCTTTTTACTTGTGCGGTTTGTAGGTTATAGAGGCTTTACGCATGACTTACAATTCTCCTCTGCCACAATTACTGCTGAACTGAAACCTGCATTAGCTGTACTAATGACTCTTTACAGAACTAATTCATGTACTGCCATCCAATAACTTACATATTGCTATGTGCAAATAGTCCTGAACTGATATGATCTATCTGTCATTTCGAAGTTAATGGTTCACCCTGTTCTATTTTCCAATTGAGCTTAACAGGAATGTTTTATTTGTGTTAATTTAGAAAGTGTGATGTCCAGTGCCAACTGTCCTATGCCAGCACAGCATGTGCTGTCCCTTAAGCCAAACAGCCACAGCTTAACAACTAATGAGTCGAATATTGGTATTGTCATGAATGTTTTCCATTAATGTACGTAGGGCAGCAGCAACTGGAAAGCCATCTTCGGAGAAAAAAAAAATCATCCCTTGAGGTCTTAAAAATTAATAGTAAAAAAATATAAATAGAGGAGAGAATAAAAACTTTGTATTGGTAGTTATGCTTATGCCAACACACACTTAACATGAATTTTTAGCTGTTATTTTATCTGACATAGGGGGCCATAACTCCCTCCCACACCTCAATGTTTTCCTTCCATTTCTAACTTCATTTCACTTCTTTTTCTGGGGACTCATGTCGTTTTCTCTTCCACCTTCTCTCTTTCCATCCCACTGCATGCCTCTTTCCTTGGTCTGACCTCAGAGAGGAGGAAGAATATGAAGAGGAGGAAGAAGAACAGCCTATCACAGAGCCCAATACTGAGGATGAGGGGGAGGAGGAAGCCAGTAGGCAGGTCCAAGCCAGGTACCGGGATTCAGCATTGTCCTTCCACCTTTTCCTTAGGCTCTGGCATGAGCTCACCAGCACCATGTACAGCAGCATCTGCCTTTTCGCTCACGTTCCTAGACAATTTGTTAAAGCCACTCCTCACAGAAATCTTTTTGCATTTAAAAGCTTTGTTGGTGTGTTTTAGTGAAAACACGTTTAATTATATAGTGTCAATGTGCTAAGAACTGTGTGCACTTACTGCCTTTGTACAAAATGACTAGCACTCACAAATCTTGAAATATTTAACATAACCAAAGAAAGTATAACTTCTGAGCATGGCTTTGGTTTATGTTCTTAATTAAGGCAACAGTGAAACATTGCAGTGCGTTGCTGAGGATGTTGCTTGATTTTTTAAGTTTTTATCCCTGTTTTTATGACACCACCTTATTAGCAATATCTTTTGCAAGCAAGATCAATACTTTTTGAATACTGTCTATGATTTATATCAGTTTTGTTCATGTTTTAATGGGAAATAATTACTTACAGGCAAAGCTGAGGCATAGGTATATATGATTTTATTTTATAAATACCTGCTCATCTGTGTTATGTATATAAACAAACCACCTATCAAAACAATATTCTCATGTAAAATATACAGATTTGGCATCTGGCAACTTTATCCTAGTAAACTGGAAGGAAGAAAATATGTGCTTTCTTCCAGACAGCCATTTGATTTAGGTTAAATTGTTTGGCTTTGCAAGTCGGCAAATGAGATTGGAATTTTTTTTTAAAATAAACCGCATTCATGCAGACACTATACAGCATGGAAGGAAGAAAGGAAACTGTTTAATGTGCAAATTCCAAAGAAAATACTGTACTGTTGTTATTAATATATTCCAGTCTGCAAATCTTGCCAATAGCTGCCTGAAATTTTAAAATTAAGTGATAATTTCCTCAAATCCAGTTCTTAAAAGTCAAAGCTAAGACACAAGTTATTAGTAAATCACATGAATATACTAAAATACTGCTTGAAAAATGAGGAAGAGCTGTGTAAAAGGTCTGGTGTGCTTTTAGGTCATCAGTCTTATAAAACAATAGACACTGTGAGATAACTGGGTGATATTCCCATGACTTTTCTAAACACTACTTTTCACTGTCACTGTAGCATAACAAAAGTGATCTGTACCGTTGCCATTCATGTGAGATGCTGTCAGGAAGAGAAGGACTAGACTGGCTATAGTGACTGCTGCGGTGCATGGTGCATGCAATAGATGAAGATTTCCAAATTGCCCACTTTGCTTCCATGTCAAAACAAATACCTGGTATACCTGATGAATAACTAACTTCATAATATCCTAACATATATAACACGTCCTATGTTTTTGTTGTGTACACTGTGCCAACCCACATTCGTCAGCTCCTCAGATAAGAACCGTCCTTTGCACACCTCTAGGTGAATTGCAGAGGTCGTCTCGGGAGAATGAAATCAGCGACTTTCCAAGTGATACAACTCAAATCTCACACACAGTGTTCATGATGGAGATATTAATGAAAACAGATATTCTTAACTGCAGTTCCTCTAGCTTTTCACCTTCCTTGCTGCTTCTGTTACTCACCAACACGAGCCTTCATTAGAGAAAAGTAGATGTGTTTTCTGTTGCACTTAATGTAACTCTGAAAGTCTCTATCTAATACTGTCATGGGATGCTGACACAGAGAAATTAGTACCTTCATACCTAGACAAATGATCTGGTAAGGCAGTGCTTTTGAGATTGTTCTAAACCTTAATTTTTACAGAACAGTGATGATTGAGTATATTTTACTTCTGTCTTTTGTGGATGAGTGTTTTTAGTAAAAATACCAGATCGCTATGGAGGACGATAATCAGATGTCTGGCCTTTAAGAGGCAGTCATGCAGATTGTATCTTGAAGCATCTATACTTGGTGGACCGTGTTATCCAGTGTACTGAAACTGCTTTGTACTGCTCTGACAATGCTTAAAACCTAACTTGAAATATTTTAAAATTGTTCAGAAAATGGTTATAAAAAGGTTCATGAGAATGAATTCTGAAGCCTGGGGCTTAAATGCCTCCCTTCCTTTAAGCTGCCACTTCCATTCCTAGTATTTCCAACCCCAAGAAGAATCACACTGGGATATGAAGATGTGAGTTCTCTGACTTTGTTTAAAAAGAGATGATGATTGTCTAACTTTGGGAAGTTTTTGTTTGTCTGATTCTCCTTGACTTTATTTCTTTTTCCTCCAATTGGTACTATTTAATAATTTCTCTTTTTCCCATTTTTCTCTCCTTCCCTTTCTCATGGTGTGTTCCTCCAACAGTGGGGTCCTAGGTTCGCGGGAGGCTGTGAATGAAAACCTTTCTTGGTGTTCTGATTCTTCAGCTGCCTCCAGTGCCATTTCTCCAGCTGAGAGGCCTCTCTCCTCCTCTAGAGCAAAGAATTCTTCTAGCAGCTCCTCTTCTGTGCCTGACTCATCTGCCTGTCATCATAATTCTGTCCTTTCATCACCATCTTCACCTGTGGCAGCATTGCTAAGCTCTTCCCAAAATTCATCAGCATCCATTACTCCAAAGGTGTCTCCAACAGTGGAGAAATTACCTTATGTACCACATACTCCTTTTCACCTCTTCTCGTATGACTTTGAAGAGTCTCCAGCATCTGTGAAAGAAAAGGAAGCAGAAGTAATGAGGGAAAACAGGTAGATTTTATACAGCTGACATTAATTTTTAGATAAATGAATAATACATTTCAAGAATTTTATATTAGTGATAATGCACTGTCTGTGTTGTATTGTTTACTGAACACACTGTAATAGTTTTAGACCTGTAAACCTGTATTTTGATTTGATTTATATTCTCTCCTTGCTTTTGTTACCTTCACTTCATCTTACTCATCTTCAGGGTCCATTGTTAATAAGTCTCCTGGCCTTTTCTATACAGCAGAAGATAAATAATCTGTGAGTTGGGAGATCACAGAAAGGAGCACTGTTTTGCACGTACTTACAACAACGTGATCTGCAGACATGATTTTATGAAAATTAGTGGAGTTCTGCTATAAAAGACTGAACTGCCAAATCCCAAAATTGTTGTATGATTACAGTGCATACCCTTGTCAGAAGCAGATTGAACCCTATAAAGAGAATATAACATCAGAATAGAATTTTCCCTCCTCATCTGCTCAGTTTAATTGCTCCTCATACATTCCTCTTAGCTTTTAATTTGAATTTTTAATTTCCCCATCCCACCCATTTGAAAAGAAAAAGAAATTGTCTTGTCTCAATCTGTTTTCAAGTAAGACAGATTGACAAGGTAGCATTAAAAAAAATGCCAGGTAATCTGTTTGAAAAAAAGATTGGTGATTTTTAGCTGTGTCTCCCAATGGTCAGTGTTACATTCAAAGAACATGTACACATATATTGTGAGCATATATATGTCTTCCTTTCCCTAGCAATCCTTATGATTTTCTACATGTGGACAAGTGTCTTGATTCCTTTGATCCTTTTAATTTTCAGTCTTTCTCTTCTAATAGGTGGATGTCTTTTGTTGCTTTTTAATTTCGCTGAAAAGCCTGGGAATCCAAGTAGCTGCTGACAAGGGACTTAGTTCACGTATCTTTCGTTACCTGCATCTTGAACACTAGGATTCCTTTTAATTTACATTTTCCTGCATAGGTGCAACTTTCCTTTAGGCCTCTCATACTTATTCATTGTTTTCTCATTTCTGCTACTGTTAGATTTTTTTAGAAAGTAGATTTCTAGATACCACCTGTTCCTGTGATATTTAGTATTTCTGCAGTGATTTTTTTTTTTCCCCTGGCTATTCTTGTGCTTCTAGTTACCACATAGGATCAAGGGCATGGTGTGTGGGAGGATTTTTCTGGATTTATTTGGAGAAAAAAAAGGGCAAAGCTTGCACTATTTGGGCAGCAGTGTGTTCATAAAAGAGGTGAATGGGGTTTCTTGAAAGTGAAGGCTCCTGGGACAAGGCTTGTTGCATCTGCATTGCTATGTGAGACAAGAAGGGAAAGTGGAAGTAATAGTCACTATCAGAGGAGGGCTGCAAGGTTAAACATTGTGTAGAGTTTACAGACTAGTGTGCTGGTTTTGCCTTGCTTCTCTTCCAGCATCTCTGTCTCCCCTTATGTCTGATATATAGGGTGCCACGTCCAGGCCAGTCCCTCTGTATTTAATTTTATTAATACTTGTAGGTCTGACACCATAGAAGTTGTGTCCTCTCCATTTTAATGAGAATTATCTTTCTAATAATTGAAATTCCTTGGTCTGAAAAAAAAGCATCCTGTGCTGTGTCAGTTTTTTCACTGGGCAGAGGACAAGAAAAGCAAACATAAAAAAAAGTGGCTGATAAGGTGGTCTTATTTCAGTTGACTGAAATTGAAATGGAGGTTTCTATTTGTGTCAGTAACATATCAAACAAGTTCTGACTTTTTCTCAGGCCAACAGGGTTTTCTCATCACTCATTCAATCATAGAATCATAGAACAACCAGGTTGGAAGGGACCCATTGGATCTTCTAGTCCAACCATTCCTATCAGACGCTAAACCAAGTCCCTCAAGACCTCATCCACCTGTGCCTTAAGCACCTCCAGGGAAGGTGACTCAACCACCTCCCTGGGCAGCCTATTCCAATGCCCAGTGACCCTCTGTGTGAAAAACTTCCTCCTAATCTCCAGCCTAAATCTCCCCTGGCAGAGCTTGAGGCCATTCCCTCTTGTCCTGTCCCCTGTCGCTTGGGAGAAGAGGCCAGGCATAGGTAGGTGTTTTCTTAGCGGAACCTACTGGAGAGAAGACCATGCCAGGGGCGAACTACCAGAAAGCCCCACACTGTCCAGCTACACAGCCCTCCTCTGGACCACTGCCTCCAGTTTCTAGTTAGTTTTCTTTTAGGGAACGAATGCCAGGAGGGCAATTATTTCCTGCAAAATTCCTTTTGTAGCTAAGAAACATGCACATTAACATGTTTTTCCAAAATTATTACCCTGTTCCTGGGCAGTCAGCATGGTGTCTCAAAAACATATGGTGTTGATGGGCTGTTTTTTAAAAGATAAACCTGGAACTGTTGCCAAAGGGGGCATATTCTCCAAAGTATGATCCCTTCCATTATAAAACCCGCTAACCAAAATCTGTTCTGATGTTAACACGGGCCTTGGCAGGCAGAAATGCTGTTGTACCCTAAGGAATGAAGCTTGAAACCTTGAATGAATTTTAGCATGGCTAGATGAGTGTGCTAAATGGAGCTGAAGGAAGCCAACCAGAATTTTCAAATAAGATTGCTGAGTAAAATTACTGAGTGCTGATGTGTGTTGGAGAAAAGAATAGGTGTAATGCAGCAGTGTATATATTGTAACAAGGAAAATTGTGTTGCCCTTTTACCTGAAGTGAATTTTGGTTTTTGAATGATTGGGCCTTTTGGAGTACTCACCTACAGAGCATCATGCACTTTCCATGTGAAAGAATGGTGTTGTCTGTGAACAGAAATGCTAACACTTTACCATATCAGGAATCTCTCTTTGACATGTCGCTTAAGTGCAATGGTTTAAAAGGTACAGGAAAGTAACATGACTACCTTTTCTATTTGGTGTGGAAGCCAGGATTGATACAGGAGGTAGCCATTCCAGGAGTCCTGGAAACAATTTGTCTTTGATCAGCAAAATCACATTGAAATCAAGCAGGTTTTTGGCTTTTTGCAATGGAGGGAATGGCTGATAGAAATTTCTACGGTCACACTTTTGGAGATGTCTTTTTAACCATGGTGAAGATTTTTTACAGGCATTGTAAGAAATAGCATGTAAACTATTACATAAGTTGGGGAAGGGGAAGGAAAATGCCACCTGCTTTAATTGAAAAGGATGTGGGTACTTCCTTTTCTCTAGTCTAAGTATTGCTGACTTGGGCTATTTTGATCCCTTTTCTACTGGATGGATGTCAGTTCCCAAACCAGGTAATAATTTTGAGTAACTAAGCAGTGATTTAAGTATTCTAAGGACCATTCTAATTTTTCGCCATTTTACATAACAATAGCTCACTATTAGGATAAAATATGTCCATGACATGGTTAATACTAAAATGAGATGATAAGTTTAATATTTTGAAGTTAAAATTAGAGCAAAATTTTCAGAAGGTGTATGTTTGAGGAGTTCTAGAGCATTGGATCACCACCGCCTCATAAGAAAGAGTATTTACTGTTTTCATGCTTGCTTGCTGATGGATTCCTTGTTTCTCCCTTGCTCCTCATTTCTTCAGATACAATAGCTATGGCAGCAGCTCTTACTCTTCTCTGCGACCTTACTCTGGTGTGAGTGCTCCTACAACACCCACTTCTCGTTATGGGACAACTCTCTCACCACCTCAAGAGACCAAATCTGACAGGTTTGTAAATCGATATACATTTTTTATAACACTTGCTTTATAAACAGAGCTAAGGAGGTAAGTGTAAGCTGTTCTGAATGGATACTGGAAATATTTTCTAGCCAGATCTTTTCTAAAACTGGAAGAAAAATGGACAAAAATCTAGACGTGTTAATTTCCCACTCATTCTCAAGCCTTTCTCTGACTCGGTGTTAAAGTCTGGATGTATTTCCATCCCACTTCTGCTTCTTCCACTTAAATGGATAAAACAGAGTTGCCTCACACATACACTAGTTTGGGTATTAAAAGTTGAATTAAAGCACATTTTATTTCTTTCCATTTTCACTTCTATCACTTTGAGTCAACTATAAAATCACGGAAAGGTGCTTAGCTCAGACTTTCCTAGGGCATATTTTGTTTCCTTGAAAATACAGGTTACATCTTATTGTACTTCATCAAGGGCAAAATGTTTCTTGCTGTAGGTAAAGCAAACTCATAATAACCTCTAGTTATCAGCTCACTTACACAAAACCCAAAAACCAGAACAAAGAGGAAAAAAAACCACATCCACAATAAAAAAAAAGCAGTATTTTGAAAAATCAAAGTACTCTTTCAAATTAGGTGAGATACTATGGGAAGAAAAAAAGAAGAAAGGTAGGAAGATGTTATGGATACATGAAAGAAATCTTAGGCAAGAGATTTGGACTACCAGAAATTAACAGATATTTACAACGTGAAAGTAAATAACAGCTTCAAAGGATGTCCTGCTGAGTTTAAGGAGGAAAGGTAGAAGTTTTTAATTCATTTAATTAAATAATTCAATATAATAATTTAATTAAATAATTTCCACTTAAACCAGACAGGCTTTGGATTGTTTGTCATTCAACTGGCATATAATTGTAAAAATCCAATCTTCCACCTTTTTTTAACTGAAGGCTTTTTTAGGATCCTTCACTTGTATTCAAGTTAATTTTTGTTATTTTTTTAAAAATATTTCTATACATGCACAGAAATACATATCTACATGATTGTGTCTGTATCTACAAATGTTTGAACTTACACAATGCCTCACATCCTTTCCAGTCTACCACTTGATATGGTTCAAGTTAGATTCCTTAAGCATGCACATATTTCTAGCTGTGAGGTATTGATTTAATCTTTTTTATTTTCATGTGAGTAATTACATAAAGTCTGTCTTTGGGTAAAGGCATGGCTTTTCATTTGCTTATTGTCCTAGAGTCACTTACCTCAATTTGCCTTTCCTGATTTGAATTAAATTGTTGCTGAGTGAAACAACAATAAAAACCTCTAAATCCAGCATTTCCACCCCCTTATACCTCAGCAAAAATAGATGCAAGATAAGAGAGAATTTAAAGTATCCCACTCTTATTGAAGTTTTAGATTTCCAAGCCCCTGCTGTTGTATGTTTCTGATTGCTACTGCAATAGAGAGACCCTAAAGTGGTCAAAGGCTGAGATAGCTAAAGATCACTGTGCCTGTCCTCAAGAGGTTGATGGTCCTGGCATTGCTCCACTAAAGGAAGCAAACTTTCATTGCAGCATACGCGTAAGTGTGTTGCTGGTTTGGAGCCAAAATGTCTTGGCCCCACAGGATGAAGCTGTAAAACTTACAGATTCATGAAGAATCAGGCCAGAGGGGAGCTCAGTAATCATCCGTTGTGACCTGTCACAGATCTCACAGAAGCTAAGTGAAAGACCCCTGTGCCTTCGTATGTTTTCAAGTGGCAGTGCATAACTTCTTCTGAAAAACATTCCAGTATTTATCATTTCTGCTAGGGAAATTTTTCATATTTAGAAACCAGCACCATCTTTCAGCCCACTGCACGTCATCCCGCTTTTCTCTGTGAAACCAGAAAATGCTCTGCAACTATCAGATTTTTCTTAAATGTTTTCAGTGTCTTAACACAGTCTTAACCTGACATGATAAAATACTCTCTGCTTTTGTTTAAATTTGCAGCTTGCTATCCGTAGTAGCTAAACTCACCACGATAATGAATTTTGCTTCAAGTCTTGCTCTTTATGAGTGGTGCTGCCATTGCAGGTGTATGGCTCAGCAGGCTCTAAAGGAGTGAAAGTTTTGAAGAAGGGCAGAAGCCAGCTTTCATTTCATTGTCCAGAAAGACATGGCTTGCAAAAATGCCCATACACACAGATTGACAGATAGAATTGGAGAGCAGGCTGGGTAGTGCATGTTGCAACACTCAGCACTAATTACTAAGTGGGTAGTATTATGGAGGTTTTCACTGTTTTCTATCAGTAGTATTTGCCTTAGATTATGTAAACACTATTTCCTGTCTCTCAATGATAAAAATTTACGTGCATTCAAACAGAAAAAAAAGTTAAAAGATGAGGCAGGGAGAGGAAGACACTTGATAAGAAGCAGATGCCTATCTATGGCTAGGTCCAAGGTGAGTTTCTGCTTTCAGCTTATAATTACAGTTACCCATAGCCTCCACAGAAAGATTCCTGTCTTTTATCATGCAGGGAAGAGCTTCAGAAGCAGTTCCTGGTACTGTTTATCTGACCTTCGAGAATGAGAAGGAAGGAAGAAGCAAGATTTAGAGCAGTGCTCAGTGAAATGATTCATGCTCTATTCAGTTACCCTGACAGGCCTTTCAAACCCTTGGCTGCATTTTGCTTATGTAAACAAGAGCTACAACTTAGGTGGAAAGAAGCAGTGTGGTTGATGTTTTGATATTCATACTTTTTAAACCCTCTTTGGATAAGTTCAGGAGGGAATCCAAAACAGCAGTATAATTCAGTGCAAAAGTAACTAGATTTTGATCTTTGAAATCCACATAATTTATATATTTTTTATTGTACAGCAGAAAAAAAAGGCTTACTTGACTGTTTCTTGGTTTCTAAATTCAGCTGCAGCCTTTTGCCAACTTCTTGCAATACTATTGTTCTCTCTCATTTCTCTGGGTCCCCTGTGGAGAGCCGTGTTTCTGAAGTGCATATTGCAGCCATGGGAATCCTGCTAAAGAAGGGCAAATTGCAGGGCACTTTCTGTTCAGCTGCTCTTTGGGAGAGAAGAAAGGGTGTATTGGTAGAAAGGGTATAATGGTTCTGTCATGTCTCTGCTTGTAAAACTTGCTCCTAATGCATAAGAAGTTTAACCCAGTTCTCATGTTTTCAACTGCCAGACTTCTTTGTTCCATAAATACACCGCTCCTGCTCTTCATAAGTTAAACCACCCATTAACTCTTTTCTGAGAGTTAAGGAAAAAAAAAATCCACCTAAATTTCTTAACATTATAAAATTTGGTGACAAAGAGGGAGAGCAAGATATGGCTAGAGCAGACCAAGGAGAAAAGCATTTTTCTGTACCTCCAAGCTGCTGCACTACCTGAGGGAAGAGGTTGTTCTAAGACTGTTTAATATTTCCATGCCTTGTGCTTACAACTCAGATATTTCTGTTTAGCCAAAGCCTGCTTTCTCAGACTCTGAATCTTAAGACAGTCACTTAAATTGAAAGCTGCAGCATGGAATCTGTAGTGGGACAGCAAACTCATTACTTGCAAATTTTCACACTCCTTCATAGTGTGGTTTCGGTGGTGAAGTGTGTGCATTCTGGAGCAAGACCATAGTTAGAGGAGACCCCGAAGGAGTCTGACTTCTAAGGCTACAGCTCCTGAATTCAGCACTAGCTTTAGTTCATTCCATTGCTAGAAAAGTATCCTGCTGGTGTGTTTCCAAGGTAGGTTTCTTCTGATGCCTTTGCCAGGAGACAATTCCCATTGGGCTTGATAGTGAAACAGTAGTACAGTTAGTATAGCTCAAAAAGACTTCTTCCCGGGTCAATGTGTGTTGAGGGAGCAAGAGCAGGAGCTCATGGTCCCCATTTTCTTGCCTCTGTCTGTTAAATCAAATACCATAAAGTTCAGTTTGCAAACCTCCACTTCTGGATCTTCTTGGCCAGTCACTGTGAACTTTGTCTCCACTTTTGCTGGTCCCTCTGAAGTTCTTCCAAGTCTCCATGCTTGTTAAAGGCCTTCTATGGCGTTTGCATATTATCCCTGTTTGATGCACTCTCCAACATTTCCAAACCATTAGGAAACAGAATTAAGAAAGATGAAATATGTTTCACATGTCTTAATCTGTTTTCTGTATTATTCACTTTATGATCTACAGCAATGTTACCTTGAGCTCCCGTGATGCAGGGCATTAAATGCTGAGTGTTCATCTCCATGTTCTTATATATCTTTTAAAGGAAACGTACCTTCTAGTATTTCTTTCTACAACAGGTACACACAGGTGCTGAGCTTGTCTAGATATAGGTGATTTTTTTCTCCTCTATTCTTAAAGACACTTTAAAAACCACACCCAAAGTGCAAACGTGAATCGCAGCAGAAGTCTGCAAATAGTCGTCTTTTGACTTTAATTCCCTCTCCAGGTGCCTGAAACAGTAATTTTCTGGCAATGTCATGGTTTTTTTTATTCAAGTTGTGCTTCTTAAAAGTAAAACAAAACAAAACCTATTTGAGAATGCTTAAAAGCTTTTCAGTTAGACTTCCTACTTAAATTAAAGTTCCCTTTAATCAACACCACCAAGGACGTACCTCTGTATGAAGCTTTGATGAAGCTTCTTGGCAAGTTCTCATTTTTTTCTTTCCTTTTTTCATTAGCTTTTCTTTTTATTTTCATTTCATCTATACTCTGGAGTCATACCCTACATACATATATACAAAACCCTATATACATACATAAAATACTCCCTACAAAGCTGCTACTCTCCGCAGAACAGCTCCTGTTACCTTGGCTTTCTGTTCCTACTGCTTTTGCCATTTATATGTGTCTTAATACATACGTCTGAGCTCTCAAACTAGAGACTGTGGCTATTTTCTCTTGTGGTAAATGCCAAACTCATCTTTCACTGAATAACATAATGAGGAAGGGATAGCTTGGTAGCTGATAATAGTGGCCCAGGGCAAAACCCTCAGTTTTATTGCTTAGATTTTAAGAGGGAAAGGAGCCTTAGGAGTCACTTGATGATTTACAATTTGGGAAGCAGTGGTGGCTTACACTGGCTTAGCTGCTTGTTGAACTACTGTGTAAGCAGTATTTTTGATTGTAGGCTTCATCACAGGGCATTTCTTTAAACAGAAAGCATGAGCCAGCTTATGGTTTCAGACTGCAGCATGTTGCTGGCTGAACACTCCATAGGCATTGATGATGCTCAGGGGATACATACAGCAACCTAGATATACAGGGGGGCTCTACCAGCTACTTCTCAGTAATATGTGACTCGAATGAGAAGCTGAACGTTGGAGAAAGACAGAAATGCAGTGTAAGACCCATCCGTGTCAAGCTGCGGGAGGAGCATGTATGTAGAAAGTCCTTGTGCATTGCTCTGAATCCACATAGCTCTGCCTCACTATAGCTTTTAGCTTTACTTTGTGTAGCCCTTCAGGCCACTTAAAAGTCTAACGTTAATTACTTCTTCTCTTGGTCATTCTCAGGTTTCTTTCTCAAAGGAAGCATTAGACAGTAGTTTTATCTCTCAATTTTGTGTTTATTTTTGAGAGAAGTTCTGTAAAGATTCCTCAACTAGTGTTTAGTCTGTTTGCAAAATCTTATATCAACATGCTTTTGAATTTGCCATGTCATGCAGGGAGACATAACACACAGTTTCTTTAACTGTGAAAAGCAATATGGCTCTTGGCAGCTTTGCTGCCTCTTTTGTCTCTTTCTAAGCTGGAAAGCGGATTTATTTTGTTAAAGCCAAGAGACATTTAAAGTTACTTAAGGCCTGAGTAGGAGTCGGCAACTGTTATTGTCTCTCTGTACCATTTCCATGACTGCTGGACCAAGAGCACTTTGGAAAAATGGAAATTAACGCTTCCTTATTAAGGTTATTAATGATTTTGACCTTTTTTTAATTAAAAAAAAATCCGTACTATTGACCTTATGACCTAAAGGAGTTGCCTCTCATCTGTTATTTTTTCTTTTAGCTCCTACAAATATAAATTTGTATTTTGTCTTCTTGAAATAGATATCCATTTCCATTTAGCAAATTTTAAAAATTCAATTAACAGAAGAAAACACAGCCACAAAAGAAGAGTATTTCAGAGTTAATGTGAATGAAGAACATTTGAAGTTGATAACTGCAGTTTGGCTCTAAAACAGTGACTTAGAGTAAGACAGAGATATTTTCTTCAATTTTCAACAATATTGGAGTAATTCAGTTCACATATTCCCTTTCACAATATATAGTCACTGGGTATTGAGATGGAGTATTGTCAGAAAACTGCAAATACATGCAAAGAGATACCTTGTGTCTCCCAAACCTTCTGGTTTTAATAATAATTACTAATTCACTTCTATGTAAAATGCAGTATGTCAGTTTACCTGATTTTTTTTTAGAAGCGCTTTAGTCTGCAATGAGTATTCTGGCTTCATATGCTCTGCCCTCTGTATATTTTGGTGCCTTCTTTTTACTTCTCTTAATTTTTTTCAGCTATTTTTTTGCTCTTGTCTCTCTTCTAACAACAAGATAAGTAATTAATGACCTCTCTGGCCTCAGATTCTAAATCCACGGCATGGTGCTATGTTCAAAAATCCCTAGATTTAGAGGTATTCTTGATGTGTGTTTTCTTTCTGAAATGAAAGCATAAAAACATAGCTTGTTTAGCTTTTGCTAGTTTTAACACCAAGCAGAAGAAGACTTTTCTGATTATTTTTATATTAACAGTCTATTCTTGATAGTCTTATGTTCTCTGCAAGACTGAAAATAGTAGTCAGAGTAAGAATCCTTCTGGATTGTATTTCTGGAGTTGAACAAATGGTTGATATTACCAGCTGGTAACATATGACACCAGCATTAAAACGCTGGCATATATTAGCTATAACCTCATTTTGTGAGTGATCACTCTACTATGCTTTCATTGAGTATTCACATAACGTTTTTCTGTTAGAATCTCTTACTACCTTTGATTCAATGCCAGAATTTTTTTTAGCCTTTTCCTTGCTCACCCACTTTTGAAATGCAGCCTGTGGCAGTAAGATTTAAGTATTCCTGAGACCTAAAGGTTCTGTCACCCTTTAAACAACATCAAAGCACCAAAATTACCTGAAGGCTCTGCCCTAGCCTTCCTGCCAGCTGGTTTGGCCATTCACATTGCTGTAAGCAATTCAAGTATAAGTTCAGTGAAAGCGAATCTTTACTTTAAATGAATACAGGGGAATACAGATTTTTTTTTTTTTTAAAAAAAAACCATAAAAGATTTTGTAGGCAAACCAAACATAGATAAATCCTTTTTCAAATTGTTTGGAATATTTTGAGGGATACCTCTTCTTGGTTTTACTTCTGGCTGTTTTACAGGTTTGTACACACTGAAAGTAACACCTCTTTCCTCCAAGTTTAGGTTGTGCACATGTAGAAAAATAAGGGTAGGGCTTACTAGATATGAACATCTGCTCATTTACAGTTGCAGTTCAGTTTAAAAATGAGAATTGACGCATGCAAATACCAGTTGAGTTCTAGTGTTTGATAACAACAGTGAAACCGATAGTTTATGAGATTTCAAATGGTCTCAGCGTTTGGTGTGAGGTTTTATCTTCACAAAGTGGAAACATGTCAGGTCAAGCACTAACTCAGCAGTATCAATGCTGGTTTTTTTCCTGTCCTTTTCTAAGTGTAACTGAAGTCCAAACCCTGACTGTATTTTAAGAAGTCAGTGCCACACAAGGAGTCAGCTGGCCATATTCCTGTCTGTTTAATTATGACCTGTTTCAACAGAACTTTCTCACAGCTTTGACTGTTAGTTTTGACAGCTTCATGCAATAAACTCTTGTATGCAATGTGGCAGTCCAGGACTGACTGTGTTTGGGACAATGTCATTGACTCATGCATGCATGCTCTACTGTAGCTTGTTACTCAGCTGAAGTATGGACTCATGAAATAACCGGTGGGAAATACCAAGCTTTAGCTAGTTATTTTGGATCTGTTCAGGTTCCAAGACATGGCACACTAAATATGTCACATGGGTATTAATTTTCAGTTTCTTACACATTGATTTTTTTTCTGGGTATATGGCTATGGATATTTTTATTTAGATTGTAGGGTCTGCTGTTCACACATCTGCCAGTTTTAGCTGAATGGACAACACAAGCCAAACTGGGGTAGATCAAGCCTCCAAACAAGGTGTTTTGGCATGTGTAGACATTTCACCAACAGGGTCAGGTTAGAATCCCATCTGCAGGACTAAGCTGTACATCTCTATGCAATTCCCCTGTAATCCCATGGATAAGAATATATTATTTACTGTGTATCCCCAAAGAGTTTAGAGCTGAAGGTTTCCAACCTGCTAGATGCTGTGCAGACCTATAATCACTGCTTTGTTCTCTCAGCATCACCCCATCCTTCTCCATAATTTTCCTTCAGGTTTTATTAAGTCATAACTTCCTTTAACTCCAAATGGAGTTTGCAAACTTTAGGACTCTTGGAAGGGATAGGAACAGCATGGGACAACAAGCTAAATACACAGAACAGGTAGGAGCACATCCTTGACAGAACCCTCTTTTTGCTGTCTCTTACGGTTTATTTCTTGCTGTCTCTTACGGTTTATTTCCAAATGTCTTCATGTGGAGGTACTGTCCAATTTTCCCCTTCTGAGAGCAATTTCTCATGATATATCCAACCGTATCACCATGTTCCCTGATACTACCTCAGGAATGGAGCTCTAGCTTTTGAATCTCAGCACAGTGGAACTACTGTTTCTGCTAAGAGCCTGCTCTTGCAACATGCACTAAAAGGTCAAAGGTTAAAATAAATTTAAAATATATCCAAGGGAAAATTCGTTGCATGTACTTAACTGCCAGAGTTTGAGGATTTTTTTTCCCTTTTCATAGTGCCAGAGCATATTAGAGATTTTTATGGTTTTGAGTGTGATCCAGCATTGATACTGCAGCCCTGGAGGAATGCCAACAGGGAGGATTACAGAATTTCAAGTTTTATGCCATTTTATGTAATGTTTATGCGGGTGGGGTATGACATACTGAAATTCAACTTATTGAAATTATTTATATTATATTAGTACTGCCCTGCTGCCAGTGGGGCTGAAATGGCTACCTTTGATGGCATTCCTGCTTGCACAGACATAGACACTTGGAAAAATAGGTTTGCATTATTGGTTTTAACTTCTTCTGCACTTAATTTCACTAATGAACTAGCGCCATTACACTAAATGCCTATATTGTGCAGCCATAAGCATCAAAATAAAAAAGGAAGAGGGTCTAATTTCTTAAAAATAATTTTAAAAATTATTCAGGTTTGCCTTGCTGGTTTGGGAACCTTCCTTCAGGCAGCATTTAGTTTCTTTTCAGAAAAAGCAACATCTGTTTCACTCATTCCATTCAAAGCAAAACTCTTGTTATAACAATGCACAGAAAACATTCTACATGAATTACATTTTGTTGATTTTATCCGGCTAATTTAATCAGTGTGGATACATTTACTTCTGTATAAGACTGTCTTGTACAATACAGATTTCTCTGTCTTGTACAGAAAGAAAGATATGTTTACTCCAAGGTCACTCTGTTGTCATGTGAGAAGATACCACTATTTTGGGGGAAAGATGTGTAAGAGGAGCCACTATACTAGCCAAATTTGCAAATGCAGTTTTTTAAAGTTTATTTACTACTTGAAGCTGTTTCATCTCAAAGAAAAATGTATTTGCATATTTGAGAAGTGTTTACTGGAGATGCTGCCATTTCTGACAAAAAAAGGTCCTACTTTTTTGGCTGGGCATTTACTTACTTTATCTCATGCATCTGAACAGCTTCCTGAACAACAGCTAGAAATTTGTTATGCACAGTTGGTAGGAACATTGAGCCTTCTTCATTACAGTAGCCTATCATGGAGCATCTAGTTTGTAGTTATGGCCAGAGAACTGCAGAGAATGTCCCTTTTCAACCTAATTCTTGCTGTCCTATAAAGCAGGTCATAGCAAAACTGTTCTTTTTGTTCACTGTGGACAGAACAAGAACAAATAGGTCCAAATGACAGAAAGAGAAATTTAGGCTAAGTCGCAGGTGTAGTTAAGCACTAGATGGGCGTGGGATGACTATCATTAAGGAGTTTTAAGGCAGGTCAAACAGTTTTCAAGAAAGAAGACTAAATGGTTTTAGAAGACTAAATCCTGCCCTGGGTAAGGAGATGAAAATGGATAATCTGTTCTCCTCCAACCCGATTTCCTGTGATTTTTTAATTGCAATTTTGATGCCATTGAATGATTATTATAACTAGCTGTGCTGTCCCTGTATATTTTACTGATATGTTCCTATATGTCATTCATTTTATGCTTCCAGTTCATGTAGCAAGGAAATGATGATAATAGAATTTCTTAATGTATAAATAAGAGTGTGTCATACTTAAGAGAGCATTCAAATTCTGAAGGCCAGTCCTGACATCTTTTACTTTTTGGTTTTCTGTATACAGGTTTCTAAGGTGTTTGTGATACATCTATTTGTAACATTATTGCATAACATGTTTGAAAAGCACTGGAAAAAAATCAAAAATCCTTTCCACAATTCTTTTCAGTTAACAGAGCTATACCGTAAAGAAAAACTATTTAGATGATATTACAGTTGAAATAGCCTGAGGAATTCTTACATGTACTTTATTAGTTCTTCAGAATTTTTTCAGTTCAAAAAGCCTACTACATTTGTTGTTCTTAAGGCCATCACTGTATCTAAAATCAATATAGCAAGAAGACATTTAACCAGTGCTTTGAAGAATCTATACCTAAATATTGCCATGTCGTTCTCTTGATTGGGATTATATTCCTGAATAATTGTTTTTTGCCAGTATAATCAATAAAAGTGACACTGAAAAATCTAATCTTCCTACTCTGCAGGCCAGCTTTGGGTGGTCTCCTTACATCATCTTTTCGGCAGCACCAGGAGTCCCTGGCAGCAGAAAGAGAAAGACGACGCCAGGAGAGAGAAGAAAGGTTGCAAAGGATAGAACGTGAAGAAAGAAACAAATTCAAGTAGGAACCAAAATTATTGTCAATATTTTGGGGGGGGTTGTCTGATGGATTTGTAAATCATTGAGATATTCAATGGTAAAATAATTGAATTAATAGTCTGTTAATTAATATCTCATTAGATACCTTTCTTGATCTAAGTATCTTAAGAACTGTTATATTAAATATGTTATGATTTATTTTTGGCAGAGGGGAATAGACAGCACGGAGACAACTTTTTGTTTTTATGTTCTGCAAAGTAGAAGTATTCTGTTGTTTTGGGATCTGTGGTAGTGTTTTTAAACGATGTTTTCCTGCTTTTCTGAACATATATCTCTTCCTTCTGGAAACAGCAAGTGGCAGAAGTTAATTATACAAATAATTACTCAAACGGTGGCCAGACAAAGGCCCCGGCTGAATATAAGTCTCTCAATTTTCACATCTGAGAACATGTGTGCTGTGGGATCCCAGGGCAAACATTTTTAGTAGTTCGAAGACATAATGTTGTCATCTGAAGAGTGGTAGGATAAATGTTTCATAGCCTCAGAGTTGATAATTATGGAAAAGATGGCACTGGGTTTCATGTGATCTTCTTTATTAGTATGCAGGGTTGTTTTCACTGTAATCATCTCTTCAGTAAGAACTGGAAATGGTTTGTCTCATAGTGAATCTGGAAAGAGGAGTAACTTACTATTGGGGGGGTGGGTGGTTGAAGGAGATGTTCTCCTGGCTCCAGAAGACAGCTAGTTTAGAAGAAAATGAGTGGTGGAGGGAAGGTGGAAGAGCACCATAATAGGATCTTTGGCAGCCAACAGCTGCCTAAGTTCTCCTGAAACAGAAACAATCAGGTCTTGGTCTTCAAGCCTCTTCCAAAACTTTCCCTCTAAGTGGTATCATCAGGCTGCAGTAGGCTGTCATGGACAGCCAACATGATCTTTCAGAAAGGAAACTCCCAGACCAAAAAAGCCACCAGGACTTTTGGCAGCTTGACCTATTCGAATAACAGATCTGCACATTTCAATAGACTTTGGCTACTGTAGTTGTTCTGTCACTAAAAGAAGATCCTTAAAGTCTGAAAACCAAATTTCTTTAAATATACATTTTTCATCCCATTGCTCCAGAGCCAGAAACTAAATGTCATGGTTGTGTTGCATGTTTAGGATGACAAGTTTTCAGTACCCAGTGTTTTCATCTTTTAAGTTTGTCACCCAAAAGTTATAACTTGTGTTTGAGGAGAGGGTCTCCAAAGCCACCGAACTTCTCAGACAGATAGCATCCCACAGTTAATTAAACAGTCTGGCAGGAGCAGCAGAAAGCCACAGCAATCGCTCCTGGACAGTTTTGTAAGAGTTCTTGGGATTACTTTATCGGATCATCAGTTTGGCTAGAAAACTAGTCTCTGAAGTTGTATTTTTGATTAAAAATAGCACTTGCAATTCACAGCCTTTAAACTTGTGAGCAGTACTGGATTTGCCATCATGACTCATTTGTTATCTCATTCTTTCCAATTCTGCCTTGAGAAAATTGCACTAGGTTTTGGCACCATTATTGACAAATTGACAATAATTTAAAGGAAAGCCTCACCAGTTGTGAAAGAACTTGGTTTTATGAGAGGTGTTAAAGAGCTTCATAAGCTATTGCTAGCAAAGGGTATACTTTACAATAATGAACATTGTTCTCAGCAGGACTGTTGTACTGGTTGCATATATAGAGCAATATGTCCTAAAATACAAGGTTTATTCTTCAGGGAAGGGTGAAAGTTGTCAGCAGGGAAAGACTAAGGTTTAAATGTTTAAAATTGCCTTTTGAAAAATTCTTAGATTTTTTTTTCCTTCTGGATTATTGCCATGGCTATTGTAATTCACAGAATACTCTGAAAATATATGATCAAATTGTAATCAGTTTATGCATACAAGGGATATGGAGTTAGCCTGAAACAGTAGCATGCATTCACTGTTAATGGACTTTTGAAGAGCACTTGCAGGCAGATGTTTGATAGCTGTTTGTGTAGTAGATGATAATAATTCCTTTGATAACAATATAAAGAGAAAATATAGTGGCTTATTAATAAATTCAGTAGTTCTGAAAATTTGTCTGATACTCAAAGATTATACAGTGGAAGAATCTAACGGATAAGGAGAAGGTCTCATCAGTTTTGTCCACCAGATTCAACATAATATTAAAATTATCACAAGAACTACCTTGTTGTAATATTGAGGCAGGATGGATGTTCACTTGGTTTTGCTGTGCTCCTGTTAAATTTATATCTATATTTGTGGTGTGACAGACCTGCCTGAAATCGCATTACTCACACATCCATCAGAGTTGACTTGGCAAAAGCTAGATATACGAGTTACTTGAGGAGCTGTGGGAGGGGCAGCTGCAATAGAGGGAGGTTTGTATCTAAAATTCAGGGTGAATAATAAGGAAGTGAAAGTTTGTTATCTGTCCAATGATTTTGCATGCACCTTGTAAGAACAAAGAATGTTCCTACTCAGTAATGCCATTCCTCTGTCCTGTTTCCAACTGTGGCAACTAAAACACACCGAGGAAAGGTATACTAGAAAAAAAACGGATATGGTATGTTCCTTGCCTCCATCTAGCCTGCCAGGTGCCCCAGTCACTGTTTTGGGGTATTCTAGATGGGGAAATGAGGAATGGTTTAATAGACACTACTGTGCTTCCTCATTACAGATGAGTCTGGTTCATTTTATCTAATTTCAGATACCAGGTTTCAAAATGTACTCCATGTTCTTCACTTTTTGAATTTTTTTATAATTACTTATAACAAACTTCTGAATTACATATTTGATATACACATGTGTGTGGTGTATGCGTGGATAAGCATACATACACACTTTTCAGCTTTTTTTTATAAAAAAACAAAAGTTTTGTTGGTAACAGCCTTCGTTTTCTCTGGTCTGCTTGTTTGTACTGTTCTTGGTTTCTCCTACTGCACTCATACTTCTGTTACTTAACCTATTCTGATTCCCTCTACAATTTACTGCAATTCTCTTTTTAGCCGTGATTATTTAGACAAAAGAGAAGAACTAAGACAAGCACGAGAAGAGAGGTTGGTATATAATGCATCCATCCTTCCTTTTGTTTTTTTTCCACTTTCTGTATTCTTCACTGTGGAGCTGTTGTGTTTTTATATCTTTAATTCTGCATGCACAGAACACTTTTATTCCAAAAGGCTTCTATAAGAAAGCTGTTGTTTCATTGAAGAGGAGAATGAAGTCCAGCTGTAAGCACAGCAATAAATGAAGAGCAGCGGGACTGGAATGCATAAGAATGATTGATGATATATCTTTTATCTATTTGTGCGGGGAATAAGCTCATTCCATTTGTCTCAGAAACTTGCCCAAATGTAGTGCAGTTATAAATTTAATAAGCCTGTCTTTCTCACCCAGTGGGTCCCAAGCTTTCCGGAGGGTCAGAAAAGGCAACTGAGGACAAAGGAAACTAGGGTCACAGACATTGCAAAATTGCAGTTACACTCTGATGGAAAAGGTTCACAGAATCACTGAGTTGGAAAAGACCCATAGGATCATCGAGTCCAACCATTCTTATCAGCCACTAAACCATGACCCTCAGCACCTCATCCACCCATCTTTTAAACACCTTCCAGGGAAGGTGACTCAACCACCTCTCTGGGCAGCCTCTTCCAGTGCCCAATGACCCTTTCCATGAAAAATTTTTTTCTGATGTCCAGTCTGAACCTCCCCTGGCAGAGCTTGAAAGGTTCTGATCTACTCACAGAGGGCCAAGGTTTCTCTGCTGATCTCTCTAAACATCAGTGAGTAAATTTCAAATCTTAGCAGTGTTTATCATCGAGGCACTGCTTTAGTTTTGCTTAAAAAACATACTTAAATGGACTGAGCTGGATTTTTCTTTTTTTATTTTTTAAATTCAATTAAATAGTTTAGAAATTCTAGGCTTGTCTGGGAGCTATGTGCTCATGAAAGCACATTTTTCAAGGAACGCATGACCTTTGCCTTTCAGTAGCTGCATCTCTACCTCCAGTAGTAATTACACCCTGGAGGGAGCTCTTGTTTTTACCTAGAAAATATGCACATTACTGAAAGAATAGTAGATGAAAAATCATCCAGGTTGCTTCAGTTCTGCTTTCGTGGTCCTCTAGAACTTACTCTCTGGAGATACTTCTGGATTGTCAGGAATTGAAATCCCATTATCAGAGTATGAGAGCAGCCATCTCAGAAATCGTTGTGCAGTTGCATTTTCATTTTGGTTTTCTGTTGTTTTGGGGATTTTTTCTGCAAAACCGCCATACAGGAAGCATTTTTTTCTGCACACTAAAGTCTGATCTATTGTGACTGAAGCAGGTAATATTAAAAATTATTTTGATAACTCTAAGAATAAGAAAAGGCAGGTGGACTTTCTTTTGTCTTTATAGCCAGACCAGTTACAAATAGTTATAAGCATTTTCTGAAATTAAATGAGTCTGAGCACATAAGCACCATACACTGACTAAAACAGCAAGCATACTCATCAGAAAGATCTGAAAGAAATTAGAAGGAAATTCTTCAGCATTTTCAGGTTGGAAGGGAACATGTCAAGTAAAGTGGAGTATTTTTGGTGAAGTGTTCACCGGCAGGACATCACTGCGGTGCAATCTGAGAAAGTTTTGTTGGTTATTATCAATGTGTCTTTGCCCTTAGGAAGCATTTGAACAAAAATGTTAAACTATCAGTTTTTCCTTATAAAGAAGAAAGACATGTTTGCTTTGATGCCACGTATATACTGGAGAAAACCCCTGCAAGAGAAGTCTTGCACCAGTAGTCTATTACTTTAGCCTTTTGTAACTATTTTTTTTTAACAAACACCTTTGCACAAATGAAGTTTTACTTCCTATAGCGCGTTGCATGTTGACTTGTTTTAAGAGAATGCATGAGCTGCAAGAAAATGCTGTAGCCAAGGCACTAAAATACTTGTTAAAATCTGGATTGTATGTTTCCTCACTATCACTTTGGTAAAATAGAAGGAGATAATATTGAGTACATAGGAAAGTCTCTGTTAAAAGCACTGGTTTATCTAAATACAGCCGGTTTTTTGGAGCATAATGTCGTGTCACCCTGGAACTCCAGAATACAGGCACCTACCTTTTCAGTGGCTCTGGGGTGACCTTAGTGTGAGGGAGAAAGATTCCTTGAGTTTCAAGGTGTCTGAGTGTAACTGAGCACCATTCATTTAACATGTTCTTGCTTTTGGATGATTTAAGGCCTTTTTTACTTTGCTTGGCTGGGTGCTTTCCAGTGGTAATTAGCAAAAAAACAACAATAAAAGTGAGATCCCCAAGCCCTCTTTTGTATGATTTACAGCTCAAATGCTCTTCAACCTGTGACTTTGTTGGTGCATGAACATTTAAGTCCCCCTCAGGGCATTGCTCAGAGACCCAGAGAATGCATTTTCATCTACTTGAAGCTAAGTGGAATCTAACGTTCATCTGGTATACCAAATGGATAGCCCACAGACTTTTGATTATTTGTCTTTAGAGGAGAGTCTGCATAGGCATGATGATATCTGAGAGTTTCCATGATTTAAAGAAATAAGGCAGTATATACAGAAACAGTATGTCAATCTTGTAGCGGAGGATCTAATTGCAGCAGAAGGAAATGTAGCTTGTCCTTTCAACTCCTTCAGATTTTGGTCTTCACGAGACCTTGTGTATTTGATGCTGGCATTTATTCATTGATCAGACATTGAGCAGAAATAAAAAAATAGCCTAAATGAATGCCATTTATCCAGTGTGAAGTATTAGTAATTGATTCTTGAATAATTTTTATTTCTCGTTAAATTGCTGCTCCGATTTGATAAGTAGTTATGCTGATGGGCTGCGATGAGAGTTGCTGTTCTGGTTCCCATTTTTCTTCCAGTAAAATGAACAGAAACATTTTCAGAAGGCATATATTGATGATAGTCCTCTGCTTTGCTTGTTGGCTGCGCAGCACACAGCTACAGAAGCTTAAATATTAAAGCAGCTGAAAAAGAGCTAAAGACAATAAAACATTGTAGGTCTGCCCCCCCACCAAAGGATCCAGCCAGAACTTTGTTGTAGTCTGCTGACAAACTGCAAAACCCTCCGTGACAGCAATCAGATGGGCTGTACCTGTTTGAGCTAAGTGGTAGTTTGAGAGTCTCGTTAATGAGTCTGAAGTCCCATCTGCTCTACTTGTGAGAAGACAGCAGGCAATACTTAAGTGACCAGTGTTAAAAGACAGACTGGCTTCATGATCTGTAACAAAACATTACGCTAATGCCAGCGAAAGGCTTTCTCCTCTATTGAAAAGGCAAAAATCATTCTTGAGAATTGGCTTCATGTTAGAACTGTAAACAGTTCCTATTTTATAACCATACAAGTATGTGGCTTGTTATATTTCCATCCAGAGGCTGTAGGGGTTCATTTTCTTGCAGAATTTTTTCAAAGCCTGTGTATATCTCTGGAGGTATAAAAGAAAATGAGTTTGTTCTTCATTATTGCTGTTTGCCATAAAGCAAATTGCCTCTGAAAACATGAAGACTGCTCTTCAAAGACACATTTCTATGCTCTCTATATATGGATGTTTGCAAATACGCATGTGTGTGGTTGCCATGTGTACTAAACATGTTTGTTACAATGTATGGCTGACTTCTTTACCCTTCCTGCTTTTTATGCTAATTTGGGCTGTCAGTGAGACAGAAGGGGGAGGAGAGGTGTTCCGTTTTACAAAGTGTTTACAGCAGTGGGTTATAGGAGGATGACCACAGTGCTTAGGGAACACAAGCAGTAGTCTTGATAAACCTGTTTAACAGTTCACCTGTGGGTAAGACAAACAGTTTAAAGCCCAATCCAGCTATATTCATGAATTTATTCCTTAGGAAATAATGATGGATAAAATTAGCAGACATCTGGAAGGGGCACATATTTTAAAGTTATTTTGGTCGAAATGTATAAAGCACACTATGAAGAATATGATTGGTAGCTGGTCTTAATAAACAGTGAGTTCTGCCTGCCTAAAATGCAAAACAGATGTATCTTTGTTCTTTTAAAGTGACTTTGATGAATAAACTACATGTGACGTCAGGTCCAAGCTATTGGATGTCTGAGTCCGGCGGAGAAATTTTTTAGAATAAAAAAAAAGAAAACTTTCCATTGTAGACTCTGGAGAGAACAAAGTGAATTCCAGTGCATTGCTCTCAGAGCAAACAGAAGCAGGTTCAGAGACTTTAGATAGTCAATCCAAACATTTATTATTGGTATTATTTTCAGGGAGATCTGGTTTTGTCTGCTGCACTGAACTAATTTCCTCTCCTTGCAGCAAGTTTCAGACTTTGCCTATTTGCATCAGTATTAAGGGGCTCTGGCTTTGAGGGGTGGTTTTTTTTTTCCTGTTGCCTTTTTTTTTCCCCTCCCGTTTTTGTTTTTGGAGAGGGAGGGCTAAGGGGAGGAGGAGGTGGTGAAGAAGGAGGGTGAAAAGGAGCACAGGCAAATGCTTCCAAAAGGACTATGCAGACACAATACTGTATCTAAATGCTCTTTAACTCTGCCAGTTTTTGCTTTTGTTTTGTCATGAGAAAATTAACATTTTTCAGGGCAATAGTCTTTGCTTTGGTGTGCATATTTTGGCAGATTGAGCAGAGGGTCAGCTTAGTGCTGTATCCCTTGTGTCAAGAAGTCAGATCATTCTTTGCAGGTGTTTCATCCATAAACAAGCATCAGCCACAGACTTCTTTTTCTTTACGGAAACCTTCTGGAATTTAACTTTCAGATACAAATACTTGGAGAGGCTGGCAGCAGAGGAGTATGAGAAGGAGCTGAAGAGTCGGAGTGTAAGTCGAGGCAGAAGTGAGCTGTCCTTGAACCTGAGATCTCCTTCAGCCCCATCCTCACCTGTACCCAAGTGTGTCAGCCCAGCATCCATAGAATCCCAGGAAGAGCTGAAGACCCTTTCCACTCCTTGTGGGACCCCCCAGCCCTCAGAAGGTAAGTGAAAAGAAGATGGCAGAAGGAGCAGTGGTTTTGTCACAGTTTCTCTTGGGCTAGCAGTGATTTTTAGTGCATGAGTGCAAGAATATAGCCTCTGAGGTGCCAAAGTAAATGGTCTTATTACATTGTTTCATGCTTTCTTCTTAAATTTCCTCCTTTTTATTTTCATAGATTTTGATATCTTCTAGTCTAGTCAAGCAAAGAATATACTGCTAATTGTTTCTTTTATTTATATTTTTGTTATCTGTTGCTATTAGAATCAAATAATTTGAAAATCCAGTATACAGAGGGTCTTTCACCATCATGTTCCTTGTATATTAGAAGTTACTGAATACTAAGCCAACAATATTCCTGCCGAAAGATTTTGCTTATGTGGATTCTCTGAAAGAAATGTAACAGTTGAATGCCAAGTTCATAATAACCTTCCAGCAGAGCACAAGCTGAATGGGACAAACAGAAAAGGTCTTGAATTGAAGGCAGGGAGGGTATGTTGGTTATTTTTAACACCAACAAAAACTCTTGAAATTGTAGCACAAGTAGTAAAGGACTTCAAAGAGACCACAGAAAATTAGTGAAAAGGAAAGTATAATAAATGTTTGCATGGTTGGTTTGCTGTCATATAATTTATTGGTGTGCAAAGCAATATTTTGTGTGTGTGCACGTCATTCCTCTACTTGCATCATGTACCCCTCCTTCAGTCCTCAAAAAACACCATCATGCAGATACTCATTTGAGCCTACATGATATTGCATTAACATTGGGAGCTAGGATGCATGTCAAGGGTGAATTATTGCCATCATTCATTTTTATTTGATTTGATTTCCTGCTCCATGCTATTGGTGATTAATGCATTTGTAATTTGCACTGCTTGGTTTTATTGAGTGTTATGGCTGGTAGCATGCTATAAAGCAAGGCTATTTAAGAGAAAAGTTTCAGATAATGAATGTTGCATATGTTTATCCTCACTCTACTAAGCAGGTGAAGTTTATTTAATTTAGGTTTATTTTTTTTTCCCGATGATATTCCCAGTTTTCTTGTCTGGCACCTCAGAAGTCTCAGAGGAATCATTTGAACTTAAAAAAGATAGATATTTTCTTGTAACACTGATATTCGCAAACATCCAGATGCCCAATTTTTTAAGTGCAGTATAGCTTTTAGAGCAAATAAGCTGAATTTTTCCACCATTAGGGTAGGAAGCAAGTATCTCTTCTATGATGATTGTTTTAACATATTCCTCCTGGAAGCATTAAAAAAAAAAAAGTGGCATGAAATGGAGCAACAAAATAACAAAATCCATTTGGAGAATACATTTTAGAGCAGGTGTGCAGAGCGACTTCAGGCAGCCAGAATATGGCAGAGCTATCAACACGTAGGAAGGCAGGACATCTCTGCTAAAACTCCTGGCAATATCAGGAGGCATCAGAGGGCAGCACCTGTAAGCCTGGCAAACAGACTGTGGAGAAAGAACATATGGATGGGGCAGGGTAAGCCTCGATCCACAGGCAGCTGCAGGCAGATGTCCAGGAGAGCACCAGAATAGGGGCTTGAAATCTGCATACTTCATTGTCAGCTGAGTATGATGAAGGATTGCTGTTTCAGGCCTACCAAAAGCATCGGAAAAGTCATATGAATTAATGAGCATGTAAGCAGGACAGGCTTTCTCATTTGGAAGTGCCCAGATTATTGAATGTTAGCCAACAGCTGGCAGGCTTACTATAGATTTTGCTATGGCCTCTAGGCTATTACCTGAATACTTAATGCTCCATAACGGATTAAAAATCTGAATGTTTATTGTCACTAGGAAATGTTATGAAACTCATTTTATTAGATAGAGAAACTGAGGCATTAAGTCACTTAAGCCAGTTGTAGGAGAGCTGAAATAAAGCCATGGACAAAACCCAGATTACTTGCACCTCAAGCACTTGCTTTGAACACAGAGGTCACCACCTCCCCAAGTAAGGATGAAACTGAATAAGGAAAACATTCCTTGGTTCTTTGCATAGGACTCACCAAACAGTGTTAATGGATGTGTGATATTGGTCTGCAGAGTTTAGAACTTAAAGTCAAACAGGAACTGTGTTCTTTTTGTAGCAAAACAATAAATAATTTTCAGAGTCGGATTTATTTTATGCCATTTGTGCTGAAGTATCCATTGCCCATCCAGTATCTGCTGGACTTAAGAAGAAAATGGGGTTTTTTTTTGTGGAACTTTGTCCTACACTGTGAAACGTCTCAATAGGAGTAGCCATATAGAAATCTGGACTTGCTGAGCTGAAGCGTTTCCTCATATTAAAACAATTGGTTCCACTAAAGTAATCAGGTCTTGCAAGACATACTCTTGTAAAACTTGGGATATGGCATTCAAAGGAAATGAAGGCAGTCCCATAACTGCAAAACAGAACTTAATATTTTTTTTTCAAAGCAGCTACTTCCTCTTTTGTAATTTCATTGGAGAATATTTTATGAAGTGCACATGTGCAGTAAAGGAGAGCAACAATAACCAAGACATCTCTGGAGTTAATCCACAAAGGAATTGGAGATGAACCCTTCTCTGAGACAACCAGATTTTTTAGCAGTTGAGGAAGTAAGCAGGACAAACAAAGTGCACATTGTGAACAGTAGGAAGGCTTCTGAACATATTAATAGCTGGGCAAGGTTCAAACACTGCCTAAAGTATGACTAGTGAAAGCACCTCAGGCGATGGAGAAGCATCAGAACTTGAGGGTGCAGTGAGGCCATTGCAGCCCCAGTTGTAAAGCCAAAGGAACCATGGTACAGAAACTCAGGAGAGCAACTGGAGTGAGGGACAAAGAATGATCATTTCTGATTTGATGAAGAAAGAGACAGTTCCCTTCTGGAGATCATTCTGTGCTAGTTTTTACCAACACAAGATCTGGTAAGGAAGTATTGGGGTTGAGGTGGAGAAGGCAAGACAAGCTCCATGCTGAATTCACAGCAAGAGTAATCCTGTGCTGGAAGAACAGAGGGGAGAGAACAACCAAGACTTTAAGCCTTGCCCAAACAACTGAAGCGAGATCTTTAGTAGGTGTGACCATCTTCAGACTTACTATATGCTTTCTTAAGAGACACTAGAGTATCTTCCAGCTCCTAGTAGAGGGTAGAGAAAATAGATGAAGGTATGATTGTCTGTTCTTATTACCCTGGCAGGGAATTAGATGTGGGCCTGGAAGGATGTTTGTTCTGTCTAAGGTCCTTAAGGGCTGGGGGTTCGAGGTCTTATCAGCAGGTACTAAGAATACAACGTCTTGTATCTGCTTCAGAGTTCTCTTATAGTTGAGTATCAAAAGAAAAATAATTTCCATCCATCTTCCTGTAGAGCATTGTAAGTTCATAGCCATGTTTTTCAGAAGGGAGCAGCTTGCTGTCCTCTAACCTCTCATTCAGAAGAGAATTGTCACCAATCACATCATAGCAAATCAGTTTGCTAGGGCTTTATGCGACCAAGTTTGGAAAATATCAGAAGATGCAAATTACTCCATTGCTCAAAATGACAAAATCTTTACACATCAATTGAGGGAACCCTATGTGGGGAGTCTTTTAAAACACCTTAGAGAGATTTGAGTGAGCATGGACTGTATGTTAAACGTCTACATTTATTTTATATGAATGTATTATATATGCATGCCTAGTTATTTAAATAACTACATCCTTAAAATCAATTGTGAAAGAGTAGAAGCTTAGCTCCAGTGAAATCAATGGCGAAAAAAAATAATTTTCAGTTTTCTATGCTTAAATTACATGAAATGATGCAGAAGAGTGTAGTATTGAGGATATATTACTGAAAGCTACTTTAAAACATATATGTTACAGTAAAGATAGGCAGAGATATTGTTAGAAATAGTTATACTTTGTGTGGATGTCTCGGAAAACAGAACAGGCACGCAACATGAAACGGTCTTAGGAAAATATTGTGACCCTCATTATTTTGGCTTATGCTTTCTCAGGATAAATCTATTTACCTGCTCCCTAGAAGACTGAAATGTTTAGATTGCTTTCCAGTGTGATACTTTTCTTTTTTTTCAAAGTTCGTGTATTTCTTGAAGAAAATCTCATAATTTCTCATGTGACCCAAAGACCATGACAAGTCCAGAAGGCTCTCTTGCAATAGTGTAATAATGAAAAATAGTTAACAGAGGGAAAAAACAAGTATGACTTGGTTATTGTCGTTCAGTCACTTGACAAAAGATTTAGTACAGAGGGAATTTAGGAAGTATGCAGAACTAACATGCATGCCCGTATTCATCACATTTGCATGGCCAATTCAGTTTTCAGAAAATTGTGAGCTGCTTGATGTGAATATGTGTGGATGCTCTTCAGTTTCTTTGCAGCATGCAGAAAGTATTTGCATGTGAAAATCTGCTGTTATAGCTGAAAAACCTAAAGGTGACTTAATTAATTTCACCGTCACTGATAAAACAGAGAAGAAGAAAACAAATGTATTATCAAGAGAATTTGCTGTGTGCCATATGCCAACCAATTGGAAACTGAAGTTGTGCCATATGCCAAGCAGTTGGAAATGTTGTTTGCTTTTGTTGTGGCTATTCTGAAGTAAATATATGGGTTTTGTCAGCCAAATGTGTGACAGTGCCATTACCAGATTGTGCCATTCATCTGTGTTAATAAAACTAACATTTGTATTTTTTCATTGACTTGTTCCTCATCAGGTGAAAAAAGAATTCTTCCAGAACCCAAAGAAAATTCACTCAAAAGCCACAATGTCCCTCATTTTTGCCTTTTTTATCTTCCTGGCTCTGTCTGGGCACTGAGTTGTCAATGTCATGCTCAGGTGGGATGTCCATTTTCTGCTGGTTTGTTTAAATCCTTATGCAAGTCCAACACTCCAGCTGTGGAAGTATGTATAGAAACAGCGGACTGGCTCCTGATAGCAAGCAAGGAGATTTTCCAGGCCACTCTCACATGCAATGCCGTTGTCGTACAACATTCATCAGTCTGTTACTCCTAATGTTCAGCATGCCATGGACTTGCTTTTTCTTTTCTTTCCTTAAGGCACTTGTACAACTTTCATGTCGCTCTCATTAAGAGGATTGAGCCTGAGTCGACTCCATTGTTAAGTGAATCTCTTTCTCCCATTGTTTTCTCCACCAGTGAGTGCCAGTGAACCTGAACCAGAGACAGAGACAGAACCAGAGCAGGAGGCTGAGGCCAAGCAGGGAACGGAGACACCCAAGGAAATAGAGGCTACAGAGGTGGGACCAGAGAGTGAGGTGGAACAAGGACCAGAGAGAGAGACAGAAGAAAGTGCAATACTCAGTGAAAAAGAGAGGCAGAATGAGGAAGTGAATGAAAAAGACAACTGCTCTGCATCCAGCATATCCTCAGCAAGCAGCACTTTAGAGAGGGAAGAGAGAGAGGACAAGTTAACCAGTGACAATGAAACTGGTAAAGTGAAGCTTTTTCAATAATGAAGGATTTCTGGTGAAAAAAAACCTGTTAAATTAATAACTCTCTTGTGTTAATTAGCTAACAAACCGTTTGTGCCTGTGTCTGAGGCTTTCTTCACCATGGCCAAGTATGGTCTACTCTCTGCTTGGAAATCCCGACTTTTGTGAGGTTTCTGTGTTTGAGTAACAGTAAGGCCTTGATGAAATGAGGTTTTCTTTAAGACTGTTTTATTTCCCTATGATTAATATATTAACTGTTGAATCATTGTGTTGCAGTGACTTGCTTCTCTAGTTCCCAGAGAATTTATTTGGGTTTTCTACACATAAAACAGTGAGACAGGGGACCGTTCTGACATGGTTTGTCATGGGATATCAGATACCTTTTCTCTTAGATACCTCTTAGTGGAAATGGAAGAGCAACGAGGGCAGGGATGTTTGTTCCTTCCCTCCAATTCTCATGTCTTGGTTAGGCTTCAGAAAGCAGAGAGAGAGATACATAGGAGCTTCTAATATAGGACTGGCGAAGACACATAAAAAAAAAAGCTGTAAAGGCTCAGCCTAGAAAACACTTAAGCAGCAGTTTCCTGTCCGAAAAGGCAACGACAATGAGAGTTTGTTATGTTGCCCAAGCAGAGAGGGAGTAAAAGGAAGATGTGGACCTTTGTTGATAAATTATTCTTTCTCCATTTTTATAGGGAAGTAAAGGAATGTAATGTAAGTAGGGCATTTGATTCCCAAGTTTTCGTATGGCTGAAGAGTGGAGTGTGTTGCACTAATTTTTCTAAATTCTAGAAAAAACAATTGCTTCAGAGTATGAAATAGTCTTGCTATTTCCTGAAGGAAGGAAGACAGCTCTGGATCACAAGGTTAACCTCACAAACTGTCAAATTGTACTGTTCATGTTTACATCACTTTTCTCTTTTTCTGGGAAGAATTAATTTAGTTTCATTCTGCATTTAAGAGCTGTCTTCCTTTCAGCCAGCACCAAGTTTGAAACCTTAGAAACCTATCGTAATCATGAAGAATATAGATGGATATATATGTAGGAAAGGGAGGAAATCTGTGGTAGATGAAGGATGTCATTATACTGTGGTATATTCCAAGATGGTCCAAGTGTAAGTAAGGGAGAAGAGGATACAGGGGGTTTTTCCCCTTCTCTTTTACCAACCTATTCCCACTCTAATTAAGTGCTTCTCTACTTTCTGTTAAAAGATAAGAAAATGTACCCTGTTATCGAACAATCAACATCTTAAAATAGACCTACGTTACCAGTAAAACAAAGATTTATTAGAATGTGCTATGTAGGAGGTCTCAGAGAGTGAGTTGTTTGCTCTCTAGTAGGTGAGGAGATTCAAAAAGCAAATGAAAGCACTTTCTCCAGCAGTTCTCAAGTGCCTAATGAGCAGTTTGCCATTTATGAGGTGGCCCATTGGTTTTGCCCAGATGCATTAAGGAAGAAGAAAAAAAAAAAGCTTTTGGTCTTGGCTCCTCCTTCATTAGCCATCCTGTTGAATTTGGCTTGCAAGAAGTGTTGTTTCTCCAATGGTATTTCAAACCTTTACCTGTGTAGAGGAGGGTAGAAAAGGCCACCAAGGCAGCAAGAGTCTTGACAGCAATAACCTTTGATCAGCTTGGGCAGATGGAGACAGACTTGAGAAGCCCAAATTAGAGGGAATTTTGTGTCTGGGGGAATTTTGATGAACAGTTTTGCAAAAGGATCCTGGGGGGATCCCACGTGGTGAAACTGAGAGAGTAAAGGTTATGTGGGATTTGTAGGATGTTTGAAGGAATGTCTGAGTGTAGTGGAAAATCCCGTGTGAGGGCTCTACCCTAGGTGACACATTTTGAGGAGAAAGCAGTTCCATGAATTTGTCTGAAGAAAAAGAAATAAGTAATGGAAGCAGTCAAGCCTCCTGCAGGAATGTAGAAGGAAACAGTATTGGAGGTTGTACCCATTGCTGAAAAAAGAGTCTTTCTTTTATCTGGGGATAAACCTCTGTACTCCTTTTAAAATTTGGTTCAAAGGTTACTCTGAGTAGAGGTGAGAGTCATTGCTGACTGTATGCTTTGTGCTCTGAGACTTGTCCTATATTTTGATGTGCTGTTATTTTAAATTGGAGCAGTAGAGGAGAGTTATGGGGCCCTGGGTGTGGATTTCACCGAGGAGACACCTTCTCTGAGCACAGGGCTAGATGTCATGGTAAGAAAGCAACTTGGTTGATGAAGGAAGCTGTAAAAGATGTTTACAACTCTAAAGTGTGGAAAAAGGTGGGAGCACCAGGGCAGAAATTAAGATAAAATGGAAGTTTAAGAGGAAGAGCAAATGACAGGTATAAAAGAAATTCTTTGACTGAAGGGGCCAAGAGGAAGGCAGGCAACAGTCAAAATCAGTTTAAAAAAATAGAGTTTATGAAAATATGTTAATAAAATGTGTAAAGACTGTGGGGAACAGAAGGAATCCTGTACAGGAAATACAGTAAGTGTGAAGAGCTATCTGTCCATATTTAATCACTTCATCTGATGCCCACTGGAAAAAAGAAGCACCATAAATTTTATACACATTATCCACATTAGTTAGCAGTATTACATTCAGGGAAATATAGCTGAAGAGACGCTTACATCATTTATTTTTACAATTTGACCACTGTAGTTTGTTATTTATGGTGCTGTCTCAAACATGGTATTTTGCAGGTTATTGTTGAGAAAAGCAGTAGTCTTCATTACAATGACACGTTAGATGATTAAGGTGTGAGAAGAAAGCCATTAGGCTTTTAATGCCATCATATATTACAGGGAAGGTAACAGCAGTTGATTAGCAGCATTTTCAAAAATCTTTTATAAAGGTGCTGATATTCCTGGAAATAATTATTAAAATTATACTTTTGCTTATGCTTGCTGAATTGCCCCGAGAGCTGTGCCCTGGGTATGCATCCTGCTCTGGGATTCATATAGTCTGCGTTGTGAAGATGGCCCAGGTACATAGCCAGGAGGTCTAAGGAACAGCCAGATGTGAAAGGTGTCCTCCCCTAGCCAGCAGAGTGGGTGGAGGAGGAGTAAGCAGTAACCTGTTGACCTTGACATCAGGCAGGGAAGGTCTCTTTCATAGGGAAGATTTCCTGGTGTGGTTCCAGTTTATGGCCAAGCGCGAAGTTCAGTTATAACATGTTCTGTACCATTGTCATGATACTTAAACCCCATTCTGGATTATTAAAGGTTCTGAGCCGAGATAGTACATACCAAATGAAGCATGACAGGTTTCAGGAGAAACCTGAACCTTGAAATCCTGACAGTTATATAGTCCCTCCAAAGCTACGCTGATTATTTTCTGCTCCCATTCCTTTTCTGAGAATTAGTCCTGGTTCATCACAATTGGGCTATATATCAGCACTGTCACTTATTTCAAAATTTTCAGAGGTATTCCTTGCCCAGTGTCAGACTAATAATGCATGAGTCCCCCAGATTTTTCCTGGTGTATTGAAGAGTGCTATTAGTGCTCTGGCTCCCATTCCTTGACTCTTCCCATCTGTGTGTATGTGATTGCAGGTCCATGGTCACAGACCATTCAGGATGCTGGTGTGAATGAGCAGTGCAGCAACATCCTCAACAGCAAGCGGTTTATGCTGGATATGTTGTATGCGCATAACAAAAAGCCCAAGGATGAAGAGGAAAAGGAGCTGGAGGCGAAGGAGGAAAAGAAGGAGACGGAGGAAAGCGAGGAGTCACTCACTAGCCTAGCCAGCAGGATTTCTATCCTTCAGGCCACAAAGCAGGCCAAAGATGAAAGTGTCAAAAAGATGGAGATTGGAAATCTGGACAACCAAGGCAGCGTGAAAGCCTTTGCAGAAAAATTTAACAGTGGTGAGCTGGCCAAGGGGACAGCCATGCCTGAAGATGAAATCAGTGAACAGGTCCCTGAGAAAACACCAACACAGCCAAAGAAGGAATCTGACTACATCTGGGATCAGCTCATGGCTAATCCTAGAGAACTTAAAATCAAAGACATGGATTTTACAGACTTGGGGGAGGAGGATGATGTAGATGTGTTGGACATGGATATGGGTCCTGGGGACTCCCTTGTTCCCCCTCCTCCACCTCCACCTTCTTTTCTGGGTATGCCTCCTCCACCACCTCCCCCCATGTTTGGATGTCCACCTCCACCTCCACCCTCTGCTAATTTATTGGCTCCTCCTCCGCTGTTCAGCACTCCTCAGGGTTTAGGGTCAACCCAGGTTTCTAGGGGTCAGCCAGCATTTATAAAGAAGAAGAAAACCATCCGTCTGTTTTGGAACGAGGTGCGGCCATTTGAGTGGCAGTGTAAAAACAACAAACGCTGCAGAGAATTCCTGTGGTCGAAACTGGAACCCATTAAGGTGGACACTTCCAAACTGGAGCATCTCTTTGAGTCTAAATCCAAGGAACTGCCTGTCACGAAGGTACAGCTCATATTCAGCTTGCTGTTATTTTGCTATAGTATTGGTATTCATTCTGACTTAGATCTAGGTGATTTATGTTGTTTATATGAAAACAGTGGAAATTACTGAATGTATTTCTAGCTTGGCCTATGATGGAAGATATTCCATGGCCTGAAACTAGTAGATGAACCGGGGGTGGTATACCAGCCAAACTGCCCTCCTGTCTCAGGTCTACTGGTTTGGGGATATCAGGTGGGGAATACAAACTTTACATTACCTTGCTCATAGCTGATTGCCAAACTAGGTATTGAACTCTGAACTGTTTTCTGTTACATTCATATAAAGGTCATGGTGCAATGATTCATAACTGTGTATTTGACAGTTCTCCGCTTGGTAATATTTTCCCAGTCATTATTTGGAAAGATTAGAATATCAAACTGGATCTGCTACAAAGACCCTACATGTGTGCTTTGTTCTGAAGGATTGATTTATCAGCTGGGCCAAGTTTACAGCTAAATGCTGCAGGGGTGTTGGGTTTTTTTTTTCTTTTATAGTGGTGAACAGACCTGTTTTAAATCCTTAATTTGTACAATGTGGCTATCCAAATTTTAGGATAGAAACTGGCACAAGAAATACCTCTCTAGCTTCGATTCCCTCTTGTTTATTATTGTTGTAAATTCATGATGACTGGTGACGCGACTGTTTAACTTTATAGTCAGCAACAAAAGGAAGTCTTTTATAGTTACATTTAATAGGAATTTGAAGTAGTATTAAAAAACTTATTAGCTTGAACATTTGTTTTTCATGGCTACCTAAACTTTTTCTTCTAAGCAGAATAATGTTATCAGGGAAACAATGGGTTTTTTTCCAATTAAAATGCTAGTAAAAGATGTTAGTCTCTCTTACTTAAAATAAATAAATTACTTGTATGTTTTTTCTGTATGCCTTTATATTTTATAGTGACATAAAAAACAGTAAGAAACTATATTCAATTTTACTTCTCTCAGACCTGCAAAAGTTGTTATCTATATTATTGTTTTTTTCTTAATCTGGGAGACTGAATGTCTCATGGTAAAAATTCTCCATGTCACTCATCTTGGTTGTGAAGTCAAAATTTTCTAATCCTCATTAGGCTTCTTGACCAAGTTAAAGCATTGCAATTTGAACAATCAAGCCTCTCATTAAGTACCTAGCAAACAACGGGTGCATAAATAGATGGCTTGCTTAGATCCTGCCGTATCTGTTCTTTGACATTTTTGTGGCACAGATACATTTAAATCTGAAATGGAAGGCATAACAGATCTCTAAACACATTCAAGTGATCATTCATTTGGCCAATGATGAGATTAATTTCTGTCTCTTAATTCCTTTTCTGCTGAGGAAGGAATGATGGTGATGTCATGGCATGTTACTCCTCATCTCTCTCCCTGTAAATACAAATCTGCCACAGATGGCTCTTAGATGGAAGGAATGAGAGCATTTTCTTAGCTCAATAAAAACTTTAATTCCTTGAATTGAATGTGGAATGATGACATATTTGCCATTTCCAAACTTGAGATTTGTGCTAAATGCCAGTATTGTAATGGATCAACTCTGACTGATTCTTAGTTTTTTATTATCACCTGAAATTTTGATAAAATGTTGAATTATTGGAATTTTGACATGTTTACTTTTCCAGTCATTCACTGTGCACATTCCCAAACTACATTTGGCCATTTTCCCTCCCTCACACTTGTTTCCCAAACTTGCCTGATGCTCTGGCACAGTTTTTGGTTTCTGGCTGGAAGATGAGTGAGCAGGTTTCTTTGAAATTAGTGCAAGTCTGAAGAATGATTTAGGTGACTGCTTTCCTCTTGGAGACTAATAACTGCTCTTGGCATGAGACCTTATACTTTTGGCTCACAGTCTACTCTGTCCCATGACACAGACATAGAAGTCTCATTGTCTCTAGAGAAGACTATAGTGACCGAGGAGAACCATAGCGAAAGGCTGCCCTTCTGAGACTTCTGAGACTCCTGCCTGGCTTTAGTGAATCCAGAAAATCTTCCAGAGTAGGAGATCATCCTTAGACCAAGTGAGAGTGGGAATAATTAAGCAGACTGCTGAATCCATAAAAGACTTGAGGTTTGGTATGAAGATTGCACTCAAATTAGGATAGCTCTCGCTTTTTCCAGACTGCTTGGTTTGTTTCCAGGGAGTACATTCCCCGTTGTGTCTCGTTTCTCCTGTCCAATGGCTGCAATCCAAAACAGGTTTATTCTATAATATCATAAAGTCTGACTCATAGCTCAGTTGGTTCAGCTTAAAAAAAGAGCACAGAGCAACAAATCAACAGCCTCCAGATTTCATAGCAATAGATGGAAGCAGGTGCATGGAAAAGGAACAGTCCAGAAGGATGAGGGGAAAAGCAAAGTCAGGGTGTGCAGGGGGATCTTGGCTCTGTCCCGTGCATATGCTTGTTCATACAGCTGTAACCTATTTTACTCCAGTTTCTAATCCTTCAATGCGATTTCCACAACACTCATCTATAAACAGCTACTTCCTGGGTCATGAGAAGTTTTTCATTAAACACAGCAGATTGCAATAAAATAAAGTGGGTTTTAAATTGAGGGGTATAATATGGGATTGGAGGGGGGAGCTTCTGGGAGGGGAGATTTTTGATTTTAGGAAGCTTGTGCCACACTGGACAACTTGCATATTGGTTATAATCAGTGGAGCACTTTTAGTTGCAGAATATTTTCTAGAGTAGAGGACCACAGCATTATATTTGTGAATAGAGAGTGAGTGAGTATCCCTCCAAGCCACTCTAGGTTTTCTTTTCTTTTCCCTCTGCCAAACAAACCAGGTATTTTGGCAAAGTTCTTCAACATGTTTATTTTTCTGTGAAGATAAATGAAAACATGCAAACATTAGTGAATCAAATGTGCAGTTCAGGCCTTCTGCCATCCATTTGGTTCTGTGTGTCATTTGAAAGTATTGTTTTGCTGATTCATCTGTCCTCTGTGGGATACAGTGATCCATCATGTGCCCACAGGCATAAAAGCTAGTAGAAGGGAGAGGTGAGTGAATGTGTTTTCATGTGCACATGTGTATACCACAGGCTCCTTTTGAAAACATGTGTTTCAATTTGAATAAATGCCAAGACAAGTCATAAATGTGGACCAGAATTTCTGAAATAGATTATACATATGTATACTAGACAAAGTCAATGGCAGCTGAGTGATTCCATTTTAAATCCCCAGTGCTAAATCCTTGCTAATTGGGACAGAAATAAAAAAAAAAAAAAAAGAAAGAAAAGCCATCTCAGTGTTAAGGGATTGCCCATTTTTTTCTATAGTACTGGTGCATTATTCAACCAATTTCATGGCAGAAGATATTTCTGACTTAATGCTTATATACGATCACTTACTGATGTGACCACTGGAAAAGTAATTTAAATTTTTATGCTTCCTGTATTAATTAAAGCAAAGAGGAATGTTTTAGACTACGTGTTTATCAGACCATGAATCATTTTCTGTGGGATGGTAATGCGTTTGAAATAGCTTATCTGGACTACTCAACCTTCAATAGAGGTGACAGAGTCTTGATAGTTAGGTCTTGTAAATATCTTAGTTCATTGTACTTGTTGATACTTTACAGGAACATTAGCCAAACTATACCACCTGTTATATTTTAATTTTATAATTTTTTTAATTTATAAAATAAATGACATAATGACACATTGAAATTTAAAATCTAGTGCACTGTTCCCTCAGGCAGTTGAAGTCATTCTCTGTTAATGAACTTCTAAAGCACAGTCTGTGGTCACTTAATATTGTAATAGGAATTAGTAGTTGTAGCTTGTTTTAACAGTCAGACACTTACACATAATGCAATTTCATTGCAGACAAAAAGCAATTCTCCTAGCAGTAGGGTAATAAAGTTCATAGTAGTAAAATCTTGCTTTTCATGCTTTAATTTATTTGGAAAGAATTTATTTGTAACTCAGCCATCATCCTTGGAATAGATTTAAAATCTCTTCTTCCCCCCTTTTTGAAGAGAGTTACTTACCCCAAAATTTTATGCCCCGTATACAGTTATACTTCTGGAAAATACTTAAATGCATATGTCCCCTACACATCTCATCTGTCTTTCACAGCTCATCACTCAGTGCAGACACACTGTTGCAATTGCAGAAATCCCAGCGGTTAGCATCATATGTCCCTCAAATGAATATGTCTCTCTTGTCAAGCTTAGGAGCCTAGAAACAGTGCTGCACATCTGAGGCTTACTTACCCATACCACATGTGGGGAGCCTGAATTTAACTCTTTTCCCCCAGCTTTTTTTCCTTTTGCATAAATTCTATAGATCTGTGTGATTCTGTGCTGTGAAGAAGGTAAAAGTTGGTGGTTTAAAAAAGGGCTTAGTGCAATACAAACTCAGAGGAAATAGTTTCTGGTGAACCCTACTTGGTTTTATGTGGTCTTGGCCACTAATTGTGGTCATGAAAATGTGATTAGTGGCCTTGGAAGTAAAAATGACTGCTTTAAATGAGAAGCTGTATTTCAGATCCTTCAGGTAGCTCTCCAAGAAAAAGAGGGCTCTCTTACTCAAAGAAGGGAAAGTTCAAGAAGGCTTCAGGGATGCTTCTAAGGTGTTAAGAAGAGAATCATTCTGATCGAACAAATGTATGAAAACTGAAAACAAATCATAGAATCATAGAATCATAGAACAACTAGGTTGGAAGAGACCCGTCGGATCATCAAGTCCAACCATTCCTATCTAACACTAAACCAAGTCCCTCAGGACCTCATCCACCCACACCTTAAACACCTCCAGGGAAGGTGAATCAACCACCTCCCATTATGTTGGAGTGCTGTTGATCTAGCACTTACACCACTGCTTTATAAAAAGAAGGCTAAGAGATTTCAAATAATACCATATAGGAAGAAAGTACAGAAGGGTTTTCCTCCACAGGTACAACTGAGACAAAGAGTAAAAGTAACTTAGAGACTTAAATGTTATCTTTGTGTTCCTAAAAGTTACCTTGTTTACTGCAAAAGTGTTGTTTCTTTTGAAGTTTATAAAAGCTGGCCCCGTTATTACTTTCACAGATCATACACGTGTGGTAGTCCCCAGTTCCTCTAAACTGCACTTACCTTCACTCTCATCTGCACGTAGAAGTTCCATCATACCACGTTAACCATATTGGTGTGATGAAAGGGCTTTGGTGCCACACACATGCTAGGCAGGCTGCTGGGCCCAGTGGGCTTACCTCTTCCTATGGAGGCAAGGAACTGAGCTATGCCAGAAAAAGGCATCTTTGTAATAAAACAACTGCATTCCCATCTTGGGCTGGCCCGCAGCTGGAGGTATTTTTATATAATTGTGTTAACTAACTTAAGACAGTTCTGCCAACACTCTATAGAAATAGCACTTAGGCCTGGCAGTAGAGTCTCTTTTTAACTCAATGGCTGTGGTACAGACCCAAAGGAAGTAAAGAACAGCTCCATGGTCTGAAAAGCAACCCAGAGCACAGACTGAGACTCAGTCAGAATCTCCTCCTGGGCTTCCCCTGAATCTACAAGAGAGTGGTGTCTCACCGCTGCTGTAAACCACACAGATGATTCCCTGTTCTAAACAGTTGCATGGGCTGCCACACTGCAGCCTAGAAAGAGGGATCACTTAGTCTCTCTTTGCCCCTTTGAGATGCATCAATACTAAGACTGCTGCTACCAAACCCACTAACCACAGTCCAAGTCACAGTCCTGTCTCTGCAGCCTAGTGCTGAAACACAGGTTTATAGTGAAGCTACTCTATGCTTGCTTGCATCAATGTGCTGATCTTCTCCCTACATTCCTGTGCTTGCCAACATCCCTCAGCCCATCTCTGATAGTGCAAAGGAAGAGGAAGCAGAAAAAGATACATTTCCAAAATTCATGTGTATGGAGAGGGAGGAAAAACCCCTGTGTATGAAGAGCTGAGTCCTCTCCTCTTGCAATTGCCAAAGAGAGACCTTTTAGCACAGGATGATGAGAGAAAGAGAGATATGCTGGGGTGTAAGAGCAATGACGATGTTCACCACTGTGTTACGTCCTTTAAATGATTTGTGAGTTACCTTTCCTACTTGGTTTGCATTTTGCCAATATAAGGATGGGCAGAAAGAGCTAAAAATGTATTGGGTCTTCTCCAGAATGGAATTTAAAGTTTATATCATTAGTTTTTTGTACTTTCATTATTATTTATACTGTAGTGCATTCTGGAAGTAAGATCCAAAGATTATGTGTAGTCTCAAATAAAACTTTGAAAAAAGCAGAAAGGTTGAAATTGTTATGCACCTGTAAAGGACTTGATGGACCTATCATGAGCAGCAAGGTGGAATACTCTTTCTCTGGAAGCCAGAGGTCAGAAAACCATACCATTTTCTCCAGAAAGGCCTCTACTGGTGACCGACTCCTTTGCCAAGTCTTAAGGTGAATTTATAAAATAGGCCAATGCTGGCAGACAGGTGGGAACCAGACTGTATGTTTCCCAGCCAGCCATACAGGCAAGAGTAGATCACTGACCACTCATCACTCTGAGTTGACCCATCCAAGGGGAACTGAGCCCCAGGGCCCACTGGCTGCCCAGCTGCTACCCCACCAACCGTGTGGCAGCCGGTCCTGCCACACAGCAGAACTCTCACCTGGCAGAGACTTCTTCAGGCTTTTTGTCAGGCTTACTCCTGCCCTAAACTGCAGCGCTCCCAGCCCTTGCAGGGACTCCTGTGTCTCAGGCTAGCTCAGATTTATACAGCATCTGAGACTGTTCAGTTCTCTGGTTAAATCTTGGAACTTTATGCTGATACCATAAGAAGAATCAGCTTTTTTGGAGGGCTATAAATGCATTAGATTTACATTCTGTGTCAGCACCCTTGAGTAAGGGGAAGTCATTAGCGAAAGGAGTGACTTTTTCTTTGTAGAACAGCCTGGAAGAATAATATTGTTGTTCTCTTCTTTACCAAGAAAACTGCTGCAGATGGGAAGCGACAGGAGATCATTGTATTAGACTCAAAACGAAGCAACGCTATTAATATTGGCTTGACTGTGTTGCCCCCTCCCCGGACTATCAAGACTGCTATTTTGAACTTTGACGAATATGCCTTAAACAAGGAAGGAATAGAGGTAAGAAAAGAATAGTTGATGTCTTCAAATCTGTATTTTCAATGTTTGATTTTTTTTGATGTTGCACGTGGTACAGGCCAGACTTTTTATAGAACAGGGAAAAGGGGATGTATTGTATCGTGAATGAGAGTTGAAACTTGTTAAATCAATGCAGCATGCTCAGAAGCATGTAGTATTCACATGAGGTTGAGCATGCTTAGTAAACATGGATTTCTCTGTTTGTTTATGATTGAGTTTGAGTAACAATGGTGTTAATTTCTGTAAAGATTTTCCGAGTGTTCCACTGGAGCTTGGCCGAAATGTTGTGAGCAATAAGAAAAGGCTGTGAGTTACTAGGGCTGATGCAAGTGACGTAGAGTTTAATAAAGTTCATTCCCAGCTAACTGCTGGAGTCATTCTAGATTGTATATCTAATGGAAAACAAATACACTGACTAGTTCTGCTCAAAATAGCATTTCTGTGTTACTGTTGTTTGAAGAAAAGCAGTTGGTATAAAGATTACAGATGATGTAATTTTTACCATGACATGTTTGACTTTGCAGATATTCTTACCGAGATCCAAGATGAACTCTGTTTATTTTTTTTTTTATCAAAACATTTTTCTTCTATGAAGTGTAAAAGCAGCTTGTTCCTTCTCTGTGTTTTGTTGTTGTTGTGTTGGTGGTTGTATTCATTTCAGTTTTATTTTTTTTAATAAGCCCATACTATCTAGTAAGAGTAGTCTGCACCATTACAAATCTCAACCAGTAGCTGAGCTGCAGAGGTTATATATTGATTCACAGTCACCTTTCAGAGGTTTGGCATGGTGTTTCATGATTTCCCCCTTTCTACCTTCATTGTGCTGACTACAGAAGAAAACAAGAAAAGCTGGCTGGAATAGAAATGGTGTTGCCAATAGTTACACACAAAAGAAATACTTAAGGCAAAAGATCATTTTAGCTAAAAGGCAAGGCCTGATTTATCCCTAGTAGAATATAGTTTCTTCCTAAATCTATGCTAATTTTCTATATACATACCTTACTCCTATTATGAAGGTCACAAATCAGGCTAAAATAGTAATTTTTCATGGCCTACCCCATATATCAGCCACTGCAGTTTTCAGTACGAAGCTTTAAAATGTTGGAGAGAAGCATCCCTCCAGCCAAGTCCAACTCACAGACCACCAGTTACATCTCAGTGCTGTAGGCAGTTGTTTCCATACAAATTCCAACATAAAACAGGTGATAAAGACAGACACATCTTTATTTTCTTCCTTGTAGCATCTCCTTTAAATTGTGTCCTTTTCTGGCTTTTTTAAGAGAAGTTCAGCTTCTTTTCACAGCTCCCTCTTTCCAGCGCCAACATTGGTAACTGGGCTGTCCAATGGCCAACCACCTGTGGTGTCCACAGCTGTGAGTACCTTCTACCACCACCCCCTCCTTTGGATGGTCTCTTTCCATTAGCTGCCAGAAACCAATATTTTCATATAAAATATATAGGCAGATAGTTTTCAAATTGAAGAATTCAGAAACCAGGAAGGGATACACTGTAGACATAGTTGCCTAGTGTTAAAGCAAATAAGATTTCTGAGTTCTCTGTCCACAGTTTGAAGCTAAGGATGTGAGTAATAGGAATGTGATCATTCAGATATTTAAAAACAAAAGTAAGAGTAAGTGGAACATAGCCTGGGTACTTTGTACATTGAGGGTTGAAGCCTTCATTGGCTGGGAAGAATGATGTTCATGGAGAAGAGAGCATTTTTCTTAATTTTTCCACATTTATTTACATCTTATCAGATAAAAAACTGCACTGAATTCAGATTCCATTCCTTAGTCCCTAAGGTATAGATTTTTCTTGTAGCATATTGTTTTACAGTCAGATAGATGTTTATAGTGAGATGGAGGGCTGGATTAAGCTATGCAGAATTGCCCAAGAGGTGCACAGAGGGATGCAGAAATGCATCATTGTGAGTCCCACTGTTTTCAGCAGCGCCCTGCCTCAGTTTTCCATATTGCCCCTTTGATCTACAATGTAGACAAGCTTTGCTACCTGGTTCTCTTCACTGTATCCATTTGTAAACTGGGTTTCACCTTAGAGTTATCTGAGAGGAAACAGGATAAGTTTTAAAAGGTTTTCTAGTTCATATCTAATGGTTCCTAAATATTAGGAAATAGTTGGCAGTGATGATGAATGAATCAGTAAGAGTGTAAGCATCAGTTTCATTTACATAAAAACACTGAGACTAAACCAAATTATTTACTATATTATATACTTTACTGCAAATCAGTGTATTGGATGAGGTAAGACTAGTGTGAAAAAGAAATTATGCAGTTGATCTAATTAAAAAAACTGCATTACAGTGAGTACTGAAAAGCTTTCCTGCATTGTTAATTGTCAAGAAGAGGTATTACAGCTAATAAGCAGGAGAGAGAAATGTACGAAGAGCAGAAGAGTTTTAATGTGTGTGGTAAGGATGTAATATTCACTGATAAAATTTCAAAGAAACTGTAATTTAGAATCATCTAAAGCTTTTAACAAGATTCAACACAGAGCAAGGCACCCACGGGGTAAAAATTCACCTGAGCCATCCTTTACCTTGTCTATGAGCTCTGTGTGATGTCATTCACTGAGGAGTATCATCACTAGTGTCTGTCTGTCTGTAATTCAGAATGAATTAGTGAATAAGTTTAGATTAAATGGTATCTTAAGACTGACCTTAGCAAATCCTTTGAGGACAGTAGACTACAATAGTGCTGACAGTACTGCTAGCCACTAGGCAGTGATGAAGTGGGATGCAGGCTACAAGTTTGTGATAGCCCAACTCATCATCAAGTTCATAGTGATTCAGTAAAACCTCTGCTACCGTCCTGTGTTCTGCTGAATGCTGCTTTGTTTGTGCCACTTAACTCTTGTTAATAATCCATACTTTGCTTTTTAAGTTCAAATTTGTGACTAAGATGGAGAAAAAAACCACTCCAGATGTTTTAAGCCCTCTGTACCCAATTACGTTGCATATTGTAGGCTATGTGTTTGAAGTGGTTAGGCAGTCCTCAGCTGTGAAAAAAGGTAGAAAATGGGGCATAGTGCTAGAAAGGCAGATGTAGTCCATTTAGTATGCAGAGCAGGCACTGTTAGAAACATCCTTTCAAAGGAGGGCACAATGTGTGTCTACAAGCATGCATCAATCCAACTAAAAAAAAAAACTTTGCCACCTTATGTATGCCAAAGTGGTTGTGTTTTCTTTTCTTTGAAAACTTGGCATTCATTGCTTTCATACAGCTTCGGGCTCACTGCAGTATAAAGAACTGCCTGCTTAGCATGGATGAGGGCTTTCTGTGAGCTAAGCAAAAGAGGCCAGATTAAAATCCCAGCACCCAATTTTAATGAAGGCAACTGCAAGACTGGAGTCCACCAAACCAGTCCTTAGTGCTTGTCTATAGTAAAGGAAATGAGGGAGATTGTCAGTAAAGTACATCTCAGTAAGGAAATGTGAATCAAAGTCATATTATACCAAAGAGTATGATTAATTTATCAAAGTAGAATTAGGGTATGAGGAAATTAAGGTGAACTACTACACATAGTGCAATGCATTGGTAAAACTATTTGGAAAAGAGCAAATTAGTTTTAGGAAAACTATTTGAAATTAAAAAACTTCCCACGTGTGCTAGGCTGTCAATAGACACATTTGTTAAGTACTTTGAAGTCTCTGTATCTGGAGTGGCTAGGCAAATGGGGAAAAAAAGGGGTAAGAAATGAGTGCCTGCTGTTAAAAAGGCAGATGATAAAATGCATAAACCCAAAACCAAAATTCGGTTTTCAGAAGTGATCAATGTATTTTATGTTTTGTTCTGATAGTTGCCACAGTAGGCTGGCATTTGCAGTTTCTAGTTTGTTTAGCTAATGCTTTGTAAAATTGTGATGGGATGTTTCAAGTTATGCAAGCTTGCCTGACCTAAAAGAACACCTCTTTTCACAAGTCTAGACAGAAGAAAGAATAGACTCAATGGTGCCTTGCTGGCTGTATACCCACAGTTAGCCTAACACTGCCTTAACAGTTTCAGACTTTATTTAAATGAAAAAAGCTGCACTTTCACTCCTGACAGCAAACCAAAACATCTTCTACAGTTTCTGTGACCACCAATGGCATGTTCATTTATCTCGGTAGAGAGCTGAGGAAGTGGAGCAGTCTGACCGAGACAGCAGGTGTCAGTCCTAGATTTACAAGGATGGCTATCGGGCATTTTAGATGTAGTACCTTCTCCGAATTCGATCACTTTGCAGGAGTTGAAGTAAAATTAATGCAGGTAATACAAATCACGATGTGTCTCATCAATAGCTGCATGGAAAGCTGAAATGGGAGAGCCTTTTTATTGCTGAATAGTCTGGCTTGTGAAACATCCAATGAAATGCCCAGTAATGTATGTTTGATTATGCAACTTATGCATTTGTGGACCTTCAACCACAGAAAGTGTTGGACCCAACAACCAGATGTTTATTTTACTAATTTTTGTCAGGCTCCTGTTCACCTGGTAAAATCAACTGAAACCAAATATGAAAGCCAAGGCACCACTGCAACCTCATCATCACTGAGGAGCCCTATTGTCTCTTGAAAGAGATAGCACAGCACCTGATTTCTGCAAAGGCTCCAACCTACTCGCAGTTCGGTGCTTCCTTGTGTCCCACACTGAGACCCATAACCATCAAGCATATGGGTGTTATAAAGTTTGTCCTGTGAGCCTTCTAAGTTTATTAGTTTATTAGAAATTTTTGGATATCATGTGTCAGAGGTGGCTGAATCCAGGAAACAAAGTCTGATCTCTTCAAAGAAATTTCAAGCTACTGGCTATGTTCAGCAGTCTAGGAGCAAAAAAAAAAAAAAAAAAAAGGATAAATTATCTCCAAAAAATTACTTCTTTTTCTTCATTAAAAGGCATATACACTGTCTTTCCTCAGGATTTTAGTCTCTGACCCAAACGGCTATGTGAGAATGCATGGAGATGAAATATGTGTATCATTCATACTAGAGGATATAAGCATAGGGCTTTTTGGTAACCAGTTATTTAGTTTACCTGGAGAGTGCCTTGCTGGGGAAAGCATGATCAGATTCAAAGGTGCCTATGCATTAGTGATCATATTAAATACCAGTAACCTTCTGCCCTGCTGTGTTTTTATGCCACTTTTACTATCAGTGATATTTAAGAAATATAGTAATAATAATAATAACAAACTGGCAGGCGGTGTACTGATCAGTTTCTAGTGCTGGAAAAATGGTTTGAATTAATCATAAAGTTGAAATCAAGAATAGAAGCGCTTTACAACGTTCTCAGAGGCACACCAAGGATGGTGACCAACAGGATCAGAATTATTTGCCTGAGCAGATTAGAAGTGCCGATCATTGTTACGGGGGCAGTTGCAGTCTGGATGATGTGAGAACTGCCAGCAGCCCTAGTTCCATCGAGACAGGGCTTTCAGCAGCAGGTATGATCCTCAGCAGCTGGCATCTAAAGTACAGGCTCTTTTGCTTGGCATTCTCTGTTTCACAATGACATTATGCAGCACAGCAGCCTTGCAATATTTGGACACGAATGCTTTTTGTCAGCTCCATCTGGCTTGTGGTGTTTACATAAAGCTCAAGGAGTAGGAGAGTCCCTTTGGAATAAAGCTTACTGTTTTATTGCTCTCTTTAAAATGCCCGAAAGCAGTGCAAAATCTCTGGAGTGAAGACCCTGCACCACCACAAAATACTTGTGGGATCCCTGGGCAGCTGCCAAAAGTCCTAGTTATTTGTAGGAGGCAATTGAGAATATTGCTGAAGTGTTAGCCTTCAAAAATGCATCAGAAGCATTTTTGCATCCATCCCACAGCTATTGCTAAACTCCCCATGTATGGATGTTCATATGATCCTATTTGCAAGCTGCCCTGGCTCGGCTGAGGGACTGTTGGCTTTCTGTTGTTGAAGAGAGGAGTCAGTGCTTGGAGGCCTGACTTCTCTAAAGTACACTCTGCAAAACACCCCTTCTTATGAGTTTCACACTGAGTCTCTGTTCGTTATGAACTTTTTCAGATGAGTAGTGGTTAAGCATTGAGAAATACCCTGAAGCATCAACATATGAATCTAGTTTGATGGGTGGATGGCTGGCTGGCACAACTCAAAATCAATGTATAAATACTATCAGTTGGAACAGGTGTACATCAGAATGTTTTCCAAATAGTCATTGAGAGGGGAAGGAAAAGCACCAGAGTACACTGAGGGATCTTCCTTCTCTTCATCTTTCCTCAGGACATTAACTTATTAAAATAGAAGCTTCTACTCTCCAAGCAAGGAGACACTTTTTTTTTTTTTTTAACTGAAAGGCAGAGCCAACAAGAACAGAAAGAAACTTTTCTTTTTTTATGTTTATGGAAGTCAGCATAAGAAGATGGACAGCAATACAAATGTTGTGGCTGAAATTATATACAGTCCTGGTTGACCAGGGAAAGTCCCTAGCTCTCTACACTTAATTCCAGTGCTGTACAAGCTCCAAGATGAATTGTCACTACTGGAAGGAGGCAGTTGAACACTTTGATGAATTTGCTATGTCCACCATTGGAACAAGGCTGTAGTTTGTATTGGCAGGTCTGGTAGCCCTTTGACTGTATTTTTATTATTGTCTCCTCCTCTCTAAAACAACCTCTGTTATTATAGAATGCAAAGCAATAACATGTCATTCCTCAGATGAATAAACATAAGTTGTGTTGAAATGCTACTGCTTTGCTTTAATGAGGCATTGATCAGCAGGGTAAAGACCTCAACTTATCTGATGTCTTTAGATTGTTTTGCTTTTCTTTTCCATTTTAAAATGCATTTATTATGTTAAAAACAAAGTAAGAAGGAATACCTTAGAGAACAATACTTTGAGGAGGAAAGCTACCACTTGTAAAAAAGCATGTAAAAACCAAGAACTAAAGGGCAAAATTAAATATTTTAAGCCATAGAGACAGCAGAAGCTGAAAATATTGAGATCCTTTTTCATCACTATTTTAGAGTTTTCAGATCAAAAGAGGAAAAGATCATATGTGTTGTGTAATTCAGCTTTTAAGTTCAATGCATGTTCCTTTGGAAGCTGTGCTCAGATTGAGTGAAATTTTGGAGAGTTACCTGATTAGCTGCAATAGTCGTGTTTTGTAAAAAAAAAACTCAACAAAAAATACTCAGTTATGAGAACAGCTAGGGCCAGGAGTCCTCAAGTTATTTCTGTATACCTGCAAGCATGCTAGAAGATTCATAGATCTTGAGATTGAAAAGGACTTTAATATCTAGTCTGAACTGCTGTAATCACTGCCCACAAAACTGCACTCCTTCTACACTCACTGCCATATGTAATTTGCAGAAAGGTAGACAGTTTTGATTTAAACAGATGAAAGCTGAGGAAAGCAGTCCTAACCAGTCTCCCAGCATCTCCTTCAGTGTTTCATCCGTGATTAATCATGTCTACTCAATTTTTTAAAAGAAGCATTTTAATAAAAATGTGTATTTCAACAAACTGCAGGTGTTTGAGATAACAGGCCTTGTTTTTCTTTCTTGTGCAGTTCTTGATTACTACAGTGCTGTCCTGTTTTACCAGACAGAGACTTGAGTACTTCTGCTGTTTCCACGTGAAGCCACCCAACGTCCAGCCCTTGAGCGCCTCTCACTGACACCTACCTTTTGTCTCCCTTCACAGAAAATCCTGACTATGATCCCAACTGAGGAGGAGAAGCAAAAGATCCAGGAGGCGCAACTGGCAAACCCCGATGTCCCCCTGGGTAGCGCTGAGCAGTTCCTTCTCACTCTTTCCTCCATCAGCGAACTCTCTGCCAGGCTTCAGCTCTGGGCTTTCAAGATGGACTATGAGATACTGGAAAAGGTACGGGGAAAGCAGGGAGGCAGGGGTGGAGACTCTTCCAAGGCTTTGCTTAGTCTTTTCCTGACCTTGCTATTATATGAGCATATATTTTGAGGAAATGCTAAATGGGTCACTTTTGTTTCAGTGGCCAACCAGGAAACAGCTAAAATGATCCTTCATAATCTGTTCCTTTTATAAAAGAAAATTAGAGATTATGTCTTCCTTCCTTTAATTAGGCAGAAATGATATTGGAACAAAGAAGAGAGCTAAATCCTTACTATATCTTTTCCAGATGTTGTTATTCAGGAAATTCTTACTTGAGATCAGTAAGAATTTTTCTTTGGATAAAGATTGAATGAGGGCTATGGTGTTTTAGCCTTACATCGTAAGATGAGAGTATCGATCCTACATCCATTTGAACTAAGGAAAACACCATCCATTAAAGTTATTTCTGTTTATAACTCTCTTTCAAAGTTATAAACAAAAGATAAGGCATCCTTCAGAGGTGCCCTTTTCAATTCAGTCACACACAGTTGTTCACCTTCTTCATGGACAGCATTTGTTTAGAGAACACTGTAATTGGCTTGTCTGTTGTGAATGATGGATCTTGACACAAATTTCAAAATGGTAGTGTATAATTTCAATATATAGATGAAACAAAATGAAACCGTGCAGGTAATTTCAGCTACTTGCTGACTTTCACCAACTCCTTCAGGAATCTCAGCATGGGAACCTTTGTCTGGCCGCACTTCTGGTATACACCCCATGCATTACTTTTCAAGCGGCTCTCTCCTGTATATATTAACTTTGTATGTATATCTGTGCACATATTTGTTTACTAAAAAAATCAGTATAACTTTGTACAATATGGATTCTGAGTAACGGGGTGTGCTTCTGAAATGTCTTATGGTCATTTAACAAGGTATACAAAGGTGGATTAATTTGCAGATGATACTGTCAAGATTACTTAAGCTCTGCTTAACTTTCTTAGATTTTAAGAAATACATTTACACTAATATTCAGGTATTTTTAATTGTAGCTTCTTAGTCTTAGACATTTATATTTCTGACTCGTAAAACATGAAACACTTGTATCTGGCCTGAATGCTTTTTTGCCAGTCCTTTCTTCTAGTACAGCTATTTCTCCTGCTTTGAAGTGACCTCAAGTCTAAATTGTTCCTTTCATGTGAGTGGAGTTAGTTACAGCTGTCACAATCATCTTCAAATTGATTAACAGATTAACAGCTGTGTCTATACCTGGAATTTCTAACTTCCTCTCAATCAAAAAGTAACATTTGAAGCATTGCTAAAAGCTTAAGAAATTCTGATAGTTTTCCTGTTGCTGATTCCATAATGTTTAGACTGCAAAGTTAATGAATGACCAGATGAAATACACGTAGAATTGATGCTAGTGTGAAAACTCTGAAATGCATAAATTGCTCGAAGAAGTGATAGATTGAGTGAAGACAGGACCAAGAGTTTTATCCTTGTTGGAAGGTGATAACTATGATAAAATAAAAGCAGCATGTGATAGGCAGCCTAGAAGAGAAGAACAGATATGACTGATAGTTGGGTGAAGGGGAAGATATGGCATCAGACATCAGATGTGCAAGAGTGAGTGACCAGTTGAGTCTCTACAATAACAAAAAGGTTAAAGTCAGAGTTTAAGGTCCAGATAACAAATAACCATAAGCCTTATATAGACTGAGGTAAGATACCATGCACATATACTATGTATGTAATGTAAATGAAGCAGTTTGCACTAGTGATGATGATAATCAGAGTTCTATAACCTGCTAACATTACTTTGTTCTTGAAACTATGTTTCTGTAGAAGATCCATCTGCAAATGGGCAAACCCTTCCTGTAACTTAAGTGCAGGGTCGTTTACCTCCACAATTTTTGTCCATGTTTTGTCCAGAATTTGCTTGATTTTATTTTTACTTTATTTATTTTAAAATAAGGAAAATTAATAACAGTTCAGAATATACTCACAGAATCACAGAATCACAGAACAACCAGGTTGGAAGGGACCCATCGGATCTTCTAGTCCAACCATTCCTATCTAACACTAAACCAAGTCCCTCAAGACCTCATCCACCCGTGTCTTAAACACCTCCAGGGAAGGTGACTCAACCACCTCCCTGGGCAGCCTGTTCCAATGCCCAATGACCCTCTGCGTGAAAAACCTCCTCCTAATCTCCAGCCTAAATCTACCCTGGCGGAGCTTGAGGCCATTCCCTCTCGTCCTGTCCCCTGTCACTTGGGAGAAGAGACCAGCTCCCTCAATGTTTGTAGAAAAGTTTTTCAGGCATAATGAAGAAAGTGATCTTTCTTGGGCTGAATTTAATTAACGAAAGCCAGTTCGAGTGCCTTGGTAGTGAGCAGCCTTAGACTGTGAGGGACTGAAACAAATGAATGAGAAGTTATTCTTTGCCCTTTACAGGCATTTATGGCACAGTTACAGCTTTCACTGTGAGCTATGAGGCAAGCACCAATGCATTGGTTTAGATATTCAAATATATGTATGTGAAAATGAAAAAGGAAAAACCTTTCCAAATGGTCTGTTTGATAATGCATACGTGCTTTGAAATGTTAACATGTGTCTAAGGTACTGTATGCCTACTGAAAGTCATCAGTGGAACGATAATTTTTCTTACTTTTCTTTTGGGTAATACATTTTAATGGTATAGACAAAAAAAAAGCTATAGTTTCAACTCTAAATTAATCTTCATTTTCAAGCTCTTGATCATTCTGAAAAAATCCTACTGTGCGACTGTTAGTTCTTTGTATTGAACTGTTGATGAGGAAGATAATGCCAAATTTCATTATTTCAAAGGGGATGTAATGGTCTTAGCAAAAGGAGTAAAATCTTTAGTTTTCCTAAGTCGGATTTTTTTTTCTTAAAGTCACTGTGGGCAAATATATCCTTAATGCTGACTGCTTTGAAGGATCATGAATTAATATAAGCAAGTATAGGAATGAGAAAAGTAGAACTAGTAAGGTGCTTGCTTCCATTTTTATAAGTTTTACTGTATGACCCGGATACTTTCTGTGATTTAAAACGGTGTGATACATTCTGCAGGTTGGTGTTGATTAAGTATACGCAAACATGGCACATGACATTTATACCTTCTCCAAGTTCCCATCCCAATCAAGTTTTTACTTCTCCCAGAAAAGCATGTGCATTAGCTTGTATAAGTGCAGTAAACTGAAGTTGTATACCAGTACCAGTATATCAGGCTGGTATCACAGCATATGCCAGAGCAGCTGTACCCAGTGTGTGTGCTGTGTCCTCCCTGTCCCAGAACCATCGGATTCATTGCTTATGATTAGTTGAGTTTGTTTGTGCCTGTGCATCAAACATTCATCTGGCATTATCAGATGTTGCACAGCCAGAATTTTGGGACAAATCGTCAAGTTTCATTCAAGTATAATTTCTACGTGTAAAGTACCAACGTGGTAAGAAAATGTGGTAGCTAAGGATATGAGGTAGCTCTGCATTATTTATCTGCCCTTTTTAAGTAGATGGTAAGTTTTGTGAGGAGCAGAGATGGGGGTTGTGTCTGTTTTTTTTTTTTTTTAATTCTAACATAAAAAATAAAGAGTAATTATAAATGTGCACTATATGCAAGAAAGTCTAAGCTTGGAGAATTTGCATATAAATAGCTAAATGAAGCACTGTGGCATGGCTTGCTTGGAACCCTTTATGGTGCCTTTTTATCCATCTTCAAAATGTTTTAAATTAACCTTTTAGAATTACTTTTAAACAGGTTACAAATTGATGCAAGTGAAATAGTTCAAAAGCCAGTGTTTGCAGCAGGTGCAGAGCAGTTTGATTCATCCCCATCCCAGAGAAACTAAACCAACCCTGACTTGTAAAGCATTTTTAAAGAATTCTATGTGGCAGTTTAATGATTTTTTTTAGTTTTACTTGGTAAAGTCTCATTATTTAGCACCTCTCTTCTGATGTATAAATTGCATTGCTCGTCATGCCATCTCTTAATTTGTCTTGAATTCGACATATGCTCTTCTTTTCAAGAGATAAATTGTTCTGTAGTGACCAGAAGTGTATGCTTCCTTCATCCTTGCACTCTTATTTATGGCAAAATATCAGTACAGTTATTGAACAACCCACTGTATTTCCCCAAGAGAGTGAAATTCTCAGTTATTTTACCTTTTGGTCTAAAATAACAATTTGATTTTGGTTTCTTTGCTCATAAAGTGTGATAATATGGGAAAAGAATCTGTTCATAGATGCTTAGAATGGCATTTGGAGATAGAAACAATGTCAACTGTTATTATACATACAAAAAAAAATAACCCTGGGCCTCACACAAAGACACAGGAATAAGCTCCATCAACTTAATTACCCTCGCTCTCTTCCTTTGAACTCTCTGGCATAGTTCACTTCCCGAGGTAATGGAACAGAATTTATGTTTTTAAGTCTTATCAGTTTACATACCTATACTCAGATAACACATGTGGATGGAAGATGCATTAAGTTAAATGATTAAAATGAGAGCACTTGTAAAGCTTGGTGTTTACAGTGGGGGGTTTCAGTCTTAAAGTCTCACAAGCACAAAACTGTATCTAAAACTCAGAGGTGGCCATCATTTGAAGAAAGCTTTAGGGTCAGGCTACAAATGTCAAGTCAGCCAGGGTTCTAGATGTTTTTGTTAGTTTTTCAAAGTTTAAAAAAATAGTTCTAAGTAGCTTTTATCATTTGGGGCAGAAGGATATTCATGCAGCTAAGTCAAATGCAGCAATCCCTTCTCTGATACTCTCTCTCCTGTTTGGAATCACAGAATAGTCCCCAGGACAAGTAAGGCAGCTGCATACATAAAGAAGCAACACTAGGAAAGTATTTTATGTATTTCTTTGCTGTCCTTGCATGTGATTTATTAGCTGGAATGTGGAAGAAAGCCAACACACATGGCCAGTTTACACTCTGCAAGACGCCAGTTCAGGAACTTTTTGCAGTAATTAGTCTAAACCATAAAATTAAAAGCTAGAAGTAGTTATAGCAACTGTGACCTTCACTTTCTTGTTTCTGTTCTTATGGCAGGAAGTTGCAGAACCACTTCTAGACCTGAAGGAAGGAATGGACCAACTGGAGCACAATAAAACTTTGGGATTTATCCTTTCTACTCTACTAGCCATTGGGAACTTTCTGAATGGAACCAATGTAAGCCTGATGTCCCAGCATTTCCCCCACAGCTTTTCCTTAAAAAAAAACAACCCAGAAATTAAAGCCCATTAGGACAGCTGCAATGCCGTATTTTTTTGTATTGGAAATATTATTTAGAAAACAGAATATACTTTTACTTTTTAAGGAAATATAGTTATATACTCTTCTGCTGTATCTCCCTTAAGTTTAGTGTTGATGTTGCCCATTCATAGAATCATAGAATCATAGGATCAGAATGGTTTGTGTTGGAAGAGACCTGAAAAGTCATCTAATTGCAACCCCTGGTCATGGGCAGGGACACCTCCCACTGTTCCAGTGTCTCACTGCCCTCATTGTGAAGAATGTCTTCCTAATGGCTAGTCTAAATCTTCCCCTCTCCAATTTAAAGCCATTCCCCCTCATCCTATCACTACATGCCTTTTTACAAAGTCCTGGAAAGCTGCTATGAGGTCTCCTTGGAGCCTTCTCTTCTCTAAGCTGAACAACCCAAACTCTTTCAGCCTGTCCTCATAGCAGAGGTTCTCCAGCCCTCTGATTGTGTCTGTAGCCCTCCTCTCGACCTGTTGCAACAGTTTCATATCCTTCAAATATTGAGGATTCCAGAACTGTACACAATACTCCAGGTGGGGTCTCACAAGAGCGGAATAGAGGGGCAGAATCACTTCCTTTGACCCACTGGCCACACTTCTTTTGTTGCAGCCCAGGACGTGGTTGGCCTTATGAGCTACAAGCATGCATTGCCAGCTCACATTGAGCTTGTCATCAATCAGCACCTCCAAGTTCTCCTCCACTGGGCTCCTATCAATGATGTCATCACCCATCCTGTACTGAAACTGTGGGTTGCCCTGACCCAGGTGTAGGACCTTGCACTCGGACCTGTTGAACCTCATGAAGTTCACAGAGGCCCAGTTCTCAGGCTTGTCCAGATCCCTTCATATGACATCTCACCCTTGTGGTGTGTTCAAATTGTGACAATTGTGTCATGAGTCATTTCACTGCAGATAGAATTATTTTAGGCCTATACTTCAGCAAGTTAACAATAAATAAAAGCTATGTATTTCTTCTGCTGTAGGATTATTTGTCTTCTTTCACTTCTGCCCCAATTGGTAATGTTTTTCTACTAATCTACATGAGAAGAAATAAATATTTTATTTTTTAATTCTTGACGTTTTTCCCCCTTACAGGCCAAAGCTTTTGAGTTGAGCTACCTCGAGAAGGTTCCAGAAGTCAAGGACACGGTGCATAAGCAGTCCCTCCTGCACCACGTCTGCACTATGGTCGTGGAAAAGTTCCCAGACAGCACTGATCTTTATTCAGAGATCGGGGCCATCACTAGGTCAGCAAAGGTATGTCACATGGGTAAATATATGTGTTTTTTAAAACCCTTTATGATTTGAAATATTTAAGATTTTGTTTTGTTCTTCAATTTTGTGCCTCCCTGGTCACAGCACTTTTTATGAATGTGGATTTGTTGTGCCGTTCCAATTGGATTTCAAAGATTCCAGTACTCTCTTTTCTGAGCTTGTATCTGTCTGTCAGGTGGTTTCCTCATCTATGCTCTGACAGGCAGCCCCATATGACAGCTTTTTTAATATTACATTCATTAGTAATATATATAACTATTAGGAATGGTTTCAGGTTAAAACTTTATTTGACCAGCATCTTTGAATATATTTATTCTGTGGGCTGAGAGAATCTTTTTTTAAGGCAGATGTTTCTCTGTTTACATTTTAAGAATGTGAGATTTCTTTGGTGAGGCTTAGAAGCAGTACCGTAGGTAGTAATATTATCAATCTAGTCTGCTGTCTTGATTCACACAGTGGCCAATACCGGCTGCTTGAGAGAAGAGCACAGGAAGCTTTCAAGGAGAAGGAAGAATTCCTCTAGAAAAAAAAAAAATTATTTTATAAGCCATGATACACATTATATGCATTACATGGAGAAATGATTTCTTTTCCAGAAACCACCTTGTTTGGATATTTAGGATGGAGGGGTACGGACTCCGTATAACACAATTTTTAAATGAACTGCAAAAATCAAATCTTATTTTGGCTCCTTGTGTAGTTGTTCTGACAATGAATTCATAATCTCATTTTGTCTGCTGTTGAATTTGCTGGGTTCAGGATTTACTGTCTGACTATATTGAACAGTCAAAACATTTTTTATCTCTATTTCATAGAATAACTTAAGTTGGAAAGGACCTTCTGAAGATCACCTGGTCCATCAACCCTTTTAAGTGCAGGACCCAAATTAAACAGAGTTACTCAGATCCTTGTCCAAGTCTTAGTCCTTCTAAATCTTGGGGTTTTTAAGGCTATTTCTGCACTTTTTTCCTCCTTCTTACCTTTTAGAAGGGGTTAAATCATAGCAAACGCTGTATTCCAGAATCTCCTCATAAATGTTATGTGTGTACTATGTTCATTCATTCTGCTTGTGCTATCATTTGTTAGATGTCCTAAGGTTTTCTTTGAGGATTGTGCTATCTTTTTGACACTAGTTGTCTTTGGGCAATTCACAGGGACATCCAGGCAGTCTCCTGAGCTGACCGCACAATTCAGAACTCAAGCCAATGGACGCAGGAGTCTGATACTGCCTGCAGTCCACAATAATGACCGTGATCTGCTAAAGCAGATTTACTGCTTATCTCTCAAACCCCTAATAATCTTAAATCAGGACTAATCTGAGTAATTCCTTGCCATCTGTAGATTTTACCTTCTCAATGTGCTTCCTCATGTTCAGATGATTTTGAAATACAAAGTACAGTATGAACCTTGAGACACCTGCTGTTAGCCCTGTCTTCAGATGAGAATCAATATTTATTCCTTCTTTTCTTTTGCTATCTTAACATCACCTTCATAGATGGCCTCCTATGAGGCTCTTGTAAAGATTATCAAAGTCTGATTTTCTTTAATTGCTTTTCTCTGTCCATTATTTTATAAACACATTCAGAGTCTAGTGATTATTTTGATATATTTTATTTCCTGTTATTAATCTCTAACCAGGTTACTGGGTATAGTAACAAAGCTTGGAGCCCTGAATAACTTGCTGCTTTTGTAAAATTAGGTAAATTTTTCCTATTCCTTGTTTTTTTAAGTTACTAAGTGTAATTAAAGCATACTTATTTTAGCCAGAGGTTTAATTTCTTTATTTTAGTGGCTGTTAGAATTCTCGTCTTCTGCTTGTTTACTGCTTTGTAAGCTGTCATTTTCCTCCAACACATTTGTTTCTGGTAGCAAGTATTCAAATCTTGCTCTTAGCTCACAACTATTAAAAAATAAAATACAGAAAAATAAAGCAGGTACCAGAATAGGTTTCTCCCCAGCGCCCTCTGTGATGAAGTTAGATGAAAAAATGTCATCTTTCCTCCTTTCCCTAACTTTTGTTTTCCTCAGTTTCTTTAATCCACGGTGACCCAGGACCTCCTGCATATTTCCTTTTTTTCTTCTCCGATACCATAAAGGAATTTATGGGTTTTGGTTTATATGCTTAAATATTTTCTCCTTGAATTCCATCTCTATTCTCCTTCTTTCCTCTTGTACAGTTTATGTTTCGACTCTGTTTTATTGCCATCACCAAGGTTAGTTTCTCATGTTTGGAAGGTTTTAATATTTTTTTCTTTGAGTGATTCTTCATCTCTTAACATTTAGATATATTGTTTTCTCATTTCCTGTTCCTTCTCTTTGTTAAGAAGTTATTTCACTTTTTTTTTTTTTTTAGATTAGGACCAATTTAATCACTAAAATGAAAATTACCATACAAGAGAGGAGTCCTTGTTTTCCAAAATCCACAATATATATGCAGTACACTCAAGTGAATCTTCTCTTTGCTAGTTTTAGAAAGTAGGAGATAGTTTAACCCAGTGCTGTCACTTCTAAAAAATTTTTAGGTCTACGAGCACACAAAATTGAGCAGTCTTTCAGTCTGTGGTTTGCTGATTTAGTGACCCTGCCCAAAGCGGATGAAATTCTGAAAAGGCCAGACAAAATCACATTAAAAGAAATTATAGCCTTGACCTTCCCCGTGACGCCCAAGGTCTCCCTCCTTGGGATGTTCCTGCATATGTTATACCACTGATGGATTACTGTAACAAGCCCTATTCCCACTTGATCTTAGCTGCCATAAATCAAAGAGTTAGGACATGGAAGCCATCCAAGCTGCCCTCTTCAAGGGTATGTTCACAGACAAGGCGAAATCTTGGTTTAGGAACACTGACAGGAAAGGAGAACTAATATTTCACTGTGGATTAGGCTACATTTCGAGCTCCATTTTGTCTACAAACATCTTGCAGAAACCACAGAAGCTAAACAATTTCCATCCTGTGGATAAACAGAGATGCCCCTTCCCCTGAGATTCACATCATATGAGAATTTCCTGAGCCTTAGTTCATGAAAAAAAAAGCATAAAGAAAACAGCCTGCCTTACCAGAAAGGAGTTAGAACGACCAGAATCAAAGTGATATAGTTATTGCAAAATTCATGGCTTTTTGTTGAAGGACTGAAGAGATAACTAGCAGGAAAATAAGCAAACACAAGTGAAAAAAATTACCAAAAATAAAAGAATTCTAGATAAATAAAAGAATTTATAGTTGTATAAATATATATATAAGATCATGTAGGGCCACTGATTGTTTAGTATCCTGTGATTAAAAGCACTTGCTTTTTTAGCATATTTTTAATTTGTTTTTTTTTTTTTTTTCCACTGGAGTTGAAGCAGAGCTGATATACCTAACACTGAAGCAGACCCCCACATTTCTGCAGCTAAAGTCAGTATTTTTCCTAGAATTTTCCTTACCAGTACAGCAAGGAAGGGTTGCATCAGCACTAGTATCTTCTCTGGTAGCAAATAAAAAATGTATTTTTATTAAAATATTTATCTCAACTCTCATTCCCATCAATATTCTTCCCCATGCATCTGAAATCTGGCCATCCTGTAGAGTAAATTAGTAATTGTCCTGTTTTCCCCCTAATTTTAATTTATTTACAAAATGCTAGACTTCCAGCAGGTTTTTAACCCCTGCAGCAAGACACTTGAATTAGTTGTGGATACTAGACAGTGGAGAAGCAGGCAACTTTTAAATGTAAGCAATAGGAAATGTTAACAGTGCAAGGGTGATGGCAAGGATTGCTGGTAGGGAAAGAACTTAGGATGAGACTAAGACGTACACAGAAGTAAGTTTGCAGCTGCGCTCCTTGGCAGGGAGGTCAAGGAAGAGAGATAGGAGAAAAGAGAGAAAGTAAGGAAGATCATGCTGCCTCTTGTACTGCTTCAGTAAGGTTTCTCTTTTCTTGCTTTACAGGAGGTATTTGTGTACAATCCTTCAACTATGCTTTCTGTACATTACTTCAAGCAAAAATAAATGTCAAAAGTAAAATTATTTTCCATGGAAAAAGGGGAATGGAGTATGCAAGGTTTCTTAGTTCTGTCATTCCTTGTGGTGCCAGTTCCTGTCATGGGCTTGTAAGAGCAAAGGGGAAGACAAAGCAGTGGAAGACAGAGACTGCTAGTTGTAGGGCAGACTGGAGCAAGAGGGAAGGAGCTTCAGTGGCAAATGAGACTTCAAGGTTTTGTCTAAAAGAAAGCAGATGAAGTTTAGCACATATGCCTGATAGCGCTACGGTGTTGTAACAATATTCCAGATGAAGTGGCTGCAATTAGCCTTTCAGGTGCTGTAACACCAAGTGAAGTGACCCACGTCAGCACTTAAATTGTATCGCTCCTCTTCGTCTCAGATAGGGGGAACTGTCTTACAGCATCTGCAAAAAGATCCTGTATTAATGTGTTTATTGTAGATTGAGGAACTGAAATGCAGCGGAGATGTGTGTAGATTCATCTGGTCATACCTCAGTAAGCAGATCTGTCCTTTAATTTTTAATTAGTGGATCGATGCGGGTGTTTGCATTTCCGAAATTATTTTGGTAGGATGCCATCTCTTCCTCTAGAATTAGAAATGCCTGGACACAACCTCCTTTATATTTCACTTGCTTTTGAGAGCTACCATTTATTTAGAATCTCTGACCGATAGTGTACAAGTCAGACTGATATCGGTCTTTGGATAATTCTTGTGACATTTGTTGTAGCAAGCCAGTGTGGAAATACTGGAGGAGACAGAGTTTTGAACGTATGCCACAGAAGGTCACTGCTCTTATATGACAGTGTATTTGCAAGGAGTGATTCTCAGAATTTCTTTTGATGCTGAACCAGCTCAGGAAGAGAGGATGATTTTGTGTTGCCTGCCAGAACACATCCCTGTAATAATGCGAGAACAAACAATTTGATCCTAAATTGCAAACAGCTCAGACTAGGCTGTGGTCTGCTGCAAAAACTATCTTGAACTCTGAATAAAGGAAGATTTTGTCTATGATTATTTGCATCATTCTATGATGTGCGATAAAATAGTTGTCACCTTATTGTGAATTTAAGGCAACATTTGTCATTGTGAAAGCATCAGTCTTTTATTTAATGCACCTTGTGGGTAGAATAAACATGCAGAGATCCAGGTCTTTCTTAGAAGATAGCTGGATTTGATATGTTCACCACTAAAACAAGCTGTAGCCACAAACAATAAATACTGTAACAATCAACAGAAAGTATATAAGGATACTGAAGCTACATAACAAATTATTCCCTGGCCTTCAGAATTAACCTTTGGATAATTTACAGTGAAAAGAAATGCTTTTGAAGCAAAAGCATGAGCTTCACCAGTTTTCCTTCTATTTATTTGTTTTGGGGTTTTTTACTTCAATCCAGTTGTGACATTTTTGACCTTGTTTAAGGACTCAGTGTAAATACAGGAGGCAGGAAATGTGAGTGTAATCAGGTGCAGCATCTTCGACTTTAGGCAAGTTTTGTACTTGCAGTAGCAGTGGAGCTTAGCCCAGAGACTAGGGGAGATTTAGCTGGAAGGGGAAACATTTGTGTAAAGCACATTCCAACTGAGGGAATGCTGAATAAAAGTGACCTATTATCTCATAGCAGCTACAGTTGGTTTCTGTGCATGGCAATGCATACCTGGAAATGTAATTGCTGCCCTATGGAATATAAAGTGGAAGGCACTTCAGTTTTGAGCCAATGTGTTTAATTCCCAATGTCACCTCAAAGAAGCTCTTCCTCACTCTCCCAACAAATAATAGGAGTCCAATTCCTGTGTTGCCATGAGATATTTGTGGTCACACAGAGAAGTGACATCCCAGTTCAAAGACCAGAAAGGCCCTGGTCCTGCCTGAAGGACTGAGGCATGTTGTGCTATTTCAAGAATTAGAAATTTCTAAACTTGTATACAGAGCAGGTGATATTGGATATATATCTTGAAAAAAGTAGGTCTCTTAGAAGACCAATGTTCATGGAATTTAAATGGGCAGGGAAGTAAATGATGAGCCATTTGATGATAGTTTTTGAGTCAGGTGAAAAGCAGTGAGAGCATTTGGGCAGTAGGTATATCATGTAATATTGAATTCTCAGACCAATAAAGTAAGAAACCAGGTAGAATTCTACTTTGTGTTGTTGTTTATGGTATCAGTCATCTGTTACTATGGTAGCAAGCAATAAATAATGATATAAAGGGATTAAGATGAGTGCTGGTGTTTCTGTCATGTCGTCAGAAGTTTTTATTCTTGGTCAGAGTATCATATGTGCATTAAATTGAAAAATACATTTTGTTGATGTTGGGGTTTTTTTAATTCATGATTTTTTTCAATTTGTCCATTAGTGACTTATGGTTAATGGTTTCCTGTCTGAGGCTGACCTTCCACAGCTTGTGTCATGTAAACAAGTTCTTAAATCCTGTTTGGATAGTCTTTCTCTGGCTACTCCACTCTGGTGCAACAGAGTGTACAAAGGCACTTCTTGGAAGACTGAACATGGGCCTAGCAAGAGATTTCACAGATAAATAGCAAATAATTCTGACTATTCTTAATCTAGTGCAGTTGTGAATGGAGAGGAACCTGGCAGGAGAAAGGAGGAACATATCAAATACATCCCAGGAGCATTTAGAAAGTTGCTTTTCCTAAATTGGTTTACAAATGCAAATAAACACTACACAGGGCCTGAAAGAAAAGTTGTTTTTATTTTGCATAACAGTCTAAGACCACTCATTATTTTGCCTGAGGAGGAAGAAATGAGGATTTATTTTAAAAATTGTAGCAGAAATTTATAGTAAGCAGGACTGGCAAGCTGTGTGTCTTTTGCCAATACATATACTGAGTTGAGGAGGAAGAAGAAGAATGCATGTTTCCCCTTTCCACCTAAACCAGGGGCTGGGCACAACACCTATAAAGGGAGAAAGCTGTAAGGACCACTTGAGATTATTTCTTCTTTTTATTCAGTGGAGTATAATTATAAAATAACACAACAGTGGTTCTTGTTGCAACAGCTCCTATGCTGGGGACTCTTGGAGCTGAAATGTGATGTGAAACTCACCTGAATTTCTACTTAGTCCCAGCATTGCCTTCTAGGTTTGGGTAGGAATTGTTGCATCTTCCCTTTCAAGAAAGAAAGCAAGGAAAACCAGAAAGGAATGGTTTCTTTCTGCCATTATGCAGCATTAATTCTTATAATAAAATGCTGAAAATGAGCACACCATCCTACAGAGGTGTCTCTTGAACCCTTAGAGGCTTTAAACTCTAATCTTTTTGATAAATTAAAATTCATTCTGTTTGCAATGAAAGTTGTCATAAAGATAAATTTCTCTGCTTCAGGGACTGAGAGATTTCCTCAATCGGGCTGGATAATTCTTCTCCCAAGTGACAGGGGACAGGACAAGAGGAAATGGCCTCAAGCTCCACTGGGGAGGTTTTGGCTGGACATTAGGAAAAAAATTTTCACAGAAAGGGTCATTGGGCACTGGAACAGGCTGCCCAGGGAGGTGGTTGATTCACCTTCCCTGGAGGTGTTTAAGGCACGGGTAGACGAGGTCCTGAGGGACATGGTTTAGTGTTTGATAGGAATGGTAAGACTCAATGATCCGGTGGGTCTCTTCCAACCTAGTTATTCTGTGATTCTAGTAAGACCTAGAAATAACCTTCTCTTGGCTTTTTTTTTTAAATAAGGATACTAGTGTTTTTCCCCATGTGTGTTTAGATATACTTTCTGTGGAGAGTAGCAATGTGTTTATCTTCAAAAGTGAAAATACTGACCTAGAAAGGACTTTTTTTTTAAAAAAAAAAAAAAAAAAGAAAAGCATATGCGTTGATATGTATATAAAGAAAACAAAAATCCTACAGCTGCTCCGCCTGCAGGGCTTTTCTGAATAGCAGAATGGATCAAAGGATGTTTTTATTTCTTTGTGAAGAGGAAATATTCATCACTTTATAAATCACAGCAAAAACAAATCAAATCAATACCAGGAGCTTTTTAATAATAGTGCATTTCTTATGACTATCCTCAATATAGATCTAGCAGTGGGAGCTGCACGCAGCTAAAAAGAGTGAACTAAAACCTGTCTCTGACACAGGGTTTCATTTGACATTACTGAATTAACTGGAATACCAGACTATAACATCCCAAACAGTAATATGTTTGGAATATGAGGCCTAAATCTATACTTCATAGCTTGAATTCATCTGAACTATTAAGTAGTATTATAAAATTTTTTTTTCCTTTCTTCAGGATTCAAGAATGTGTTGGGTAGGGGTTTTTTTTTCGTCTGTTTATATACATTCATATATTTGTGGGCTGTGGCTGAGTCATTAATGTACTTTGTCTAGTTCTTAGCCATGTATCCTGACTGCCTTCCATAGACCATCACAATTTGATCACCTTTTTTGGTTAATGAGTAAAGGAGAAGTGCTCTCTCACCTTCTGTGGAATGTATTGGCTTCTGTCCTGATGAATATTACTGTAGGTTGCTGTCATTTATTTTAACGATGTTGAGAGACTTTCAAAGCCATTATATGATATTGTTACAAGCCAATAAATGCATACTGTATATCAAGGGATGAAAGTTAGTGCTGAGATCACTGAATAACACTTGCTTTAAACACAGCTTTAAAAATTGCTGACCCATGAATTTTTGATTAGAAGTAGATTATCTAGCTGGGCTCTTCTCCCTAGTTACAGGGGACAGGATGAGAAGGAATGGCCTCGAGCTCCAGCAGGGGAGGGTCAGGCTGGACATTAGGAAAAAAATTTTCAGAATTTTTCATTTGGCACTGGCAGAGGCTGCCTGGGGAGGTGGTTGAGTCACCTTCCCTGGAGCTGTTTAAGGTGTGGGTGAATGAGGTGCTGAGGGACATGGTTTAGTGTTTGATAGGAATGGTTGGACTCAACGATCCAGTGGGTTTCTTCCAACCTGGTTGTTCTGTGATTCTATTAACAAGTCAGTGCATGGCTAGGGAATAGATCCAAGTGCTTCCTAAATTGGAGAATTGTTGGCTGGATAAAACAGTGAGCAGCAAGCAGGGTATAAAAAGCTATGAGTAGTAGAGAAAAGAATTAAGAAAAAAAGAAAGTTTTATATTACCTCAAAAATAACTGAGTCATGCAGTTACTTGGTGTAGCCATGAAATTATCAGCAAGGGGAAAAAACATATCACAAGATTTTACTGACCCTTCTTTAGGTGCTAGGCCTGCAAGACTAAAACCATACATGCATATGGGTATTTCTTTGTAATTAGTTTTCCATTCTAACATTTTTTTCTCTGGACAAAGTGTGAGAAAGAAAGCTTTTTCTTATTTATTTAGTAGTAATTAATAATGTGAATTAATGTCATGTTGCCACTACACTGACCTTTTCTTATATAATATTGACATTGCGTTGTTCTAATATCCAAGGATATTGCCACAGTGCTTTCACTTAAAGTGTTGGTTTTTCTTTTCTTCTTTTTCAGGTTGACTTTGAACAACTCCAAGAAAACTTGTGTCAGATGGAAAGACGATGTAAAGCATCATGGGATCACCTTAAGGCTATAGCAAAGCATGAAATGAAGCCAACCCTAAAGCAAAAAATGTCTGAGTTCCTTAAAGACTGTGCAGAAAGAATCATAATACTGAAGATTGTTCATAGAAGAATAATTAACAGGTACAGAATTAGATTGGTGACAGCAGTAATAACTAAATAATTAATTATTTGCTACAACTACAAATTACAAGATCATAAATACATTTTTAACACATTTTTAATCTGCATTCCAGCAAGTAATGTTACCAGAATGTATATGGTGCATACTTTGTTACAGATGCCATTTAGGAAAGATCCCTGCTCCAGAAAGTTTCTCTATTTCTGATTAAAAGAAGTACTGATCCAAGCAATCATTTATTCCCCAGGGGCAATAACTGTGTCTTTGAACCCCTAGTCCCCAAAAGCTAGCAGCTTTATGGATATGTTACTCTATTTTTTGGCTTTCCCTAAATACTTTTGAGAGGTGCTGAGTTACTATCTGATGATCAAGAACAGACTGCATCAAAAAAAATAAAGTTCGAATGACGGATATATTATATGCAGATGCAGAAATTGAAATGGGTCTGGTACAATGAGTTTTTCACATAAGCAGCCCCATTCTTATTTGCAGATTTACAACTGTGTGTTTTATGCCTACACAGTAGAGAACAGAAGATTCCTCTCCTTAGGACATGCTGTTGGATTTAGTTTCTTCCAGTGGTGTTAACAGTAACTGCAGTGCTCTGAGATGTATAAATTATTCCACAGCAAACCTAAGTTGTTTTTTTTCAGATTGACCATTGTATCTGTATTTGACACTGTAATTTATCTGTGTTCGTGCTGTTTATAAGTGACATTTTGAGAGATTTTCTAAGTTGCTATGGCCAAAATTAGAATCTGAATTCCAAATGATCCCAACTTTGTGGACATACATTTAGGAAGTTGATGCAACCCTTCTTTTGTTTCAATGATGACTTATTTTTCATGCTGTAAGTAAACAGAAATCCCAGTTGCAGTAGTAGGACAGTGACTTTACCAGTTTCCTGTTGTGCTCTGCATATGCGTTGGACAAATCAGAAAAATATTACCTTTTCGTATTATACTGTGCAGCCACTGCTATAGACTTCTCAAAAACTGTATCCATGAACTTGTATCTTTCTAGGACTGGAAAGATTTTATCACTGGGGATGTAGATACCATTGAAAAGGAATTCCCATATAATTATAAACATTGAGTTTTAAATCATGCAATAGAGAAGCAATAATAAAAGTTGCAAATAGTGTGAAAACTCTGAATTCCACAGAAGTAGTAAAGCTGTGAACTGAGAGTATCCCAAACTAAAGTATTTAGTAGATAATATAATTTTATGGTTGCTTTTTGTGAAACAGAAATTCTTTCCTTCTTGTGCTTGTTAGCCTGTAAATCTGCATTCTTCTTGTCTAGACTTTCCCCAACATCCTAACAGCCTCTTTGAAGTTGCTTAATACAAATAAATAAGATTGAAACTTAATAAATATTTTTCTATAACTGAAATGAAATTGGTCATTCACATGCCAAATTAGTCGTATAAAGTAGATGGCGTTCCATAAACATCTTATCTCCTGCATCAGCCTGGGAAAGTGGACTGGGATGAAGTTATCATAGGCTAGACTTTCATGGTTTTAATTATAAAACATGCCAGTGTTATGCAAAGCATCCATGAAAATTCTGTAGCACAGAAGAAATTATGGGAGCTAATAAAGTAATAAATGGATTCGCTGAAATATGCTTTTTTTTTCCTAGAAACCATCAAGAAAGATTCTTTTCCTTTGCATTTATGAACTTATTGTTTTCCAGGTTTCACTCATTTTTGTTATTTATGGGACATCCTCCCTACGCGATACGTGAAGTCAACATCAATAAGTTCTGTAAAATTATTAGCGAATTTGCTCTGGAATACCGCACCACAAGGGAACGAGTTTTGCAGCAAAAACAGAAACGAGCTAACCACAGAGAAAGAAACAAGACCAGAGGGAAAATGATAACAGATGTAAGTGGCAAAATGTATCTCCCACAGCATAGATATTTAAAACTTTCTTTCACTGAATGTTGTATATGAAGTGTTGTTATGCTTTATTTTTATTCCCAAGAAGTTTTTATACTGCAGGTTATGAACTTTTTCTCTTAGAAGACAAAAGTTTCAAGTCCTTTATTATGTATTTTTTTTGTTTCATGACAATTTATAGAATGAGAAAAAACATAAATTCAGCATCCAAAAGGAGCATCTCTGTGTGTTTCTCATGGTTTAAACCCCAGCCTGGCTAATTTCAGCTGCTAAAACCAAGCAGTTGGCCTCCTGATTCTCTTCCTCCCCACGTTGAGGGAAAGGGGAAAGAAAAATGAGAGAGACTTACAGCTTGGAAACTAGAACTGTGCTCTAATGAAATAATAATAACAATAATGACAACAATAATAATATAAAATAATATAAAATAATTATAAAGTAATAAAATATATATAAATGTATATCAGGAGTGCTGATGGATGAGAAGCTTGACATGAGCCGGCAACGTGCACTGGCAGCCCTGAAGGCCAACTGTATCCTGGGCTGTATCAAAAGAAGTGCAGCCAACAGGTCAAGAGAGGTGTTTCTGCCCCTCTATTCTGGTCTTGTGAGAACTCACCTGGAGTATTGTATCCAGTTCTGCACTTCTCAATATAAGAAGGATATGGAACTGTTGGAACATTCCAGGGGAGGACTACAAAGATGATCCAAGGGCTGGAGCACCTTCCGTATGAGGACAGGCTGAACGAGTTGGAGTTGTTCAGCCTGGAGAAGACAAAGCTCTGAGGAGACCTTATAGCAGACTTCTAGTACCTGAGGGGTTGTACAAGAAAGCTGGGGAGAGACTATGTAGAAAGTCATGTAGAGATAGTACTAGGGGGAATTGCTATAAATTGGAGGGAGGAAGATTTAGACTAGGCATTAGGAGGAAATTCTTTATAATGAGAGCAGTGAGGCACTGGCACAGGTTGCCCAGGGAAGTTGCCCGAGGCCCCATCCCTAGAAGTGTTCAAGACCAGGTTGGATGGGGCCTTGGGCAACCTCAGCTAGTGGGAGGTGTCCTTGTCCATGGCAGGGAGGTTGGAACTGGGTGATCTTTAAGGTCCCTTCCAACACAAACCATTCTAAGATTCTGTGATTCTATTACTCTATATGAGATCATGCCCCATCCTACCCCTCGATGACTATACATCACCACAAATGCTGCAGAGCAGATATGAGGGAAAGCACCTGAGGCTAGGAGGGAGCTGGACTCAGGAACTGGATTCAGGAATGCACAGATCTGGGATCAGGGACAAACAGACAGAGGATGTCCTTACTGGACATCAGCCAGCAAAGAAGAGAGACCCTTGTGACCTCTCAGTTTTAGATGGAGTATGATGTATATGGGATGGAATACATGTTGGTCAGTTTAGGGTCACCTGTCCTGTCTGTCTCTCCTTGCAGGTGCCACCCTTTTTTGCCCAAGGGTGGCCTTGCCTTGATTACTGTAGAAATAAGTATAAGCAATGGCCTTTCTGCATATTAACGTCCAATACTAGCACTTCTAGAGAGGAACACTGTCTGAAAGACATGCAGCTAAATTTCAGAAAACAAAGTTACTTAGACAAGACTTAACTGAAGTCAGAAAGTCAGAAAATTGATTCTGCATTAGCTCCAACCACAACAGTGTTGCACAGACAGTGCCTAAAATATATAGAAGACCCCAAGAATTGTGTTTACCTAATCCACCAAGAATATAGAAAAAGAAAGAAAACTAGGAATTGGGCTCCTAACTCAGGACATTATTTAAATGATGAAATATTGTAGCCATTTAAGTTGCTACAGCTGAATTGAAATGCAAGTTTTCCCTCCATCTTTGAGTACTGTAAAATATTCTTTAATTGTAGCGTTTTATTTATTTTTCATGTGTTTATACATATATGCATATACATGCACAGCAATTTTTTTCTTAACTGAGAGCACAGAACATCCAGTTTTATGGGAACAGACTATTTTGAGGCACTGAAAGAACTGACAAATTTATGTTCATAGTAGATGTTACCCTGTGAACTTTTTGACTGCATGATCACATACTGATAGAATAAATTAAAATAAGATTAGTTTTCTCAGCATAGTAAGCTTTAAAATCCCCTCGATTTTCTTTTTATCTTTCCTTTAAGTTGATGAAGTTTGACTCAATCCAAATAAAGTTTTAAGAAGTGCCAGTACTTAATAAAAATTTCCAGCTGTCTAAAAATCCAAGTCTGGAGTCTCGATTAGATGCAAGTGGTTCGTTCCTTATGTAGCTACGCTCGCCTTTGGCATGAAAACCTTTAAGCTGATTATGGTTTTCTGACTTAGGCAAGACAGATCAAAATATATGTAAGCATTGAGACTGATATAAATTGATATTGTATTTAACTCATTGCCTCACAATCATTTGGAGATCTTTACTGGAAATATCCTCTTTAAGTCTGGAAATTTGTTCCGTCTAGAGAAAATATTAAACCTGTGTTATCATCTCCATGGACTAGCCTCAGGTTAAGGAAGAGGCTTTGATTTATGCAAACAGTATAATACAGTCATATGAATTTTCAGAACTACCACCGGGTAACTGAGATTACTTTTGTCAATTGCTTCTTGGATTTTTTTCTGCCTTATTTTAAAGAACCTAAAAGATAGCATCAACCAAAGAGATTGGTAAAATAAAGTTTTCATTTGCGTAGATAGCTTCAGTACTTCTGTCTGGTTTAAACAATACTGAGACGTGAAGGAGTTACTGTTTTCCTGCTATATGATGTAGGGTTTCTGTATTATCTGTCCAGAAGAACTGACTGCACAGGACTCAGAAAGTTTCTCTACACCCTTTTCATGCAGGAAATGCAGGGGAAAAGAAAATCTGATCACTGGGTTCAGGAAGTGGAGAGAAGGGACTTTTTCAAACAAGAAAAAGGCACAGGCTTGATAGTCATTGAGGAACAGAGCCAGGGACAATGGACATCATCTGAAAATTTAAGAAGGGAGGCAGAAAAATATGTTATTGGAAGAAGTTGTCTTGTTCAGCTCAAGTCAGTGTTGAGATTTGACAAGAATTAATGCCATCTCACTAGTGTTCCACCTAAAAATATCTTGTGGGTCCCAGAAAGTGAGCAATTTTTGCCTATCACTAATTCATAAATGGTCCTATTAGCTTAAAAACAAAAAACCTGATGGAGTAAAAAAACTCACATTCTTTAAAATTCCCTTCATGCATATGTACTTTAAGGGAGTTATTCATGTGACCATACAATTATTTTAGGACTTACTAAATCTCTTTAACTGTAGCCCAGTAATATGGCCTTGTTCGTTTGATTTTGTTGTTCATTGGACTGCATTACATGGTAAAAAAGAGTTAAAGTTGCATCAGACTTTTAAGTTTGTCACTGCTTTTTTTGACAACTTCAAAGACACATCTATCTCATAACAAATTTCCAAGTCAGCAAGATGGAAAATATTTATGTGTGAAGTATGATGAAAAAAGGGGAGTTTTATTGTAGTCTTGTGTTGGCTGTGCTTTGTATCTGGTCTTGATTTTCATTGTGGTTTATATTTGAAGGAGTTGGAAAGGGAAGATATATCAGTAATGAATTGACAATACGCTCAACTAGTTACGAAACACTGATAAAAGAATGTCATGTGGAATTTTAATTTCTGCTCTTGGTCACCTAGAAAGATTGTGCAGTTATTTGATGTTTACCTCCCTGTCCCGTTGAAAGTTTCCCAAAGATCTTATTACCTTACAGTACATTGCTTTTGAGCAGAAGAATAGGATTTTTATCGAAAATGGGAAAGGAATAAGCCAAAACCATCCTAGTTCTTAATGAGAAAGCACATATCTCTTAAATCTTGGTCCCCCCTGCAGTCTTGGAAGACAGATTTGTGCTGGCTCTTTGCATGGAGAGAATCTGCTGGCTCTTTGTGTGGAGAACTTGCATCAGCTTCAGCAACTGCTTGCATGGAGTAAGGCTGAGAAACACAGAGGAGAATATTTCCACTCTTTGTTTCAGCCTTTTACAACAGAGATCTTTATATATCTTTACTAGGTGAAATGGACTGGGTACTGTCAGTTTATATATTGGCAAATGTTGTCTGCAAGAGAGAAGGACAGAGGGGGTTAAAGAAGAAAAAAAAAGAGAGCTTTGAGCTGCTACAGTTTCACAGGGAAAATTGACTTGTCTCTGTAACCTTATATCTGGCATTAGCCAATTATAGCACTCATTTCAGGCACATTAAAAATAACAAGCAAGCAAAATAGGAAAGAAGTGCAGTTACAGATACAAGTCTGAACTTTTTAATGATTTTTAATAATAGTGGGTAACATAAGCACATGTCTCCCAAATTTATGAAGCTGTGCTTTTAATGATACTTAAGAATTACAATTCCAAAATAGCTATGTAATAGAAATAATATTTTGAAATGACAAATTCACCACATAGAAATGCTAGCCTAAAGGAAAAATAGGAGGGAGAGAAAGAAGGGAGGGAGGGAGAGGGGGAAGGGATGGAGGGAGTTCTCAGATTGTCATGCAACATCCAGTATTGGATGACAGAAGAATCAGACAGTCTTCTTAAAATTACCATGTTGTGACTGCAAGAGATATTCAGTATAGCAGTATTCTTTCCATAATTTTTGGTAATATTAAATGTTAAACATTTCCTAATTTATTAATATTTTTCATTATATTTATAATGATTAAATGAAAAAGAAAATAAAAGGCAGAATGTATGCTCCTGGCTGAGAGCAGAATCCCTTGTAAAACAACAGTTTGATTTATTTGACTCATGTTGTCAGTATCTGCGATGGGCAAATGGCTCATCAGACATGGAAACATGATGGGGATGGGGAACTGTTCCTCCTGTACACTGGAATAGTCTTGGATGTAGAAGGGCAGCAATTTTAAGTGTGAGCCCTCTTCCCTTAAAGCAGGAGGAAGGGAAATGGTAATGGCTTAGGTACTGGAGATGAGCAAAGTCAAACATAGAGAAGTACCTTGCCCCTAAAAGAAGTTCACAGCAAATGACTTTTAAGTAGATTAAATGGGCGGGAAGGTAAGCAGCTGGGACTTTCCCTGTAAAAATCTAGCTTGATCTGAAGTAATAATATAATAACACATTTTTCTAGAGAACACTCTTTGCCATGTGTGTACTCCACTATTTCACCTTTCCCTGAGTGCCCTGTACATATTGTTTTGCTTAATTTGTTCTCCTCTTGCCTTTTATTTATTAGATAGATGTACATAGGGATTAGAATTACAGCTATGTTCTTGCTACCCATTCTTCTCTTTGCTGTTTCTTATTCATACCAAAAAGTAAACAATGGCCTTTGTCAGAAGAACTACTTTATGGTGTGACTCCCTGCCCTTAGAGGGGGTGGAAAAAGAACAAAAGGATCTTTTTAATGTGAAGGGAATATACCTGCTGAGGTCCTTCTGCAAAATATCTGCCTATGTTTCTGTCAGTGCCACTATGTCTAAAGGAAAATAAGCATCTCACTCTTGGAATAAAACATACCCTTAAAAAGTAATGTTAATGTGCTGCTCAGCACTCTCACAGCTAATCTTCTTAAGGAGATTGTGCTGAAACTAAGCTGAGGGCCAAAGTAAATCAGGCTTTCATTTTTGATGATGAATGTTTCTGGAACAGAATGTATCAATCCCAGACAGAATTCATAGCTGAGATGGAGATAAGGTCAAAAATATGTATTAGTAACACTGAGGAGGGGAATAGAATTGCTAGAATACTTCTTCTGAAAAATCAAAACAAACCCCACAAATTAAAAAAAAAAAAAAGATCATTGAATTTCTGTGCTGTCTTTGCACTCCATAAACAATCAAACTGAAAAATATAGTAAGAAGGAGCCCAGATATTTGCGAAACTGTCTTGCTTTGGAAACCTTCCATGTGGAGCATCATACAACCTGATGAAGAATTCCCCAGGCATTTGGGAACACAGCTCTAAATAGTTTCCTAGTTCCCTGCAAATCACAACATTTATGAATACTCCATATGACACAATGTTTTTATAAGCTCATCCCATTTAACGTAGTGTAACTGTCAAGATAGCTTCACACACCTACTGTCACAGAGAGTGAAAGCCCTGAATGACAAGGATTAATTTCATCTCTCTAATTTCCAGAATCTGATATCGGATAACCACTGAAGAACTTCAAGCATTTGTTCAAAGGCTACTCAGCATTTGATTTGAGTGCTCTGTTAAACTGAAAGATGAAATGCCCCAGTTTAAAAAAGGAATTAAAACAAGCACTTAAGTGTAGAGAAAAGGAGTTGGCAAGAAGCTGAGCTCTGCTCTGGGATAAAGAGCAGCCAGGACCTCCCTGCGCTTACAGAGCTGGAAGGAGAGGGAGTCCTTCTAGTGTTCTCCGTTTCCACAGGGCAAAGAGTGGGCAAGCAACTGCATGACTCACAGGAGAGAAATAGTTTCAGTTCATAATTTCTCTAAGAAAAATAAGAAAAATTTTATATATCCTACTGACAGTGACAATCTGTTCTACATACATTTAACTGAAAAAAACCCAAGCAAGCTGAGTGACTAAGGAATTAATTCCTTATACCTTTGTATTGTTATGTCCTTTTATAATTGCATAAACAGTACTATGGTTACCTCTTATTCTGTCGTGGTTTGACCACACTATCTTTCCTAAATCTTGCTGTTTGTCCTTCTCCACCCTGTCCCCTGTTTCCAGTGGCAGACCGATGAAGAAGAAGATACTGAGGTATGGTTCTCTGAAAAAGCATGTCATTCCCATGTCCCCCGTGTGCTGTGACATCTAATTTCTAACTCAGATAGGATGGTTGCTCAACTCCATCTGATCAACTGGAATTATGAACCATGACATTTTTCTCAGAGCTTTCTGGCTCAATCATACGAATGCATTTTTACAGACAGCTTTAACCATATGCATACTTGATCTGAGACCTTAATAATTGTCAGTATTCTTATTTCTTTTCCTTAATGTCTGTTCACTGAACTGCAAGGTGTCCCCACTACCCAAGCATCAGTGAAATTAACGATATAGGGATCATCAGTTACCTTGGGCTAGGTATTACCATGATCCTTTCGTCCTTGTTATTGAGCTATGTAAGTCTAAATTGTATTACTTTATAAAGTGTTCAAAAGCATCAGATATAGGGATGCAAAGCAAATTGTAATGGTTCTCCTTGCTGTATGAATTGTGAATAGGATTCTTCTGTCACCATAGAGGTTAGCCATGGAGCAATTAATGTATTTATCATAAAGTGCACCTGGAGATGATGTTGAAAGGAGGAGGAGGAGGAAGTTTTTCACAGAAAGGGTCTTTGGGCATTGGAACAGGCTGCCCAGGGCGGTGGTTGATTCACCTTCCCTGGAGGTGTTTAAAGGCACAGGTAGATGAGGTCCCGAGGACATGGTTTAGTGTTTGGTAGGAATGGTTGGACTTGATGATCCGGTGGGTCTCTTCCAACCTGGTGATTCTATGATTCATTCTATGATTCTATGAAAGTCAATAATGAGGGAATAAATATTTCAAGAAGTATAATGCACTAGTTATATTCCTAATAAAAAAGAGGTATTGCATCTATTGTGCAATGCATTTTTTATTTGGTATTAGTGATTTTTTCAGTGTGCTGACCATAAACAGTGTAACTTAATGCACACTGTTTCATAATGGCAGCCACTTGCTCAAGAGGCTGGTGTTTGGTTATTAATCTATGGCAACATCTGAAAATTGAGGAAGTGAAATAAAACTTCTAGCTTATAGAATTTCTCAGTGATTGTTTGTGTTGTGTAGCTTGGGGTGCAGAAAGAAAGCTATGCAAATTAGCCTTTTTATTCCAACACTTAACTAACCTGTATGAACAGTGACTAACAGTTATGTGAAAAAATTATCCCTTGTTTTATTCCTGAGATGGTATTAATCAGCTTTACAACTCAATGTATATAAGAGACTATTCTTAATGCAAAAATGGCATGCAATTTCTCAGAATTTTCTCCCTAATGCTTTTGTGTCTTTTAATTTCACATGTGATATTCTAGCACTTGAACACTTTCCACATGAAAATGTTGCAAGCTCATATTTTAACAAGAAAACAAACTTCTCGCTATCAAAAATAAATCTTAGATTGATATATTTAGCTCAGTGCCTTGTAGGGATTATTGTTCTGCTACTCAATTTACCATCCTACCCCAAAAAGTCATTATGTTAAAATAGAATCATCCTGACTTTGATTTCCTGATTTAAGTATTTTAAGTTTGCAGCCTTGACAGCCCCAGGGACTCAGTCAAAGCTCTGAAAATAGGGCCCAGTCTTCCAATTTACTGTTCTCTGACAGAAAGGCTCTGAAGATTTGCATCCTTTTAACTGATGGCTCAGTATTATCAAGTGAATGATTAATGTTTGTTATTATGCAAAGAAATAAGAGAATGCAGCACACCTTCTTTCATCTGTGATTGATTGGTAGGAGTAAGAAAGATTAAAAGGAAAAAGAATATATATTTCAGTTTCTGATGCTGGACTGATATGACTGGAAATACTGAGGGATATTATTATCTTAGATGTCTGTTTGCTGTTGACAGAGCCTGTCTTTTCTGCAAGCAGGACTGTATTTTAAATGTGCTTTAGCTTTACTGCAGATAGGAGCCGTGCAGAGAATACTGACACTACAGTCCTGTGTAGGCAGATGCCTAGGAAGGGAGAGCAATGCAGCAATGCAAGCTCTTCTCCTTAGAAAGTATCCGTTTCCATTTCTAGAGGGCTGTTTTCAGTAACTGCTGGAGCTGCTGCGTCCACGTGCTAGGCAAGTCCAGCTAACGTAGCCACTGTTGTTAATGTAGTCGTGGTGACAGGGAAATCACAGAGGGGGCAAGGAAGCAGAGGGCAGATTCTTACATCTCTTGTAAGGTTTTGTTTGTTCTTCTAACTGCTGACTGCAGTTTTTGTGTTTTGGCCATGAAATAATTTGGCTGGTTGTTTTGGGACGAGGGATTTTTTCAGCATTACTGGTAGAGTATTTTAAGGTTACTTGTAGGTATTTGGGTTTTAGAGCAGTTTGAGAGATTTCTGTGCAGCAATGCAGAGAGGCAAAAGGGAAAGGTCCCCTTCTCTTGACTGCTTTCCAAGTCTTTCCTTGTTATTGAAAGAAAAAGTAATTCCTTATTTGTGTGAGGTCTCATGCTCAGTGTCATACCTGACCCCAGACCAGGCATAGCCTGGGTTGAAGGTTTCGAAGCAAGCTTTGTACCGTATACTCTCAGAGAGGTCAAAATCATAGGACTTAAGCTAATGCATCTAATGAATCTGGGGCTCCTCTGATTTTTACTGCTGCTCCCTGCTGTTGCCCTCTTTTCAGTTCATTTCTGCTCAGGGTGCATGCTCTGGGAGAGAGGCAACTGTTGCCTGGCTCTTTTGGTAATATCTGCGCTCCAAACAAGCCCAACAGGATGCTTCTCTCCTTGCAGTTCATGGCTAAGAATCTGGCCTATTCTCTCTGTTGTTTTCTGTTAGAACAACAAATTTGTTTTCCTCCAACAGTCTGGCAAGTTCTCCAGCAGCTCGCCCCCCTGCCAGAGCCAGCCCCAGGGGCTGCAGTATGCTGAGGATGCTGCAGAGCATGAGAACATGAAGGCCGTGCTGAAGACCTCCTCAGTTGGTGGGGAAAGTACCACCACCCTCGGTGTCCGCACTCGAAGCAGGGCCAGCCGAGGTAAGTGCCAGCAGTTTCCTTTTGGCCACATTTCTTGTGGCATGGTAGCCATATGATGGCCCAAACGTGGGTTGTATTCCCTTTGCTTGTGGCAGAAAGGGTTGAAGGAGAAGGAGAAGGAGAAGGAGAAGGAGAACGAGAAGGAGAAGGAGAAGGAGACCTCAGTGGTGTTTCCACAGTGGAGGTGGTGATTTGGGGCACAGGAATACAGGAGAACTTACCTGAAGTCTTAACACAGGGATCACAGCCCAGGTTGTGCCTGAAGGCAACAGGAGTCCAAGGCTGCAGAAGTTCTCACCTCTCTCCCCACTCCTGTGAACAGGGCTGCCCACTAATACCTCAATTTTTATTCCTGTTCTCATCATGAAGGCAAAATGAAGTGTCCCTGATGTGGTTTTCTTTGTATTTTCCACAGAAGCTAGTAGAAAGTAGCGGTTCAATTGAAGGGCCTTGCAGAATTTCAGGAATGACTAGGGAGAGTTACAAAAATGAACATTCTAACCACGTCCCTAAATTGCAAAGCTAGTGGATTAAGTGGAGCCTAGAAACATAAGAAGGGGTTGTAGACAGCCCTGTATCTTCTTGCTGGTCTGACAGATACCTTTTTCTCTGAGGTCCACAGCACTCTACTGTTTCCAAATGCCAGCACGGGTGATTTCTGAAAGCTGACAGGGAGGAAATGAAAACCTGACTTAATCTGCCAATTCCAGCCCCTGGTATTCTGACAGAAGAGCTCACTGGTACAATCTTTTTTGGCAATGAGATAGCCTTCTCTTCTGTCCAAGACGTGATTCACTGGTACACCTCTTCATTTAAGCAGCCACTAAACCACTTCCCTTACACTAAATTATTTTACAGACACTGGGTTCATCAGTTTGTTTTCTTTTGTCTTCTCCTCATCCTCTCCCATGCACATGATACCAGGAAGATAGTTTTGGAGTAAAGGTGATGCATCAAAATTCAAGCCTTGTTTTCTATTCTGATGTTTCTTTTCTCTCACATCTGGATATATTGCACTTTCTTGATTCTGTTTTAAGACCACTAGCACATCTAGAGCGTTCACGTCTGTATGTGGGTAGTTTGTTAAGGCTTAAACTATGATCCTGTATAATTTCGAGGTTTCACAGTCCCAATTTAAGAAGCAAATAATCAACTAGATGATGAGCTTTTCTATAAAGATGAAATCATTCAAGCTTCACTGCAACAGGCTGAATAGCTGAAGTAATCTACTGAATGCTAAAAAGCAGTGTGTGCTGATAGTGAAAGTCAGCTTGTATTCCCTTGAAGAACAGCAGAGGCAGAGGATGGATGAGCCAGACTGAAGCTTGTCAAGAACACTATCACAGTGCAACTACTCTTGATGAAAACCAGGAGAGAAGCAGCAGAACAAAGTGCTAAACAAGGCTGTTGTTTATTGACACTGGGGATGCGATATGGGGTGGCATCACTGGTCAATTTTATCTGCTCACAATTCTACCATATTCACTCTTTTGCAAAGCTCGCTGCTGGTGTTCTCACTGCATACTAGCCTTCAAATTATTAAAAACCAAAACGTACATGGAACAGTAGTCTGGAGTGGAGGAGCTCAAAGATGTGTCTGACACAGCTCTGTGGAATAAGGAGTGCCAGAGCCTTCAATTCAGAGACATGGCTCACTTGTTGTTTGTGGTTTCAACCAAAATTGCTTATTTAGCTTTCCAGCTTGCCAGTGACTCTTGCTTTTCTGCTCCTAACAACACATACACAGTTCTGCGAGGAAACACAGCTTTGTGATGAGAAGGTGAATACTTCATTGTGAAAGAGACAACAAGACACATCAAACCACACTTTTTGCCCTTTTCGTGTCTATTTTGCACTAGGATGTGATACAGATGCTTGGAAACTGATTCTTTTTCTCTTTTGGTATAAAGGACCTGTCACACTGATTTTCATCACTTTCTAATATGTACCATGTCTTCTAGTCTCTGTGTAATAGGAGCAGAGGGAAACAGGGCCACACAACACTCCAGCAATCCTTGGCTTCTAGACACTCTCTAGCAGACATTTGCCAGTTGTATGGTCAAGAGTAAGACTCTGAGGTGAATAAAAAGTTAAAATTGTATTTGTGCTCTCTGTTCTCTGCTGATACAGCAAAGCATTTAGGGTATTATTTAGAAATACTGTCCACTAGGCAGAGATTTCTCCTTTGGCCAATTTGAAGTAGCAATGACTGAGCTGCTTGCTGTAATTTAAAAAAAAAAAAAAAAACCAAAAACCAAACCAATTCTAAAACCAAGGTGACACAAGAGACTGTGTGTCTTCTTTTCCCCTCAATTCATTTGCTGCACATTTCCAGGGCGTATCGGTTCGTGGAATGCTGGCAATGACGATTCACCTAATGCGACAGATGATGCAGCAGATGAGATCATGGATCGCATTGTAAAGTCTGCCACCCAAGTGCCAAGCCAGCGAGCGGTGCCTAGAGAGAGAAAGCGATCACGAGCAAATAGGAAGTCATGTGAGTATATGGCTATTAAATTTCTCAAAATAAGCAAATGTGCTAATATCAATATATATTGGAGTAGGAACTTTAGTGTGCAGAGGTGCATTGGTACTTCATAGTAGCTTGAGTGTATACTTATGATTGGCATATATTCATTTTACTATTGTTTAAAAGGTGTATGCAGACGGACAGGGGATGAGTCATTCTTCTACAGAAGTTGAAATGTCCTTAGAAATAAGAGAAGAAGAATGTTTTATGGTGCTTTAGAGTTTCTCTGATGAAGTACTTATTTATAACCAGAGAGAGTGTGGAGGTACTATGAGCTAGCATGAAGATTTATAGTTGTATCTGTAGCTGTATTTATTCATAAAGCAACATGTAGGTTGGTTTCACCTCTTAAAATCTTTTTCTCTTGTGCTGTGTACCATCCTTCCACAGCCCTGAAAACAAAATGTCTGCTGCTGCTTGACTGCAAAGTGGTTATAGAGGAGCTTAACTTCCACTGGGAAGAAAAGATAGCACATTTCTAAGGTGATCGTTCAATGGTAGTGTAGCCACAGGGCTGAGCTGTGGCATGAGTCTGAGTAATTTGATTTTGCACTTTAATAAATACAGTGTTTAAGAGTTGATGACCTTTCTGGTTCTTTTTTTTTTTTACCTTATGAGCAGAGACTACTGTGATTACTGTGAGAAGGATAAGTAGCCAAAGAACATAAGATTTAACTTTTAATGTTATTCACTATATGTGGCTGTTTGACTACCTTTCCATCCATCTTTTTAGCATTTCTGGGAAGTTAGGACAAAGAGGAGACAACAACAGTGAGTGAAAAATCACAACGATTTTTGGGTTTTGTGGAATTATTCTAATATAGTGGGTGATCAAAAGTGTTTGTTATAAACAGTGATTGCTATAAACTAGCATGTGCTGAAAGCATATTCACTTTCCCCAACATGCTAAGAAAGAGACTTCTGCATGTGGCAAGAGCAAAAGCAACATAGACGCTCTGGTTAGATGAGCCACACTAAGCAAAGAAAAGAAGCTGACACTGGATTGTCTGTCTTACCTTGTGTCATACACTGTGCCTTACCTATTTGTGGCATCACCTTCTACTGCAACCCATTTCCCCACACGGTCCTGGTGTTCTGCAAGTGCTGACTGCCCTAGTTGGCTTGTGCATATGAAAAAAACCTCCTGTATGCTTGCCCATTTAAAATATTTCCTCTGTTAGCAACAGCATCTTCATGCATACACACCAAAAAGTCTTATTTTTGCTTTTTACCAGCTATCTTTTTCCCAAGGAAGCACTTGCTGCAGAAAATAAAAAATAATAGGATAATGATAATAAAAATAATATATCTTTTTCCATGGAGTTGGCTTTTGTATTCAGTAAAAACTTTAACAGGTATTGAGCACTCAGTAAATGTTTAGGCTGGGACCAATTTCCATTGTAATTAGTCATTACAGAATCCTGTTCTTTATTTGTTTGCTCTTCAAGATCTAGATGAGACTCTTAAGTTGATTTATAGACAGTTTCAAAACAAACATAAACTTGAGTAGTTTAACATCCCTTTCAGCTGAAGTGCAGAAAGAAAGTATGAAAGCAGAATATCTTAACCGTTTCACTCTGGTAGATAGTATACTTGGATGATGAACAGGTGAAGGGGTTTAGCTCAAAAGTACACTTGACTGGACTGATATTATGGCACCTTCAGGAAATGAGCAGAGACCAGCCCTATCGATGCATGATGTGAGTTAAATGAGCAGAAAAACGTCCAGGTAGAAATATAACATAGATGATCTTATTATAAAATAAATCTTAAGCATACTTTAATGACACTGTATTACCTGATGGGTTTGATTAACCACCTTTAATCTACAGGCTCCCATATATGTCCTCTGTCTTTTGCTGTGAGCCTGGTATTCAATCTATTCATAGACATCAAAGCAAACTCAGTTGAAAAGAATGATTTTCACAGTGCATCATGTTGCATATCTTCATTGCTTTCAACACAGAACTGAGAGTCTTGTTAGGCTCGCTTCATGTTCAGCAAATTTTTTAGTGAACCTAGGATGGAATTTGTGTTTTGAGCAAAATTAGAAGCCCAAAAGATTTATATGCAATATAAACATTTCCCGTGGTTCAGATAGAAGGGTCTCATGAAGGAGGGATTTTTTTTTTCATAAATAATACACAAAAATATGAAGTAAAAAGCAAGTGATAGTCAATTCATTTGTGAGTAAGAGGAAAAGACAAGCAGGACTATAGGAATGTTAATTTCAATAAAGAGTTGTAATGGGAAAATGAGACATTTTGACAAGTTCATTTGCACCATTTTACTTTTCATAATTATTGAGCAGTGTGACTGCCTCGTATGCAGAGAGCTTAGATCTTAAGGACACAGAAGAGTTTACGCTCTCAGAGCAATCAGCAGAACCATAAATTGGGAGGTGGAATAAGACAGTGAGTCATCCAACAAGAGACAGATGGAAACGTCTGTATCTGTTGGGTGAAGATATGAAGGGTCACTGATAAATCCAGATAAGACTGAAGCTGACGAAGACCTGGTAGGAAGGAATTTGTTAAGTGGGAGTTGAAATGGACTACAAAAAGCTAAGGTATATGGTAAGTTCATAACGACTTGAGTTCATGTGGTGATCTGCTGGGAGAGAATGTAATTCTATGCTAGACCCTTACCCAGTGAAGGTTTTTAAAGATAAAATTTGACCAGTAAAAGTTCAGTAACTAGCAGAAAATCATTGCTTCATGATGGGTTCTCAGTGACCTGCCTATCAGACTTGCTAAACTGGTGTTGCGCATGAGAAAATAACGTTACGGTTGTATTTATTCATTAGTAGCCTCGTCAGAAAGCTGCAGGATTAAATGAGCCACAGAAACTGAAATGCTCTGTCACCTCTCAAGGTGGTCATTCAAAGAAATCTTAAAGGCAAGTTGCCATGGGAAACTTCTGCTTTTTTTTTCACTCTGACATCTTTATTCTGTGTGTAAACAACAGACTCCAGCCTTGGAGAGACAATTTCATAATATTTTAAGGGTATAAAATAGAAATTAGGTTGAAAACTACAGTCTCCATTCTTGAAGAGTGAGGGCAGCTTTCTGTGAGAAAGCTTTTATAATGCTATAGGGAGCAAAGAAATAAAAAATAATATAATTAGGATTGTCTGGTTCTCCCATAAGGTTAGGATGACCTTCACAAATAGTTCCATAACAAACAATGTGTGCAAAGGAAAATTGGGAAGTTTTAATAGTTTTGATAGTCCAAATTCCAGTGAATTGAATCGCTGAAGTTAATTTTAGCAGCTTGCAGAACAGTATTACAGACATTGTGCCAGTGGACTGGAGAAATAAAAATGGAACTGTTTGTATGAGTAAAGAAAGAAGACTGTTTAACACCAATAAAGGTTAATTAATAAAAAATTAATATAAGGTAGGTTAGCTGAGTTTACTGTGTAGATTACAAGTGAGGGAAGAGAAGAAATTTACATAAAGAATAGGACTGCTTAGAAAATCCTGTAACTAAAGGAGAGTTTCACACAATGATGAACCAGGCTGTGCCAATTGCTTCAAACTGGGATCTTATAGCCACAGCAGCTTTGAGGCAACAGAAGACACTTAAAAACTAGTGGTATAATGCATAAAATAAAAACTGCTTCAGTAAATTTAATTAAAAGAACTTCTAAAAACTCCATGATACATAAATAGGAAGATGATACTGTTTTCCTTCTTGTCATGGCTGTTTGTGTAAAACATCCATCCTGCAACATAAAATCACTCTTTCAGGAGTAGGCTTCTATGGAGATGCCATCTGTGTGTTGGTCTCATTGAATGGATCTGTCTCTGAAGTATGATATAGTTCCCATGAGTCAGCATCATGAAGATCATACTCCAGTTTAATAATCATAAATCAGCATTCAGAAGGTATTTACACTAATTCTGACATACTCAGAACAATACTTGGAAATGTTGAGCCAGACAGGCTTGATTTCTGACCTCAATGAATGACTGTGGCAGGGCTCTGAAAAAGGACCAAGAGGAAGTCCTATGGACTTTGCACAAAACCTAATTAAGCCGCAAGATTGCAAAACCAGACCAGCAGACTAGCAGGTACCTTAAGGCAATTAGGCTAATACAGGGGCCTGCAAGTATCTTCCTCTTCTTTATGAACTGATAGTATTAGCAACTTTCATGCTTGAAAAATGTGTCTCCTGGCTTTGTAAAGTCAAGGCAGTTGTCAAAGAGTGGGGATCCAAGGACAGTCTTGCTAACAAGTAGTTTCAGATAACTATGCCAAGGAAATAGCTCTTTAAAGATGGCTTGACTGTACAGCAACATTTGCATCTGGATATTCAGCTGCCCCTGCATGTTAAACCATAATGTAGGGCCTAGATGTAACTAATGTTAGATGGTGAGTAGCACAGTTTGTATTGGATTCATCTGAGGGACATTGTAGAGCAAGAGGCTGTTTTTCCCCCTATGCTGTTTTATCTCAGTGTCTCTCTGTGGGTGTGCTCTCATTTCTCTTAGGTTCTGTTAAAATCTACTTTAGATTTGAGTTAGAAGATTTGTTTGGAGCAGATAATAATTGAATCAGATTTAATCCAATATTCAAATGAGGTTACTTAATCAAAATATTTGTAGCATTTAAAAAAGAGAGAGGAGAAACATGATAATGCCTCGTTCTTTTATTAGGCTTTAGAATAGTTTATTAGCATAATAATATACCTTGTGACTGACCCCTGAGCTATGGAAACAATTTATAAGAATTTATTGATTTATTTGCCTAATGGCTTCTGGGGAGTAAAAAAATTCTTGCAGTCATTATGGAGAAGTGGATCTGAGGCACCACACAAGTAATCTGTCAGACTCATATGAGTGGACTGTGGAGGAGATAGGGATTGAATCAAGATCATCTGAATCCCAGGCAAATAAGCTCAGGGATAGGGGATTAAATTTAACTACAGAACATCCCGGGTCAGGTATTTCATACTAAATTCCATCTTCAGTAAAAGTGAAATAGGAGGTATCATGCTGTCATCAGGTGCCAGAACTTGGGAAAGAGCTCTGCCAAATGACTAGGCACGGAGACAAGCTTGAGACAAGTTTCAGTAACACATGCAGTGCTCTTTTGGAATAAACATGTTTGTAAGCAAACAAGATAGTAGATGAGAGATTACTTGCATCCAAGGGTGCATAATTTTTGTTTGGCATTCACGGGGTGCTTCAGTTAACTTTTTCTTCTTTTCTTTGTTTTTTCATTATTTTTCATTTTCATGTCTCTCCACTTACTTTTTCTGGCTATGAAAAGGTACAGAAGTGCCAAAATACCAGAAGGGAGACTGTTATCCTGGTATTTATAGCTTGACTAAAAGCAGGAGTTAATGGAAATTATGCTTTTTAAAAAACTAAAAACCTTACAAGAAGAAAGTCTCTCTAAAATGCTTTAGAGGCAAGCAACTTTACTTAGAATTTGCAACTAATTATTTAGGATTTGAGTATCTGGAACATATCAGGAGTTAGAGGAAGGGGCAGAATAATCTACTTAGTGATGCATATTTAGCAACAGTTTTTGCATGTAGAAAAAGTAAATGTTTCACAGATGGTATTCAGTATCAAAGTCTGTTTGTCCTCACATGAAGTACTAAGCTTTCAGAAGGTCAATACCCAGTTAATAAAAGTGTAATTATTGAACGAAAACAGAATATGAAATAAAGTACTTAAAATTCTGGCAGCTGAAAGGTTATCTCTATTAGATGCCAAGATAGCTAGTGTCTTTTGTATGCCTATTAAATAGTACACGCTTTCATCCTTTCAATGGCAACATTTTTTTTGCAAAAACGACAAAACTGAAGTCTATAATCTACAATAAGTAAAAATACAAACAGTAAATAAAGGTATTAATAATCATTAATTTATAATAAGTATAGCAGACCACAGTAAGCTGTAGAAATTGATGTATGAGACCAGGGTGAGGGCTTTCTTGTCGCATATCTCATCTGTGTCTGGGGCCAGCATCAATAGCTGTAGGGGAACAAACAAGAGAGGTAGGATAACTTGACCAACCTGTAGGTCTCATCATGGGTTTTAGGAGCTGTAAATTGGGGTATTTATTTGTAGTGTGAGGCTTAATAGCCGATTCCATATTTTCAGGTCAGTTGTCATTGATGACACAGATAATTGTGGTAGTTGATATTGATGCAATTTCTGAGACTATATGTATTTATTTATAGAGTCATAGAATCATAGACTAACCAGGTTGAAAGAGACCCACCATCGAGTCCAACCATTCCTATGAGTGCTCAAGTTTCTTCTTCCTTATAATGTGCATTACAGTTTCTTTTTATAGCTGTCTTTCAAAATAACTGATCTTGACAGATGGGCAGGCATTCTGCTTTATAACTCTTCAAATGCATGGTATTTATGTATTTCGTTGGCAGTCTCCATGAGTTTCAAATTGATATCTTTCATATCTGAAGTTTTGTTCAGGAGCTCTTGCCTGATCCTAACACTATGAAAGTGAAATCCCCATCATCCTGTACATTTTGTAGCCTTCAAGACAAAAGGGTTTTTGAAAGTCTGGTTTAAAAAACTAATAAAAAATTGCTTGTCAAAGAGGCTTAAATTCATTTTCCAGTAAGTGTTTTAGAGGAATCTATGAGTTGTTTCTGCAATTAATTTTATTCTGATAAAAATTATTTCTTTTGGGACTCATATCTTCAAATTTTCTGCTTGAAACAGCTTTATCTTTTTATATATGGAAAATCAGATATAAAATTACCTACCCTACCCATGATTAAGTATACTCCTTAAAAAATACAAGAAGTTGTTGGGAAGTCATCCTTAAATATATGATTTTTACAAAAAAAAAATAGATGTCTTTTATCCTAGTTTATTTCAGTTTTCAGGGAGGAGGCTGATACTGAACACTAAACCAATATTTACATGTTATATTACCCAGGCAGGGAGGACATACTTTAGGTACAAGGAGAAAACTACTTTTGTAATGAGTTGTCCCTAATGACTCTAGAGTGGCTGTCACTTTCATAGAATCATGTAATAACTAGGTTGGAAGAGACCCACCAGATCATCAAGTCCAACTGTTAACTTTATGTGATTAAATATCTACCCAGACATGCTGCTTTATGGAGGAAGAAGCAGTCACGGCTCAGACTTTGCTCTTAGCAAAAAGTACATCTTGACAGCAGGTGAAGCCATTGTCCCAGCAGGATCCTACAGCATTTGCAAACATTGGCACATCCTCACCTTGTCTCTCCAGCACTGGATGAAACAGATTAGAATCATAGAATCACCAGGTTGGAAAAGACCCACTGGATCATCGAGTCTAACCTGCTGCTCTGCAGCTTCCCGTAACCTTCCTTATCCTTCTAGATAAGGATGTACAAGTGCTGGAATTTCTCTGACCATCTCTTCTTGGCTAGGTGCCTCTTTATTGCAGAATAGAACAAGAACAAGCAGAAAGTAATGCTGGGGAAACAGGCAAGAGATGAACAACTGGTAAAAAGCACTTCTTGTCAGTATCTGTGGGAAATAAAGCTGTTTAACTTCCAAGATCACAGAAGACTGACACTGACATTTTTTATAAAAATATTTTTGTTACTATATACACTTCTGGTAATTTTTTCAACTATAGTTCTGTAGAAAAACAAAATTACTTCATTTGTGTCCTTCTTAAAAGAGATCGAAATAGATGTTTTCACTTTTGCCTGTTTGCCATTGACTGCACCAGTGAATTAGTTTATGTTACCCTCTGTTTTCTTTTTACTTGATGTATTTTAATGGTATAATTCAGGGCTTTTGAATTCTTGCCTCAGGATTCATTCCCAAAATCAGGAAATCAGGATACATAACTTCTGAGTATTAAAATATATATATATATATATATATATATATATGAGTTGCACACTTAGGCCTAAGTTTATAGGCTATAAATTTTGTTTGATTTTTTTCCATATTAAAGTGGCTTTTGAGTTTACACCCAGTCAGCAATATGCTCCTTTTTTACATCATCCTTCCTTCCTGAAAGAAAATCATTTTCAGCATCTGAGTAAGAAAGCATCATCAATGAGTTGCTGATTGACAAGATCACAGAACTGTTATGGAAAGCACTTCATTTGAGAACAACAAAAGACAAGAAACTACAGAGTTGCTTCTAAAGCTGCCCTGCAAAAGAAATGCAGTAACTAAAGTGTTCTCATATGCAGCTTTCGAGAAAAGAATCAAGGTACCATAGCTGCCAAAGAGAGCCCTCTGCTGCCATGAAGGGATCTAATACAAGGATCTGTGAAAGCAGGAATTTGACCAAGTTTGGATGCAAGTGTCCAATGTATTTGGAGAGAAATCCCTGTTAGAAGATGAACAAATGTGGTTCACATGGTGCTACTTTGAATTTATCTTGTTCCAGCAGTATAAAAAAATTGTGTATATAGATGACTTTCTCTAGGCAGAATGGCAACACCTGATCAGCATAATTACAAGATTGTTTTTATCATAGGTATTTTCAGTCTGATAGGTTTGTAGAGATTATGCCTTTTACTGTTTTATTTCCCAGCACGGATTCCTAATGGAATATTATTACTATTATTACTATTGGAATAGGCTGCCCAGGGAGGTGGTTGATTCACCTTCCCTGGAGGTGTTTAAGGCACAGGTAGATGAGGTCCTGAGGGACATGGTTTAGTGTTTGATAGGAATGGTTGGACTTGATGATCCAATGGGTCTCTTCCAACCAGGTTGTTCTATGATTCTATGATTCTATATTAAGCAATGATATATGCATGATTAACATAAGTTACATAGAGACATAAAAATACACAAATGTAGAAAAGGATTGAAAAAAAAGAAAATGAGCAAAACTGTCTGGATTGAACTTTCAGGTTGCAAATTGCCATTGCTGGACTTATTGGACCAAAGCTCAAGAGAGTGTTAGATGTAAATATATGAGAATACAAACTGAGTGTTCAAGCTGGGTATGGCTAGGTAACAGAAAGTAAAGTATGATACATGAAATGAGATGATGGAGCTGGCCTGTATTACATCTTATAATCTACCCTTCCAGCTATCCTCTCTTGTGTAGTTTACAGCCACCTTCAATTTTCTTCATTCCAAATCAGCAGCTAGAAGCTGCATTACCTTTGCAGCAGGGACCAAAAGAAAGTTCTGTGGCTCATATATATTTGTAATAAGAATGACACTAATTCTGTGACTCTGAGCAGGACAGTGGTCTTGTCTATTCTGCATTTCATATGGTTTATGCATACAGGTGTAGAGACACATGCCAAAAGCCATTGTAAATGCAAGAATTTGCACTAACACAACTGATCTTTGCTATTAATTGCAAATAAAAAAAAAAAAAAAAAAGAAGGAGGTGAAATTAGGACTCCTAATTTGCTCTTTAAAAATACAACCAAACTCAAGATAATTACATTCTCTGCCAAAGCTACACTTAGAGAATTACTCTTTTCTAAAACATTTGCAGCGCACTCTGAGGGCTATATTATCTGTGTAAATTTTGACCCAATGGACAGAGTCAAATTTGTTGAATTCACATAAGCATTCTCCTAGGATATCAAATAAAATTCTAGATCTCCTGATTCACAGAGAATATCATACCCTCTGACCACAGAAAAACAGCATTTAGTTTCTTGGTTATGAGATCTCAGCAGGTTTTGCTTGTGACAGCAGCAAAAGTTATTTTCTCTCTATCTTAATGTTTTTTCAGAAAACGTTTTAAAAATTGCTTAAAGAACCTAAAAGGTCATTTTGAAGTCTTATTTTTACTGTCACTGCCTCCAAAATACATTCCACAACTCAGTTTAATGTGATCTGCAGCAGGCCAAGAGTCTTACAAGCCAAGATATTATGTCTAGTCCAGTTAGAGACATGACAGAGTTCAGTGAAGAGAGGAGAGTGAAGATCTAGTTAGAGAAAAGTAATTTTGCAATGCCTATAAAACATAGAAGAAAAAAGTATCCCTCTGCATTTAGTTTTGATGACCGAATGCGTTCATGACCTTCCCTAAAGCAGAGGAACCCTACTAAGCACTTAATGAGGAAATAGGCAAATGTCTGTGGACATCTGTTTAACAGCATTTTCAGACAAGGTTCACCCACCTCCCAGATTAGTCCTTGCTCCTGTACATAACTCAACTTTCTCCTGGCTTCATCACCCACAAGACTTCATAGTCTACAAGCCAGTGCAGAGAGTAGTGGGACTAGAACTTGTTCTTCTGTCATTAACAAAGCTGCATCCACCCACTGTGTCTTCAGATGCGGAAATGTACTGTGAGTAATGTGTCCATATTAGATATAATTTTTATATAAAGACCCTTTATCAAGCCACTTTCGTCTCCATAAGTATAAAATACTTCAGACGACAAGTGGATTCATCTGCGTTAGACTGGTTTGTTTTACTATAGGCGTAAGAATTCACTCAGTTGAGTCTGGACTGTGATTCTGTCTGCTGTTCCCCTTCCAGTTGCCTTTTCACAGTGGACAGCTTTAATCTCTCTAGTGGTCACAATACTTTGCAGTATTTGACCCTACACACTTAGTTTCTACAAGCCAGAAGCCATCGGTGTCAATGGGAACCATTCTCTCAATGAAAAGATTCTTTACATCTTTGTTTTTTATTAAGCAGTTTCTTGACAATCTCATGACCACAGAAGTACTATGTTGCTTAGAGCTCTTTTCTCCTAAGTGCTGGCTATAGTTTAGGTCACTCATATATCTTAAATCCAAGTCATTTTTCTCTGTATTCTAGGAGAGCTGAGATAAGTTGGAACAATCAACTAAGGGATGCAGAGAAATTGTTTTGTTTAATTACAGCCATGTATGTCTCAGCAATTCATTGTGTATCGTCATTCCTACTTGTTTTACATTGGCACAAAAAGGGCAAACCTGAGGTCGGCCTCCGTTTTGTGAGTCATGCAGCAAACTCAGAACAGGACACTGCTCCTCATTACAATACATACTGAATACACTATTGCTTTTTGTCAACCTTCCAAGGGTTAATACAGGAGGTCCTTAGACTGACACTTTAGTATGTTTGATAGGTAGGTGTCTGAAGATTCAGAAAGAATTCTTACTTATGTAAAGAAGATTCCTTAATTTTGTTCATTGTTTTTCCTTGAAGATCATTTCTACCATGGTACCATAACCCCTAATTACGAATTCTGAATATAAACTCTGTAATTTTCTTCAGAGAGACCTGTATGTTATTGTAAATGTGTTTGTCTTTTCCTAGTAAACTAGTAATCCCGTCACTCTGACTGTTGGAGGAATTTAAACAACTATATTTCTCTTGATGAAAGTTACAGGGGCACACATTACTCATTCAGGTGTTAAGAGTCTTGGGCATTAGTAATTATACTGACCTAAAGAAGGTTATTCCAGATTGACACTGTCATAAATAAGACCAGAATTTTGCTTATTCCAGTATATGAACAGTTATTAGCAGAGTACATCAGTTTTTTTATACGTTTACAAACAGGAATAGCAATTGTGTGTTCTCTCGCTCTTCCTGTCTTGGCATCTGACAAGAAAGATATATTTGTTTTACAGTGATTATTGTGCTCAGATTGCAAATATGAGTGAGTGTGGTCTGAGAGCATAGGGGTTATGTGTGACAGCAGTCATGAATACGTTTGGTTTGACACTTCTGCAGAAGTGTCTAAAATGTGGAAACGTGTTCTGCGTTTGTTTTTCCAGTTCACTTTTGCCTTCAGCTGGAAGATGTAATGTCAAACTAGACAATCGTCTTGTGAAAGTTCAGTCTCCCTTATGCATGTTTATTGACATGACTCTACTATCTGGTGGTCAAGCTAGGTACGATCTGCGTTTGGCTGCATGTTATAAAGGGTATAGAATAAAAGATGTTCAGAGGAGTGGAAGTGCAGCTAGCTAAGGAGGTGGACTGCACAGGGGTACCTTACTTATAATAATACAGAAATATTTCTACTGCAGCTTTCTTGGATTTATTCTTTCACTCCTCATAGAGTTCATTTTGATACAGAAATAAGCACTGGGTGATTCGCTTAGACCTTAAGACCTCAAGGTGTTTCATAGCTCATGTCTAGAAATTAACATTTGTCGATGTGGACATTTGCATACTAAATTTCAGAAGTATAAAAAGGTACCTGTGGTGAGGACTGACTCAAAAGACCACGTTGTGTATACTGCACCATGGAGACCAGAGCATTTTTAAATGTGTGCTGCTCTTCTGGTAGTCTTTCCTAACCTTAGTTTTACTGGCTGTATTTAACCTTCTACTGCTTTAAGTTAAGCATTGTAAAACTTGCAAGATGTTGCTGGTGAGTATTGCAGGAAGAAGTGGCTATCATAAAGGGCTGCCATGTGGACACCTAGTGGAATTGAATAAGTATTTCAATACTGTAGGAGGAAAAAGTGAGCCTTGAAGACAAGCTCTGAAGTAAGGGTTTGATAATGAAGGAACAATTACATATGTCACTCCCAGCTTACTTGATGAACCCCGGTAACTGATGAAAGCAGTTTGACTATCAGATATAGATCGTATTTGTCCTACCTGCATGGTATCAAATGTTCAACTATGCCTTATTTTCCCTTTCTTTTATCTCCTTTGTTTTCGATACCAAACCATTCCCTCCTCTCACTCCAGCTAGACCCTTGAATTGACCACCCAGTTTCAGTTACATGGATTGAATATCTCAATAAATTACAGGTCTTAATTTTACTAGGTGATACCAGTGCAAGAAGTCCTTAACCACTGTCTGCAGCTGGTTTCTCTAAGAGTTTCCTCTAGAATTCTGTATATTGGGCGTATGAATATATTTTGTTCAACACAAAGTCATTGTTAATGCTTTGCATGCAGCTTAAATTTCTAGATGTGTGTTTTGTACTTGAGGAAGATCAGTGTGGAGTGAACACCCCATTTGTGTCTTGAGCTAAAGCCCTGTCCACCTGAAAATCATGGTACCAGTAAAGCTAGGACACTAACATTCAGTGTGTGCAGTCACATAGTCACTGGTTTTTTAATTAAAAAAAAAAGACCATCACAAATTTTAAAAGTTTTATGTCAGGGCTAATGCTCAGAACACTTCATAGAAAATTAAGCAATAAGATTTTGGCTTAGATTTATCATTTAAATTCAACTAAAGTACTCCTGATTAATAATGGTAAAAATGATGCAAATGGGATTAGGATACAATATCTTAGAACAAAGGCATGTGTGAAGACAGTAGTTTTAATTATTTGAATTGACTATAAAATATCACATTTTTAATCTTCTAATATTTTCGGTTGTTTTTTTATATGCCTTTAAAGGGTCACATAGGATTTAATCATGATATATTAAATTGAGCCCCATAAAGATCCAAAAGCTCTTTTAAAAAAATCTTTATGGAACTATAAAGTAATAGGGCAGATGATGCATTCCATGGACTGAAAATCAACTGACACAATTTCAGAGAAAAAAAATACCTTAAAATGCTGTAGTATTTTTCCTTTAAAGTTTTTGTTGATTAAATGTCAAATGACAAATGTCTTTTTGCTTGACTGTTTACAGTTACTGGGTACTCAGTGTTCCCATGGATTTGGCATAGGTCATTACTCAGTATTTCTGAACTTGAGACCCTGAGTACATAGCAACTATGTACAATAGTGATGTGACTCAGCTTGCATGTTAACAGTGGGGTTTTTTTAGCTGAAAGTCTTATGTAATTATTGCTTCTAATTGTTTGCATTTTCTTTGTTTTTTGGCTTCGGTTTTTTTCTTTACCTGCTTTTGGAACTTATGACCATTCAGTGAGAAGGACACTAAAGAGCGGACTGACACCCGAAGAAGCCAAAGCACTGGGCCTCATCAGCACCTCTGAGATGCAGGTTTGATGTCCCAGAGGTGGCGACAAAAAGAGCCATTCATCTGAAGCACACAGGCTGGCAACCCTTCGGCGTGGCATCGACCTGCCATCCTCCTCTGCTGCTCCCAACATCCCGTCCTCTGGTAGTCACATTTTAATAAGCAACAAAAAGTAAAATCCCACAGCCAGGGCAAAAGAAGATGGATGTGCCACAGCTCAGTACAATATCTGGACAGTAACTGAGGAAATGTTTGAGTTTTTGTAGATGAAGGCATAAGGCTGCTTCTTCTCATGGTGTGTTGACGTAGGTAACCGGGAGCTCCCTCTTGAATTATCTGTCATTATGTGGGCTGTGTTTATGTTGGCTTTCCTTGTGCCCTGTTTTAGTCATTGTAAATCTGTGGCATTTTGTCAATGCAAGGAACAGTCTTTTAAAGAGGCAAAATAACTCCTATTACAGTGACCCCAGTTTTCCTGAAGCAGATTCATTAAGCAAAGATTCAGAGTCCAAGCAACGCTGTGGTTTGTTGGGTTTTTTTATTATTTTGCCACCAAAGAATGTAAAAATGTATGTGTACCTTTGTATATGTACAGAATGAATGTGTGGACATGTGTGCACGTACCTATACACATACAGTCATGGTGTGGAATCATGCTCCTGCTGAAGCTAGCTGGACCATGATTTTCGCACTACGGCCTTACTGTACCACCTCGATAGGAGGAAAAGAATGTCTTTTTTGTAGGAACTCAGCGTTATTCAATGGGATTCACCCAGTGGAGCAGGAGATGGCCTGCAATACAAGTGGAAAGTTTAGAATCCTTAATTGATGTGTATTAATACACACTCATACTGTACATAGCAGCATGCACATAGAGGAGAGGACACAGAATACCTCCCTCTTGTTGAGCTATGGCTGTACTGTGCATTTGTACAGTTTCAGAGAGATCTATGCCAACAATTTTACATACTCGACAAATGTGTTCAGTTGCTAAGATCAAGAAGTATTGTTCACTTGCCTGTGCCCTTCATGCTGCTTTTCTCTGCTGCAAGATAACGTGGTGTTGATCTTATTTCAAAATAACAGATCTGAATATGAAATGACCCTGCTAAAAGTCTGCTGTGTTTTTGCTCTTCTTTACTCCTTTTTTTTGTGATTATCCTTCATGCAAGTGGAGAGAGTACCACAGTGATCCCTCCAATATGTTTGCTCTTCTCTCGCTGTTTTATAACTGACATTTGTAACTGCCCTCAGCATGTGTTTGAAGAACTTTTAGTCAACTCATCTGTCTTCAAGTGGAGGATGTACACAGTGGTGAAGAATAAGTGAGCACAGTCACCCTATCCAGTGCTGAAGCATTTTGATGAGAATTGCAAACAACAGTAATATAAAAGGGAACTTCTTAAGCCAAAGTCTGTATACGGCCAACTGATTCTCAAGGATGCACAAGCTTATCTTGTTCCCTTGCCTTAGCCTCTAAGATTAAGGATGTGTCTGCATAGCAGTTACAACTGAGGCTTCCTTAACTGGGGAATTGCAGGGATTTAGTCATAGTAACAGGGTTCAATTTTGGCTGCAAAACACACTTGAAAAGTCGATGGAATTAATTGTTTGTTCTAGGCTCCTGATGCCATAGCTATATTACTTCCAGCACCCAAGCTAGGTCAGGTACTTCAAATTATTCTACTCTGCTCTCATTAAAG